>CM040933.1:37129570-37749570 GCA_023029165.1 Gobiocypris rarus | reverse complement strand
AAATAGTCTGATAGATAGAAATAGTCTGATAGATAGATAGATAGATAGATAGATAGAGTGATAGAAAGATAGATAGATAGATAGATAGATAGATAGATAGTCAGATATATAGATAGATAGATAGATAGATAGATAGATAGATAGATAGATAGATAGATAGATAGATAGATTGAGTGATAGATAGAAATAGTCTGATAGATAGATAGATAGAGTGATAGAAAGATAGATAGATAGATAGATAGATAGATAGATAGATAGATTGAGTGATAGATAGAAATAGTCTGATAGATAGATAGAAATAGTCTGATAGATAGATAGATAGAGTGATAGAAAGATAGATAGATAGATAGATAGATAGATAGATAGATAGATAGATAGATAGATAGATAGATAGATAGATAGATAGATAGATAGATAGATAGATAGATAGATAGATAGAATGGGAGTTAAATGAGTCTCAGTGGTTTATGTATAGTTCATAGAATGGCAGCTAGTGGAGTGTAATGAGCTTCAGTGTTTACATTTGAATTTGTGACAGTTGATTGATTGACAGATAGATTAGAAATATTAGATAGAATGGAATTTGAGTCTCAGTGCATAAGAAATAGTACATAGAAAGGCAGCCTCTCCAACTGTCAAAATTTGAATTGACTCACTCACTCACACATACACTCTCTCCCTCACTCACTCACTCACTCACTCACACGCACATACACTCTCACTCACACGCACCCTCTCTCACACGCACATACACTCTCACTCACACGCACCCTCTCTCACACGCACATACACTCTCACTCACACGCACCCTCTCTCACACGCACATACACTCTCACTCACACGCACCCTCTCTCACACACACATACACTCTCTCACTCACACACACATACACTCTCTCCCTCACTCACTCTCTCTCTCACACACACATACACTCACTCACACGCACATACACTCTCACACACACATACACTCTCTCCCTCACTCACTCACTCACTCACTCACACACACATACACTCTCTCCCTCACTCACTCTCTCACTCACACACACATACACTCACTCACACACACATACACTCTCTCATTCACTCACACACACATACACTGTCTCACTCACTCACTCACTCACACGCACATACACTCACACACACTCACTCACACACACACTCACTCTCTCCCTCACTCACTCACTCACTCACTCACACACACATACACTCTCTCCCTCACTCACTCTCTCTCTCACACACACATACACTCTCTCCCTCACTCACTCTCTCACTCACACACACATACACTCACTCACACACACATACACTCTCTCCCTCACTCACTCACTCACACACACATACACTCTCTCCCTCACTCACTCACTCACTCACACACACATACACTCACTCACACACACATACACTCTCTCACTCACTCACACGCACATACACTCTCACACACACATACACTCTCTCCCTCACTCACTCACTCACTCACTCACACACACATACACTCACTCACACACACATACACTCTCTCACTCACAAGCACTCACACACACGCACTCACACACACACTCACTCATTCACATAGATAGATAGTGATAGATAAATAGAGTGATAGAGTGATAGATAGATAGATAGATAGATAGATAGATAGATAGATAGATAGATAGATAGATAGATAGATAGATAGATAGATAGATAGAGTGATAGATAGATAGATAGAGTGATAGATAGATAGATAGAGTGATAGAGTGATAGATGAGTTTGAATGAGTCTCTATGGCTGTGATGTAGTTCATAGAATGTCAGTTTGAGTGAGTCTGGGCTGCAGTGTTTACATTTGAGTTTTTGACAGTTGCACAGTTTGAAAATCTGAACATTCCGTCAATGTAAGTCAATGGGAGTTTTTCCGAGTTTTGAGAGTCATTTTTAGGAAAAGCGTAAGTCGGATCAGTTAGAAAAGATATAGCAACTCGAGTCAGAACAGTTTGAAGGTCTGAGCCGAGTTTGGAGTATGTGGAGTTAAAGCTCTAGGAGGAGTTAGATACAGAAATTTACACTAAGAAAAATAATAATAATAATAATAAGTTTATTAGGATTTCAGTAAGTTGGCTCTCCCAAGCCAACTTAATAATAAGTTTATTAGGATTTCAGTAAGTTGGCTCTCCCAAGCCAACTTAATAATAACTAGAATGTACATTTCCAGAAGAAAATGTGAGTGGTGCTTGCAGTGGCAAAACTCGGGGCCCGGTCGTGCAAGTGACTGCAAAAAGCCCACCCCCATGTCTGTACGATGTTGTGGAGCTGAGATATGGCTTATTCATGTGTTTGTACGGTTGCTAGGGTGGTCTAAATGGTTGCTATGGTGTGGCTATAGGGTTTATGGGGTGATATTTAAAGACTATTTGCCAGTCTGAGTCAAAAGAGCCCAACTCTGTATGTGTACAACGCTCTGGTGCTGAGATACGGCTTGTTAATGTTGATATACGGTTGCTAGGGTGCTGTAACAGGTTGCTATGGCATGTTTAGTAAGTTTTGATGTCACTACTTATTGTCAGCTTGATAGGTCGAGTCGAAAGAGCCCAGCCTCGAGTCTCTACGACCTTCTGATCCGAATATATGATCTCACACATTATTGCCAATGTTAAGTCTATGGGACTTTTTTCAAACGATTTTTTTCCCGCCAAAACGAAAACCGTTTGTCCGATCGCTTAGAAAAGACATAGCACACCTCTCCTCAATAAGTCGGTCGATTCGACACCTCATTCATGTGTCTGTGACAAACGGTGCCGGAGGAGTAGCGTACAAAGTTTTAAAAAGTAGAATAGTAATCACAACACTAGAATGTACATTTCCAGAAGAAAATGTGAGTGGTGCTTGCAGTGGCAAAACTCGGGGCCCGGTCGTGCAAGTGACTGCAAAAAGCCCACCCCCATGTCTGTACGATGTTGTGGAGCTGAGATATGGCTTACTCATGTGTTTGTACGGTTGCTAGGGTGGTCTAAATGGTTGCTATGGTGTGGCTATACAGTATATGGGGTGATATGTAAAGACTATTTGCCAGTCTGAGTCAAAAGAGCCCAACTCTGTATGTGTACAACGCTCTGGTGCTGAGATATGGCTTGTTAATGTTGATATACGGTTGCTAGGGGTCTGTAACTGGTTGCTATGGTGTGTCTAGGAAGTTGTGATGTCACTACTTATTGTCTGCTTGATAGGTCGAGTCGAAAGAGCCCAGCCTCGAGTCTCTACAACCTTCTGATCCGAATATATGATCTCACACATTATTGCCAATGTTAAGTCAATGGGACTTTATTCAAACGATTTTTTTCCGCCAAAACGAAACCGCTTTGTCCGATCGCTTAGAAAAGACATAGCACACCTCTCCTCAATAAGTCGGTCGATTCGACACCTCATTCATGTGTCTGTGACAAACGGTGCCGGAGGAGTAGCGTGCCGAAGTTTTAAAAAGTAGAATAGTAATCACAACACTAGAATGTACATTTCCAGAAGAAAATGTGAGTGGTGCTTGCAGTGGCAAAACTCGGGGCCCGGTCGTGCAAGTGACTGCAAAAAGCCCACCCCCATGTCTGTACGATGTTGTGGAGCTGAGATATGGCTTATTCATGCGTTTGTACGGTTGCTAGGGTGGTCTAAATGGTTGCTAGGGTGTTCTGGATGGTTGCTAGGCGGTTGCTAGGATGTTCTGAGTGGTTGCTAGGGCGTTGCTATGCGGTTGCTAGGTGGTTGCTAAGGTGTTCTGGGTGGTTGCTAGGGCATTGCTATGTGGTTGCTAGGTGGTTGCTAGGGTGTTCTGGGTGGTTGCTAGGGCGTTGCTATGCGGTTGCTAGGTGGTTGCTAAGGTGTTCTGGGTGGTTGCTAGGGCGGTGCTAGGTGGTTGCTAGGGTGTTCTGGGTGGTTGCTAGGGCGTTGCTATGTGGTTGCTAGGTGGTTGCTAGGGTGTTCTGGGTGGTTGCTAGGGCGTTGCTAGGTGGTTGCTAGGTGGTTGCTAAGGTGTTCTGGGTGGTTGCTAGGGCGTTGCTATGTGGTTGCTAGGTGGTTGCTAGGTGTTCTGGGTGGTTGCTAGGGCGTTGCCAGGTGGTTGCTAGGTGGTTGCTAAGGTGTTCTGGGTGGTTGCTAGGGCGTTTGCCATGTGGTTGCTAGGTGGTTGCTAGGGTGTTCTGGGTGGTTGCTAGGCGTTGCTAGGTGGTTGCTAGGTGGTTGCTAGGGTGTTCTGGGTGGTTGCTAGGGCGTTGCTAGGGCGTTGCTAGGTGGTTGCTAAGGTGTTCTGGGTGGTTGCTAGGGCGTTTCTATGTGGTTGCTAGGTGGTTGCTAGGGTGTTCTGGGTGGTTGCTAGGGCGTTGCTAGGTGGTTGCTAGGTGGTTGCTAAGGTGTTCTGGGTGGTTGCTAGGGCGTTGCTAGGTGGTTGCTAGGTGGTTGCTAGGGTGTTCTGGGTGGTTGCTAGGGCGTTGCTAGGGCGTTGCTAGGTGGTTGCTAAGGTGTTCTGGGTGGTTGCTAGGGCGTTGCTATGTGGTTGCTAGGTGGTTGCTAGGGTGTTCTGGGTGGTTGCTAAGGCGTTGGTAGGTGGTTGCTAGGCAGTTGCCAAGGTATTCTGGTAGGTTGCTATAGTGTTGCTAGTTGTCACATATGGTTACTATGTTGTGTTTATAGAGTTCTTAGTACGTTCTTAGCCTGATTTAACGCTTAGCTAATCGCTATTAGCATGTAGCTATTCACTGCTAGCATGTGTAGCAAAGTGCCGTTTGCTAGCATGAGTCAAAAGACCCAACCCCCATGTCTCTATGATGTTCTGACGCAGAGATATAGGGGTTGATAAACGGTTGCTAGGGTACTCTGTTTGGTTGCTATGGAGTGGCTTGTGAGCATATTCCAAAAGCTCCTTGTCAGTATGAATGATATAAACCAACCCCCATGTCTCTATGATGTTCTGATGCGCAGAGATATAAGTCTTGCTAAACGGTTGCTAAGGTACTCTGTTTGGTTGCTATGGAGTGGCTTGGCAGCATCCAATGACGATACAGCAAAAGCTCCTTGTCAGTATGAATGATATAAATCAACCCCATTCCTCTATGACATTCAGATGTGAAGATATACACTGTTGATTTGGGTTGCTAAGGTGCTTAATAACGGTTGCTAGGGCGTGGCTAGGACGTGTTGGAGGTGATTTGTGATTGGCCGTTGATGCCCCGAGTCAAACAAACCCACCCTCATGTTTCTATGACGCTTATATCCAAAGATATCCATTTGATCTCTTTCAATGGAAGTCTATGGGATCAGTTGCTAGGGAGCTCTAAATGGTTGCTAGGGCGTGGCTTGACAGCATCACGATGATCCTGAGATAGTGATTGGTTGTCTGAGTAAGTTGAGCCCACCCCCTTGTCTCTGTGACTCTGTGAAGCAGAGCTATGGTCAATACAAAATCCCTATGCAATTTACCATTGGAGGACAAAACGCATGCGTTTGATGGGACGTCCCTCCCCATGTTAAGTCTATGGGAAAATTCGGGCAGCTCTAGCGCCCCAGGGGTACAACTTACACCCCTTTGAGATGTGTGTTTTGAGAGATCCTGTCAGCCTCTCCAAATGTGGTAATTCGTTTCTCAAATCCTCGCCTACGAGTGGTCAAACTTTGCCGTAATGTTAAGTCTATGCTGGTGGATTTGCTTAGAAAAGATATAGCACACCATTCCCGAATAATCCGCACGTTTTGACGCCTCATTCATGGGTGTGTGACAAACGGTGTGGGAGGAGTAGCGCGCCGAAATTTTGTGTGGAAGAATAATAAGTATAATAATAAGTATGCACAATAACAATAGTGATGCCTTGCTTACCAGCAAGCACCACTAACTAGAATGTACATTTCCAGAAGAAAATGTGAGTGGTGCTTGCAGTGGCAAAACTCGGGGCCCGGTGGCTACTGTGATGCAAAAAATCCAAGCAACATGACTGTACGATGTTGTGGAGCTGAGATATGGCTTATTCATGTGTTTGTACGGTTGCTAGGGTACTCTGTTTGGTTGCTATGGAGTGGCTTGTGAGCAACCCATAATGATATTCCAAAAGCTCCTTGTCAGTATGAATGATATAAACCAACCCCCATGTCTCTATGATTTTCTAATCCAGAGATATAGGTCTTGTTAAACTGTTGCTAGGGTACTCTGTTTGGTTGCTATGGAGTGGCTTGGCAGCATCCAATGACGATACAGCAAAAGCTCCTTGTCAGTATGAATGATATAAACCAACCCCTGCCTCTATGATTTTCTAATCCAGAGATATAGGTCTTGTTAAACTGTTGCTAGGGTACTGTTTGGTTGCTATGGAGTGGCTTGGCAGCATCCAATGACGATACAGCAAAAGCTCCTTGTCAGTATGAATGATATAAATCCAACCCCTGCTCTCTATGACATTCAGATGTGAAGATATACACTGTTGATTTGGGTTGCTAAGGTGCTTAATAACGGTTGCTAGGGCGTGGCTAGGACGTGTTGAAGGTGATTTGTGATTGGCTGTTGATGCCCTGAGTCAAACAAACCCACCCTCATGTTTCTATGACGCTTATCCAAAGATATCCATTTGATCTCTTTCAATGGAAGTCTATGGGATCAGTTGCTAGGAGCTCTAAATGGTTGCTAGGGCGTGGCTTGACAGCATCACGATGATCCTGAGATAGTGATTGGTTGTCTGAGTAAGTTGAGCCCACCCCCTTGTCTCTGTGACCCTGTGAAGCAGAGCTATGGTCAATACAAAATCCCTATGCAATTTACCATTGGAGGACAAAACGCATGCGTTTGATGGGACGTCCCTCCCCATGTTAAGTCTATGGGATTTTTTTCGATTTTTGGGGAGCTCTAGCGCCCCTGGGGTACAACTTACACCCCATTGAGTTGTATGTCCTGACAGAGGCTGGCAGGCTCTTCACATTTCGTATAAGACATGAGTGGTTACGAAATCCTGCTCGGAGTTATGAGTGTTCAAACTTTTCGTAATTATAAGTCAATGGGACTTTTGGCTACTTTTTCGCCCTGGGGCGAACCCCGTACCCCCGATCCCTTAGAAAAGATATAGCACACGATTCCCGATTGAGCCGCACGATTCGTCAATACATTTGTGGGGTGTTTGACAAAAACTGTGGGAGGAGAAGCGCAAAGTTTTGTCCAGAAGAATAATAATAATAATAATAATAATAATAAGTATGGAGAATAACAATAGTGATGCCTTGTTTACCAGCAAGCACCACTAATTCAGGAATGTACATTTCCAGAAGAAAATGTGAGTGGTGCTTGCAGTGGCAAAACTCGGGCCCGGTCGTAAGTGACTGCAAAAGCCCACCCCATGTCTGTACGATGTTGTGGAGCTGAGATATGGCTTATTCATGTGTTTGTACGGGTTGCTAGGTGGTCTAAATGGTTGCTAGGGTGTGGCTATAGGGTTTATGGGGTGATATGTAAAGACTATTTGTCAGTGTGAGTCAAAAGAGCCCAACTCTGTATGTGTACAACGCTCTGGTGCTGAGATATGGCTTGTTAATGTTGATATACGGTTGCTAGGTGCTGTAACAGGTTGCTATGGTGTGTCTAGGAAGTTGTGATGTCACTACTTATTGTCTGCTTGATAGGCCGAGTCGAAAGAGCCCAGCCTCGAGTCTCTACGACCTTCTGATCTGAATATATGATCTCACATTATTGCCAATGTTAAGTCTATGGGACTTTTTCAAACGATTTTTTTCGCCAAAACGAAACCCCGATCCCTTAGAAAGACATAGCACACCTCTCCTCAATAAGTCGGTCGATTCGACACCTCATTCATGGGTGTCTGTGACAAACGGTGCCGAGGAGTAGCGTCAAGTTTTAAAAAGTAGAATAGTAATCACAACACTAGAATGTACATTTCCAGAAGAAAATGTGAGTGGTGCTTGCAGTGGCAAAACTCGGGCCCGGTCGCAAGTGACTGCAAAAAGCCAAGCAACATGTCTGTACGATGTTGTGGAGCTGAGATATGGCTTACTCGTGTGTTTGTACGGTTGCTAGGGTGGTCTAAATGGTTACTAGGGTGTGGCTATACAGTTTATGGGGTGATATGTAAAGACTATTTGCCAGTCTGAGTCAAAAGAGCCCAACTCTGTATGTGTACAACGCTCGGGTGTTGAGATACGGTTGTTAATGTTGATATACGGTTGCTAGGGTGCTGTAACAGGTTGCTATGGCGTGTCTAGGAAGTTGTGATGTCACTACTTATTGTCTGCTTGATAGGCCGAGTCGAAGAGCCCAGCCTCGAGTCTCTACGACCTTCTGATCCTAATATATGATCTCACATTATTGCCAATGTTAATTCAATGGGACTTTTTCAAACAATTTTTTCCGCCAAAACGAAACCGCTTGTCCAATCGCTTAGAAAAGACATAGCACACCTCTCCTCAATAAGTCGGGTCGATTCGACATCTCATTGGTGTCTGCAAACGGTGCCGAGGAGTAGCGTGCAAGTTTTAAAAAAGTAGAATAGTAATCACAACACTAGAATGTACATTTCCAGAAGAAAATGTGAGTGGTGCTTGCAGTGGCAAAACTGGGGCCCGGCCGGCAAGTGACTGCAAAAGCCCACCCCCCATGTCTGTACGATGTTGTGGAGCTGAGATATGGCTTATTCATGTGTTTGTACGGTTGCTAGGGTACTCTGTTTGGTTGCTATGGAGTGGCTTGTGAGCAACCCATAATGATATTCCAATAGCTCCTTGTCAGTATGAATGATACAAACCAACCCCCATGTCTCTATGATGTTTTGATGCAGAGATATAGGTTTTGTTAAACTGTTGCTAGGGTACACTGTTTGGTTGCTATGACGTGGCTTGGCAGCTGCCAATGACGATACAGCAAAAGCTCCTTGTCAGTATGAATGATATAAACCAACCCCCGTTCCTCTATGATTTTCTGATGCAGAGATACGGTTCTTGCTAAACTGTTGCTAGGGTACTCTGTTTGGTTGCTATGGAGTGGCTTGGCAGCATCCAATGACGATACAGCAAAAGCTCCTTGTCAGTATGAATGATATAAATCAACCCCCATTCCTCTATGACATTCAGATGTGAAGATATACACTGTTGATTTGGGTTGCTAAGGTGCTTAATAACGGTTGCTAGGGCGTGGCTAGGACGTGTTGAAGGTGATTTGTGATTGGCCGTTGATGCCCCGAGTCAAACAAACCCACCCTCATGTTTCTATGACACTTCTATCCAAAGATATTCATTTGATCTCTTTCAATGGAAGTCTATGGGATCAGTTGCTAGAGCTCTAAATGGTTGCTAGGGCGTGGCTTGACAGCATCACGATGATCCTGAGATAGTGATTGGTAGATAGTAAGTTGAGCCCACCCCCTTGTCTCTGTGACACTGTGAAGCAGAGCTATGGTCAATACAAAATCCTATGCAATTTACCATTGGAGGACAAAACGCATGCGTTTGATGGGACGTCCCTCCCCATGTTAAGTCAATGTAAAAATTCGGGCAGCTCTAGCGCCCCAGGGGTACAACTTACACCCCTTTGAGATGTGTGTTTTGAGAGATCCTGTCAGCCTCCAAATGTGGTAAGTCACGAAGTTTCTCCGAAATCCTCGCCGGAGCTACGAGTGGTCAAACTTTTGCCGTAATGTTAAGTCTATGCGATGCTTTAGATTTTCGCCTTGTAAAAATCGCACTCATCCCTTAGAAAAGATATAGCACACCATTCCCGAATAATCCGCACGCTTTTGACGCCTCATTCATGGGTGTGTGACAAACGGTGGGAGGAGAAGCGCCACGAACTTTTGTGTGGAAGAATAATAATAAGTATGGAGAATAACAATAGTGATGCCTTGCTTACCAGCAAGCACCACTAATTCAGGAATGTACATTTCCAGAAGAAAATGTGAGTGGTGCTTGCAGTGGCAAAACTCGGGCCCGGTCGCAAGTGACTGCAAAATCCAAGCAACATGACTGTACGATGTTGTGGAGCTGAGATTTGGCTTGTTAATCTTGATATACTGTTGCTAGGGTACTTTATATGGTTGCTAGGGTGTTCTTATTTAGTTTATTGAATGATATTGAAAGACTATTTGCCAGTCTGAGTCAAAAGAGCCCAACTCTGTGTTTTTACAGTATTGTAGTATATTGTAGTATTTTCAATGGGAACTTATGGAGTTTATAATCTTTTTAGTTTAGGGACTTTAATTCCACTTTTAGAAAATTGTAATATGTGTTAATTGTCATTGTCATAATTTTTAGTGAAAGTAAATACTTTTCTAATGAAGTATGTGATGAGAAAAGCGATCTCTGCAAAAGGTGGATTCTGAACTGGTCATTAACGTCAAAACATACTTCTTTGAAGTCATATGCTCTACCAACTACGCCACTGAAGACACGTTAAATTTTAATGGCAATAATAGGATAAAAAGAAAATATCTGCACATTATTTGCATCAAGGTGGATGACAATATTTATACAATTAATTTCACTGGATTATTACAATTAATGGCAGGAGGAATGTTTGGAAATGTAAACTGATATTTTGTAGTGACATACATTTCATTAACATTACAGCAGCCAATCACAGCACCTGCTCAGCCTCCTTTATTGCTGTGAAATACCCCAATGCATGAAAATCACATACAAATCATATTCTATAGTAACTGCATATTTATTAGCTTCATTTGTCATAATTTTTTATCGAAAGTAAATACCTTTCCAATGAGATCTGTGATGCAAAAGGGAGAAAAGTGATCTCTGCAAAATGTTGATTCAACTGAGTCAGTAGCGTCAAACACTAACGTCAGAATCCATTGCGCTCATGACTACGCAACTTCAATGCAGTAAGTGACATTGGCACTGATAGGTATTAAAAAGAAAACCTTCACATTGGATGCGTTGGATTATTTTACTGGATTATTACATTTAATAGCAAAAGTAATGTTTGGAAATGTACATTTATATATATATATATATATATTTTTTTTTTAATTAAACACATTTCAGCAGCCAATCACAGCACCTGCTCAGCATACAGACCTCCGTTATTGCTGTGAAAAACTTTTTTCAAAACATCAAAAATATTGCTCTCCTAATATGCTCCTTACCGTCATGTGTAGTCTATAATGAAACAGTTTGACAATATTAAGTAAGACTGTGATGCTTTCTTGTGCAGTGAACAGTCTATATGTACATATGGAGAAGTATATAAAAAGTTATTTTACAGTGCCATCTGTCAATATACCTGGATCTCAGAAGTTCACAATGTATTCTTAAAGATAATCTGCAATTAAGGTTGGCAAATATACTATACAGCAGTTGATTCAAACCCAGAACCCCTGAACATATATATTTTTTTTCCTACCATCCCATTTGGAAAGAATATATTTACAGGAAGAAATCACAGGAATGTATTATAGCTGATCTAAGGATATAACATTAAACTTCATGACTTCAGTAAAATAAGTAACAATTTCATTACCACGGCTGGTTTTTTGCCAGTTTATGAGAAATGCTTTATGTCATAGACGCTGATGGAATGTACAAGTATGCATGTCGGAAATGTATAATTTATTTTGCATGTAACAGTCACAAAAGACAAAACCAAGTAATTATATTTCAAATGTATTTTTATTTAATTAATGACCATTTGGATTGCTCTTAGTCTGGCTCTCACCCTAAGAAAGCCAAAGCAGAGTGGCTTACTTTACAGCCGCTTTCACACTGCAAGCGTGAGCGTACATAAGCAGCGATATTTTTTGGGGCATACATGTTAAGCAATGAGTGCATTCACACCGGAGCAGGAGCAGTGCAGTGAGCAGGGTTTTCGCACTAAGTCTATTTCAGCTGCGCTGCTGATGCTCAATTAAACGGATAGTTCACCCGAAATGAAAATTTGTCATAATTTACTTGTGTGTGTGTGTCGCAGTGTGTGTGTCGCGCCTCTGCTCCGTGTGTGAGTTGCGCCTCGGTTCTGTGTGTGAGTCAGGCTCTGTTCTGTGTGCGCTCTCTACCCCCTGTGTGTTGCGTTCTTCCTCCGAGTGTGTGTGTGTGTGTCTCTCTCTGCTCCATGTGTGTCTTGCAATGTGGAACGGCTGTTAGGGATCACTGAACGCACAAGCCTTTCCACCAACGGCAAGGTGGCAATCCTTGGAAAGGACATTCACTTCCATTCATTCTTTAACTAACACACTCACGCCTCACTCACACACACACACACACACACACAAACACACACACACACATACACAGTATATAACTAACACATACACACTCACATGCACACAAGGAGACAAAAAAAGAGTTTAGTATTACACATTAACTAATAATAACTATACAAACCATAAATTAACGAAACATGCCAGTGACTGTAAATTTTGTATGATAAAATGAAAAATAAATCATTAGACTTACCAGTAGTATTGACATACTTTACCCTGTGCTTCTATCTCTGCTTCTTCCCTCTTCAGCATTGTCCTCAATGCCATTAACACATTTGGTCCCGTCCTCTGGGCATGGAATTGATAAATGAATATTGGGATTACTAAAAACACAAGTACTAATACACTAAAATACAAATACAATTAACGCACAAATAAACCTTACAGAAAGAAAGGAGCACACATGCTGGTGTCCAGCTTGTCATCTTCTTCTTAGACATTCTGACTTCAATTGTACGGTTTCTGAAAAACACAAAACTCAAAATTAGATTAAGATTTAACATTTTCCTCCAAATCTGGTTATGGTGTGCAGTAGTACAGTGACTGAACAGAGATCTTTAAATACTTAGCTTTAGATGGTTTATTGCACACTCATATCCGGTCGCAGACAGCACTGCTATCGTCTCCAAATTCTTCCTGCACATATCAACAATAGAATAAAAGTGGACTGCATAATACACATCCAGTACAGATTGAACATAAATTCAACTCAAAACTTATATTATAAGGTCAAAACAAATACATTACATCAGTTTCTTACTACGCCTCGCTCTACCTTTACCTGCCACTGTTGCTCTCACTGTCTATGTCCTGCCTGCCACACTACTCCTCACCGCGCCTGCTGCTGCCTTCACTGTCCAGTGTCCTCCTGGAGCTGCTTACGCCCTTCCTGCTGCTGAGGCTACGGTTCTAACTACTTGGTAGCTCAGTTTCATAAGATGTCATTACCGCACACGACGCACCGCAACGACCATACGCAAGCAACCATCTAACCGCGACACAACCATACGCCCCATGGTTCCTAAAACAACACAATCATACGAGCCAACCCATAGGACTAAGGCTGTTTTAGCCCCACATGTTGTCGTTAATGCAGATTCAGTGGCCTATGGTTACGATCTTGTGTGTTTCGTAACCGATAATACCCATCTATCGCGAAACTCATCGACGCAAAAATACAGTACAATCGGATTATGATAACTATGGTAACTATTTAAGACACCCGCCTGAAGGCACAACCGATGAGAAATGTAGAGGTGATCCAGAAGAGTGTGCTTTCTCGCCGTTGCTGTGGTGATCAGTTGCGTGTATCCTCTTGACTGAAATAATCCCAGAACAGCTTTTTTCCCTGTACCTAGGAGGTCCTCGTTGAAGTCGCCACAGACAATGACGGATGTTTTTCCGCTATGTCCAAATAATCCAGCAGACTCGCCACGCTCTTTAGAAGTCTTCAAATGCGCATCGCGGTGGCCTGTACACTACAGCAATTCTCAGCTGGATCGACTATCCACTTTGATGACGACAAACTCCAGATCGGTCACATTCTGTATAAATTGCCTAGGCTGAGCTGAAATATGCTCTTTACAAAATATGACGACTCCACCTCCATCTTTGTTTGCAATTTCTTGTTGAGTAGAGTATGAGACGTGCCTATTGCGCATAAATGCGTTGTATCCTTGCAATTGGAGATGGGGTGAAATAATCGATCCGCCAAGTGAGTTTCCGCTATGCAAAGAATGTCTGACAACAACAGCTCATGATGACATCTGATGTCTTCGGCGTGGGATGCCAATCCTTCCGTGTTATGATGGATGATTTTAAATGTTTGATCCACGCTGGTTTCCTAACCTGCCGCAAAAGTGGCATTACTCCATCAAACGACGCCTCGCCATATTCCGCAACGAGGCCGTGACCGTAGAATCGGCGAAATCTTCTTTTCACTGAAGTCCGTGATGTGTAGTCCACGGAGCGAGGTCGCCCTGCTGAGGGCAACGAGGCCATTCCCGCTCGAAAATCTTCTTCAGTGACACTACGGCATCCTGCATGGTCATGCCCTGAACTTTGTGAGCCGCAGGCGAGGCCAACTTGATGGGGAACTGGCGACGAACTGCTCCCTTCCTCAGACTTTCTTCGACCTCTCGATGTAGACCAAGTCGCCGCCTTCACCTCGCACCCTTCTGCGGTGATTCTTGCTCGCGCTTGGATTGTCCAGCTGAAGTCCAAGCATCTGGACGGTGTCGATTCCATCTTTTATCTTACTGACAATATGTGAAATCTTGCCAAAACATCCGCTGACGATTCCGCCTTCAACGCCCAGGTTCCTGGTCACCATTATGCGACTCCCAACGCAATTTGAATGGTGTCGAGCAAGTCGCCCTTTTTCCGACGACAGGCTTGTTTTGTCTCTCTTCATCCCTCCTGTCCTCGGTCTTTCCTGTAGTCTTCGGCATTGATGGTTGTGATGCCAGTGTGAAGAGCGTGGATTGTTTGGGTGTTGTGGCTGTGGACTTCCTTGTTGGTGGCAAATATGTGCAGTGCAGTACACGGGCAGTCTTTGGGGTCCTTCACAGCCTGGAGTAACAGTGCTCTATCCGCTTGACTAAGATCGCCGGTCTTTTGCTTAACTCAGAGCCGGTTTAAAAGCTGGGCAAAAGCAAGGTCCTCTTCTGACGCATGATCTCTGAGAGGGTAATCATTTGAAAATGGTCTTTCCAAAAGTCCAAAACATCCTCTTCATACACGCACAGTGGTTTGGCTTTACCCAGAGGTGGCAGTTGGTAAAAGTCACCCACTCATAGTACAGAGATTCCACCGAAAGGTTTCTTGCTGCCTTTGAGTTGCTGAAATCTCCAATTTATGTAGGCGAAAAGATCCTTTGATATCATGGAGATTTCATCAATGATTAGAATCTCGACGCCACGAATGTAGCTCGTAGCTCATCTAGGCATTTCCAAGTCCTTGATACGGGCGGCTTCAAGTTCCTCGGAAGCTTTAAAATGGAATGCAGCGCTTTGCCGGAAATATTGAACGCTGCCGCTCCAGTAAACGCACTCAAGAGCACTGTAGGCACGGAGAGATCCCCTTCCACTTGGAGTCGAGGCAGTTGTCGAGAATTTTTGACGCCTGTAGATGCACTTGATGACGTGATTTGCCACAACCGCACCACCTGATACGGCGAGTAAAACGGCTCTGGATTATGACCCCACACACGCTTCTGACACCACTGGCAGACAGTGTAGAAAATGGCTGCCCGCGCCTCGCTGAGACTTCAAACAACTTCCTAGCAAATTCAACACTCATCTGGGGTTCCTCTACTCGTGGTACAACTCCATCTCCGTGTTCAAGAATTTGATATTCTGGAACATCGTCTTGTACAACGTTCTCGTCATCAGGATCGATGTCTTCTCGTTCCGCAACGCACTCCAAGCGATCGACTTCGATTTCAGGTGCAAAAGCGTCCACGCTGCTCTCAGACGGTCCTTGCTGTTGCAGCTGATCGAATGCCTTCTCCACTTCTTCGCTGTGTTTCTCAAACTTGTCTTGGTGTGCTTGCACTATGGCACTAACAGGCATCAGGAGACCCGGTGCGAGGGAAGCTCCACATATGCACTAGTAAAACTGCTCATGTTGGAAATTTATGAGGTTTTAACTGTTCTTGGAACGATGGGGTAAATAAAGCTTTACTAGTCTACTGTAAAATTGTTCTGCTTGTTTTTCTTCAAAAGCGCGCATACCTAATAACCGCAGCCTTACCGACGGTTCTTTTCTGAAATATCCCATACCGCTGAGCAGCCGTGAACATTCTTGCCTTTGGTATTCTGGAAAATATTATCTGTGTGTGTATCGCTTAACTGCCAGACACATCCTTTCAAACTCTCGGGTTTGAGGCCTTGCTCTGTATTTATCGATGATCCCTGACATCCAGACGCCCTCTGAATCGATCTTTATTTAATAGGGCGCTAAGGGGGAGACTCATCTTGAGCGCGCTTGTCGCCGGTCGGTATAAACACAACGCTCGTGGAACACTTCTTCAACGGTAAGCAGCATGTCTCCTGTGATGAGAGTTTAGGGGCTGTGTGTGTGTGTGTGTGTGTGTGTGTGTGTGTGCTTCAGTGTGTGTGTGTGTGTGTGTGTGTGTGTGTGTGTGTGTGTGTGTGTACGACAACATGTACATGATGCAGCTAAAAGCATCAAGAACAAACTGAATGTCCATGTTACGCCCACGCCTCAACAAATCGGAATTGTAACCGCTCACCCAAGACTCCTTGGGATCGCGCTTAAGCAAAATCACATTGGAAGTGGATAATGCTTCGACGGAGTTAGTGTAATCATCGACGGTCATCTTACACTTTGTCAGTAGCTCTGACAAGCTGTTAAAGGAGGCTTGGGGATCATTTAACAAATCCCACACCGCTTGAGTTTTGTTCGCGCCGCCATCGCTTTTTGAGCAGCCTCCCGCCTCGCCGCCTCTTTCTCTCGCTCTCTTTGTTTTTGCTCATCTACAGGGTTCTGTGGTTGGGGACGAGCGATACTGCTTAGACATGCAGCTTCCCGATGAAGAAGCCTCGTGTCATCCTCTTCTTCAGGACGCTGCGGTCGCGACGAGTTATCGTGGTGCTAGTCACCGTAGCTTAGGGAACCCAAATCGACACAATAAATTACCTTTTTACACGACTTGGAGTGGTTCCTGCTATGAAGCTGAACTTCGTGACGATTCGATGAAGCTCAGGATCAGCGCCGGAATCGGGCAACCGCAGGTTATATAGCGTCGATAAAATCGCAAACTTCTTTATCTTGATCGCTTTCAAACTCAGGTGCATCCTTTACCCAAACGAAGATGAATGTGTGGCTACCTCTAGCTTGAAACTCAACCCTGTAAAAGAAATCTTCGACTTTACCGATGGGTTGGGCAGGCGACAAGAGCAGATGTGTCATTAGCGCCCCACGCTGCTTTTTCAAACATGCGCATGACCGTGACAGGGTTGCTTCGAGGACTTCACATTTCGCCGCCCAGTCGAGCTCTGAAAAGTCAATCTGTTCACCTTGCTGGGCCTTGATCGCCGTTATGACTTCAGGCCATCGGCCGCCGCGCTTGAAAGTGCAAAAACGTAGGGGTCCCTAACTGTCTGATCATAGCCTGCAGATCTCTCAAAGTTTTTTCCCAGTAAGCTGGAGAACCTCTCAGCGGTTGCATGAACTGCGTGGCGCCTTTGTTGTGTACCAATCGCCGATCTCCCGGTTATCCTGAAGCAGCTTGTTGGAAATTCTTCTGCCATCTCTCAGAATCGGCTTACCTTTTCGCAACTGGATAGACATGCTGTTTCTAGCCAGTTGCGCTTTCTGTCACAAACTGTGCGAAGAAAAGGTAACTCTGATCTTGGCGAACGAGTATCCACGCAGAACAACCTTGGCGCTGAAATACATGCTGGGAGATATGGATACTTGTCTCGCCTCATCGATTGTGTTCTGTCCAGTTGGGAATTGAACAGGGAACGCCATGGCTTCCAGCTTTGGGATCTTGAAAACCCTACAGGCTTTTGTCCTTGCGCAGGCGCCGATGCTAAATATTCCTCGCCGCATTTACAGGATCTCTTGGCGCAATGTCAGGCGGCTGCATACAGCGTGTCTAATGTGAGACCCGGTCGGAGTTCGCTTTTTCTTCGACGCTAACTTGTTGCTCATCCTGCTGAGCAACATCGACGCCTTGTTGATCCTCTATGTCGCCGCTTTCTCATTTAGGTCGAATATCGCCGCTTTCTCTAATCGAGATGTCCCTATATTCAGAATGAATTGCTTTCAGCGCCGCTTAAAGCTGCAAGCACGCTACGCATGTTAACGGTTAAAAAGTGCTGGTAGCCTTTAAATTTAATGTGCTCTCTTCAACTTGACCTGCAGTAGCTGGGACTCACTACTAGGTCTCGGGAGAGAGTTGACCGCCTTCTCCACCTCAGAGGGCACACACACAACAGCACCATGCACTGCTCTCTGTCTTCCTTTCGTAACGCTGACTATTTTTGCAAATGGCAAAATTTTGGCGACGAGCTGACGCTCGAGCACATTTAATTCAGCCAATTCCGCAGGGATGGGTGGCAATTCGAGTCGGTTAGCTGTCGCAATCGAAGACATGTGGCCTCTTTTAAGATGGCTGTCACATGTGTGGCAAATCCACTCGCCTTCTCTCTTCCGAACTATACAAGGACTTGAGCAGGCACGATCACAGGCATGGACATACTTCCCAGTTAAACAAGACGCGGCAACATGAACGTTTTTGCCATAACTGCTCTGTTACAGACTTTGACGGATGTGATATGCAGCATCACCAACAGGGTACATCGCAGGATGTGATGTGCTCTGAACTCTGGGTCACCTGCATATCTCGCCGCTTGTTTCTGGAAGTCTGTCCTATATCGCCTAATCATGTAATCTTTCATCTTCTAACAGAAGATCTGTGCTATACGCCTAATCATGTAATCTTTCATCTTCCTGGAAGAGAACATCTGTGCTATCGCTTAATCATGTAATCTTCTTCTTATTCTGGAAGAGAACATCTGTGCTATCGCTTAACAAAGTAATCTTTCATCTTTTCTGGAAGAGATTTTATCTGTGCTATACGCTTAACAATGTAATCTTTCATTTTATTCTGGAAAAGATTTTATCTGTGTGGTATCGCTTAACCATGTAGTCTTTCATTTTATTCTGGAAAATATTATCGTGCGCGTATCGCTTCACTATGTACGCTTTTCTTTTGTTTCTGAAGAAAGGATCCTGATTATACTTTTCCTTAAAGGCATCCTTTTCTTTGTTTGGAATTTCAAAATATATAACTATTCCTGTCATAATCACTTTTTATTTTTTCTTATAAGAGATGCAGTTGTGCCTTTATTAAGTTCTCCGTGTTGTTTTAAAATGTCAACCGCTTTTACGATTTCTTTCCTTCTTCGCCTGTGCCTATTTCTTTTATCTATCATATCCTGTTTTTAACTCCTGAGCCAACAAGATTTTCTTTGGCTCCAATATTAATTCCTGGGTCTGGTAGAGCTGAAGTCACTTCTGATGCCTGTTCACAAACAGATGGTGAAGGCAGTTGGCCAGAGTGTTGCTCTGTTTCAAATGACACAGGCATTAATTCATAGGTCGCCTCATCAGCTCGATCCCGGAAGAGCTTGAGAAGTCTGTCAATCATGTCACTCAAGTGGGTAAAAGTCAACATGACAGCAGTTCCAGCACCGGTAGGATGGGGCAAGCCTTCGGCAGTTCTTGAGTGCGAATCAAAGAATCCATACCTTCCACATCTGTCTCTGAACACAGCAATGCACTCGGAGCAACGATGAGCAGCGCATGGTTGACATCAGTTGTGAGGCACTGCAGTCTTTCAGTGAGAGGAATCCACCACCCTTCCATGTCAGGGGTCCTCTGGCTCAGATATCCCATCGTCACTTCAGACGCCTGTACCTGGTGTGTCCGGTTAAATGATGACACGCTCACCGGTACTTCCTCCATAGCTAGATGATCCTGATGAAATCTACCTTCAGCAATAAGCTGCATTTTAACACTGACGCATACAACGCATCCCCGACTCTAAAACTCTATCAAGGTCAGGCATCTGTTAAACTGAATCCCGCCACTATGGTTCGCCAAGAACGTCAACGCGACACACGTGCACTGATGGTTCCTGGAGAATAAATCATACCTAGCATCATTTTGATAATGCGACGCCTGCACAGCCAAAACCCTGGGTGCACTATCGCTATCCGCATACGGTCTAACTGAAAACTGAGCTACAGCAGTGCCGGTGATTGCCTGTTCAACCTGTAAATAAATAATTAATGGAATGAGGCTGATGGTTAAAATTTGTGTTATAGAATGTTATGTGATTGTAAGAGTGAGTGAGTGTGTGTGTTTGAATGTAAGAGTGCGTGTGTGATTGAGTGCAAAAGTGTATGTGTGTGAGTGAGTATGTGACTGAATGTAAGAGTGAGAGTGTGTGAGAGAGAATGAACATGAGTGTGTGTGTCTGTGCGTGAGAAAAATGGATGCGAATGTGTGTCTGTGTGTGATTGAGTGTGAATGTGAGAGAATGAGTGTTATGAGTGAGTAAGTGAGATGTGAGAGATAGAGTGTGAGGGAGTGAGAGAGTCTGAGTAAATGAGTATGTGATTGAATGTAAGAGTGTGTGTGTGTGTGTGTGAGAGCACACCCTGTCATGCTGTTGTTTTAAGCCACTGCTGAAGATATATATCATTGCAGTATTAAAGCTAACGAGTGATAGATTAATTGATCGTAAATGACTTAACATGAAAATGTGTGCAATTTCACATCCCTAATATTAATAGTACCTTGTTATCCACGGAGAGTCTGGTCTGTTCATCCTTAAGGTCCTTTTTGCCGACGATTTGTTGAGCCTGAGATCTCTTTCCTTTTTGCATCCTTTAAAATATCAAGAGATAAAAAGAAATGAGACAAAATTATTCATGACAAAATTATCTGATTAACTCACTAATTTGAGTGAACTAAGTAACTATAAAAACTATAGAGTTTACATTCAAGAGTCTTATCATTAAAAGTAACCATTGATTTAGTTTTAATCGTCAAAAGTAATGCATATTGAATTAAACTGTGATCGTCAAATTAATTTTAAAAGGACATTATCACTTTAATAGGGACTTACTTTGAAAGTTGTTTAACAGCGGATGAACCTGAAAAGATAAATCCTGCAGTACTCTCAGGTAGACAAACAGTTAAACAACAATGAAACAGACACTGTGTATTTTTTTAAAGAAAAGAACAATAGAAGTATTAAAAGAACTGTTCTCTGTATGTGAATATAGAACAAGGACAACCAAAAAAAGAACTAGTTAAGATTTATAAAAAATAAAACAAAATGAATTTTTTTTAAATAAAACTGTTTAATAAAAAATGCCAAATAAACTGCTCTATTTAAAAGAATGCTGAATATATAAAAAAATACTTAACGTTTTCTTAATATATATATATATATATTTATTTTCCTTAAATGTTTTGAAAAAAGTAGTAAGAACAAATGAACTGCTCTCGTGGAAAACAGCAAAACACAAGGAACCTGAAAAGAAGCACAGACAGAAACAGACAAATTAGGTCACAGGAACTACAATTATGGTGATGTGATGAAAATGTCATAATACTTCAAGGAACCACATTAAACCATATTAATACTGACCAAGGAGTGCAGCAGAAGATGCAGGTCGTGCTCAGATCAGTCAGTCTGAAAAAAACAACAACAACATAATGAAAACTAAACTCAAGCCAAACTATGCATAATGCTCTCTCTGCATGTTAAATATTATTTATACATGTATCTATATAGAATATAATTTGGCTGTATCTCAAATATGCAGCCTAAAACCTGAGATGGACTGTCCATCTATCCAGGTTTACAACAAGATGCTGGGATAAGCTCAAGTAACTCAGTATAGGACAAGTGGTTTGGAGAACGGATAGGTGAATATGGTCTTAACAGTTTTTTTTGTTTTTAACACAAATAACTATTTTAATAGTTTCTGTGATCTTGATAATTTTTTTTTTAACTATAATGATTTAGTTATCAACAACTCAGATCTGAAGCATTTTGTATTTGTAGCCATATCAGTAATTAAAGTCTTACCTCAAAGGGTAGGTTTGTGAAACAATATTCTGAAACAGAGAAAGAGAGTCATAGAACTGAACAACTCTATAACAGAAAAGTAACACTGAGAAAAAATGAAAACATTTATTCTGTAAACTCTGTGCTGTTCCTTATTCCATTTCTAAAAATGTTGCATCTTTAAATGTGTGACGTTAAATATAGTTTATGTAACTGTAATATAAAAAAATAAAAACATTACATTGTCATGAATGGATAATAATTATTGGACAAATATTATATAGTGCAATAAAATCTCCTAAACAAAATATTGTGATTTTGTTTTGTATTGTTACACTTAAGAAAAGCACTAAAAAACATATTAATGTCATTCCTCCATCACTCCCCAAAATGAACTTTGACACAGTATTAATCAATGCGTTATGCGTTACTATGTAGAAAAATAAAATGGCTGCTGGTGAAGCTGGTCTGTATCTACTACATTCAAATGGACAGCGCGGACTTCAGCTGCACGAACCACGTGACGGTGTGGCGCGAAATCAAAGGTTATCACGACTGTCTCGAGCAATTACATCTCACAAAAACTCCCGTTGTGTTCAATAATGCTGTATACACATCACAATGAATTACATACATAATATTTGCCCTTTGTTGTTTATGATTAGATTATTCTGTAGTGAGGTAACTGAGGCCTCACCGGATTTGACAGAAACCAAACGACGTATATTCATCAAACATACAAACCGTAACGTTAAACGCGTGACCGTTGTTCAGCTCAGTCCAGCATTTGATTGAGCGCAGAAACCGATATAAACGCAGCAATCGACACTTCGTTGTGATCTATGCAGCCATGCATGAATGTAAAATACATAAACTACCATCGTGATGGTAAAATGAGCGCTAAAATACACTCCAGTAACGAAGCTAAACAATTAACGGCAGAAACCAAACGACGTATATTCATCAAACACACGCACATATGATTCCCGTTTTAACGTTACACACGAGAACTAACGGTCGAGATTGTGTGCTCACCGGATTTCTTAAACCGGTGACTAAAGTAACAGCCATCGATTGACAAAGCATTACTAAACTCACCATAAACCGCATGACAGAAACCAAACGACGTATATTCATCAAATACTCACAAAATATGATTTAAAGTTTTACACTGAAGCTAGAAGTAATGGTGACCAGCTGTAGACACTACTTATACACATTAACATCTTCACAGAGATACAGAACCGCCAATGTCAACAAAACGATAACATTTTGTACCCCATATTATAATACGAATAGCATTGCTAACATTTTATTAAAAAAAGAGCTACATGTGGGCTTTTTATAACACAGCATATCAGAAAACAGCCGTCTCACTTACCTCAGGGAATAAAGTGGATTATCGTCAGTCACTGCTGCAGCTGTTGTTTCGCCAGCCAATCAGAAGTGAGCTGTGATTGTACAACCAATAAATCAGATCAGCTTCTGAATTACCAGGCAAATCAGCAATTAAAGTGATAAAGCATAAAATTAGAAATCATTAAAACAACGTTGATTACTATGACCATGCTGCATACATGCAGTATTTTATAGTAGCATTACATAAATAATAAATGTAAAAGTGATAGGTTTGTATTGTTACTGAGGGAGTGGTAGTGATTTGACAGCTCCTCTATCAGCCATAATTCATCTGCACTATCTTCCTCTTTGTGTGTGTGTGTGTGTGTGTGTGTGTGTGTGTGTGTGTGTGTGTGTGTGTGTGTGTGTGTGTGTGTGTGTGTGTGTGTGTGTGTGTGTGTGTGTGTGTGTGTGTGTACTAGTATCCTTGATGGGGACAAAATGTCCCACAAAAGATAGCAATATCCAAAATCCTTGTCCTTGTGGGGACATTTTTTGGTCCCCATGAGGAAAACATAGAGAGTGAGAGATAGTCTGTATGTAAGAGAGAGAAAGAGAAAAAATGTGTGTGAGAGAGAATGAGAGAATGAGAGAGTGATTGAGTGTAAGACTGAGAGAGGTTTGCTAACATGATGAGAGCATGTTTGCTAATGTTAACACAATTAGCATGTTTTTAACATTAATGCTAATATGATTAACATTTTGTTAGCATTATGTTAACACAATACCATAATGCTAACATGATTAACATTTGCTGCGCGTTCCTAGGTGGTTGCTAGGTGGTTGCAAGGCATTGCCATGTTGCTGCTAAGGTGTTCCTGGTTGCTAGGTGGGCTAGGTAGTTGCTGCGTGGTTTGCAAGGTGTGGCTGCTGGGCTGCCACAGGCAGTTGCCAGGTGTTCTGGTGGCTGCTAGCGCTAGGTGGCTGCCAAGGTGTTCTGGGTGGTTGCTAGGCGCATGCGGTTGCCAGGTGGTTGCCAAGGTGTTCTGGGTGGCTAGGCGCTAAGGTGATTGTTAGGTGGTTGCTAGGGCGTTCCGGGTGGCTGCCAGGCGCTGGCGTGCCAGTGGTGCTGTGCGTTCCGGGGTGGCCATGCCAGGTGGCTGCTAGGTGGCCGGTTCCGGGGTGGCCAGGTGCCAGGTGGCTGCCAAGGTGTTCCGGGTGGCTGCCAGGGCGCCATGTGCTGCCAGGTTGCCAGGGCGTTCGGGTCAGGCGCCAGTGGCTGCCAAGGTGTTCCGGGTGGCTGCCAGGCGTTGCCAGGTGGCTGCCAGGTGGCCGCTGGTGTTCCGGTGGTTGCCAGGCGCCAGGTGGCCCAGGTGGCTGCGGGTGGCCGCTAGGCGCCAGGCGCCAGGTGGTGTTCTGGGTGGCTGCGCCAGGGCGGTTGCCAGGTGGCTGCTAGTGTTCTGGGTGGCTGCCAGGCGTCAGGTGGTTGCTAGGTGGTTGCTAGGTGTTCTGGTGGCTGCCAGGGCCAGGTGGCTGCTAGGTGGTTGCTAAGGTGTTCTGTGGTTGGGGTTGCTAGTGGTTGCTAGGTGTCTGGGTGGTTGCTGGTTGGTTGCTAGGTGTTCTGGTATTGCCAGGCAGCTGCCAAGGTATTCTGGTAGGTTGCTATAGTGTTGCTAGTTGTCACATATGGTTACTATGTAGTGTTTATAGAGTTCTTAGTACGCTCTAGGCTGATTTAACGCTTAGCTAATCACCATTAGCATGTAGCTATTCACTGCTAGCATGTGTAGCAAAGTGCCGCTAGCATGAGTCAAAAGACCCAACCCCATGTCTCTATGATGTTCTGACGCAAAGATATAGGGGTTGATAAACGTTGCTAGGGTACTCTGTTTGGTTGCTATGGAGTGGCTTGGGAACATCCCATAATGATATTCCAAAAGCTCCTTGTCAGTATGAATGATATAAACCAACTGCCTCTATGATTTTCTAATCCAGAGATATAGGTCTTGTTAAACTGTTGCTAGGGTACGTTTGGTTGCTATGGAGTGGCTTGGCAGCATCCAATGACGATACAGCAAAAGCTCCTTGTCAGTATGAATGATATAAATCAACCCCATGTCTCTATGACATTCAGATGTGAAGATATACACTGTTGATTTGGGTTGCTAAGGTGCTTAATAACGGTTGCTAGGGCGTGGCTAGGACGTGTTGAGGTGATTTGTGATTGGCCGTTGATGCCTGAGTCAAACAAACCCATCATGTTTCTATGACGCTTATATCCAAAGATATCCATTTGATCTCTTTCAATGGAAGTCTATGGATCAGTTGCTAGAGCTCTAAATGGTTGCTAGGGTGGCTTGACAGCATCACGATGATCCTGAGATAGTGATTGGTTGTCTGAGTGTTGAGCCCACCCTTGTCTCTGTGACTCTGTGAAGCAGAGCTATGGTCAATACAAAATCCCTATGCAATTTACCATTGAGGACAAACGATGCTTGATGGGACGCCCTCCCCATGTTAAGTCTATGGGAAAATTCTGGTCCTGCGCCCCAGGGGTACAACTTACACCCCTTTGAGATGTGTGTTTGAGAGATCCTGTCAGCCTCCAAATGTGGTGTCACGTGTTTCTCAAATCCTCGCCGAGCTACGAGTGGTCAAACTTGCCAATGTTAAGTCTATGCGATTGGTGGATTTTTCTTGAAAAATCGCAACCCGATCCCTTAGAAAAGATATAGCACACCATTCTAATAATCCGCGATTCCATTCATGGGTGTGTGTGACAAACGGTGTGAGGAGAGCTACAACTTTTGTGTGGAAGAATAATAATAATAATAACTAGAATGTACATTTCCAGAAGAAAATGTGAGTGTTTTGCAGTGGCAAAACTCGGGCCCGGTCGCAAGTGATTGCAAAAAGCCCACCCCATGTCTGTAATGATGTGGAGCTGAGATATGGCTTATTCATGTGTTTGTACGGTTGCTAGGTGGTCTAAATGGTTGCTAGGGTGTTCTGATGGTTGCCAGGCTGCTGCCAGGATATTCTGGTTGGCTGCTAGGCGCTAGGTGGTTGCTAGGCAGTTGCTAAGGTTCTGGGTGGTTCAGGGCGCCAATGTGGCTGCCAGGTGGCTGCCAGGTGTTCTGGGTGGCTGCCAGGCTGCCAGGTGGCCGCTGGGCGTGTTCCGGGGTGGTTGCCAGGGCGCCAGGCGGTTGCTAGGTGGTTGCTAGGTGTTCTGGGTGGTTGCCAGGCGTGCTGTGGTTGCCAGGTGGTTGCCAAGGTTCTGGGTGGCTGCTAGGCGCCAGGCTTGCCAGGTGGTTGCTAGGTGTTCTGGGTGGTTGCTAGGGCGCCAGGTGGTTGCCAGGTGGCTGCTAAGGTGTTCTGGGTGGCTGCCAGGGCGCCATGTGGCTGCCAGGTGGTTGCTAGGTGTTCTGGGTGGCTGCTAGGCGCCAGGTGGTTGCTAGGTGGTTGCTATGTTCTGTGGTTGCTGGCGCCAGGTGGTTGCCAGGTGGTTGCTAAGGTGTTCTGGGTGGTTGCTAGGGCGCTGCAGGTGGTTGCTAGGTGTTCTAGGTGGTTGCTAGGCGTGGCCATGCAGCTGCCAAGGTAATCTGCAGGTTGCTATGGTGTTGCTAGTTGTCACAGATGGACTATGTAGTGTATAGAGTTCTCACGTAGGCTGATTTAACGCTTAGCTAATCACCATTAGCATGTAGCTATTCACTGCTAGCAGTGCAGCAAAGTGCCGCTTGCTAGCATGAGTCAAAAGACCCAACCCCATGTCTCTATGATGTTCTGACGCAAAGATATAGTTGATAAACGGTTGCTAGGTACTCTGTTTGGTTGCTATGGAGTGGCTTAACATCCTAATGATATTCCAAAAGCTCCTTGTCAGTATGAATGATATAAACCAACCCCTGCCTCTATGATTTTCTAATCCAGAGATATAGGTCTTGTTAAACTGTTGCTAGGGTACTGTTTGGTTGCTATGGAGTGGCTTGGCAGCATCCAATGACGATACAGCAAAAGCTCCTTGTCAGTATGAATGATATAAATCAACCCCCATGTCTCTATGACTTTCAGATGTGAAGATATACACTGTTGATTTGGGTTGCTAAGGTGCTTAATAACGGTTGCTAGGCGTGGCTAGGACGTGTTGGAGGTGATTTGTGATTGGCCGTTGATGCCCCGAGTCAAACAAACCCACCTCATGTTTCTATGACGCTTATATCCAAAGATATCCATTTGATCTCTTTCAATGGAAGTCTATGGGATCAGTTGCTAGGGAGCTCTAAATGGTTGCTAGGGCGTGGCTTGACAGCATCACGATGATCCTGAGATAGTGATTGGTTGTCTGAGTGTTGAGCCCACCCCTTGTCTCTGTGACCCTGTGAAGCAGAGCTATGGTCAATACAAAATCTATAATTTACATTGAGGACAAAACGCATGCTTGATGGGACGCCCTCCCATGTTAAGTCTATGAAAATTGCCTCCTGCGCCCCAGGGGTACAACTTACACCCTTTGAGATGTGTGTTTTGAGAGATCCTGTCAGCCTCTCCAAATGTGGTAAGTCACGAGTTTCTCCAAATCCTCGCCGAGCTACGAGTGGTCAAACTTTGCCGAATGTTAAGTCTATGCGATGGGGATTTTTTTGAAAAATCGCAACCCCGATCCCTTAGAAAGATATAGCACACCATTCTAATAATGCACGATTTGACGCTCATTCATGGGTGTGTGACAAACGTGTGGAGGAGAAGCGTACAACTTTTGTGTAAGAATAATAATAATAACTAGAATGTACATTTCCAGAAGAAAATGTGAGTGGTGCTTGCAGTGGCAAAACTCGGGCCCGGTCGCAAGTGACTGCAAAAAGCCCACCCCATGTCTGTACGATGTTGTGGAGCTGAGATATGGCTTATTCATGTGTTTGTACGGTTGCTAGGTGGTCTAAATGGTTGCTAGGTGTGGCTATAGGGTTTATGGGTGATATGTAAAGACTATTTGTCAGTCTGAGTCAAAAGAGCCCAACTCTGTATGTGTACAACGCCTGGTGCTGAGATATTTGTTAATGTTGATATACGGTTGCTAGGGTCTGTAACTGGTTGCTATGGTGTGTGTCTAGGAAGTTGTGAGGTCACTACTTATTGTCTGCTTGATAGGTCGAGTCGAAAGAGCCCAGCAGTCTCTACGACCTTCTGATCCGAATATATGATCTCACACATTATTGCCAATGTTAAGTCTATGGACTTTTTCAAACGATTTTTTTCCGCCAAAACGAAAACCGCTTGTCCGATCGCTTAGAAAAGACATAGCACACCTCTCTCAATAAGTCGGTCGATTCGACCTCATTCATGTGTGTGACAAACGGTGCCGGAGGAGTAGCGTACAAAGTTTTAAAAAAGTAGAATAGTAATCACAACACTAGAATGTACATTTCCAGAAGAAAATGTGAGTGGTGCTTGCAGTGGCAAAACTCGGGCCCGGTCGCAAGTGACTGCAAAAAGCCCACCCCATGTCTGTAATGTTGTGGAGCTGAGATATTCTGGTGGTTGCTAGGGTTGCTAGGTGGTTGCTGGGGTTGGAGTGGTTGCTAGGGCGTGCGCGGTAGGTGGTGCTAGTTCTGGGTGGTTGCTAGGGCGCCAGTGGTTGCCAGGTGTTGTGGTGGGTGGCTGCTAGGGCGGCGGTTGCCAGGTGGTGCTGCGTTCTGGCCGCTAGGGCGCCAGGTGGCCAGGTGGCTGCTGCGTTCCTGGCTGCTAGGCGCCATGCGGTTGCCAGGTGGCTGCTAAGGTGTTCCGGGTGGCTGCCAGGCGCCAGGTGGCTGCCAGGTGTTCCGGGTGGCTGCTAGGGCGTGCCAGGTGGCTGCCAGGTGGCTGCCAAGGTGTTCTGGGTGGCTGCCAGGCGCAGGTGGTTGCTAGGTGGTTGCTAGGTGTTCTGGGTGGCTGCTAGGGCGCTGGTGGTTGCTAGGTGGTTGCTGGTGTTCTGGGTTGCTAGGCGTTGCTAGGTGGTTGCTAGAAGGTGTTCTGGGTGGTTGCTAGGTTGCCAGCAGTTGCCAAGGTAATCTGGTAGGTTGCTATGGTGTTGCTAGTTGTCACAGATGGTTACTATGTTGTGTTTATAGAGTTCTTAGTACGCCTAGGCTGATTTAACGCTTAGCTAATCGCCATTAGCATGTAGCTATTCACTGCTATGTAGCAAAGTGCCGCTTGCTAGCATGAGTCAAAGACCCAACCCCATGTCTCTATGATGATCTGATGCAAAGATATAGGGTTGATAAACGTTGCTAGGTACTCTGTTTGGTTGCTATGGAGTGGCTTGGGAGCATCCATAATGATATTCCAAAAGCTCCTTGTCAGTATGAATGATATAAACCAACCCCCATGTCTCTATGATGTTGTAATGCAGAGATATAGGTCTTGTTAAACTGTTGCTAGGGTACGTTTGGTTGCTATGGAGTGGCTTGGCAGCATCCAATGATGATACAGCAAAAGCTCCTTGTCAGTATGAATGATATAAACCAACCCCGCTCTATGACATTCAGATGTGAAGATATACAGTGTTGATTTGGGTTGCTAAGGTGCTTAATAACGGTTGCTAGGGCGTGGCTAGGACGTGTTGGAGGTGATTTGTGATTGGCTGTTGATGCCGAGTCAAACAAACCCACCTCATGTTTCTATGACGCTCTATCCAAAGATATCCATTTGATCTCTTTCAATGGAAGTCTATGGGATCAGTTGCTAGGAGCTCTAAATGGTTGCTAGGGCGTGGCTTGACAGCATCACGATGATCCTGAGATAGTGATTGGTTGTCTGAGTGTTGCCACCCCCTTGTCTCTGTGACTGTGAAGCAGAGCTATGGTCAATACAAAATCCCTATGCAATTTACCATTGGAGGACAAACGCATGCGCTTGATGGGACGCCCTCCCCATGTTAAGTCAATGGAAAATTCGGGCTCCTGCGCCCAGGGGTACAACTTACACCCTTTGAGATGTGTGTTTTGAGAGATCCTGTCAGCCTCCAAATGTGGTAATTCGAAGTTTCTCCAAATCCTCGCCGAGCTACGAGTGGTCAAACTTTGCCGTAATGTTAAGTCTATGCGATGGTGGATTCATTCGGCTAAAAATCGCAACCCCGATCCCTTAGAAAGATATAGCACACCATTCGAATAATCCGCACGATGACGCCTCATTCATGGGTGTGACAAACGAGGAGAAGGGAACTTTTGTGTGGAAGAATCGTATAATAATAAGTTGCTTTGTGATGTGCTTAAGCAAGCACCATAATAAGTATAATAATAAGTATGCACAATAACAATATGATGCCTTGTTTACCAGCAAGCACCACTAATCTAATAATAAGTATGCACAATAACAATAGTGATGCGTAGAGCAAGCACCACTAATCTAGAATGTACATTTCCAGAAGAAAATGTGAGTGGTGCTTGCAGTGGCAAAACTCGGGCCCGGTCGCAAGTGATGCAAAAGCCCACCCCATGTCTGTACGATGTTGTGGAGCTGAGATATGGCTTATTCATGTGTTTGTACGGTTGCTAGGTGGTCTAAATGGTTGCTAGGATGTTCTGATGGTTGCTAGGCTATTGCTAGGTGCAGGTGGTTGCTAGGGCGTTGCTAGCTGGCCCAGGTGGTTGCTACGTTCTGTCTGTATGCCTGGTTGCCAGGTGGCTGCTATGTTCTTGGTTGCTAGGGCGCTGCCAGGTGGTTGCCAAGGTGTTCTGGGTGGTTGCCAGGCTTGCCAGGTGGCTGCCAGGTGTTGGTGGTGCTAGGTGCCAATGCCTTGCTGCCATTCTGGGTGGTTGCCAGGCGCCAGGTGCCGCTAAGGTGTTCTGGGTGGCTGCCAGGCGCCAGGTGGTTGCCAGGTGGTTGCTAGGTGTTCTGGTTGCTAGGGCGCCTGTGGCTGCTAGGTGGTGCTAGGGTGTTCGGGTGGCCTAGGCGTGCCATGCGGTTGCCAGGTGGTCAAGGTGTTCTGGTGGTTGCTAGGGCGTTGCCAGGTGGTTGCTAGGTGTTCTGGGTGGCTGCTAGGGCGCACGTGGTTGCTAGGTGTGCTAGGTGTTCTGGGTGGCTGCTAGGCGTTGCAGGTGGTTGCTAGGTGTTCTGGGTGGCTGCTAGGCGTTCAGGTGTTGCTAGGTGGTTGCTAGGTGTTCTGGGTGGTTGCTAGGGCGTGCCAGGCGTTGCTAGGTGGCTGCAAGGTGTTCTGAGGGCGCTAGGTGCTGTATGGGCAGTTATGGTGTTGCCACTGTATGGTTACTATGTAGGTTTATAGAGTTCTTAGTTGCTAGTGATGTAACGCTGCTAATCACCATTAGCATGTAGCTTCACTGCTAGCATGTGTAGCAAAGTGCCGCTTTGCTAGCATGAGTCAAAGACCCAACCCCATGTCTCTATGATGTTCTGACGAAAGATATATTGATAAACGGTTGCTAGGGTACTCTGTTTGGTTGTTATGGAGTGGCTTGGGAACATCCCATAATGATATTCCAAAAGCTCCTTTGTCAGTATGAATGATATAAACCAACCCCTGTCTCTAATTTTCTAATGCAGATATAGGTCTTGTTAAACTGTTGCTAGGGTACTTGTTTGGTTGCTATGGAGTGGCTTGGCAGCATCCAATGACGATACAGCAAAAGCTCCTTGTCAGTATGAATGATATAAATCAACACTCTCTACATTCAGATGTGAAGATATACTGATTTGGTTGCTAAGGTGCTTAATAACGGTTGCTAGGGCGTGGCTAGGACGTGTTGAGGTGATTTGTGAAGTGATGCAGTCAAACAAACCCACCCCATGTCTATGACGCTTATATCCAAAGATATCCATTTGATCTCTTTCAATGAAGTATGATCAGTTGCTAGAGCTCTAAATGGTTGCTAGGTGTGGCTTGATCACGATGATCCTGAGATAGTGATTGGTTGTCTGAGTTGAGCCCAACTCCTTGTCTCTGTGACCCTAAGCAGAGCTATGGTCAAAAAATCCCTATGCAATTTACTATTGAGGACAAACGATGGTTGATGGGACTCCCATGTTAAGTCTATGGATTGTTGAGGTACAACTACTTTGAGATGTGTGTTTTGAGAGATCCTGTCAGCCTCCAAATGTGGTAATTCACAGCTCCAATCGAGCTACGATGATCACACATTATTGCCAAATGTTAAGTCTATGTGGTGGATTTTCGCCTTTTTTAAAACGAAACCCCGATCGCTTAGAAAAGATATAGCACACCATTCCTCAATAATCCGAACGATTTGATTCATTCATGTGTGTGACAAACGGTGGGAGGAGAAGCGTAAAAGTTTTAAAAAGTAGAATAGTAATAATAACTAGAATGTACATTTCCAGAAGAAAATGTGAGTGGTGCTTGCAGTGGCAAAACTCGGGCCCGGTCGTGCAAGTGACTGCAAAAAGCCCACCCCCATGTCTGTACGATGTTGTGGAGCTGAGATATGGCTTATTCATGTGTACGGTTGCTAGGGTGGTCTAAATGGTTGCTAGGTGTTCTGATGGTTGCTAGGCGGTTGCTAGGATATTCTGGTTGGTTGCTAGGGCGCTAGGTGGTTGCCAGGTGCTGCCAAGGTGTTCTGGTGGTTAGGGCGCGCTAGTGGTTGCTAGGTGGTTGCTAGGTGTTCTGGGTGGTTGCTAGGCTAGGTGGTTGCTAGGCGTTCCGGGGTGGCTGCTAGGCGCCAGGCGCTGCCAGGTGGCCGAGGCGTTCCGTTGGCTGCCAGGCGCTGCCAGGTGGCTGCCAGGTGGCTGCTAGGCGTTCCGGGGTGGCTGCCAGGCGCCAGGTGGCACAGGTGCCAAGGGTGGCTGCCAGGCGCCAGGTGGTGCCAGGTGGCTGCTGTTCCGGGGTGGCTGCCAGGCGCTGCATGCGGTTGCCAGGTGGTTGCCAGGCGTTCTGGTTGCCAGGCTGCCAGGTGGCTGCCAGGTGGCCAGGTGTGGGTGGCTGCTGCCAGGGCCGCTAGGTTGCTAGGTGTTCTGGGTGGTTGCTAGGCGTTGCTAGGTGGTTGCTAGGTGTTCTAGGTGTGGCTGCTAGGGCGCTGCATGCAAGGTAATCTGGTAGGTTGCTATGGTGTTGCTAGTTGTCACAGATGGTTACTATGTAGTGTTTATAGAGTTCTTAGTAATGCTCTAGGCTGATTTAACGCTTAGCTAATCACTATAGCATGTAGCTATTCACTGCTAGCATGTGTAGCAGCGCTTGCTAGCATGAGTCAAAAGACCCAACCCCATGTCTCTATGATGTTCTGACGCAAAGATATAGGTTGATAAACGTTGCTAGGGTACTCTGTTTGGTTGCTATGGAGTGGCTTGGGAACATCCCATAATGATATTCCAAAAGCTCCTTGTCAGTATGAATGATATAAACCAACTCTGCCTCTGGATTTTCTAATCCAGAGATATAGGTCTTGTTAAACTGTTGCTAGGGTACTCCGTTTGGTTGCTATGGAGTGGCTTGGCAGCATCCAATGACGATACAGCAAAAGCTCCTTGTCAGTATGAATGATATAAACCAACCCCTGTCTCTATGACATTCAGATGTGAAGATATACACTGTTGATTTGGGTTGCTAAGGTGCTTAATAACGGTTGCTAGGGCGTGGCTAGGACGTGTTGGAGGTGATTTGTGATTCCGCTGATGCCGAGTCAAACAAACCCACCTCATGTTTCTATGACGCTTATATCCAAAGATATCCATTTGATCTCTTTCAATGGAAGTCTATGGGATCAGTTGCTAGGAGCTCTAAATGGTTGCTAGGGCGTGGCTTGACAGCATCACGATGATCCTGAGATAGTGATTGGTTGTCTGAGTGCCCACCCCTTGTCTCTGTGACTGTGAAGCAGAGCTATGGTCAATACAAAATCCCTATGCAATTTACTATTGGAGGACAAAACGCATGCGCTTGATGGGACGCCCCTCCCCATGTTAAGTCTATGGGAAAAGTCCTGCGAGGGGTACAACTTACACCCTTTGAGATGTGTGTTTTGAGAGATCCTGTCAGCCTCTCCAAATGTGGTAATCACGAGTTTCTCCAAATCGCCGGAGCTACGAGTGGTCAAACTTTGCCAATGTTAAGTCTATGCGATGGTGGATTTTCCGCAAAAATCGCAACCCCGATCCTTAGAAAAGATATAGCACACCATTCCTCAATAATCCGCACGATTTGACGCTCATTCATGGGTGTGACAAACGGTGTGGGAGGAGCGCAAATTTTTGTGTGGAAGAATAATAATAATAAGTATAATAATAAGTATGCACAATAACAATAGTGATGCCGTTTACCAGCAAGCACCACTAGAATGTACATTTCCAGAAGAAAATGTGAGTGGTGCTTGCAGTGGCAAAACTCGGGCCCGGTCGTGACTGCAAAAGCCCACCCCATGTCTGTACGATGTTGTGGAGCTGAGATATGGCTTATTCATGTGTTTGTACGGTTGCTAGGGTGGTCTAAATGGTTGCTAGGGTGTTCTGGATGGTTGCGGTTGCAGGATATTCTGGTGGTTGCCAGGGCGCTACAGGTGGTTGCTAGGTGGTTGCTAAGGTGTTCTGGGTGGTTGCTAGGGCGTTGCTATGTGGTTGCCAGGTGGTGCTAGGTGTTCCGGGTGGCTGCTAGGGCGCCAGGTGGCCGCTGGCGTGTTCCGGGTGGCAGCGCCAGGGCGGCCGCTGTGCGGTGCTAGGCGTTCCGGTGGCTGCCAGGCGTTGCCAGGTGGTTGCCAGGGGCCGCTGTTCCGGGTGGCTGCCAGGCGCTTGCCAGGTGGCTGCCAGGTGGCTGCTGGTGTCCTGGGTGGCTGCCAGGCGCTGCCAGGTGGTTGCCAGGTGTTGCAAGGTGTTTGCCAGGGCGCCACATGTGGTTGCTAGGTGGTTGCCAGGTGTTCTGGGTGGCTGCCAGGGCGCCAGGTGGCTGCCAGGTGGTTGCTAAGGTGTTCTGGGTGGTTGCCATGGCGCCAGGTGGTTGCCAGGTGGTTGCTAAGGTGTTCTGGGTGGTTGCTAGGCGCTGCTAGGTGGTTGCTAGGTGTTCTGGTGGTTGCTAGGGCGCTGCATGCAGCTGCCAAGGTAATCTGGTAGGTTGCGGTGTTGCTAGTTGTCACAGATGGTTACTATGTAGTGTTTATAGAGTTCTTAGTACGCTAGGCTGATTTAACGCTTGCTCATTAGCATGTAGCTATTCACTGCTAGCATGCAAAGCAAAGTGCTTGCTAGCATGAGTCAAAAGACCCAACCCCATGTCTCTATGATGTTCTGACGCAAAGATATAGTTGATAAACGTTGCTAGGGTACTCTGTTTGGTGTTATGGAGTGGCTTGGGAACATCCCATAATGATATTCCAAAAGCTTTGTCAGTATGAATGATATAAACCAACCCCTGTCTCTATGATTTTCTAATCCAGAGATATAGGTCTTGTTAAACTGTTGCTAGGGTACTGTTTGGTTGCTATGGAGTGGCTTGGCAGCATCCAATGACGATACAGCAAAAGCTCCTTGTCAGTATGAATGATATAAATCAACCCCCATGCTCTATGACTTTCAGATGTGAAGATATACACTGTTGATTTGGGTTGCTAAGGTGCTTAATAACGGTTGCTAGGGCGTGGCTAGGACGTGTTGGAGGTGATTTGTGATTCGTTGATGCCCCAGGTCAAACAAACCCACCCTCATGTTTCTATGACGCTATATCCAAAGATATCCATTTGATCTCTTCAATGGAAGTCTATGGATCAGTTGCTAGGAGCTCTAAATGGTTGCTAGGGCGTGGCTTGACAGCATCACGATGATCCTGAGATAGTGATTGGTTGTCTGAGTGTTAAGCCCACCCCTTGTCTCTGTGATGTGAAGCAGAGCTATGGTCAATACAAAATCCCTATGCAATTTACCATTGAGGACAAAACGCATGCGCTTGATGGGACGTCCCATGTTAAGTCTATCTGTCCTGCTAGGGTACAACTTACACCCTTTGAGATGTGTGTTGGAGATCCTGTCAGCCTCTCCAAATGTGGTAAGTCACGAAGCCCAAATCCTCGCCGAGCTACGAGTGGTCAAACTTTGCCGTAATGTTAAGTCTATGCGACTGGATTTTTTCGAAAACGAACCCCGATCCCTTAGAAAAGATATAGCACACCATTCCTCAATAATCCGCACGATTTGACGCCTCATTCATGGGTGTGTGACAAACGGTGGAGGAGTAGCGCTAAAGTGTGAAGTTTTGTATGTATGCAAATAATAGTAATCAAGCACCACTAACTAGAATGTACATTTCAGAAGAAAATGTGAGTGGTGCTTGCAGTGGCAAAACTCGGGCCCGGTGGCAAGTGATGCAAAAAGCCCACATGTCTGTACGATGTTGTGGAGCTGAGATATGGCTTATTCATGTGTTTGTACGGTTGCTAGGTGGTCTAAATGGTTGCTAGGGTGTGGCTATAGGTTTATGGGGTGATATGTAAAGACTATTTGCCAGTCTGAGTCAAAAGAGCCCAACTCTGTATGTGTACAACGCCTGGTGCTGAGATATGGCTTGTTAATGTTGATATACGGTTGCTAGGTGCTGTAACAGGTTATGGCATGTTCTAGGAAGTTGTGATGTCACTACTTATTGTCTGCTTGATAGGTCGAGTGAAAGAGCCCAGCCTCGAGTCTCTACGACCTTCTGATCCGAATATATGATCTCACATTATTGCCAATGTTAAGTCTATGGGACTTTTTCAAACGATTTTTTTCCCGCCAAAACGAAACCGCTTGTCCGATCGCTTAGAAAAGACATAGCACACCTCTCTCAATAAGTCGGTCGATTCGACACCTCATTCATGTGTCTGTGACAAACGGTGCCGGAGGAGTAGCGTGCAAGTTTTAAAAAGTAGAATAGTAATCACAACACTAGAATGTACATTTCCAGAAGAAAATGTGAGTGGTGCTTGCAGTGGCAAAACTCGGGCCCGGTCGCAAGTGACTAAAAAGCCCACCCCATGTCTGGATGTTGTGGAGCTGAGATATGGCTTATTCATGTGTTGTAGTTGCTAGGTGGTCTAAATGGTTGCTAGGGTGTTCTGGATGGTTGCTAGGCGGTTGCTAGGATATTCTGGTGGTTGCTAGGGCGTTGCTAGGTGGCCGCTAGGTGCTGCTAAGGTGTTCTGGGTGGCTGCCAGGGCGTTGCTGGGTGCTAGGTGGCCGCTAGGCGCTGTGTTGTATGCTGCCAGGTTGCCAAGGTGTTCCGGGGTGGTTGCTAGGCGCCAGGCGTTGCCAGGTGGTTGCTAGGTGTTCTGGGTGCCAGGGCGCCAGGTGGTGCTAGGTGGCTGCTAGGTGTTCCGGGTGGCTGCAGGGCGTTGCTAGGTGGTTGCCAGGTTGCCACGTTCTGGGTGGCTGCTAGGGCGCTACAGGGTGCCAGGTGGCTAGGCGTTCCGGTGGTTGCTAGGCGCTGCCATGTGGTTGCCAGGTGGTTGCTAGGTGTTCTGGGTGGTTGCTAGGGCGCCAGGTGGTTGCCAGGTGGTTGCTAGGTGTTCTGGGTGGCTGCTAGGCGCCAGGTGGTTGCTAGGTGGTTGCTAAGGTGTTCTGGGTGGTTGCTAGGGCGTTGCTAGGTGGTTGCTAGGTGTTAGGTGGTTGCTAGGGCGTCCAGCAGTTGCCAAGGTAATTGGTAGGTTGCTATGGTGTTGCTAGTTGTCACATATGGTTACTATGTAGTGTTTATAGAGTTCTTAGTTGCCTAGGCTGATTTAACGCTTAGCTAATCACTATTAGCATGTAGCTATTCACTGCTAGCATGTGTAGCAAAGTGCCGTTTGCTAGCATGAGTCAAAAGACCCAACCCCATGTCTCTATGATGTTCTGACGCAAAGATATAGGTTGATAAACGTTGCTAGGGTACTCTGTTTGGTTGCTATGGAGTGGCTTGGGAACATCCCATAATGATATTCCAAAAGCTCCTTGTCAGTATGAATGATATAAACCAACCCCTGCCTTCTATGATTTTCTAATCCAGAGATATAGGTCTTGTTAAACTGTTGCTAGGGTACTCGTTTGGTTGCTATGGAGTGGCTTGGCAGCATCCAATGACGATACAGCAAAAGCTCCTTGTCAGTATGAATGATATAAACCAACCCCATGTCTCTATGACTTTCAGATGTGAAGATATACACTGTTGATTTGGGTTGCTAAGGTGCTTAATAACGGTTGCTAGGGCGTGGCTAGGACGTGTTGGAGGTGATTTGTGATTGGCCGTTGATGCCTGAGTCAAACAAACCCACCTCATGTTTCTATGACGCTTATATCCAAAGATATCCATTTGATCTCTTTCAATGGAAGTCTATGGGATGCTAGGAGCTCTAAATGGTTGCTAGGGCGTGGCTTGACAGCATCACGATGATCCTGAGATAGTGATTGGTTGTCTGAGTGTTGAGCCCACCCCTGTCTCTGTGACTGTGAAGCAGAGCTATGGTCAATACAAAATCCCTATGCAATTTACCATTGAGGACAAAACGCATGCGCTTGATGGGACGCCCTCCCATGTTAAGTCTATGGAAAATTCGGGCTTGCGCCCAGGGGTACAACTACACCCTTTGAGATGTGTGTTTTGAGAGATCCTGTCAGCCTCTCAAATGTGGTAAGTCACGAAGCCCAAATCCTCGCCGAGCTACGAGTGGTCAAACTTTTGCAATGTTAAGTCTATGATTGGTGGATTTTCGCCGCAAAAATCGCAACCCCGATCCCTTAGAAAAGATATAGCACACCATTCCTCAATAATCCGCACGATTTGACGCTCATTCATGGGTGTGTGACAAACGGTGTGGGAGGAGAAGTACAACTTTTGTGTAAGAATAATAATAATAACTAGAATGTACATTTCAGAAGAAAATGTGAGTGGTGCTTGCAGTGGCAAAACTCGGGCCCGGTCGCAAGTGACTGCAAAAGCCCACCCCATGTCTGTACGATGTTGTGGAGCTGAGATATGGCTTATTCATGTGTTTGTACGGTTGCTAGGGTGGTCTAAATGGTTGCTAGGGTGTTCTGGATGGTTGCCAGGCGTTGCCAGGATATTCTGGTGGTTGCTAGGGCTAGTGGTTGCCAGGTGCTGGTGGCTGCTAGGGTTGCTGCTGGCGCGGTTGCTAGGTGGTTGCCAAGGTGTTCCTGGTTGCCAGGGCGCTGCCATGTCTGGTTAGGTGGTTGCCAGGTGTTCTGGGTGGTTGCCAGGGCGCTGCTAGGTGGTTGCTAGGTGGCTGCTAGGTGTTCTGGGTGGCTGCTAGGGCGCCATGCCAGGTGGTTGCCAGGTGTTCTGGGTGGCTGCAGGGCTGCCAGGTGGCTGCCAGGTGGCCGCTGGCGCCCGGGTGGCTGCTGCCAGGTGGCCAGCAGTGGCCGCCAGGCGTTGGTGCTGCCAGGGCGCTGCCAGGTGGCCGCTAGGGCGTTGTGGCTGCCAGGCGTTGCCAGTGGCTGCTAGGTGGTTGCCAAGGTGTCTGGGTGGTTGCTAGGCGCCAGGCGGTGCCAGGTGGTTGCTAGGTGTTCTGGCTGCTAGGCGCCAGGTGGTTGCCAGGTGGTTGCTGAAGGTGTCTGGGTGGTCACAGGGCGCCATGCAGCTGCTAGGTGGTTGCCAAGGTGTTCTGGGTGGCTGCTAGCTAGGTGGCCGCCAGGCAGGCTGCATTCCAGGTAAGTGTTGCTAGTTGTCACAGATGGTTACTATGTAGTGTTTATAGAGTTCTTAGCACGCCTAGCCTGATTTAACGCTTAGCTAATCGCCATTAGCATGTAGCTATTCACTGCTAGCAGTGTAGCAGCTATTTATGAGTCAAAGACCCAACCCCATGTCTCTATGATGATCTGACGCAAAGATATAGGGGTTGATAAACGTTGCTAGGTACTCGTTTGGTTGCTATGGAGTGGCTTGGGAACATCCCATAATGATATTCCAAAAGCTCCTTGTCAGTATGAATGATATAAACCAACTCCCATGTCTCTATGATTTTCTAATGCAGAGATATAGGTCTTGTTAAACTGTTGCTAGGGTACTCTGTTTGGTTGCTATGGAGTGGCTTGGCAGCATCCAATGACGATACAGCAAAAGCTCCTTGTCAGTATGAATGATATAAATCAACCCCCTGCCTCTATGACATTCAGATGTGAAGATATACACTGTTGATTTGGGTTAAGGTGCTTAATAACGGTTGCTAGGGCGTGGCTAGGACGTGTTGGAGGTGATTTGTGATTGGCCGTTGATGCCCGAGTCAAACAAACCCACCCCATGTTTCTATGACGCTATATCCAAAGATATCCATTTGATCTCTTTCAATGGAAGTCTATGGGATCAGTTGCTAGAGCTCTAAATGGTTGCTAGGGTGGCTTGACAGCATCACGATGATCCTGAGATAGTGATTGGTTGTCTGAGTAAGTTGAGCCCACCCTTGTCTCTGTGACACTGTGAAGCAGAGCTATGGTCAATACAAAATCCCTATGCAATTTACCATTGGAGGACAAAACGATGCGCTTGATGGGACGCCCTATGTTAAGTCAAAATGTCCTGCGAGGTACAACTCACACCCTTTGAGATGTGTGTTTTTGAGAGATCCTGTCAGCCTCCAAATGTGGTAATTCACGAGTTTCTAAAATCCTCGCCGAGCTACGAGTGGTCAAACTTTGCCAAATGTTAAGTCTATGCGATTGGTGATTTTCCCGAAAAATCGCAACCCGATCCCTTAGAAAAGATATAGCACACCATTCCTCAATAATCCGCACGATTTGACGCTCATTCATGGGTGTGTGTGACAAACGGTGTGGGAGGAGTAGCGCAAAGTTTTGTAGAAGTAGAATAATAATAACTAGAATGTACATTTCCAGAAGAAAATGTGAGTGGTGCTTGCAGTGGCAAAACTCGGGCCCGTGGCAAGTGACTGCAAAATCCAAGCAACATGACTGTACGATGTTGTGGAGCTGAGATATGGCTTATTCATGTGTTTGTACGGTTGCTAGGGTGGTCTAAATGGTTGCTAGGTGTGGCTATAGGGTTTATGGGTGATATTTAAAGACTATTTGCCAGTCTGAGTCAAAAGAGCCCAACTCTGTATGTGTACAACGCCTGGTGCTGAGATATGGCTTGTTAATGTTGATATACGGGTTGCTAGGTGCTGTAACAGGTTGCTAGGGTGTGTCTAGGAAGTTGTGATGTCACTACTTATTGTCTGTTTGATAGGTCGAGTCGAAAGAGCCAGCCTCGAGTCTCTACGACCTTCTGATCCGAATATATGATCTCACACATTATGCCAATGTTAAGTCTATGGACTTTTTCAAACGATTTTTTGCCAAAACGAAAACCGCTTGTCCGATCGCTTAGAAAAGACATAGCACACCTCTCAATAAGCCGGTCGATTTGACACCTCATTCATGTGTTGTGACAAACGGTGTGGAGGAGAAGGTGGTCAAGTTTTAAAAAAGTAGAATAGTAATCACAACACTAGAATGTACATTTCCAGAAGAAAATGTGAGTGGTGCTTGCAGTGGCAAAACTCGGGCCCGGTCGTGCAAGTGACTGCAAAAGCCCACCCCATGTCTGTATGTTGTGGAGCTGAGATATGGCTTATTCATGTGTTTGTCACGGTTGCTAGGGTACTCTGTTTGGTTGCTATGGAGTGGCTTGTGAGCATATTCCAAAGGCTCCTTGTCAGTATGAGCGATATAAACCAACCCCCATGTCTCTATGATTTTGTAATGCAGAGATATAGGTCTTGATAAGCTGTTGCTAGGGTACTCTGTTTGGTTGCTATGGAGTGGCTTGGAGCATCCATAATGATATTCAAAAGCTCCTTGTCAGTATGAATGATATAAACCAACTCCCATGTCTCTATGATTTTCTAATGCAGAGATATAGGTCTTGTTAAACTGTTGCTAGGGTACACTGTTTGGTTGCTATGGAGTGGCTTGGAGCATGCCAATGACGATACAGCAAAAGCTCCTTGTCAGTATGAATGATATAAATCAACCCCGTTCCTCTATGACATTCAGATGTGAAGATATACACTGTTGATTTGGGTTGCTAAGGTGCTTAATAACGGTTGCTAGGGCGTGGCTAGGACGTGTTGGAGGTGATTTGTGATTGGCGTTGATGCCCGAGTCAAACAAACCCACCCTCATGTTTCTATGGCGCTTATATCCAAAGATATCCATTTGATCTCTTTCAATGGAAGTCTATGGGATCAGTTGCTAGGGAGCTCTAAATGGTTGCTAGGGCGTGGCTTGACAGCATCACGATGATCCTGAGATAGTGATTGGTTGTCTGAGTAAGTTGAGCCCACCCCTTGTCTCTGTGACCCTGTGAAGCAGAGCTATGGTCAATACAAAATCCTATGCAATTTACCATTGGAGGACAAAGCATGCGTTTGATGGGTCCCTCCCCATGTTAAGTCAATGGAAAAATTCGGGCCCCTCCTGCGCCCCAGGGGTACAACTCACACCCCTTTGAGATGTGTGTTTTGAGAGATCCTGTCAGCCTCTCCAAATGTGGTAATTCACGAGTTTCTCGAAATCCTCGCTCGAAGACTCTGAGTGGTCAAACTTTTAATGTTAAGTCTATGCGATTTTTGGGTGGATTTTAGCCCTTGGTGAAATCATAACCCGATCCTTAGAAAAGATATAGCACACCATTCCCGAATAATCCATACGATTTGGCGCCTCATTCATGGGTGTGTGACAAGCGGTGTGGGAGGAGAAGCGCGGCAAAGTTTTGTCAGAAGAAGAATAATAATAATAATAATAATAATAATAATAATAAGTATGGTGGATAACAATAGTGATGCCTTGCTTACCAGCAAGCACCACTAATAAGTATAATAATAATAAGTATGCACAATAACAATAGTGATGCCTTGCTTACCAGCAAGCACCACTAACTAGAATGTACATTTCAGAAGAAAATGTGAGTGGTGGAGCTGAGATATGGCTTATTCATGTGTTTGTCGGTTGCTAGGGTGGTCTAAATGGTTGCTAGGGTGTGGCTATAGGGTTTATAGAGGTGATATGTAAAGACTATTTGTCAGTCTGAGTCAAAGAGCCCAACTCTGTATGTGTACAACGCTCTGGTGCTGAGATATGGCTTGTTAATGTTGATATCTGGTTGCTAGGGTGCTGTAACAGGTTGCTATGGCATGTTTAGTAAGTTGTGATGTCACTACTTATTGTCTGCTTGATAGGTCAGTCGAAAGAGCCCAGCCTCGAGTCTCTCGACCTTCTGATCGAATATATGATCTCACACATTATTGCCAATGTTAAGTCTATGGGACTTTTTCAAGCGATTTTTTCCGCCAAAGCGAAAACCGTTTGTCCGATCGCTTAGAAAAGACATAGCACACCTCTCCTCAATAAGTCGGTCGATTCGACACCTCATTCATGGGTCTGTGACAAGCGGTGCGGAGGAGTAAGCGTGCGAAGTTTTAAAAAGTAGAATAGTAATCACAACACTAGAATGTACATTTCCAGAAGAAAATGTGAGTGGTGCTTGCAGTGGCAAAACTCGGGGCCCGATCGTGCAAGTGACTGCAAAAGCCCACCCCATGTCTGTGCGATGTTGTGGAGCTGAGATATGGCTTATTCATGTGTTTATGCGGTTGCTAGGGTGGTCTAAATGGTTGCTAGGGTGTTCTGGATGGTTGCTAGGCGGTTGCTAGGATGTTCTGGTTGGTTGCTAGGGCGTTGCTAGGTGGTTGCTAGGTGGTTGCTAGGGTGTTCTGGGTGGTTGCTAGGGCGTTGCTATGTGGTTGCTAGGTGGTTGCTAGGGTGTTCTGGGTGGTTGCTAGGGCGTTGCTAGGTGGTTGCTAAGGTGTTCTGGGTGGTTGCTAGGGCGTTGCTAGGTGGTTGCTAGGTGGTTGCTAGGGTGTTCTGGGTGGTTGCTAGGGGCGTTGCTAGGTGGTTGCTAGGTGGTTGCTAAGGTGTTCTGGGTGGTTGCTAGGGCGTTGCTAGGTGGTTGCTAGGTGGTTGCTAAGGTGTTCTGGGTGGTTGCTAGGGCGTTGCTAGGTGGTTGCTAGGTGGTTGCTAAGGTGTTCTGGGTGGTTGCTAGGGCGTTGCTATGTGGTTGCTAGGTGGTTGCTAGGGTGTTCTGGGTGGTTGCTAGGGCGTTGCTAGGTGGTTGCTAGGTGGTTGCTAAGGTGTTCTGGGTGGTTGCTGGGGCGTTGCTGCTGGGTGGTTGCTAGGTGGTTGCTAAGGTGTTCTGGGTGGTTGCTATGGCGTTGCTAGGTGGTTGCTAGGGTGTTCTAGGTGGTTGCTAGGGCGTTGCTATGCAGTTGCCAAGGTAATCTGGTAGGTTGCTATGGTGTTGCTAGTTGTCACAGATGGTTACTATGTAGTGTTTATAGAGTTCTTAGTACGTTCTTAGGCTGATTTAGCAGCAGCTAATCACTATTAGCATGTAGCTATTCACTGCTAGCATGTGTAGCAAAGTGCCGTTTGCTAGCATGAGTCAAAGACCCAACCCCATGTCTCTATGATGTTCTGGCGCAAAGATATAGGGGTTGATAAGCGGTTGCTAGGGTACTCTGTTTGGTTGCTATGGAGTGGCTTGGGAACATCCCATAATGATATTCAAAAGCTCCTTGTCAGTATGAATGATATAAACCAACCCCGTTCCTCTATGATTTTCTAATCCAGAGATATAGGTCTTGTTAAACTGTTGCTAGGTACTCCGTTTGGTTGCTATGGAGTGGCTTGGCAGCATCAATGGCGATACAGCAAAGCTCCTTGTCAGTATGAATGATATAAATCAACCCCATGTCTCTATGACATTCAGATGTGAAGATATACACTGTTGATTTGGGTTGCTAAGGTGCTTAATAACGGTTGCTAGGGCGTGGCTAGGACGTGTTGGAGGTGATTTGTGATTGGCCGTTGATGCGAGTCAAACAAACCCACCCTCATGTTTCTATGGCGCTTATATCCAAAGATATCCATTTGATCTCTTTCAATGGAAGTCTATGGGATCAGTTGCTAGGGAGCTCTAAATGGTTGCTAGGGCGTGGCTTGACAGCATCACGATGATCCGGAGATAGTGATTGGTTGTCTGAGTAAGTTGAGCCCACCCCCTTGTCTCTGTGACCCTGTGAAGCAGAGCTATGGTCAATACAAAATCCTATGCAATTTACCATTGGAGGACAAAGCATGCGTTTGATGGGGCGTCCCTCCCCATGTTAAGTCTATGGGAAAATTCGGGCCCCTCCTGCGCCCCAGGGTACAACTCACACCCCTTTGAGATGTGTGTTTTGAGAGATCCTGTCAGCCTCTCCAAATGTGGTAATTCACGAGTTTCTCCGAAATCCTCGCTCAGACTCACAGTGGTCAAACTTTACCGTAATGTTAAGTCTATGCGATTTTTGGGTGGATTTTAGCCCTTGAGTGAAAATGTAACCAATCCCTTAGAAAGATATAGCACACCATTCCCGAATAATCCATACGATTTGGCGCCTCATTCATGGGTGTGTGACAAGCGGTGTGGGAGGAGTAAGCGCGCCGAACTTTTGTGTGGAAGAATAATAATAATAATAAGTATAATAATAAGTATGCACAATAACAATAGTGATGCCTTGCTTACCAGCAAGCACCACTAACTAGAATGTACATTTCCAGAAGAAAATGTGAGTGGTGCTTGCAGTGGCAAAACTCGGGGCCAGTCGTGCAAGTGACTGCAAAAGCCCACCCCCATGTCTGTCGATGTTGTGGAGCTGAGATATGGCTTATTCATGTGTTTGTACGGTTGCTAGGGTGGTCTAAATGGTTGCTAGGGTGTTCTGGATGGTTGCTAGGCGGTTGCTAGGATATTCTGGTTGGTTGCTAGAGGCGTTGCTAGGTGGTTGCTAGGTAGTTGCTAGGGTGTTCTGGGTGGTTGCTAGGGCGTTGCTATGTGGTTGCTAGGTGGTTGCTAGGGTGTTCTGGGTGGTTGCTAGGGCGTTGCTAGGTGGTTGCTAGGTGGTTGCTAAGGTGTTCTGGGTGGTTGCTAGGGCGTTGCTAGGCGGTTGCTAGGTGGTTGCTAGGGTGTTCTGGGTTGGTTGCTAGAGGCGTTGCTAGGTGGTTGCTAGGTGGTTGCTAAGGTGTTCTGGGTGGTTGCTAGGGCGTTGCTAGGTGGTTGCTAGGTGGTTGCTAAGGTGTTCTGGGTGGTTGCTAGGGCGTTGCTAGGTGGTTGCTAGGTGGTTGCTAAGGTGTTCTGGGTGGTTGCTAGGGCGTTGCTATGGTTGCTAGGTGGTTGCTAGGGTGTTCTGGGTGGTTGCTGGGGCGTTGCTAGGTGGTTGCTAGGTGGTTGCTAAGGTGTTCTGGGTGGTTGCTATGTGGTTGCTAGGTGGTTGCTAGGGTGTTCTGGGTGGTTGCTAGGGCGTTGCTGGTGGTTGCTAGGGTGTTCTGGGTGGTTGCTAGGGCGTTGCTAGGTGTGGCTCCTTGCAAATGAATGATATAAACTCAACCCCGTTCCTCTATGACATTCAGATGTGAGGTCACTGTTGCTGGGGTGATTTGCTAGAGTGATTGCTAGGGCGTGGTTGCTGGAGGTGTTGCTGATTGGCCGTTTGCTGATGCGAGGAGGCGTTGCTATGGGTTTGCTGGCGGTTGCTTGGGTGGTTGCTAGGAGAAGGCGTTTGCTAGGTATTGGTTCTGCTAGGTGGTGCTGGGGTGGGTGTTCTGGGTGGTTGCTGGGAGCGTTGAATATGTGATGCTAAGAGTGTTGCCAATGTGTTAAGTGGGTGGGACTTTTTCCGTTGCTATGTTTCCTTAAAGCGAAAACAGCCTGATTGGCGCTTAGCTGTCTTCTATTAGCATGTAGCTATTCACTCTTTGGCATGTGTAGCAAAGTGCCGTTTGTCAGTATGAATGATATAAACCAACCCCGTTCCTCTATGATTTTCTAATCCAGAGATATAGGTCTTGTTAAACTGTTGCTAGGTACTCCGTTTGGTTGCTATGGAGTGGCTTGGCAGCATCCAATGATACAGCAAAAGCTCCTTGTCAGTATGAATGATATAAATCAACCCCATGTCTCTATGACTTTCAGATGTGAAGATATACACTGTTGATTTGGGTTGCTAAGGTGCTTAATAACGGTTGCTAGGGCGTGGCTAGGACGTGTTGGAGGTGATTTGTGATTGGCCGTTGATGCCCGAGTCAAACAAACCCACCCTCATGTTTCTATGACGCTTATATCCAAAGATATCCATTTGATCTCTTTCAATGGAAGTCTATGGGATCAGTTGCTAGGGAGCTCTAAATGGTTGCTAGGGCGTGGCTTGACAGCATCACGATGATCCTGAGATAGTGATTGGTTGTCTGAGTAAGTTGAGCCCACCCCCTTGTCTCTGTGACCCTGTGAAGCAGAGCTATGGTCAATACAAAATCCTATGCAATTTACCATTGGAGGACAAAGCATGCGTTTGATGGGGCGTCCCTCCCCATGTTAAGTCAATGGAAAATTCGGGCCCCTCCTGCGCCCCAGGGTACAACACACCCCTTTGAGATGTGTGTTTTGAGAGATCCTGTCAGCCTCTCCAAATGTGGTAATTCACGAGTTTCTCCGAAATCCTCGCTCAAGACTCTGAGTGGTCAAACTTTACCGTAATGTTAAGTCTATGCGATTTTTGGGTGGATTTTTAGCCCTTGGTGAAAATCGCAACGATCCCTTAGAAAAGATATAGCACACCATTCCCGAATAATCCATACGATTTGGCGCCTCATTCATGGGTGTGTGACAAGCGGTGTGGGAGGAGAAGCGCGGCAAACTTTTTGTCAGAAGAATAATAATAATAATAATAATTTCAGAAGAAAATGTGAGTGGTGCTTGCAGTGGCAAAACTCGGGGCCAGTCGTGCAAGTGACTGCAAAAAGCCCACCCCATGTCTGTGCGATGTTGTGGAGCTGAGATATGGCTTATTCATGTGTTTATGCGGTTGCTAGGGTGGTCTAAATGGTTGCTATGGTGTGGCTATAGGGTTTATGGGTGATATGTAAAGACTATTTGTCAGTCTGAGTCAAAGAGCCCAACTCTGTATGTGTACAAGCGCTCTGGTGCTGAGATGGCTTGTTAATGTTGATATATCACGGTTGCTAGGGGTCTGTAACAGGTTGCTATGGCGTGTCTAGGAAGTTGTGATGTCACTACTTATTGTCTGCTTGATAGGTCAGTCGAAAGAGCCCAGCCTCGAGTCTCTCGACCTTCTGATCGAATATATGATCTCACACATTGTTGCCAATGTTAAGTCTATGGGACTTTTTCAAGCGATTTTTTCCGCCAAAGCGAAAACCGTTTGTCCGATCGCTTAGAAAGACATAGCACACCTCTCCTCAATAAGTCGGTCGATTCGACACCTCATTCATGTGTCTGTGACAAGCGGTGCGGAGGAGTAGCGTGCAAAGTTTTAAAAAAGTAGAATAGTAATCACAACACTAGAATGTACATTTCCAGAAGAAAATGTGAGTGGTGCTTGCAGTGGCAAAACTCGGGGCCGGTGTGCAAGTGACTGCAAAAAATCCAACCCCCATGTCTGTCTGATGTTGTGGAGCTGAGATATGGCTTATTCATGTGTTTGTACGGTTGCTAGGGTGGTCTAAATGGTTGCTAGGGTGTGGCTATACAGTTTATGGGGTGATATGTAAAGACTATTTGCCAGTCTGAGTCAAAAGAGCCCAACTCTGTATGTGTACAACGCTCTGGTGCTGAGATATGGCTTGTTAATGTTGATATACGGTTGCTAGGGGTCTGTAACAGGTTGCTATGGCATGTTTAGTAAGTTTTGATGTCACTACTTATTGTCTGCTTGATAGGCCAGTCGAAAGAGCCCAGCCTCGAGTCTCTCGACCTTCTGATCCGAATATATGATCTCACACATTATTGCCAATGTTAAGTCTATGGGACTTTATTCGAATGATTTTTTTCCCGCCAAAACGAAAACCGTTGATCCGATCGCTTAGAAAAGACATAGCACACCTCTCCTCAATAAGTCGGTCGATTCGACACCTCATTCATGTGTCTGTGACAAAGCGGTGCGGAGGAGTAGCGTGCAAAGTTTTAAAAAGTAGAATAGTAATCACAACACTAGAATGTACATTTCCAGAAGAAAATGTGAGTGGTGCTTGCAGTGGCAAAACTCGGGGCCCGGTCGTGCAAGTGACTGCAAAAAGCCCACCCCATGTCTGTATGATGTTGTGGAGCTGAGATATGGCTTATTCATGTGTTTGTACGGTTGCTAGGGTGGTCTAAATGGTTGCTAGGGTGTTCTGGATGGTTGCTAGGCGGTTGCTAGGATATTCTGGTTGGTTGCTAGAGGCGTTGCCGTTGCTAGGTGGTTGCTAAGGTGTTCTGACTGGTTGCTAGAGGCGTTGCTATGCGGTTGCTAGGTGGTTGCTAAGGTGTTCTGGGTGGTTGCTAGGGCGTTGCTATGTGGTTGCTAGGTGGTTGCTAGGGTGTTCTGGGTGGTTGCTAGGGCGTTGCTATGCGGTTGCTAGGTGGTTGCTAAGGTGTTCTGGGTGGTTGCTAGGGCGTTTGCTGGGTGGTTGCTAGGGTGTTCTGGGTGGTTGCTGGCGTTGCTATGTGGTTGCTAGGTGGTTGCTAGGGTGTTCTGGGTGGTTGCTAGGGCGTTGCTAGGTGGTTGCTAGGTGGTTGCTAAGGTGTTCTGGGTGGTTGCTAGGGCGTTGCTATGTGGTTGCTAGGTGGTTGCTAGGGTGTTCTGGGTGGTTGCTAGGGCGTTGCTATGCAGTTGCTAGGTGGTTGCTAAGGTGTTCTGGGTGGTTGCTAAGGCGTTGCTAGGTGGTTGCTAGGGTGTTCTGGGTGGTTGCTAGGGCGTTGCTAGGTGGTTGCTAGGTGGTTGCTAGGGTGTTCTGGGTGGTTGCTGGCGGCGTTGCTGGGTGGTTGCTAGGTGGTTGCTAAGGTGTTCTGGGTGGTTGCTAGAGGCGTTGCTATGTGGTTGCTAGGTGGTTGCTAGGTGTTCTGGGTGGTTGCTAGGGGCGTTGCTATGCAGTTGCTAGGTGGTTGCTAAGGTGTTCTGGTTGGTTGCTAGGGCGTTGCTATGTGGTTGCTAGGGTGTTCTGGGTGGTTGCTATGGCGTTGCTGAGTGGTTGCTAGTTGTCAGTATGAATGTTGCTATGATGTTCTGGGTGGTTGCCGTTGCTAGGTGTACTCTGTTTGGTTGCTATGGAGTGGCTTGGGAGCATCCCATAATGATATTCCAAAAGCTCCTTGTCAGTATGAATGATATAAACCAACCCCCGTTCCTCTATGATTTTCTAATGCAGAGATATAGGTCTTGTTAAACTGTTGCTAGGGTACTCCGTTTGGTTGCTATGGAGTGGCTTGGCAGCATCCAATGACGATACAGCAAAAGCTCCTTGTCAGTATGAATGATATAAACCAACCCCCGTTCCTCTATGACATTCAGATGAGAAGATACACACTGTTGATTTGGGTTGCTAAGGTGCTTAATAACGGTTGCTAGGGCGTGGCTAGGACGTGTTGGAGGTGATTTGTGATTGGCCGTTGATGCCCGAGTCAAACAAACCCACCCTCATGTTTCTATGGCGCTTTCTATCCAAAGATATCCATTTGATCTCTTTCAATGGAAGTCTATGGGATCAGTTGCTAGGGAGCTCTAAATGGTTGCTAGGGCGTGGCTTGACAGCATCACGATGATCCTGAGATAGTGATTGGTTGTCTGAGTAAGTTGAGGCCCACCCCTTGTCTCTGTGACCCTGTGAAGCAGAGCTATGGTCAATACAAAATCCCTATGCAATTTACCATTGGAGGACAAAGCATGCGTTTGATGGGGCGTCCCTCCCCATGTTAAGTCTATGGGAAAATTCGGGCCCCTCCTGCGCCCCAGGGTACAACACACCCCTTTGAGATGTGTGTTTTGAGAGATCCTGTCAGCCTCTCCAAATGTGGTAATTCACGAGTTTCTCCGAAATCCTCGCTCGAGACTCTGAGTGGTCAAACTTTGCCGTAATGTTAAGTCTATGCGATTTTTGGGTGGATTTTAGCCCTTGGTGAAAAAATAACCAATCCCTTAGAAAAGATATAGCACACCATTCCCGAATAATCCATACGATTTGGCGCCTCATTCATGGGTGTGTGACAAGCGGTGTGGGAGGAGAAGCGCCCGAAATTTTGTGTGGAAGAATAATAAGTAATAATAATAATAATAATAATAGTGATGCCTTGCTTACCAGCAAGCACCACTAACTAGAATGTACATTTCCAGAAGAAAATGTGAGTGGTGCTTGCAGTGGCAAAACTCGGGGCCAGTCGTGCAAGTGACTGCAAAAAAGCCCACCCCCATGTCTGTGCGATGTTGTGGAGCTGAGATATGGCTTATTCATGTGTTTATGCGGTTGCTAGGGTGGTCTAAATGGTTGCTATGGTGTGGCTATAGGGTTTATGGGGTGATATGTAAAGACTATTTGTCAGTCTGAGTCAAAGAGCCCAACTCTGTATGTGTACAACGCTCTGGTGCTGAGATATGGCTTGTTAATGTTGATATCACGGTTGCTAGGGGTCTGTAACAGGTTGCTATGGCATGTTTAGTAAGTTTTGATGTCACTACTTATTGTCTGCTTGATAGGTGAGTCGAAAGAGCCCAGCCTCGAGTCTCTCGACCTTCTGATCCGAATATATGATCTCACACATTATTGCCAATGTTAAGTCTATGGGACTTTTTCAAAGCGATTTTCCGCCAAAGCGAAAACCGTTTGTCCGATCGCTTAGAAAAGACATAGCACACCTCTCCTCAATAAGTCGGTCGATTCGACACCTCATTCATGTGTCTGTGACAAGCGGTGCGGAGGAGTAGCGTGCGAAGTTTTGAAAAAGTAGAATAGTAATCACAACACTAGAATGTACATTTCCAGAAGAAAATGTGAGTGGTGCTTGCAGTGGCAAAACTCGGGGCCCGGTTGCTATTTGTGCAAAAAGTGTCTGTGTGTTGTGGAGCTGAGTTGTCTGTGTTTGTGGTTGCTAGGGTGGTCTAAATGGTTGCTAGGGTGTTCTGGTGGTTGCTAGGCGGTTGCTAGGTGGTTGCTGAGGTGGTTGCTAGGCGTGTTCTGGGTGGCTGCTAAGGGCTGCTAGGTGGTTGCTAGGTGGTTGCTAGGTGTTCTGGGTGGTTGCTAGGGCGTTGCTAGGTTGCTAGGGTGGTTGCTGGGTGTTCTGGGTGGTTGCTAGAGGCGTTGCTAGTGGTTGCGTTGCTGGAGTGGTTGCTAAGGTGTTGCCTGAGTGGTTGCTGAGGTGGTGGTGCTAGGTGGTTGCTAGGTGGTTGCTAGGGTGTTCTGGGTGGTTGCTGGGGCGTTGCTAGGCTAGTGGTTGCTAGGGTGTTCTGGGTGGTTGCTAGAGGCGTTGCTATGGTGGTTGCTAGGTGGTTGCTAAGGTGTTCTGGGTGGTTGCTAGGCGTGCGTTGCTAGGTGGTTGCTAGGTGTTCTGGGTGGTTGCTACGTTGCTGTTGCTAGGTGGTTGCTAAGGTGTTCTGGGTGGTTGCTAGCGTTGCTAGTTGCTAGGTGGTTGCTGGTGTTCTGGGTGGTTGCTGGGCGTTGCTATGGTGGTTGCTAGTGGTTGCTAGGGTGTTCGGGTGGTTGCTAGGGCGTTGCTATGCAGGTGGTTGCCAAGGTGTTCTTGGTTGCTAAGCGCTATGCTGTGTTGCTAGTTGTTCTGGTGGTTGCTATGCCTAGTTGCAGCTATGTATAATCTCTGCGTAGGCTGACAGATGAATTTACTTTTCATTATTATATTACTATAATAGCTTATAATAATGGCAGTATTAGCAAACAATGAAAGTGGGGCTTGCTTACCCATGTCAAGCAAAGTGCCGTTCTGTCTCTAGAGAAGAAAAATTGAGTACGTGATTGCATGATGTTCTTTTGAGATCAGTGGGTTGTCATGGGCAAAAAAAGTGAGCATTCCTCCTATATGATATTTTTTGGCTAGAGTGGCTCAGTATGAATGATATAAATCAACCCCGTTCCTCTATGACATTCAGATGTGAAGATATACACTGTTGATTTGGGTTGCTAAGGTGCTTAATAACGGTTGCTAGGGCGTGGCTAGGACGTGTTGGAGGTGATTTGTGATTGGCCGTTGATGCCCGAGTCAAACAAACCCACCCTCATGTTTCTATGGCGCTTATATCCAAAGATATCCATTTGATCTCTTTCAATGGAAGTCTATGGGATCAGTTGCTAGGGAGCTCTAAATGGTTGCTAGGGCGTGGCTTGACAGCATCACGATGATCCTGAGATAGTGATTGGTTGTCTGAGTAAGTTGAGCCCACCCCTTGTCTCTGTGACCCTGTGAAGCAGAGCTATGGTCAATACAAAATCCCTATGCAATTTACCATTGGAGGACAAAGCATGCGTTTGATGGGGCGTCCTCCCCATGTTAAGTCAATGTAAAAATTCGGGCCCCTCCTGCGCCCCAGGGGTACAACTTACACCCCTTTGAGATGTGTGTTTTGAGAGATCCTGTCAGCCTCTCCAAATGTGGTAATTCACGAGTTTCTCCGAAATCCTCGCTCAGACTACAGTGGTCAAACTTTGCCGTAATGTTAAGTCTATGCGATTTTTGGGTGGATTTTTAGCCCTTGGTAAAATAACGATCCCTTAGAAAAGATATAGCACACCATTCCCGAATAATCCATACGATTTGGCGCCTCATTCATGGGTGTGTGACAAACGGTGTGGGAGGAGAAGCGCGCCGAACTTTTGTGTGGAAGAATAATAATAAGTATAATAATAAGTATGCACAATAACAATAGTGATGCCTTGCTTACCAGCAAGCACCACTAATAATAAAATAATAATAATAATAAGTCACTAACTAGAATGTACATTTCAGAAGAAAATGTGAGTGGTGCTTGCAGTGGCAAAACTCGGGGCCGATCGTGCAAGTGACTGCAAAAATCCAAGCAACATGACTGTGCGATGTTGTGGAGCTGAGATATGGCTTATTCATGTGTTTGTACGGTTGCTAGGGTGGTCTAAATGGTTGCTATGGTGTGGCTATAGGGTTTATGGGGTGATATGTAAAGACTATTTGCCAGTCTGAGTCAAAAGAGCCCAACTCTGTATGTGTACAACGCTCTGGTGCTGAGATATGGCTTGTTAATGTTGATATACGGTTGCTAGGGGTCTGTAACAGGTTGCTATGGCATGTTTAGTAAGTTTTGATGTCACTACTTATTGTCTGCTTGATAGGTCGAGTCGAAAGAGCCCAGCCTCGAGTCTCTACGACCTTCTGATCCGAATATATGATCTCACACATTATTGCCAATGTTAAGTCTATGGGACTTTTTTCAAACGATTTTTTTCCCGCCAAAACGAAAACCGTTTGCCCGATCGCTTAGAAAAGACATAGCACACCTCTCCTCAATAAGTCGGTCGATTCGACACCTCATTCATGTGTCTGTGACAAGCGGTGCGGAGGAGTAAGCGTGCGAAGTTTTAAAAAGTAGAATAGTAATCACAACACTAGAATGTACATTTCCAGAAGAAAATGTGAGTGGTGCTTGCAGTGGCAAAACTCGGGGCCCGGTCGTGCAAGTGACTGCAAAAAGCCCACCCCCATGTCTGTACGATGTTGTGGAGCTGAGATATGGCTTATTCATGTGTTTGTACGGTTGCTAGGGTGGTCTAAATGGTTGCTATGGTGTGGCTATAGGGTTTATGGGGTGATATGTAAAGACTATTTGCCAGTCTGAGTCAAAAGAGCCCAACTCTGTATGTGTACAACGCTCTGGTGCTGAGATATGGCTTGTTAATGTTGATATCACGGTTGCTAGGGTCTGTAACAGGTTGCTATGGCATGTTTAGTAAGTTGTGATGTCACTACTTATTGTCTGCTTGATAGGTCGAGTCGAAAGAGCCCAGCCTCGAGTCTCTATGACCTTCTGATCCGAATATATGATCTCACACATTATTGCCAATGTTAAGTCTATGGGACTTTTTTCAAACGATTTTTTCCTTAAGCGAAAACCGTTTGATCCGATCGCTTAGAAAAGACATAGCACACCTCTCCTCAATAAGTCGGTCGATTCGACACCTCATTCATGTGTCTGTGACAAGCGGTGCGGAGGAGTAAGCGTGCGAAGTTTTAAAAAAGTAGAATAGTAATCACAACACTAGAATGTACATTTCAGAAGAAAATGTGAGTGGTGCTTGCAGTGGCAAAACTCGGGGCCAGTCGTGCAAGTGACTGCAAAAAGCCCACCCCCATGTCTGTCGATGTTGTGGAGCTGAGATATGGCTTATTCATGTGTTTGTACGGTTGCTAGGGTGGTCTAAATGGTTTCTATGGTGTGGCTATAGGGTTTATGGGGTGATATGTAAAGACTATTTGCCAGTCTGAGTCAAAGAGCCCAACTCTGTATGTGTACAACGCTCTGGTGCTGAGATATGGCTTGTTAATGTTGATATACGGTTGCTAGGGTGCTGTAACAGGTTGCTATGGTGTGTCTAGGAAGTTTTGATGTCACTACTTATTGTCTGCTTGATAGGTCGAGTCGAAAGAGCCCAGCCTCGAGTCTCTCGACCTTCTGATCCGAATATATGATCTCACACATTATTGCCAATGTTAAGTCTATGGGACTTTTTCAAGCGATTTTTCCCATGCGAAAACCGTTTGTCCGATCGCTTAGAAAAGACATAGCACACCTCTCCTCAATAAGTCGGTCGATTCGACACCTCATTCATGAGTCTGTGACAAGCGGTGCGGAGGAGTAAGCGTGCCAAAGTTTTAAAAAAGTAGAATAGTAATCACAACACTAGAATGTACATTTCCAGAAGAAAATGTGAGTGGTGCTTGCAGTGGCAAAACTTCGGGGCCAGTCGTGCAAGTGACTGCAAAAAGCCCACCCCATGTCTGTCTGATGTTGTGGAGCTGAGATATGGCTTATTCATGTGTTTGTATGCGGTTGCTAGGGTGGTCTAAATGGTTGCTATGGTGTGGCTATAGGGTTTATGGGGTGATATGCTAAAGACTATTTGCCAGTCTGAGTCAAAGAGCCCAACTCTGTATGTGTACAACGCTCTGGTGCTGAGATATGGCTTGTTAATGTTGATATCTGGTTGCTAGGGTGCTGTAACAGGTTGCTATGGCATGTTTAGTAAGTTTTGATGTCACTACTTATTGTCTGCTTGATTGGCGAGTCGAAAGAGCCCAGCCTCGAGTCTCTCGACCTTCTGATCCGAATATATGATCTCACATTATTGCCAATGTTAAGTCAATGGGACTTTTTCAACGATTTTTTGCCAAAGCGAAAACCGTTTGTCCGATCGCTTAGAAAAGACATAGCACACCTCTCCTCAATAAGTCGGTCGATTCGACACCTCATTAGTGGGTCTGCGACAAGCGGTGCGGAGGAGTAGCGCGAAGTTTTAAAAAGTAGAATAGTAATCACAACACTAGAATGTACATTTCCAGAAGAAAATGTGAGTGGTGCTTGCAGTGGCAAAACTCGGGGCCAGTCGTGCAAGTGACTGCAAAAAGCCCACCCCATGTCTGTGCGATGTTGTGGAGCTGAGATATGGCTTATTCATGTGTTTGTACGGTTGCTAGGGTGGTCTAAATGGTTGCTATGGTGTGGCTATAGGGTTTATAGAGGTGATATTTAAAGACTATTTGTCAGTCTGAGTCAAAAGAGCCCAACTCTCTATGTGTACAACGCTCTGGTGCTGAGATACGGCTTGTTAATGTTAATATACGGTTGCTAGGGTGCTGTAACAGGTTGCTATGGCGTGTCTAGGAAGTTGTGATGTCACTACTTAGTGTCTGCTTGATAGGTCGAGTCGAAAGAGCCCAGCCTCCGGTCTCTACGACCTTCTGATCCGAATATATGATCTCACACATTATTGCCAATGTTAAGTCTATGGGACTTTATTCAAATGATTTTCCCGAAAACCGTTTGTCCGATCGCTTAGAAAAGACATAGCACACCTCTCCTCAATAAGTCGGTCGATTCGACATCTCATTGGTGGGTCTGTGACAAGCGGTGTAGTAATCACAACACTAGAATGTACATTTCCAGAAGAAAATGTGAGTGGTGCTTGCAGTGGCAAAACTCGGGGCCCGTGGGTGCAAGTGACTGCAAAAAGCCCACCCCATGTCTGTCACGATGTTGTGGAGCTGAGATATGGCTTATTCATGTGTTTGTGCGTTGCTAGGGTGGTCTAAATGGTTGCTAGGGTGTTCTGGATGGTTGCTAGGCGGTTGCTAGGATATTCTGGTTGGTTGCTAGGGCGTTGCTGTTGCTAGGTGGTTGCTAAGGTGTTCTGGGTGGTTGCTAGGCGTTGCTTTGCTAAGGTGTTCTGGGTGGTTGCTAGAGGCGTTGCTATGTGGTTGCTAGGTGGTTGCTAGGGTGTTCTGGGTGGTTGCTAGGGGCGTTGCGTTGCTAGGTGGTTGCTAGGTGGTTGCTAGGTGGTTGCTAGGGTGTTCTGGGTGGTTGCTAGAGGCGTTGCTAGGTGGTTGCTAGGTGGTTGCTAAGGTGTTCTGGGTGGTTGCTAGGGCGTTGCTAGGTGGTTGCTAGGTGGTTGCTAGGGTGTTCTGGGTGGTTGCTAGGGGCGTTGCTAGGTGGTTGCTAGGTGTTCTGGGTGGTTGCTGGGCGTTGCTAGGGCGTTGCTAGGTGGTTGCTAGGTGGTTGCTAAGGTGTTCTGGGTGGTTGCTAGGGCGTTGCTAGGGCGTTGCTAGGTGGTTGCTAGGGTGTTCTGGGTGGTTGCTAGTTGCTAGGTGGTTGCTAGGCAGTTGCCAAGGTATTCTGATAGGTTGCTATAGTGTTGCTAGTTGTCACATATGGTTACTATGTAGTGTTTATAGAGTTCTTAGTACGTTCTTAGGCTGATTTAGCGCAGCTAATCGCTATTAGCATGTAGCTATTCACTGCTAGCATGTGTAGCAAAGTGCCGTTTGCTAGCATGAGTCTGATGATCTGGAGATATAGGGGTTGATAAGCGGTTGCTAGGGTACTCTGTTTGGTTGCTATGGTGTCAGTATGAATGATATAAACCAACCCCATGTCTCTATGATTTTCTAATGCAGAGATATAGGTTTTGCTAAACTGTTGCTAGGGTACTCTGTTTGGTTGCTATGGAGTGGCTTGGCAGCATCAATGACGATACAGCAAAAGCTCCTTGTCAGTATGAATGATATAAACCAACCCCGTTCCTCTATGACATTCAGATGTGAAGATATACACTGTTGATTTGGGTTGCTAAGGTGCTTAATAACGGTTGCTAGGGCGTGGCTAGGACGTGTTGGAGGTGATTTGTGATTGGCCGTTGATGCCCGAGTCAAACAAACCAACCCTCTTTGATCTCAATGGAAGTCTATGGGATCAGTTGCTAGGGAGCTCTAAATGGTTGCTAGGGCGTGGCTTGACAGCATCACGATGATCCTGAGATAGTGATTGGTTGTCTGAGTAAGTTGAGCCCACCCCCTTGTCTCTGTGACCCTGTGAAGCAGAGCTATGGTCAATACAAAATCCTATGCAATTTACCATTGGAGGACAAAGCATGCGTTTGATGGGGCGTCCCTCCCCATGTTAAGTCTATGGGAAAATTCGGGCCCCTCCTGCGCCCCAGAGTACAACTCACACCCCTTTGAGATGTGTGTTTGAGAGATCCTGTCAGCCTCCAAATGTGGTAATTCACGAAGCTCCAAATCCTCGCCGAGCTACGAGTGGTCAAACTTTGCCGTAATGTTAAGTCTATGCGATTTTGGTGGATTTTCGCCTTCGCAAAAATCGCAACCCCGATCCCTTAGAAAAGATATAGCACACCATTCTCCGAATAATCCGCACGATTTGACGCCTCATTCATGGGTGTGTGACAAACGGTGTGGGAGGAGTAGCGCGCCGAAATTTTGTGTGGAAGAATAATAAGTATAATAATAAGTATGCACAATAACAATAGTGATGCTTACCAGCAAGCACCACTAACTAGAATGTACATTTCCAGAAGAAAATGTGAGTGGTGCTTGCAGTGGCAAAACTCGGGCCCGTGGCTACTGTGACTGCAAAAATCCAAGCAACATGACTGTACGATGTTGTGGAGCTGAGATATGGCTTATTCATGTGTTTGTACGGTTGCTAGGGTGGTCTAAATGGTTGCTAGGTGTGGCTATACAGTTTATGGGGTGATATGTAAAGACTATTTGCCAGTCTGAGTCAAAAGAGCCCAACTCTGTATGTGTACAACGCTCTGGTGCTGAGATATGGCTTGTTAATGTTGATATACGGTTGCTAGGGGTCTGTAACAGGTTGCTATGGCATGTTTAGTAAGTTGTGATGTCACTACTTATTGTCTGCTTGATAGGTCGAGTCGAAAGAGCCCAGCCTCGAGTCTCTACGACCTTCTGATCCGAATATATGATCTCACACATTATTGCCAATGTTAAGTCTATGGGACTTTTTTCAAACGATTTTTTCCCGCCAAAACGAAACCGCTTGATCCGATCGCTTAGAAAAGACATAGCACACCTCTCCTCAATAAGTCGGTCGATTTGACACCTCATTCATGTGTCTGTGACAAACGGTGCCGGAGGAGTAGCGTACAAAGTTTTAAAAAGTAGAATAGTAATCACAACACTAGAATGTACATTTCAGAAGAAAATGTGAGTGGTGCTTGCAGTGGCAAAACTCGGGCCCGGTCGCAAGTGACTGCAAAAAGCCCACCCCCATGTCTGTACGATGTTGTGGAGCTGAGATATGGCTTATTGCTGGTGGTTGCTAGGGTGTTCTGGGTGGTTGCTAGGTGGTTGCCAGGTGTTCTGGGTGGTTGCTAGGTGTTGCTGGTGGTTGCCAGGGCTGGGTGGTTGCTAGGTGGTTGCTAAGGTGTTCTGGGTGGTTGCTAGGCGTTGCTGCAGTTGCTAGGTGGTTGCTAAGGTGTTCTGGGTGGTTGCTAGGCAGTTGCCAAGGTATTCTGGTAGGTTGCTATGGTGTTGCTAGTTGTCACAGATGGTTACTATGTAGTGTTTATAGAGTTCTTAGTACGTTTTTAGCCTGATGTAACGCTTAGCTAATCGCTATTAGCATGTAGCTATTCACTGCTAGCATGTGTAGCAAAGTGCCGTTTGCTAGCATGAGTCAAAAGACCCAACCCCCATGTCTCTATGATGTTCTGACGCAAAGATATAGGGATTGATAAACGGTTGCTAGGGTACTCTGTTTGGTTGCTATGGAGTGGCTTGGGAGCATCCCATAATGATATTCCAAAAGCTCCTTGTCAGTATGAATGATATAAACCAACCCCCGTTCCTCTATGATTTTCTAATGCAGAGATATAGGTCTTGTTAAACTGTTGCTAGGGTACTCCGTTTGGTTGCTATGGAGTGGCTTGGCAGCATCCAATGACGATACAGCAAAAGCTCCTTGTCAGTATGAATGATATAAACCAACCCCATGCCTCTATGACATTCAGATGAGAAGATACACACTGTTGATTTGGGTTGCTAAGGTGCTTAATAACGGTTGCTAGGGCGTGGCTAGGACGTGTTGGAGGTGATTTGTGATTGGCCGTTGATGCCCAGTCAAACAAACCCACCCTCATGTTTCTATGACGCTTCTATCCAAAGATATCCATTTGATCTCTTTCAATGGAAGTCTATGGGATCAGTTGCTAGAGCTCTAAATGGTTGCTAGGGCGTGGCTTGACAGCATCACGATGATCCTGAGATAGTGATTGGCTGTCTGAGTAAGTTGAGCCCACCCCTTGTCTCTGTGACTGTGAAGCAGAGCTATGGTCAATACAAAATCCCTATGCAATTTACCATTGAGGACAAAACGCATGCGTTGATGGACGTCCCTCCCCATGTTAAGTCTATGGGAAAATTCTGGCCCTCCTGCGCCCCTAGGGGTACAACTTACACCCTTTGAGATGTGTGTTTTGAGAGATCCTGTCAGCCTCTCCAAATGTGGTAATTCACGAAGTTTCTCCGAAATCTCGCCGAGCTACGAGTGGTCAAACTTTGCCGTAATGTTAAGTCTATGATTGGTGGATTTTCGCCTTGGCTAAAAATCGCAACCCCGATCCCTTAGAAAAGATATAGCACACCATTCCCGAATAATCCGCACGATTTGACGCCTCATTCATGGGTGTGTGACAAACGGTGTGGGAGGAGAAGGCGCAAATTTTGTGTGGAAGAATAATAAGTATAATAATAAGTATGCACAATAACAATAGTGATGGCTGCCAGCAAGCACCACTAACTAGAATGTACATTTCAGAAGAAAATGTGAGTGGTGCTTGCAGTGGCAAAACTGGGCCCGGTGGCTACTGTGATGCAAAAAGCCAAGCAACATGACTGTATGATGTTGTGGAGCTGAGATATGGCTTATTCATGTGTTTGTACGGTTGCTAGGGTACTCTGTTAAATGGTTGCTAGGTGTGAGCAACCCATAATGATATGTAAAAGCTCCTTGTCAGTATGAATGAGTCAAAAGACCCAACCCCATGTCTCTATGATTTTCTAATCCAGAGATATAGGTCTTGCTAAACTGTTGCTAGGGTACTCTGTTTGGTTGCTATGGAGTGGCTTGGCAGCATCCAATGATACAAAAAGCTCCTTGTCAGTATGAATGATATAAACCAACCCCTGCCTCTATGATTTTCTAATCCAGAGATATAGGTCTTGTTAAACTGTTGCTAGGGTACTCCGTTTGGTTGCTATGGAGTGGCTTGGCAGCATCCAATGACGATACAGCAAAAGCTCCTTGTCAGTATGAATGATATAAACAACCCCTCTCTCTATGACATTCAGATGTGAAGATATACACTGTTGATTTGGGTTGCTAAGGTGCTTAATAACGGTTGCTAGGGCGTGGCTAGACGTGTTGAAGGTGATTTGTGATTGGCTGTTGATGCCCGAGTCAAACAAACCCACCCTCATGTTTCTATGACGCTTCTATCCAAAGATATCCATTTGATCTCTTTCAATGGAAGTCTATGGGATCAGTTGCTAGGAGCTCTAAATGGTTGCTAGGGCGTGGCTTGACAGCATCACGATGATCCTGAGATAGTGATTGGTTGTCTGAGTAAGTTGAGCCCACCCCCTTGTCTCTGTGACCCTGTGAAGCAGAGCTATGGTCAATACAAAATCCCTATGCAATTTACCATTGGAGGACAAAACGCATGCGTTGATGGGACGCCCTCCCATGTTAAGTCTATGATTTTTCGATTTTTGGGGAGCTCTAGCGCCTGGGTACAACTACACCCCATTGAGTTGTATGTCCTGACAGAGGCTGGCAGGCTCCACATGTATAAGACATGAGTGGTCTACGAAATTCTGATCCGGAGTTATGAGTGTTCAAACTTATTCGTAATGTTAAGTCTATGGGACTTTTTCAAACGATTTTTTCGCCAAAACGAAACCGTCCGATCGCTTAGAAAAGATATAGCACACCATTCCCGATTGAGCATCGACGATTCATTCATGTGTGTGTGACAAAACTGTGCCGGAGGAGAAGCGCAAAGTTTTGTCAGAAGAATAATAATAATAATAATAATAAGTATGGAGAATAACAATAGTGATGCACCAGCAAGCACCACTAACTAGAATGTACATTTCAGAAGAAAATGTGAGTGGTGCTTGCAGTGGCAAAACTCGGGGCCCGGTCGTGCAAGTGACTGCAAAAAGCCCACCCCCATGTCTGTACGATGTTGTGGAGCTGAGATATTCTGGTTGGTTGCTAGGGCGTTGCTAGGTGGTTGCTAGGTGTTCTGAGTGGTTGCTAGGGCGTTGCTATGCGGTTGCTAGGTGGTTGCTAAGGTGTTCTGGGTGGTTGCTAGGGCGTTGCTATGTGGTTGCTAGGTGGTTGCTAGGGTTTTCTGGGTGGTTGCTAGGGCGTTGCTAGGTGGTTGCTAAGGTGTTCTGAGTGGTTGCCAGGGCGTTGCAGGTGGTTGCCAGGTGGTTGCCAAGGTGTTCTGGGTGGCTGCTAGGCGTTGCGGTTGCTAGGTGGTTGCTAAGGTGTTCTGGGTGGTTGCTAGGGCGCAGGTGGTTGCTAGGTGGTTGCTAAGGTGTTCTGGGTGGTTGCCAGGCGCCAGGTGGTTGCTAGGTGGTTGCCAGGTGTTCTGGGTGGCTGCTAGGGCGTTGCCAGGTGGTTGCTAGGTGGTTGCTAGGGTGTTCTGGGTGGCTTGCTAGGCGTTGCTAGGTGGTTGCTAGGTGGTTGCTAAGGTGTTCTGGGTGGTTGCTAGGGCGTTGCTAGGTGGTTGCTAGGTGGTTGCTAAGGTGTTCTGGGTGGTTGCTAGGGCGTTGCTATGCAGCTGCCAAGGTAATCTGGTAGGTTGCTTATTTGCTAGTTGTCACAGATGGTTACTATGTTGTGTTTATAGAGTTCTTAGTAATGCGCTTAGGCTGATTTAACGCTTAGCTAATCGCTATTAGCATGTAGCTATTCACTGCTAGCATGTGTAGCAAAGTGCCGTTTGCTAGCATGAGTCAAAAGACCCAACCCCATGTCTCTATGATGATCTGACGAAAGATATAGGGTTGATAAACGGTTGCTAAGGTACTCTGTTTGGTTGCTATGGAGTGGCTTGGGAGCATCCCATAATGATATTCCAAAAGCTCCTTGTCAGTATGAATGATATAAACCAACCCCGCCTCTATGATTTTCTAATCCAGAGATATAGGTCTTGTTAAACTGTTGCTAGGGTACTACGTTTGGTTGCTATGGAGTGGCTTGGCAGCATCCAATGACGATACAGCAAAAGCTCCTTGTCAGTATGAATGCTATAAACCAACCCCATGTCTCTATGACATTCAGATGTGAAGATATACACTGTTGATTTGGGTTGCTAAGGTGCTTAATAACGGTTGCTAGGGCGTGGCTAGGACGTGTTGGAGGTGATTTGTGATTGGCCGTTGATGCCCCGAGTCAAACAAACCCACCCTCATGTTTCTATGACGCTTATATCCAAAGATATCCATTTGATCTCTTTCAATGGAAGTCTATGGGATCAGTTGCTAGGAGCTCTAAATGGTTGCTAGGGCGTGGCTTGACAGCATCACGATGATCCTGAGATAGTGATTGGTTGTCTGAGTAAGTTGAGCCCACCCCTTGTCTCTGTGACCCTGTGAAGCAGAGCTATGGTCAATACAAAATCCCTATGCAATTTACCATTGGAGGACAAACGCATGCGCTTGATGGGACGCCCCTCCCCATGTTAAGTCAATGTAAAAATTCGGCAGCTCCTGCGCCCCAGGGGTACAACTTACACCCCTTTGAGATGTGTGTTTTGAGAGATCCTGTCAGCCTCTCCAAATGTGGTAATTCACGAAGTTTCTCCAAATCCTCGCCGAGCCACGAGTGGTCAAACTTTGCCGTAATGTTAAGTCTATGCGATTGGGTGGATTTTCGCCTTCGGTAAAAATCGCAACCCCGATCCCTTAGAAAAGATATAGCACACCATTCCCGAATAATCCGCACGATTTGACGCCTCATTCATGGGTGTGTGACAAACGGTGTGGGAGGAGAAGCGCTCTAACTTTTGTGTGAAGAATAATAATAATAACTAGAATGTACATTTCCAGAAGAAAATGTGAGTGGTGCTTGCAGTGGCAAAACTCGGGGCCCGGTGCAAGTGACTGCAAAAAGCCAAGCAACATGACTGTACGATGTTGTGGAGCTGAGATATGGCTTATTCATGTGTTTGTACGGTTGCTAGGGTGGTCTAAATGGTTGCTATGGTGTGGCTATAGGGTTTATAGAGGTGATATTTAAAGACTATTTGCCAGTCTGAGTCAAAAGAGCCCAACTCTGTATGTGTACAACGCTCTGGTGCTGAGATACGGCTTGTTAATGTTGATATACGGTTGCTAGGGGTCTGTAACAGGTTGCTATGGCATGTTTAGTAAGTTTTGATGTCACTACTTATTGTCTGCTTGATAGGTCGAGTGAAAGAGCCCAGCCTCGAGTCTCTACGACCTTCTGATCCGAATATATGATCTCACACATTATTGGCAATGTTAAGTCTATGGGACTTTTTTCAAACGATTTTTTCCCAAACGAAAACCGCTTGTCCGATCGCTTAGAAAAGACATAGCACACTCTCCTCAATAAGTCGTCGATTCGACACTCATTCATGTGTCTGACAAACGGTGCCGGAGGAGTAGCGTGCCGAAGTTTTAAAAAGTAGAATAGTAATCACAACACTAGAATGTACATTTCCAGAAGAAAATGTGAGTGGTGCTTGCAGTGGCAAAACTCGGGCCCGGTCGCAAGTGACTGCAAAAGCCCACCCCATGTCTGTACGATGTTGTGGAGCTGAGATATGGCTTATTCATGTGTTTGTACGGTTGCTAGGGTGGTCTAAATGGTTGCTATGGTGTGGCTATAGGGTTTATAGAGGTGATATTTAAAGACTATTTGCCAGTCTGAGTCAAAAGAGCCCAACTCTGTATGTGTACAACGCTCTGGTGCTGAGATACGGCTTGTTAATGTTGATATATACGGTTGCTAGGGGTCTGTAACAGGTTGCTATGGCGTGTCTAGGAAGTTGTGATGTCACTACTTATTGTCTGCTTGATAGGCCGAGTCGAAAGAGCCCAGCCTCGAGTCTCTACGACCTTCTGATCCGAATATATGATCTCACACATTATTGCCAATGTTAAGTCTATGGGACTTTTTTCAAACGATTTTTTTCCCGCCAAAACGAAAACCGTTTGCCCGATCGCTTAGAAAAGACATAGCACACCTCTCCTCAATAAGTCGGTCGATTCGACACCTCATTCATGTGTCTGTGACAAACGGTGCCGGAGGAGTAGCGTGCCGAAGTTTTAAAAAAGTAGAATAGTAATCACAACACTAGAATGTACATTTCCAGAAGAAAATGTGAGTGGTGCTTGCAGTGGCAAAACTCGGGCCCGGTCCGCAAGTGACTGCAAAGCCCACCCCCATGTCTGTACGATGTTGTGGAGCTGAGATATGGCTTATTCATGTGTTTGCAATGGTTGCTAGGTGGTCTAAATGGTTGCTAGGGTGTTCTGGATGGTTGCCAGGCGGTTGCTAGGATGTTCTGAGTGGTTGCTAGGGCGTTGCTATGCGGTTGCTAGGTGGTTGCTAAGGTGTTCTGGGTGGTTGCTAGGGCGTTGCTATGTGGTTGCTAGGTGGTTGCTAGGTGTTGCTGGGTGGTTGCTAGGCGCTGAGGTGGCTGCCAGGTGGTTGCTAAGGTGTTCCGGGGTGGCTGCCAGGGCGCCATGTGGTTGCCAGGTGGTTGCCAGGTGTTCTGGGTGGTTGCTAGGGCGTTGCCAGGCGGTTGCCAGGTGGTTGCTAAGCGTTCTGGATGGTTATTAGGCGCCAGGTGGTTGCCAGGCGGTTGCTAGGGTGTTCTGGGTGGTTGCCAGGGCGCCAGGTGGTTGCCAGGTGGTTGCCAGGCGTTCTGGGTGGTTGCTAGGGCTGCCAGGTGGTTGCTAGGTGTTCTGGGTGGTTGCTAGGGCGTTGCTAGGTGGTTGCCAGGTGGTTGCTAAGGTGTTCTGGGTGGTTGCTGGGGCGTTGCCATGCAGTTGCTAGGTGGTTGCTAAGGTGTTCTGGGTGGTTGCTAAGGCGTTTGCTGGGTGGTTGCCAGGCAGCTGCCAAGGTATTCTGGTAGGTTGCTAGTGTTGCTAGTTGTCACATATGGTTACTATGTAGTGTTTATAGAGTTCTTAGTACATTCTTAGGCTGATTTAACGCTTAGCTAATCGCTATTAGCATGTAGCTATTCACTGCTAGCATGTGTAGCAAAGTGCCGTTTGCTAGCATGAGTCAAAAGACCCAACCCCCATGTCTCTATGATGTTCTGACGCAGAGATATAGGGGTTGATAAACGGTTGCTAGGGTACTCTGTTTGGTTGCTATGGAGTGGCTTGGGAACATCCCATAATGATATTCCAAAAGCTCCTTGTCAGTATGAATGATATAAACCAACCCCATGTCTCTATGATTTTCTAATGCAGAGATATAGGTCTTGTTAAACTGTTGCTAGGGTACTCTGTTTGGTTGCTATGGAGTGGCTTGGCAGCATCCAATGACGATACAGCAAAAGCTCCTTGTCAGTATGAATGATATAAACCAACCCCCGTTCCTCTATGACATTCAGATGTGAAGATATACACTGTTGATTTGGGTTGCTAAGGTGCTTAATAACGGTTGCTAGGGCGTGGCTAGGACGTGTTGGAGGTGATTTGTGATTGGCCGTTGATGCCCGAGTCAAACAAACCCCACCCTCATGTTTCTATGACGCTTATATCCAAAGATATCCCTTTGATCTCTTTCAATGGAAGTCTATGGGATCAGTTGCTAGGGAGCTCTAAATGGTTGCTAGGGCGTGGCTTGACAGCATCACGATGATCCTGAGATAGTGATTGGTTGTCTGAGTAAGTTGAGCCCACCCCTTGTCTCTGTGACCCTGTGAAGCAGAGCTATGGTCAATACAAAATCCCTATGCAATTTACCATTGGAGGACAAAACGCATGCGTTGATGGGACGCCCTCCCATGTTAAGTCTATGGAAAATTCGGGCCCTCCTGCGCCCCAGGGGTACAACTCACACCCCTTTGAGATGTGTGTTTTGAGAGATCCTGTCAGCCTCTCCAAATGTGGTAAGTCACGAGTTTCTCCGAAATCCTCGCTCGGAGCTACGAGTGGTCAAACTTTGCCGTAATGTTAAGTCTATGCGATTTTTCGGGTGGATTTTCGCCCTTCGGGCGAAAATCGCAACCCCGATCCCTTAGAAAAGATATAGCACACCATTCCCGAATAATCCGCACGATTTGACGCCTCATTCATGGGTGTGTGACAAACGGTGTGGGAGGAGAAGCGCGCCGAACTTTTGTGTGGAAGAATAATAATAATAAGTATAATAATAAGTATGCACAATAACAATAGTGATGCCTTGCTTACCAGCAAGCACCACTAACTAGAATGTACATTTCAGAAGAAAATGTGAGTGGTGCTTGCAGTGGCAAAACTCGGGGCCCGGTCGTGCAAGTGACTGCAAAAAGCCCACCCCCATGTCTGTACGATGTTGTGGAGCTGAGATATGGCTTATTCATGTGTTTGTACGGTTGCTAGGGTGGTGGTTGCTGGCGTTGCTGCTATGTGGTTGCTAGGTGGTTGCTAGGGTGTTCTGGGTGGTTGCTAGGGCGTTGCTAGGTGGTTGCTAAGGTGTTCTGGGTGGTTGCTAGGGCGTTGCTAGGCGGTTGCTAGGTGGTTGCTAGGGTGTTCTGGTTGGTTGCCAGGCGTTGCCAGGTGGTTGCCAGGTGGTTGCTAAGGTGTTCTGGGTGGTTGCTAGGGCGTTGCTAGGTGGTTGCCAGGTGGTTGCTAAGGTGTTCTGGGTGGTTGCCAGGCGTTGCCAGGTGGTTGCCAGGTGGTTGCTAAGGTGTTCTGGGTGGTTGCCAGGGCGTTGCTATGTGGTTGCCAGGTGGTTGCTAGGGTGTTCTGGGTGGTTGCTAGGGCGTTGCCAGGTGGTTGCTAGGTGGTTGCTAAGGTGTTCTGGGTGGTTGCTATGGCGTTGCCAGGTGGTTGCCAGGTGGTTGCTAAGGTGTTCTGGGTGGTTGCTAGGCGTTGCTAGGTGGTTGCTAGGGTGTTCTAGGTGGTTGCTAGGTGTTGCTATGCAGTTGCCAAGGTAATCTGGTAGGTTGCTATGGTGTTGCTAGTTGTCACAGATGGTTACTATGTAGTGTTTATAGAGTTCTTAGTACGTTCTTAGGCTGATTTAACGCTTAGCTAATCACTATTAGCATGTAGCTATTCACTGCTAGCATGTGTAGCAAAGTGCCGTTTGCTAGCATGAGTCAAAAGACCCAACCCCATGTCTCTATGATGTTCTGACGCAAAGATATAGGGGTTGATAAACGGTTGCTAGGGTACTCTGTTTGGTTGCTATGGAGTGGCTTGGGAACATCCCATAATGATATTCCAAAAGCTCCTTGTCAGTATGAATGATATAAACCAACCCCCGTTCCTCTATGATTTTCTAATCCAGAGATATAGGTCTTGTTAAACTGTTGCTAGGGTACTCCGTTTGGTTGCTATGGAGTGGCTTGGCAGCATCCAATGACGATACAGCAAAAGCTCCTTGTCAGTATGAATGATATAAATCAACCCCCATGTCTCTATGACTTTCAGATGTGAAGATATACACTGTTGATTTGGGTTGCTAAGGTGCTTAATAACGGTTGCTAGGGCGTGGCTAGGACGTGTTGGAGGTGATTTGTGATTGGCCGTTGATGCCCCGAGTCAAACAAACCCACCCTCATGTTTCTATGACGCTTATATCCAAAGATATCCATTTGATCTCTTTCAATGGAAGTCTATGGATCAGTTGCTAGGGAGCTCTAAATGGTTGCTAGGGCGTGGCTTGACAGCATCACGATGATCCTGAGATAGTGATTGGTTGTCTGAGTAAGTTAAGCCCACCCCCTTGTCTCTGTGACCCTGTGAAGCAGAGCTATGGTCAATACAAAATCCCTATGCAATTTACCATTGGAGGACAAACGCATGCGCTTGATGGGACGCCCCTCCCATGTTAAGTCTATGGGTAAAATTCGGGCCCTCCTGCGCCCCAGGGGTACAACTTACACCCCTTTGAGATGTGTGTTTTGAGAGATCCTGTCAGCCTCTCCAAATGTGGTAATTCACGAAGCCCAAATCCTCGCCGGAGCTACGAGTGGTCAAACTTTGCCGTAATGTTAAGTCTATGCGATTGGTGGATTTTCGCCTTCGCTAAAAATCGCAACCCCGATCCCTTAGAAAGATATAGCACACCATTCCCGAATAATCCGCACGATTTGACGCCTCATTCATGGGTGTGTGACAAACGGTGTGGGAGGAGAAGCGCCACGAACTTTTGTGTGGAAGAAATAATAATAAGTATAATAATAATAAGTATGCACAATAACAATAGTGATGCCTTGTTACCAGCAAGCACCACTAACTAGAATGTACATTTCAGAAGAAAATGTGAGTGGTGCTTGCAGTGGCAAAACTCGGGGCCCGGTGGCTACTGTGATGCAAAAAATCCAAGCAACATGACTGTACGATGTTGTGGAGCTGAGATATGGCTTATTCATGTGTTTGTACGGTTGCTAGGTGGTCTAAATGGTTGCTATGGTGTGGCTATAGGGTTTATAGAGGTGATATGTAAAGACTATTTGTCAGTCTGAGTCAAAAGAGCCCAACTCTGTATGTGTACAACGCTCTGGTGCTGAGATATGGCTTGTTAATGTTGATATACGGTTGCTAGGGTGCTGTAACAGGTTGCTATGGCATGTTTAGTAAGTTGTGATGTCACTACTTATTGTCTGCTTGATAGGTCGAGTCGAAAGAGCCCAGCCTCGAGTCTCTACGACCTTCTGATCCGAATATATGATCTCACACATTATTGCCAATGTTAAGTCTATGGGACTTTTTTCAAACGATTTTTTTCCCGCCAAAACGAAAACCGTTTGTCCGATCGCTTAGAAAAGACATAGCACACCTCTCCTCAATAAGTCGGTCGATTCGACACCTCATTCATGGGTCTGTGACAAACGGTGCCGGAGGAGTAGCGTGCCGAAGTTTTAAAAAAGTAGAATAGTAATCACAACACTAGAATGTACATTTCCAGAAGAAAATGTGAGTGGTGCTTGCAGTGGCAAAACTCGGGGCCCGGTCGTGCAAGTGACTGCAAAAAGCCCACCCCCATGTCTGTACGATGTTGTGGAGCTGAGATATGGCTTATTCATGTGTTTGTACGGTTGCTAGGGTGGTCTAAATGGTTGCTAGGGTGTTCTGGGTGGTTGCTAGGGCGTTGCTATGTGGTTGCTAGGTGGTTGCTAGGGTGTTCTGGGTGGTTGCCAGGGCGTTGCCAGGTGGTTGCTAGGTGTTCTGGGTGGTTGCTGGGCGTTGCTGCAGGTTGGTTGCCAGGTGTTCTGGGTTGGCTGCTAGGCGCCAGTGGTTGCCAAAGGTGTTCTGGGTGGTTGCTAGGCGTTGCTAGGTGGTTGCTAGGTGGTTGCTAAGGTGTTCTGGGTGGTTGCTAGGGCGTTGCTAGGTGGTTGCTAGGTGGTTGCTAAGGTGTTCTGGGTGGTTGCTAGGGCGTTGCTATGTGGTTGCTAGGTGGTTGCTAGGGTGTTCTGGGTGGTTGCTAGGCGTTGCCAGGTGGTTGCTAGGTGGTTGCTAAGGTGTTCTGGGTGGTTGCTATGGCGTTGCTAGGTGGTTGCTAGGTGGTTGCTAAGGTGTTCTGGGTGGTTGCTAGGGCGTTGCTAGGTGGTTGCTAGGTGTTCTAGGTGGTTGCTAGGGCGTTGCCATGCAGCTGCCAAGGTAATCTGGTAGGTTGCTATGGTGTTGCTAGTTGTCACAGATGGTTACTATGTAGTGTTTATAGAGTTCTTAGCACGTTCTTAGGCTGATTTAACGCTTAGCTAATCACTATTAGCATGTAGCTATTCACTGCTAGCATGTGTAGCAAAGTGCCGTTTGCTAGCATGAGTCAAAAGACCCAACCCCCATGTCTCTATGATGTTCTGACGCAAAGATATAGGGGTTGATAAACGGTTGCTAGGGTACTCTGTTTGGTTGCTATGGAGTGGCTTGGGAACATCCCATAATGATATTCCAAAAGCTCCTTGTCAGTATGAATGATATAAACCAACCCCCGTTCCTCTATGATTTTCTAATCCAGAGATATAGGTCTTGTTAAACTGTTGCTAGGGTACTCCGTTTGGTTGCTATGGAGTGGCTTGGCAGCATCCAATGACGATACAGCAAAAGCTCCTTGTCAGTATGAATGATATAAATCAACCCCCATGTCTCTATGACTTTCAGATGTGAAGATATACACTGTTGATTTGGGTTGCTAAGGTGCTTAATAACGGTTGCTAGGGCGTGGCTAGGACGTGTTGGAGGTGATTTGTGATTGGCCGTTGATGCCCCGAGTCAAACAAACCCACCCCCATGTTTCTATGACGCTTATATCCAAAGATATCCATTTGATCTCTTTCAATGGAAGTCTATGGGATCAGTTGCTAGGGAGCTCTAAGCGGTTGCTAGGGCGTGGCTTGACAGCATCACGATGATCCTGAGATAGTGATTGGTTGTCTGAGTGTTGAGCCCACCCCTTGTCTCTGTGACCCTGTGAAGCAGAGCTATGGTCAATACAAAATCCCTATGCAATTTACCATTGGAGGACAAAACGCATGCGCTTGATGGGACGCCCTCCCCATGTTAAGTCAATGGAAAATTCGGGCCCTCCTGCGCCCCAGGGGTACAACTTACACCCCTTTGAGATGTGTGTTTTGAGAGATCCTGTCAGCCTCTCCAAATGTGGTAATTCACGAGTTTCTCAAATCCTCGCCGAGCTACGAGTGGTCAAACTTTGCCGTAATGTTAAGTCTATGCGATTTTTCGGGTGGATTTTCGCCCTTCGGGCGAAAATCGCAACCCCGATCCCTTAGAAAAGATATAGCACACCATTCCCGAATAATCCGCACGATTTGACGCCTCATTCATGGGTGTGTGACAAACGGTGTGGGAGGAGAAGCGCGGCAAAGTTTTGTCCAGAAGAATAATAATAATAATAATAATAATAATAATAATAAGTATGGTGGATAACAATAGTGATGCCTTGCTTACCAGCAAGCACCACTAATAAGTATGGAGAATAACAATAGTGATGCCTTGCTTACCAGCAAGCACCACTAACTAGAATGTACATTTCCAGAAGAAAATGTGAGTGGTGCTTGCAGCCGGTCGTGCAAGTGAAGTGCAAAAAGCCCACCCCCATGTCTGTACGATGTTGTGGAGCTAAGATATGGCTTATTCATGTGTTTGTACGGTTGCTAGGGTGGTCTAAATGGTTGCTAGGATGTTCTGGATGGTTGCTAGGTGGTTGCTAGGGTGTTCTGGGTGGTTGCTAGGGCGTTGCTATGTGGTTGCTAGGGTGTTCTGGGTGGTTGCTAGGGCGTTGCTAGGTGGTTGCTAGGTGGTTGCTAGGGTGTTCTGGTTGGTTGCTAGGGCGTTGCTAGGTGGTTGCTAGGTGGTTGCTAAGGTGTTCTGGGTGGTTGCTAGGGCGTTGCTAGGTGGTTGCTAGGTGGTTGCTAGGGTGTTCTGGGTGGTTGCTAGGGTGTTGCTAGGGTGTTGCTAGGTGGTTGCTAAGGTGTTCTGGGTGGTTGCTAGGGCGTTGCTAGGTGGTTGCCAGGTGGTTGCTAGGGTGTTCTGGGTGGTTGCTAGGGCGTTGCCAGGTGGTTGCTAGGGTGTTCTGGTTGGTTGCCAGGGCGTTGCCAGGTGGTTGCTAGGTGGTTGCTAGGGTGTTCTGGGTGGTTGCTAGGTGTTGCTAGGTGGTTGCTAGGTGGTTGCTAAGGTGTTCTGGGTGGTTGCTAGGGCGTTGCTAGGTGGTTGCTAGGTGGTTGCTAAGGTGTTCTGGGTGGTTGCTAGGGCGTTGCTAGGTGGTTGCTAGGTGGTTGCTAGGGTGTTCTGGGTGGTTGCTAGGCAGTTGCCAAGGTATTCTGGTTGGTTGCTATAGTGTTGCTAGTTGTCACATATGGTTACTATGTAGTGTTTATAGAGTTCTTAGTACGTTCTTAGGCTGATTTAACGCTTAGCTAATCACTATTAGCATGTAGCTATTCACTGCTAGCATGTGTAGCAAAGTGCCGTTTGCTAGCATGAGTCAAAAGACCCAACCCCCATGTCTCTATGATGATCTGACGCAGAGATACAGGGGTTGATAAACGGTTGCTAGGGTACTCTGTTTGGTTGCTATGGAGTGGCTTGGGAACATCCCATAATGATATCATAAAAGCTCCTTGTCAGTATGAATGATATAAACCAACCCCCGTTCCTCTATGATGTTCTAATGCAGAGATACATGTCTTGTTAAACTGTTGCTAGGGTACTCTGTTTGGTTGCTATGGAGTGGCTTGGGAGCATCCCATAATGATATCATAAAAGCTCCTTGTCAGTATGAATGATATAAACCAACTCCCATGTCTCTATGATGTTCTAATGCAGAGATACAGGTCTTGTTAAACTGTTGCTAGGGTACTCTGTTTGGTTGCTATGGAGTGGCTTGGCAGCATCCAATGACGATACAGCAAAAGCTCCTCATCAGTATGAATGATATAAATCAACCCCCATTCCTCTATGACATTCAGATGTGAAGATATACACTGTTGATTTGGGTTGCTAAGGTGCTTAATAACGGTTGCTAGGGCGTGGCTAGGACGTGTTGGAGGTGATTTGTGATTGGCCGTTGATGCCCCGAGTCAAACAAACCCACCCCCATGTTTCTATGACGCTTATATCCAAAGATATCCATTTGATCTCTTTCAATGGAAGTCTATGGATCAGTTGCTAGGAGCTCTAAACGGTTGCTAGGGCGTGGCTTGACAGCATCACGATGATCCGGAGATAGTGATTGGTTGTCTGAGTAAGTTGAGCCCACCCCCTTGTCTCTGTGACTCTGTGAAGCAGAGCTATGGTCAATACAAAATCCCTATGCAATTTACCATTGGAGGACAAACGCATGCGCTTTGATGGGACGCCCTCCCCATGTTAAGTCAATGTAAAAATTGGGCCCTCCTGCGCCCCAGGGGTACAACTTACACCCCTTTGAGATGTGTGTTTTGAGAGATCCTGTCAGCCTCTCCAAATGTGGTAATTCACGAGTTTCTCCGAAATCCTCGCTCGGAGCTACGAGTGGTCAAACTTTGCCGTAATGTTAAGTCTATGCGATTTTTCGGGTGGATTTTCGCCCTTCGGGCGAAAAATCGCAACCCCGATCCCTTAGAAAAGATATAGCACACCATTCCCGAATAATCCGCACGATTTGACGCCTCATTCATGGGTGTGTGACAAACGGTGTGGGAGGAGAAGCGCGCCGAACTTTTGTGTGGAAGAATAATAATAATAAGTATAAGAATAATAATAAGTATGCACAATAACAATAGTGATGCCTTGCTTACCAGCAAGCACCACTAACTAGAATGTACATTTCCAGAAGAAAATGTGAGTGGTGCTTGCAGTGGCAAAACTCGGGGCCCGGTGGCTACTGTGATTCAAAAAATCCAAGCAACATGACTGTACGATGTTGTGGAGCTGAGATATGGCTTATTCATGTGTTTGTACGGTTGCTAGGGTACTCTGTTTGGTTGCTATGGAGTGGCTTGTGAGCATATTCCAAAAGCTCCTTGTCAGTATGAATGATACAAACCAACCCCCATGTCTCTATGATGTTCTGATGCAGAGATATAGGTTTTGTTAAACTGTTGCTAGGGTACTCTGTTTGGTTGCTATGGAGTGGATTGGCAGCATCCAATGATGATACAGCAAAAGCTCCTTGTCAGTATGAATGATATAAACCAACCCCCATGTCTCTATGATGTTGTATTGCAGAGATATAGGTTTTGCTAAAATGTTGCTAGGGTACTCTGTTTGGTTGCTATGGAGTGGCTTGGCAGCATCCAATGATGATACAGCAAAAGCTCCTTGTCAGTATGAATGATATAAATCAACCCCCATGTCTCTATGACATTCAGATGTGAAGATATACAGTGTTGATTTGGGTTGCTAAGGTGCTTAATAACGGTTGCTAGGGCGTGGCTAGGACGTGTTGGAGGTGATTTGTGATTGGCTGTTGATGCCCCGAGTCAAACAAACCCACCCTCATGTTTCTATGACGCTTCTATCCAAAGATATCCATTTGATCTCTTTCAATAGAAGTCTATGGGATCAGTTGCTAGGGAGCTGTAAATGGTTGCTAGGGCGTGGCTTGACAGCATCACGATGATCCTGAGATAGTGATTGGTTGTCTGAGTAAGTTGAGCCCACCCCCTTGTCTCTGTGACACTGTGAAGCAGAGCTATGGTCAATACAAAATCCCTATGCAATTTACCATTGGAGGACAAAACACGTGAGTTTGATGGGACGTCCCTCCCCATGTTAAGTCTATGGGATTTTTTTTGATTTTTGGGGAGCTCTAGCGCCCCTGGGGTACAACTTACACCCCATTGAGTTGTATGTCCTGACAGAGGCTGGCAGGCTCTTCACATTTCGTATTAGATATGAGTTTTTACGAAATCCTCGCTCGGAGTTATGAGTGGTCAAATTTTTGGCAATGTTACGTCAATGGGACGTTTCGGCTACTTTTTCGCCCCTGGGGCGAACCCCGTACCCCCGATCCCTTAGAAAAGTCATAGCACACCATTCCCGAATATACCGGACGATTCGTCAAAACATTTGTTGGGTGTTTGACAAAAACTGTGGGAGGAGAAGCGCGTCAAAGTTTTTGTCCAGAAGTAAGAATAATAATAATAATAATAAGTATGGTGGATAACAATAGTGATGCCTTGCTTACCAGCAAGCACCACTAACTAGAATGTACATTTCCAGAAGAAAATGTGAGTGGTGCTTGCAGTGGCAAAACTCGGGGCCCGGTCGTGCAAGTGACTGCAAAAAGCCCACCCCCATGTCTGTACGATGTTGTGGAGCTGAGATATGGCTTATTCATGTGTTTGTACGGTTGCTAGGGTGCTCTAAATGGTTGCTATAGTGTGGCTATAGGGTTTATAGAGGTGATATTTAAAGACTATTTGTCAGTCTAAGTCAAAAGAGCCCAACTCTGTATGTGTACAACGCTCTGGTGCTGAGATATGGCTTGTTAATGTTGTTTATACGGTTGCTAGGGTGCTGTAACAGGTTGCTATGGCATGTTTAGTAAGTTTTGATGTCACTACTTATTGTCTGCTTGATAGGTCGAGTCGAAAGAGCCCAGCCTCGAGTCTCTACGACCTTCTGATCCGAATATATGATCTCACACATTATTGCCAATGTTAAGTCTATGGGACTTTTTTCAAACAATTTTTTTCCCGCCAAAACGAAAACCGTTTGTCCGATCGCTTAGAAAAGACATAGCACACCTCTCCTCAATAAGTCGGTCGATTCGACACCTCATTCATGGGTCTGTGACAAACGGTGCCGGAGGAGTAGCGTGCCGAAGTTTTGAAAAAGTAGAATAGTAATCACAACACTAGAATGTACATTTCCAGAAGAAAATGTGAGTGGTGCTTGCAGTGGCAAAACTCGGGTCGTCGCAAGTGACTGCAAAAGCCCACCCCATGTCTGTACGATGTTGTGGAGCTTAGATATGGCTTATTCATGTGTTTGTACGGTTGCTAGGGTGGTCTAAATGGTTGCTAGGGTGTTCTGGATGGTTGCTAGGCGGTTGCTAGGATATTCTGGTTGGTTGCTAGGGCGTTGCTAGATGGTTGCTAAGGTGTTCTGAGTGGTTGCTAGGGCGTTGCTATGCGGTTGCTAGGTGGTTGCTAAGGTGTTCTGGGTGGTTGCTAGGGCGTTGCTATGTGGTTGCTAGGTGGTTGCTAAGGTGTTCTGGGTGGTTGCTAGGGCGTTGCTATGCGGTTGCTAGGTGGTTGCTAAGGTGTTCTGGGTGGTTGCTAGGGCGTTGCTAGGTGGTTGCTAGGCGGTTGCTAGGGTGTTCTGGGTGGTTGCTAGGGCGTTGCTATGTGGTTGCTAGGTGGTTGCTAGGGTGTTCTGGGTGGTTGCTAGGGCGTTGCTAGGTGGTTGCTAGGTGGTTGCTAAGGTGTTATGGGTGGTTGCTAGGGCGTTGCTAGGTGGTTGCTAGGTGGTTGCTAAGGTGTTCTGGGTGGTTGCTAGGGCGTTGCTAGGTGGTTGCTAGGTGGTTGATAAGGTGTTATGGGTGGTTGCTAGGGCGTTGCTAGGTGGTTGCTAGGTGGTTGCTAAGGTGTTCTGGTAGGTTGCTATAGTGTTGCTAGTTGTCACATATGGTTACTATGTAGTGTTTATAGAGTTCTTAGTACGTTCTTAGGCTGATTTAACGCTTAGCTAATCGCTATTAGCATGTAGCTATTCACTGCTAGCATGTGTAGCAAAGTGCCGTTTGCTAGCATGAGTCAAAAGACCCAACCCCCGTTCCTCTATGATTTTCTAATCCAGAGATATAGGTCTTGTTAAACTGTTGCTAGGGTACTCTGTTTGGTTGCTATGGAGTGGCTTGGGAGCATCCCATAATGATATTCCAAAAGCTCCTTGTCAGTATGAATGATATAAACCAACCCCCGTTCCTCTATGATGTTCTGATGCAGAGATACAGGTCTTGTTAAACTGTTGCTAGGGTACTCTGTTTGGTTGCTATGGAGTGGCTTGGCAGCATCCAATGACGATACAGCAAAAGCTCCTTGTCAGTATGAATGATATAAATCAACCCCCATTCCTCTATGACATTCAGATGTGAAGATATACACTGTTGATTTGGGTTGCTAAGGTGCTTAATAACGGTTGCTAGGGCGTGGCTAGGACGTGTTGGAGGTGATTTGTGATTGGCCGTTGATGCCCCGAGTCAAACAAACCCACCCTCATGTTTCTATGACACTTATATCCAAAGATATCCATTTGATCTCTTTCAATGGAAGTCTATGGGATCAGTTGCTAGGGAGCTCTAAGCGGTTGCTAGGGCGTGGCTTGACAGCATCACGATGATCCTGAGATAGTGATTGGTTGTCTGAGTAAGTTGAGCCCACCCCCTTGTCTCTGTGACTCTGTGAAGCAGAGCTATGGTCAATACAAAATCCCTATGCAATTTACCATTGGAGGACAAAACGCATGCGCTTGATGGGACGCCCCTCCCATGTTAAGTCAATGTAAAAATTCGGGCAGCTCTAGCGCCCCAGGGGTACAACTCACACCCCTTTGAGATGTGTGTTTTGAGAGATCCTGTCAGCCTCTCCAAATGTGGTAAGTCACGAGTTTCTCGAAATCCTCGCCGGAGCTACGAGTGGTCAAACTTTGCCGTAATGTTAAGTCTATGCGATTTTTCGGGTGGATTTTCGCCTTCGATAAAAATCGCAACCCCGATCCCTTAGAAAGATATAGCACACCATTCCCGAATAATCCGCACGATTTGACGCCTCATTCATGGGTGTGTGACAAACGGTGTGGGAGGAGAAGCGCGCCGAACTTTTGTGTGGAAGAATAATAATAAGTATAATAATAATAAGTATGCACAATAACAATAGTGATGCCTTGCTTACCAGCAAGCACCACTAACTAGAATGTACATTTCCAGAAGAAAATGTGAGTGGTGCTTGCAGTGGCAAAACTCGGGGCCCGGTCGTGCAAGTGACTGCAAAAAGCCCACCCCCATGTCTGTACGATGTTGTGGAGCTGAGATATGGCTTATTCATGTGTTTGTACGGTTGCTAGGGTGGTCTAAATGGTTGCTATGTGGTTGCTAGGTGGTTGCTAAGGTGTTCTGGGTGGTTGCTAGGGCGTTGCTATGTGGTTGCTAGGGTGTTCTGGGTGGTTGCTAGGGCGTTGCTATGCGGTTGCTAGGTGGTTGCTAAGGTGTTCTGGGTGGTTGCTAGGCGTTGCCAGGTGGTTGCCAGGCGGTTGCTAGGGTGTTCTGGGTGGTTGCTAGGGCGTTGCTATGTTGTTGCTAGGTGGTTGCTAGGGTGTTCTGGGTGGCTGCTAGGCGCGTTGCTATGTGGTTGCTGTCACGGTTGCTAGGGTGTTCTGGGTGGTTGCTAGGCGTTGCTAGGTGGTTGCTAGGCGGTTGCTAGGGTGTTCTGGGTGGTTGCTAGGGCGTTGCTATGTGGTTGCTAGGTGGTTGCTAGGGTGTTCTGGGTGGTTGCTAGGGCCAGGCGTTGCTATGTGGTTGCTAGGTGGTTGCTAAGGTGTTCTGGGTGGCTGCTAGGCGTTGCTATGTGGTTGCTAGGTGGTTGCTAGGTGTTCTGGGTGGTTGCTAGGGCGTTGCTGCTGCGTTGCTAGGTGGTTGCTAAGGTGTTCTGGGTGGCTGCTAGGCGTTGCTAGGTGGTTGCCAGGCGGTTGCCAGGTTGCTAGGTGTTCTGGGTGGTTGCTAGGGCGTTGCCATGTTGTTGCTAGGTGGTTGCTAGGGTGTTCTGGGTGGTTGCTAGGCGTTGCCAGGTGGTTGCCAGGTGGTTGCTAAGGTGTTCTGGGTGGTTGCTAGGGCGTTGCTATGTGGTTGCTAGGTGGTTGCTAGGGTGTTCTGGGTGGTTGCTAGGGCGTTGCTAGGTGGTTGCTAGGTGGTTGCTAAGGTGTTCTGGGTGGTTGCTAGGCAGTTGCCAAGTTATTCTGGTAGGTTGCTATAGTGTTGCTAGTTGTCACAGATGGTTACTATGTAGTGTTTATAGAGTTCTTAGTACGTTCTTAGGCTGATTTAACGCTTAGCTAATCACTATTAGCATGTAGCTATTCACTGCTAGCATGTGTAGCAAAGTGCCGTTTGCTAGCATGAGTCAAAAGACCCAACCCCCATGTCTCTATGATGTTCTGACGCAAAGATATAGGGGTTGATAAACGGTTGCTAGGGTACTCTGTTTGGTTGCTATGGAGTGGCTTGGGAACATCCCATAATGATATTCCAAAAGCTCCTTGTCAGTATGAATGATATAAACCAACCCTGCCTCTATGATTTTCTAATCCAGAGATATAGGTCTTGTTAAACTGTTGCTAGGGTACTCCGTTTGGTTGCTATGGAGTGGCTTGGCAGCATCCAATGACGATACAGCAAAAGCTCCTTGTCAGTATGAATGATATAAACCAACCCCCATGTCTCTATGACATTCAGATGTGAAGATATACACTGTTGATTTGGGTTGCTAAGGTGCTTAATAACGGTTGCTAGGGCGTGGCTAGGACGTGTTGGAGGTGATTTGTGATTGGCCGTTGATGCCCCGAGTCAAACAAACCCACCCTCATGTTTCTATGACGCTTATATCCAAAGATATCCATTTGATCTCTTTCAATGGAAGTCTATGGGATCAGTTGCTAGGAGCTCTAAATGGTTGCTAGGGCGTGGCTTGACAGCATCACGATGATCCTGAGATAGTGATTGGTTGTCTGAGTAAGTTGAGCCCACCCCTTGTCTCTGTGACCCTGTGAAGCAGAGCTATGGTCAATACAAAATCCCTATGCAATTTACCATTGGAGGACAAAACGCATGCGCTTGATGGGACGCCCTCCCATGTTAAGTCTATGGGATTTTTTCGATTTTGGGGAGCTCTAGCGCCCTGGGGTACAACTTACACCCCATTGAGTTGTATGTCCTGACAGAGGCTGGCAGGCTCTTCACATTTCGTATAAGACATGAGTGGTTACGAAATCGTCTGCTCGGAGTTATGAGTGTTCAAACTTTTCGTAATTATAAGTCAATGGGACTTTTCGGCTACTTTTTCGCCTGGGCGAACCCCTGCACTCGATCCCTTAGAAAAGATATAGCACACGATTCCCGATTGAGCCGCACGATCGTCAATACATTTGTGGGGTGTTTGACAAAAACTGTGGGAGGAGTAGCGCGGCAAAGTTTTGTCCAGAAGAATAATAATAATAATAAGTATGGAGAATAACAATAGTGATGCCTTGCTTACCAGCAAGCACCACTAATAAGTATGGTGGATAACAATAGTGATGCCTTGCTTACCAGCAAGCACCACTAATAATAATAAGTATGGTGGATAACAATAGTGATGCCTTGCTACCGCAAGCACCACTAATAATACAAGTATGGTGGATAACAATAGTGATGCCTTGCTACCGCAAGCACCACTAATAATAATAATAAGTATGGTGGATAACAATAGTGATGCCTTGCTTACCAGCAAGCACCACTAATAAATAGATAAAAGAATAGTCTTACCTTAAAACTGTTGAACCGTAAAAACCAAGCAGGATCACTCCAAAAGTTCTCGAGCCAGGAAACCTCAGAGAGGCGATCGCAGTCTCAACCGTCCGACAAGATACGTGATCTTAGCCAAAAGGCCGAGAAGCGATGACACAATGACGCAGCGGCAGGGGAGCCGGCAAAGGCGACGCCCATCTGGGGCGCGGTTAGGGGGCGGGGGACCTGAAACTTTTGAGGCATGCTACCACCCAGCCGCTCTACAACACCACCAAGGCTCGGCCCGGAGGTGGCGCTACAGCGACCAAAAGTACCAAATCCCTCATAGCTCCCAAACCGCCCGTCGCAGAACCACGTGTCTTATATCATCGGAATCCTTGGCTCGAGCCGAGCGAGACGCATGCCTCGGATTGGCAGAAATTTTCGGGTATTTTGGATTTTGTGAAAAACCTACTTTTGCACACTAGTCCAAGGTTTTTTGCCCGATCTGACCCAAACCAGTGCAGAAAGATTCTCTGGAGTCTGACTGTCCATCGAGATCTGGAAAAAGTGGGAATTGCCATTCACGTTGGCGGCGGCAGGGCAAAACGTTTGGAGTGGGCGAGGCGGGGTTCGCTAAAACGGCTATAACTCTTGAACGGAACGAGACAATTTCACCCAAGCCGGTACACCTGTGCACGGGCTCAGTCTGGGCTCAGGTGAGAAAGGACGCGGCGAATGGCCCCCTAGTGGCACTTTAAAATGAAAAAGCAACAACGCGAGAACGGCTATAGACGACCGGATGTCACCTGCTTCTTCACACATGCACAAGATAGTCATACCATATGATAGAACTCCTCCAGCCGAGGAACTTTGCCTCTAGGACCACTGCTGTCAATCAAATTGTCCGTTGAATATCAGAGATTATGGGGAAAAAACCTCAAAACTTGGCAAACTGGTGCCAGGTTTTCCCCCCAACAACCTCGACGGAACCAACGACTGCGACGTGCGTGACCGTGAGTTTTGAATCAGGCCATGACCGTGAGTTTTGAATCAGGTGACCCTAATCAATTAGACACACCGGATTCAACTCATCAGCTCGCTAGTAAAGACTCCAAGACCTCAGACAAAAAAGAGGGACATCAAAAATGTGCTGCGATGGGTCGGGAATTTTTCCCCCTTCTTCCTATACTCCCCAGTGACTTTGTCGCTTTCTTAAAACTTTGTTTTCTCTACAGAGTAAATCGTAGTTGCGTCACCACATCATCATTCTTGTGTGCTCCCCACGCACGGTGTCTGTAATATGTCTGCGTATTCTGGTAAAGTTCCAGCGGTACACTTTCTGCTATTAGTCACAACAATTCGCAGTCCCCAAAAAGGGGAAGCACACCGTTCCTGGAGGCACTGCAATACCAGGTCGATGCGTGGAGTGGACGGAGCAAGCCCCGGTTCCGGCTCCAAGTGCCAAAAATCAATTTAATATGCAGTCCCCGGATAGGGGACGTATCAGATATTAAAATTTCGAAAGAAAAAAATCTGTTCTTATCAGTTTTTTGTATTGTCAAATTATTCATTTTAACCACACGTTTCTTTTCTTTAAAACATAATTTTTACACAGATTAAAACCAAAAATGTCAGTTTCAGTTAAAATGAGTTAGTGTATTGTGTTGTGTAAAGTCCATGTATGCAATGTGGTGTGGTGTTAGAAGATGGCTAAATGAAGGGCAAAAAAATAAATAAATAAATAAAATAAAATAAAAAAAATAAAAACAAGATAAAACATGACAATTAAAACTTCATCTGTTGTGCAGGGTCGAGGGTGAGCCCCTACAAAGCCTGTCCATTCACTCCAGGTCTCCAGAGCAGGCTCAAGACTCCTTGCTTCCGGAGGCCAGCGGAGATCCCCTCTCCTCCGGCCCGCTGGCCCGCTGTTCCCGTAGCCAGAATGGTGAGGGTGCATCTACGGGCAGTCAAGGTCGGTGGTGGCCGGGACCTTTTTGTGTGGCCTCGGTCCCCCCGTCCGAATGACGACGAGCGGCCCACCTTGCAGCGCTGTTCTTATCATTTCCTCGCACGCGTGGAGGGGGACCATCACGCGTTTCCCCACCAGCAGGTTTCTGGTGACCCAGATGGCATCCTTTATCAGGTTAAGGGTGAGCCAGAGCGATGCAAAGTCTTGCGTTGTTTGGGCTTTTAGGCCCTGACCCACCCCTAGGATGGCGAGCTTGTAGTCCACCTGGGCCCCACCCGCTGGCAGGCACGGGAAAAACAGGGGGCCGGCCCTGGCCCACAGGTCCCGCGCAGCACCGCACTCCCAGAGCAGATGGTAGACGGTCTCCGGGTGGTTGCACCCGGACCGTGGGCAGATGGGATTTTTGGCCATGCCTCTGGAGTGCATAACCGCCCTGACCGGGAGGATGTCATGAGCCACCATCCACGCAAAGTCTTTAAGCCTGTTCTGGAGAGCTGGGTGGGAAACGTTCCTCCAAACTTGTTTGGCCTCACCTAGCGTGAGGCCTGGAACTGGGCTCACCTTTTCTCGATCCTGCACAAGAGAGATCATAGAGGATGTGACGATTTTAACTAATCATAAGTCTGTTTCTAAAAAGTGTTTCTTTAAAAATTTCTTAATATGTTTCGGGAGAATAAAAGACACTGGGGTTTTTAAATCAACTGCTAAAATCTTTAAAGTTCTTAGGTATGACCCCATCCAGAATTGAGTCATGGCTGCAGTCTTATTTTCTCTGGATGGGGTCAAGGCATATTTGATATGAAGGGCGGTAAAACGGCTGGTTAAAAACAGGTGGGGGTCTGGGAGGCCTTTCCCGCCATTCTCTTTTCTTTTCTTGATGACCTCCCTCTTCAACCGTTCCCACTTGGACCCCCACAGGAAATAAAACACAGCTCTCTCCAGGTTGGCAATGCATTTTTGGGGGGGGGCTAAAAACAGAACAGACAAGTAAAATTAGTGGTAAAATTACAGCTTTAAAAACTAAAACCTTGCCTTCAATTGTCAGTTGTCTGAGTCCCCAAAACCCCAGTCTTTGCCTAACTTTCCCTAAGATGTCAGTCCAGTTTCCCTGTCCTCCACCCTCTTTGTCAAATTTTACTCCTAAAACTGTCAGGTCATTATCTTTAAAATCCAAATCCAGTCCGCCTGTGTCCACGTTTCCCCACGGCCCGAAGAGCTGGGCCTCGGACTTGCTTCTGTTGAGCTTGGCGCCCGAGGCCCGACCGTACCAGTCAGTCAAGTCCATTGCTCTTCGTACCGATAAAAGGTCAGTCGATAAAAGGGTAACGTCGTCCATATATAAAACACAGGTCGCCGTCAGTCCACCAGTCCCTGGGACGTCCAGTCCTTTAATCCATTTGTCCCTTCTCAAGATTTGTGCCAGTGGCTCAATGCAAGCCACATACAGTAGGGGGGATAACGGACACCCTGACGGACGCCGCTGTGAATGTTAACAGCTTTGGATAAATGCCCATTTACTGCAAATTTACTGACTAGACTGTTGTATAGCAGTTCCACCCAAGCTATAAACCTCCCTGGGAAACCCATTTTTTCCAGTACCTTAAAAAGGAACTGGTGCGAGATGCGGTCGAAAGCTTTTTCGAAATCTAAATTTAGGACTACTAGCCGAATATTTCTCTCTCTCGCGTAACAGATGGCGTCTCTGACCAGCACCAGGCTGTCTGTGATCTTCCTACCGGGCACAGTGCATGCTTGATCCAGGTGGATTACGTCCTCTAAAACAGTCGACATGCGTGTGGCTAAAATCTTACTAAAAAGTTTACAGTCAAAATTTAAAAGCGTGATTGGTGTCCAGTTCTTCAAGTCAGTCCTGTCTCCTTGTTTGTATAAAAGCGAAACTATCCCTACTCTAAAGCTGTCCGGAAGTCTGTCGAGAGTCTCAAATTCTTTAAAAACTGTCAGTAAATCATGTGTTAAAATGTCCCAGAAAGTCAAATAAAACTCCAAGGGAAGTCCATCCATTCCTGGGGACTTCCCTTTTTTAAAACTCTTGAGTAATTTATTTAGTTCTAAAAGAGTAAAATCCTGGGATAAAAGCACGTTTGGACTCTTTATCTTTGTTTCTAAAAATTCTAAAACTTCATTTAAGATGTCATTGTGTACTTCTTTTGTGCTATATAAATTACTATAAAAAAGTTCTATTTCACTTAAAATTTCCTCCATGTTTGTTGTCTCCCTCCCTCTAAAAGTTTTTAAAATGGTTATTGGCCCTCCCCGTGAAATAGTCTTTTTAAAAAAATATCGTGTACACTTTTCTCCTTCTTCTATCTCTTTTTCTTTGCACCTTAAAATGACTCCCTTACATTGAGCTTCAGATAAAACTGACATTTCTTTTTTTATTTCTTTTATTTCTTCTGTAAAATCCAATCCACTGTTTAAAAGGTTAAAATATCTCTGCAGTCTTTTTTGCAGCCCCATCATGCATCTTTTTTCTTTTTTCTTTTTCTCCTTACCTATATTTCTAAAAAAATGTCCTGTCTTTTGTTTCACCATCTCCCACCACTGTGCTTGTGAGTCGTAAAAGTCCTGGAGGGTCTGCCATTGGCTGAACTGCTCCCTATACTCTCTAATCACTTTCTCGTCTTCTAACAGGGAGCAGTTCAGCTTCCACAGCCCTCCCCCTACTGTCACATCCGTGGGTAGTGAAAGAGTGCAGGAGAGCATCATATGATCAGTGAAGAAAAGGGGGGTCAATGTTGCATCGGTTGGCGGGCAGTCTCTTGTAAAAATGTAGTCGATTCGAGAGGCTCTGATGCCATCACCACTGAACCAGGTGAAGCCCTCCTCTCTCTGATGCATTGTTTTAAAACAGTCGACTAACTTAAAGTTGACAAGACATCGGTTTTATTTAAAAATATAGTCAAAGATTTTAAAATCATCTCCTACCCTTTTCCTATCTTTTTTTGTTAAAACACAATTAAAATCCCCTGCTACCACTAGGGGAGCCCTACCTAACATGTGGGGCTGCAAATCTTCTAAAAGCTTGTATCTGTCATTTTTCCCTGTGTAACCATACAAATTTAAAACATTAAAATCCTTACCTAAAAGAGTCAGATGAACTAAAATTGCCCGCCCATCCCTCACCACAGTGCTGCCCTTCACCAAGATGTTGGGATTTTTTATTAAAATGGCCACACGTTTTTTGTTAAAATTGGAGCCACTCCAAATGGAGGGTCCTTGGGTCCACAGCTCTTCCCATTTTCTGTAATTGGTTAAAAAGGGCAGAGCACACTCTTGCAACAAAAGGACATCTGACTTAAAATTATTTAAACATGATAAAACACTCTGTGCTCGCAAGGTAGACCTCACACTTCTCACATTGATTGTAGAGATAGTGAGGGCCATGAGCAGTATGGTTAAAAATACAAGCATTGATAAAAACAAATAAAAAGACTACAGAAATTACATTAAAATCATGTTACTTCTTGTTGCACCCGCCTTTCCTCTTCCCCAGATAAACTGGGATCAGGAGGGCAAGTGCTCGAAGCCTCAGAATCCACAGAGGGAACCTCTTGTGGATCCTTTGGTGACGATGTTCTTAGCTTAAAGTGCAGAAAGGAGACTTCATTAGGAGATTCTGCAGGCCACATACGGTCCAGATCTTCCGAAGAGGAACTATCTGGCCGATGCGATGCCCGCAGCCTTTTCTCCTCTGTTTGAAGCAGAGGAGATCTCGCAGACCTTTTCTGTACTTGAGCATTTGGGAGTGAACACTCGGTTTCACTCCCACTATCCGCCACACTAACCTCTGATACAGTGTAGAGGGAGGAAGCCGTTTCATCTTCTTCCTCCTCCATTTTGTCTTTACTTTTTTCTTGTTGGGGAGCGGCTTCCTCCCCCTGTTCACTAGTGAGTTCTGACTCCGCCCCTGTGGCCGCCCCACTTCCTCCTTCTTGTCCAATCCCTTAGGCTGGCTGGGAATGTAAAATTCCCGCCAAAACCTCAGGGCTCGCCTCCTCCTCTCTTTGTTCTTTGGATTGTTCCTTTGGTGGGGCGGCCATTTTGTTGCCTTTCAATTTGTTGGCAAAACTTTTAGGGCAATCTCTGTAGAAATGGTTGGCATCTCCACAGAGATTACACCGTCTGCCATTGGTACATTCCTCAAAAATGTGACCAATTTCTCTGCACTTCCTACACACAATTTCTTGGCATGCCTCAGCGAGGTGTCCCATTTTCCCACATTTTCGACACAATTTGGGCATTTTGATCCCCACAAGAAGTAGAAGATTGCCCGATCCAGAGCCAGGAGGAATATTCTTGGAGGGTTAAAAACAGAGCATAACAACAGTAATAATGGTAAAATGACAGCTTTTAATATTAAAACTTTCCCTTCTATTGTCAATTTTCTTAATCTCCAAAACCCCAATCTTTGTTTAGCTTTCTTTAAAATGTCTACCCAGTTCCCTTTCCCACCTCCCTCACTGTCAAACTTCACCCCTAAAATTTTTAAATCTGTGGTTTTCACTGTCAAGTCCAGTCCGTTTATATCAGTGGGTCTCCAAGGTCCATAAAACTGTGCTTGTGTTTTCCTTCGGTTTAATTTTGCCCCACTTGCCCTTCCAAACCAGTCCGTCCGCTCTAAAGTTCTTTGAATTGATAAAACGTCTGTGCATAAAATGTTTACGTCGTCCATATAAAGTGCTGTCTTTGCTATCAGTCCTCCTGTCCCTGGGATGGGGAGTCCTCTGATCCATTGGTCCCTTCTCAAATCCTGTGCCAGAGGCTCAATACACATCACATAAAGAAGAGGCGATAACGGGCAGCCCTGACGGACCCCGCAGCGTATATTAACTGCTTTTGTGAGGTGCCCATTTACCAGAATTCTGCTATTTATGTTTCCATATAGCAGCTCCGCCCACGCTAAGTATCTCCCAGGAAACCCACATTTTCCCAAAACTTTAAACAAGTAGTGGTGCGAGACCCGGTCGAATGCTTTTTCAAAATCTAAATTTAATACTGCTAATTGAATATTTCTGTCTCTCGCATAACAGATGGCGTCTCTTATCAGTACGAGGCTGTCCGTGATCTTCCTTCCTTGTACAGCGCAGGTTTGGTCAGGGTGGATCAGATCTGCTAAAATCTCTGATGTGCGTGTAGCTAAAATTTTACTAAAAAGTTTACAGTCAAAGTTTAAAAGTGTAATGGTGCGCCAATTTTGCAAGTCTTCTTTTTCACCTTTCTTATATAAAAGTGTTACAAAACCTGTTCTAAAACTGTCAGGTAAAAGGTCAGTCTTGTCAAAGTCATTTAAAACAGCTAAAAGGTCCTCTGCTAAAATGCTCCAGAAAGTCGAATAAAATTCCACTGGGAGTCCATCTCCACCTGGAGACTTACCTTTTTTAAAACTTTTCAAGCATTTTGTCATTTCTAAAATATTAAAATCTTTGCTTAAAAGTTCTTTATCTTTCACTGTTTTGTTGACCAAGTTTAAAACTTCCTTTAATACATTTTCATCTAGCTTTTTGTCTTCGTACAATTCTTCATAAAACTCTTCCACCACAGTTAAAATGTCCTTTGTGTTGGTCATCACTTTCCTTCTTTGTTCTTTATACTTGCCATTGCCCCTCCTTTGCTCACAATCTTTCTGAAAAATACCTAGTACATTTTTCTCCTTGTTCAATTTCCTTTTCCTTACTTCTGAGCATTACTCCTTTACTTTTTATTTCAGATAATTTAGTCATTTCTTTTTTAACTTCTTTGATTTCATCGTTAAAATCATATCCTAAGTTTAGAAGGTTAAAATAGCGTTGTAGTCGTTTCTGCAGCCCCACCATTTGTCTTTTTTCTTTGTTTTTCTTTTTGTTACCTGCTTGAATAAAAAAGGTCTTGGTCCTTTCCTTCACCATTTCCCACCACTGTGCTTTTGAATCATAGAAGTCCTGAAGGGTCTGCCATTGACTATACTGATCCCTGTATGCACTCTCTATCTCCTTGTCTTGTAACAGGGAGCAGTTTAGTTTCCACAGACCTTTCCCGGTAGTCACACCCGAGGAAAGTGTAAGGGTGCACGATAGCATAGTGTGGTCAGAAAAGAAAAGGGGGGTTACTCTAGCATCTCTCGGTGGGCAATCTCTAGTAAAAACAAAATCGATGCGAGAGGCTTTGGCACCATCACTACTAAACCAAGTGTGTCCCTCGGCTTCAGGATGCATAAATTTAAAACAGTCAGTCAGTCTAAAATCTTTTAAAATTTCTTGCAGCAGGTTTGTTGTTTTATCCTTTTTAAAATCATCTCCCGCCCCTTTCCTATCTCCTTTCCTAAAACACAATTAAAATCCCGGCATAGATTAAGCTTCTCCTAAAAGGTGGGGTTGCATGTCTTCCAAAAGGTTGTATCTGTCGTTTTTATCTGCATGCCCGTAAAAGTTTAGTACACTAAAATCCTCCCTAAAACAGTCAAGTTGGCTAAAAGTGCTCATCCGTCTCTTAATATTGTGCTCACCTTCACCAAGATGTGTCTGTTTTTTATCAGGATAGCTACACCATCTGCCTTGTTGTGGTTTGACCCACTCCATATTGATGGTCCCTGGTGCCATTTTTCCTCCCATTGTTTGTAATTCTTTAAAAAGGGTAGTGCGCATTCCTGTAATAAAAATACATCAGAGGGTTGTGTACTTAAAAAATCTAAAACAAATTGTGTTTGTTTGTGACCTCACGCTTCTCACATTTAAAGTTGAGATGGTGATGGTCGTAAGCATTAAAAAAAGGCTAAAAGGCAGATACCACATTTAAAATAATAAAAATTTAAAACCAGATTATCCATTAAAAAAAAAATTTCTTGTAAAACAAACTCTTCATGCAACCCCACGGTATTGGGGGCAGGGGGTTGAGTTTGTTTCCCTTCTGACTCACAGGGTGAGCTCCTGGGTGTGGATGATTGCAGCTCAATCGATAGGAAAGAAATCTCATTGGCTGTTTGACTCGGGAATAATCTATTCAGGTCCTCTGATGAGGAGGAATCTGTAAATCTTCCCATTTTGTCTTTTTCAGATTCTTTCCAGAGAGGGGAGTGTGCCACTCTCTTTTTTTTAATCGATTGAACACAGGGGAGTTGCTCACTTAATTGACTTTCTCTAGGTAAAACTTCTGTGTCCTCCCCTGCATTTCCACTTACCTCTGTCTCTTCATTTTGATCTACCTCCCCCTGTTGTTTCTCATTCATTGACTCCGCCCTCTCATTACCTCTGTTTCCTGTACCCTCTCCACCAATCTCCAGATTTGGCGGGAGATTTGAATCTCTTTGCTCCGCCCCTTCATTTTCATTTGGTCTGTTTTCCTCAACCTCCATTTTGTGTGCTTTAACTTTGTTGGCAAAAGACTTTGGGCAATCTCTGTAGAGGTGAGTAAAGTCTCCACAGAGATTGCACTTTCTGCCATTGGGACACTCTTCAAAAGTGTGCCCAATTTCTCTGCATTTACGACAAAACACTTTCTGACACGCTTCTACAAGGTGCCCAAGCTCTCCACACCTGCGACAGAGCTTAGGCATTCCTTGGTAATAGATGTAGCCCCTGTTTTCTCCAAGAACTATCATGGATGGCAAATGTTTTAGGCCCTGGAATCCTTGGGGGTCCTCCCATTGTTTGATAGGCACCTCCAAGAGCAATTCCAGATCCCATCTTCATCAACCACCTTCATAGCCTGGCCCTTCACAGTGCAATATCTACCCAGCCATATGCAAATGTCTTCTCCGTTAACGGTTTCATTAAACATCCTAACAATCACCACTTTTTGTGTTGTCAGTCAGTTTTTCCACCTTAAACATGGAGAACTGGGTCTTCACATTCTCAAATCTTTTCCAAAATTCACTTAACAGGTTGGCATTTCTAAAACTTATGTCAAAGCCTTTGTTAAAAGGCAGGGTCAGAAGGCAATTCAGGTCTTGTGGGTTAAAACACAACAGTTTCTGAATAAACTTCCTGGAGAAATCTAACCTTGACATTTCATACAACTTTCCATCTTTCTCTAGGAATAAAAAACGCACGCTGTGGTGCCTCCTCATGCCGGCACGGGCTGCCGACATTTTGAAGGCACCACAAGCTTAAAATACACAAAACACAAAATAACAATAAATTAATTAAAAACCGAATAAATAGTCATAAAAAGAAAAACCAACCAATAAATTAGTTAAGAAGTGCTTACCTCTTCTGTTCTCACGAGTAGTGCACAATTTCCCCCCAGCTAGTAAGACCTTTAGCCACTTAACAGGCAAAGGCTCCGCTTAGCTGAGAGGCGATCCCTGTCCCGTCCTTTTGATCTAGTCAAAAGGCCGAGAAGCGATGACACAATGACGCAGCGGCAGGGGAGCCGGCAAAGGCGACGCCCATCTGGGGCGCGGTTAGGGGGCGGGGGACCTGAAACTTTTGAGGCATGCTACCACCCAGCCGCTCTACAACACCACCAAGGCTCGGCCCGGAGGTGGCGCTACAGCGACCAAAAGTACCAAATCCCTCATAGCTCCCAAACCGCCCGTCGCAGAACCACGTGTCTTATATCATCGGAATCCTTGGCTCGAGCCGAGCGAGACGCACGCCTCGGATTGGCAGGTCGCGCTGGCGAAATTTTCGGGTATTTTGGATTTTGTGAAAAACCTACTTTTGCACACTAGTCCAAGGTTTTTTGCCCGATCTGACCCAAACCAGTGCAGAAGACTGTCCATCGAGATCTGGAAAAAGTGGGAATTGCCATTCACGTTGGCGGCGGCAGGGCAAAACGTTTGGAGTGGGCGAGGCGGTGTTCGCTAAAACGGCTATAACTCTTGAACGGAACGAGACAATTTCACCCAAGCCGGTACACCTGTGCTCGGGCTCAGTCTGGGCTCAGGTGAGAAAGGACGCGGCGAATGGCCCCCTAGTGGCGCTTTAAAATGAAAAAGCAACAACGCGAGAACGGCTATAGACGACCGGATGTCACCTGCTTCTTCACACATGCACAAGATAGTCATACCATATGATAGAACACCTCCAGCCGAGCAACTTTGCCTCTAGGACCACTGCTGTCAATCAAATCGTCCGTTGAATATCAGAGATTATGGGGAAAAAACCTCAAAACTTGGCAAACCGGTGCCAGGTTTTCCCCCCAACAACCTCGACGGAACCAACGCGGTTCAATTCCCTGGACTCTCCAGGTCATTGACATGACAGAATTAGAAGAAGAAAGAAAAAAACAAACAAACAAAAAAACTTCACCATTTGGGGCCATACAACTGTAACAAAACCCCCGCTGTCCCTACCGCAGCACGCCATCTTCTTTTAACCAGCACTTTGATCAGGGGAGAGCGCGAACGCAGTCCCCCACTACCATAAATTATGCAGTCGAGATTCCCACATTTGGGGAATTCGCAGGGGTCAGCACAACCGGAGTGCAATGGCCGAGCCTCGCCCTGGGTGAACCACCTTCCTGATCATGGTGTCTCCTCTGCCAGGTAAGTATGAATTGCCGGGCCTCCAGTCAGTGGCGCTATCCCCTTTGCCATCCTCATCAACGGTGACCTTCCCATCCCCCAGGAAAAGGAAGGAAGGGTACCTTCCATTTAAACTGACTGCGACGTGCGTGACCGTGAGTTTTGAATCAGGCCATGACCGTGAGTTTTGAATCAGGTGACCCTAATCAATTAGACACACCTGATTCAACTCATCAGCTCGCTAGTAAAGACTCCAAGACCTCAGACAAAAAAGAGGGACATCAAAAATGTGCTGCGATGGGTCGGGAATCAACGATTTTTCCCCCCTTCTTCCTATACTCCCCAGTGACTTTGTCGCGTTCTTAAAATTTTGTTTTCTCTACAGCCTAATCGTAGTTGCGTCACCACATCATCATTCTTGTGTGCTCCCCACGCACGGTGTCTGTACTATGTCTGTGTATTCTGGTAAAGTTCCAGCGGTACTCGTTCTGCTATTAGTCACAACAATTCGCAGTCCCCAAAAAGGGGAAGCACACCGTTCCTGGAGGCACTGCAATACCAGGTCGATGCGTGGAGTGGACGGAGCAAGCCCCGGTTCCGGCTCCAAGTGCCAAAAATCATTTTAATATGCAGTCCCCGGATAGGGGACGTATCAGATATTAAACTGATAAGAACAGATTTTTCTTTCGAAAATTTTTATTGTCACATTTTTCATTTAAACCACACATTTCTTTTCTTTATCACATACTTTTTACACAGATTAAAACCAAAAATGACAATTTCAGTTAAAATCAGTTAGTGTATTGTGTTGTGTAAAAGTCCATGTATGCAATATAGTGTGGTGTTAAAAGATGGCTAAATGAATAGAAAAAAAAAAACAAATGAATAAAAGCAAGATAAAACAGACTAAAACAGGACAATTAAAACGTCATCTGTTGTGCAGGATCGAGGGTGAGCCCCTACAAAGCATGTCCATTCACTCCAGGTTTCCAGAACAGGCCCAAGACTCCTTGCTTCCGGAGCCCAGCGGAGATCCCCTCTCCTCCGGCCCGCTGGCCCGCTGTTCCCGTAGCCAGAGTGGTGAGGGTGCATCTACGGGCAGTCAAGGTCGGTGGTGGCCGGGACCTTCTTGTGTGGCCTCGGCCCCCCCGTCCGAATGACGACGTGCGGCCCACCCTGCAGCGCTGTTCTTATCATTTGCTCGCACGCGTGGAGGGGGACCGTCACGCGTTTCCCCACCAGCAGGTTTCTGGTGACCCAGATGGCATCCTTTATTATGTTGAGGGTGAGCCAGAGCGAGGCAAATTCTTGCGTTGTTCGGGCTTTAAGGCCCTGACCCACCCCCAGGATGGCGAGCTTGTAATCCACCTGGGCCCCACCCGCTGGCAGGCACGGGAAAAACAGGGGGCCGGCCCTGGCCCACAGGTCCCGCGCAGCACCGCACTCCCAGAGCAGATGGTAGACGGTCTCCGGGGATTTGCACCCGGACCGTGGGCAGATGGGATTTTTGGCCATGCCTCTGGAGTGCATAACCGCCCTGACTGGGAGGATCTCATGGGCCACCATCCACGCCAAGTCTTTGTGCCTGTTCTGGAGAGCTGGGTGGGAAACGTTCCTCCAAACTTGTTTGGCCTCACTTAGTGTGAGGCCTGGAACTGGACTCACCTTTTCTCGATCCTGCACAAGAGAGATAAGAGACTTATGATTAGTTAAAATAGTCACATCCTCTGTTTCTAAAAAGTGTTTCTTTAAAAATTTCTTGATAAAACAATATACTATAGGAAGATTAAAAGACACTGGACTTCTCAAATCGATGGGTAAAATCTTCAGTGCTCTTAGGTAAGACCCCATCCAAAATCGTGTCATGGCTGCTGTCTTATTTTCTTTGGATGGGGTCACGGCATATTTTATATGAAGGGCGGTGAAGCGACTGGCTAAAAACAGGTGGGGGTCTGGGAGTCCTTTTCCACCATTTTCTGGTCTCCTCTTGACCACCTCCCTCTTTAGCCTTTCCCACTTGGACCCCCACAGGAAATAAAAAACCGCCCTTTCTAATTTCTTTAGGAATTTCCTAGGTGGGATAAAAACAGAACAAACAAGTGACATTAGAGGTAAAATAATGGCTTTAAAAATTAAAACTTTACCTTCCAAAGTCATCTGTCGTAGTCCCCAAAACCCCAGTCTTTTCCTAACTTTCCCTAATAAGTCAGTCCAGTTTTCACGTCCACCCCCTTCCTTGTCAAATTTAACTCCTAAAATCTTAAAATCTGTCTCCTTAAAATCTACATCGAGTCCGCCTGTGTCTGTGTCGTCCCACGGTCCAAAGAGCAGGGCCTCGGACTTGCTTCTGTTGAGTTTTGCGCCCGAGGCCCGACCGTACCAGTCCGTCAAGTCCATAGCTCTTTGTATTGATAAAACGTCCGTGGCTAAAAGAGTTACGTCGTCCATGTAGAGCACACATGTCGCTGTCAGTCCAGCAGTCCCTGGAATGTCTAGTCCTTTTATCCATGTATCCCTTCTCAAGATCTGTGCCAGTGGCTCAATACAAGCCACATACAGGAGGGGAGATAAAGGACACCCCTGACGGACACCGCTGCGAATATTTATCGCTTTGGAGAGATGACCATTTACAAGGATTTTGCTGACTAAGCCCTCGTACAGCAGTCCCACCCAAGCTATAAACCTCTTCGGAAAACCCATTTTGTGCAGTACCTGAAACAGGTACTGGTGCGAGACTCGGTCAAAAGCTTTCTCAAAATCTAAATTTAGGACTACTAGCCGAATGTTTCTGTCTCTCGCAAAACAGATGGCGTCTCTAATCAGAACCAGGCTGTCTGTTATCCTTCTTCCGGGCACAGCACAAGCTTGATCCGGGTGGATTACGTCCTCTAAAACTGTCGACATACGTGTGGCTAAAACCTTACTAAAAAGTTTACAATCAAAATTTAAAAGAGTGATAGGTCTCCAGTTTTTTAAGTCAGTCCGGTCTCCTTTTTTGTAAAGTAAAGAAACTATCCCTGTTCTAAAACTGTCCGGAAGTTTGTCAAGTGTCTCAAAGTCTTTAAAAACAGTCAATAGTTCTTGAGCTAAAATATCCCAAAAGGTTAGATAAAACTCCAGGGGGAGTCCATCTGCACCTGGGGACTTCCCCCTTTTAAAACTTTTGAGGGATTTGTGTATTTCTAAAATGGTAAAATCTTGGGTTAAAAGCTCATTTTCACTGTGGACTTTATTGACTATGAATTTTAAAACTTCCTTTACAGTTTGGTTATGTACATATTTTGTGCTATATAGTTCCTGGTAAAAATCTTCAACCCCTTTTAAAATTTCCTTTGTTTTTTTCACTTCCCTCCCTTCTACTTTTACACTGGCTATAGCTCTTCCTTGTGTTATTATCTTTTTAAAAAAGTACCTAGTACATTTTTCACCTTCTTCTATTTCTCTTTCTTTACTTCTTAAAATGACCCCTTTGCTCTGAAAACTGGATAAAACTGACATTTCTTTTTTAACCTCTTGTATTTCATCATTAAAATCAAAACCATTGTTAAAAAGGGTAAAATATCTCTGTAGTCTTTTTTGCAGCCCCATCATGTGTCTCTTTTCCTGATCTCTCTTGTCTTTACCTACTTTCCTAAAAAACTGTCTCGTCCGGTCTTTTACCATCTCCCACCACTGTGCATGTGTCTCATAGAAGTCTCGGAGGGTCTGCCATTGGCTGAACTGCTCCCTATATTCCTTTACTACATCCTCATCTTCTAAAAGGGAGCAGTTCAGCTTCCACAGCCCTCCCCCTACCGTCACACCCGTGGGTAGTGAAAGGGTGCAGGATAGCATTAGGTGGTCAGAAAAGAAGAGGGGAGTCAATGTAGCATCGGTCGGCGGGCAGTCTCTAGTAAAAATATAGTCGATTCGAGAGGCTTTGGCGCCATCACTACTGAACCAAGTGTAGCCCTCCTCTCTTTGATGCACGTTTTTAAAACAGTCGACTAAATTAAAATCTCTAACTAAGCCCTGTAATAAAACCGATGTCTTATCAATTTTAAAATCTTCTCCTACCCTCTTTCTATCTTTTTTGGATAAAACACAGTTAAAATCCCCTGCCACCACTACCGGAACTCTTCCTAACATGTGGGGCTGCAAGTCTTCTAAAAGCTCATACCTATCGTTTTTTTCTGTAAAACCATACACATTAAGAACATTAAAATCTCTTCCTAAAAAAGTCAGATTTGCTAAAAGCGCTCACCCTTCCCTCACCACCGTGCTGCCCTTCACCAAGATATTTGGGTTTTTGATTAAAATGGCAACACCGTCATTTTTGTTTAAGTTTGATCCACTCCATATGGAGGGACCAGGGGGCCATAGCTCCTCCATCTTTGTGTACCTTTTTAAAAAGGGTAGAGCACACTCCTGTAATAAAAACAAATCTGATTTACAGGTATTTAAAAAGGATAAAATGCTCTGTGCTCGTATGGTGGCTCTCACGCTTCTCACATTTATGGTTGAAATGGTGAGGGCCATGAGCAGTGTTATTAAAAAGGTATGAGTCATTTAAGACAATAATAAAAAGACTACAATAAAAACATTAAAATCGTGTTATGTTATATCTTGTTTCACTTGCTTTTCCTTTCTCCCATCATGAGGACTGGGGTCGGGTAAGCAAGTGCTCACCACCTCAGGGGCTACAGAGGAAACCTCTTGCATCTCCTTTGGTGATGATGTTCTTAGTTTTACATGCAAGAAAGATACCTCATTTTGGGATTCTAGGGGCCACATACGTTCCAGATCTTCCAAAATGGAACTATCTAAACAATGTGCTGCCCTAGCTTTCTTCTCCTCTGTATCAAACAGAGGAGATCCCGCCGGTCTTTTTTGCACCTGAGCATTTGGGAGTGAAACATTTATTTCACTCCCACTGGATTCCACCACCAGGTCTGAAACCGTTTCTAGGGAGGAATCTGTTGTTTCCTCCCTTTCCTCTTCTTCCATTTCTTTCTGAGGTTCTGTTAGAGAACATGACTCCGCCCCTGTGGCCGCCCCACTTCCTTGTTCCTGTTCACTCCCTGAGGCTGGCTGGGAAATTGAAATTCCCGCCAAAACCTCAGGGACCGCTCCTCCCTTTGTTCTTTGTTTGTTCTGGTTGTGGGGCGGCCATTTTGTTGCCTTTGAGTTTGTTGGCAAAACTTTTTGGGCAATCTCTGTAGAGATGGTTTGATTCTCCACATAGGTTGCACCGCCTGCCATTGGTACAATCGTCAAAGATGTGACCAATTTCTTTACACTTCCCACACACTAACTCTAGGCATGCATCAGCAAGATGCCCAACTCTTCCACATTTTCTGCACAACTTTGGCATCCCTTGGTAGTGTATGTAGCCTCTGTTTTCTCCCAGCACAATCATGGAAGGCAGATGTTTCAGGCCTTGGTAGCCCCCAGCCTCTTCCCATTGTTTAATGGGAATCCGCCAGGAGCAGTTCCAAATGCCGTCCTCATCTAGCACTTTGACAGGCTGACTTCTAACAGTGCAAAATCTACCCAACCAGACACAAATATCATCTCCAGTCACAGTTTCATTAAACATTCTAACAATCACAGTTTTAAGTGTGTTATCTGAAAGTTTTTCCACAGTGAACATGGAGAACTGGGCCTTAACGGAGTCAAATCTTTGCCAAAAGTCATTTAACAGGGAAGCAGTTTTAAAACTCAAATCAAAACCCTTGTTTAGGGGCAGAGTCATTAAACAGTTCAAATCATCGGGTCTAAAATTGAGGGTTTTCTGGATCAGCTTCCTGGAGAAGTCTAAACGAGACAACCCCAGGAGCTTACCCTCCACCTCTCTAAATAAAAATCGCACGCTGTGGTGCCTCCGCACGCCGGCACGAGCAGCCGACATGGTGGAGGCACCGACAGCCTAAAAAAAGAACTGTAAAAGAACAATAAATACAATAAATAGATAAAAGAATAAAAGTCTTACCTTAAAACTGTTGAACCGTAAAAAACCAAGCAGGATCACTCTACCTCTCACAAGTTGTGCGGCTCGGGACACCAAAAGTTCTCGAGCCAGGAAACCTCAGAGAGGCGATCGCAGTCTCAACCGTCCGACAAGATACGTGATCTTAGCCAAAAGGTCAGTTTAAATGGAAGGTACCCTTCCTTCCTTTTCCTGGGGGATGGGAAGGTCACCGTTGATGAGGATGGCGAAGGGGGATAGCGCGCCACCTACTGGAGGCCTGGCAATTCATACTTACCTGGCAGGGGAGACACCATGATCAGGAAGGTGGTTCACCCAGGGCGAGGCTCGCCATTGCACTCCGGTTGTGTTGACTCGCGAATTCCCCAAATGTGGGAATCTCGACTGCATAATTTATGGTAGTGAGGGACTGCGTTCGCGCTCTCCCCTGATCAAAGTGCTGGTTAAAAGAAGATGGCGTGCTGCGGTAGGGACAGCGGGGGTTTTGTTACAGTTGTATGGCCCCAAATGGTGAAGTTTTTTTGTTTGTTTGTTTTTTCTTTCTTCTTCTAATTCTGTCATGTCAATGACCTGAGAGTCCAGGGAATTGAACCGCGTTGGTTCCGTCGAGGTTGTTGGGGGGAAAACCTGGCACCGGTTTGCCAAGTTTTGAGGTTTTTTCCCCATAATCTCTGATATTCAACGGACGATTTGATTGACAGCAGTGGTCCTAGAGGCAAAGTTGCTCGGCTGGAGGTGTTCTATCATATGGTATGACTATCTTGTGCATGTGTGAAGAAGCAGGTGACATCCGGTCGTCTATAGCCGTTCTCGCGTTGTTGCTTTTTCATTTTAAAGCGCCACTAGGGGGCCATTCGCGCCCTTTCTCACCTGAGCCCAGACTGAGCCCGTGCACAGGTGTACCGGCTTGGGTGAAATTGTCTCGCTCCGCTCAAGAGTTATAGCCGCTTTAGCGAACCCCGCCGCCCACTCCAAACGCTTTTGCCCTGCCGCCAACGTGAATGGCAATTCCCACTTTTTCCAGATCTCGATGGACAGACAGACTCAGAGAATCTTTCTGCACTGGTTTGGGTCAGATCGGGCAAAAACCTTGGACTAGTGTGCAAAAGTAGGTTCACAAAATCCAAAATACCTGAAAATTTCGCAGCGACCTGCCAATCCGAGGCGTGCGCCTCGCTCGGCTCGAGCCAAGGATTCCGGCGATATAAGGCACGTGGTTCTGCGACGGGCGGTTTGGGAGCTATGAGGGATTTGGTACTTTTGGTCGCTGTAGCGCCACCTCCGGGCCGAGCCTTGGTGGTGTTGTAGAGCTGGGTGGTAGCATGCCTCAAAGTTTCAGGTCCCCGCCCCTAACCGCGCCCCAGATGGGCGCCGCTTTGCCGCCCTCTGCCGCTGCATCATTGTGTCATCGCCGGCCTTTTGGCTAAGATCAAGTGTAGTATCTGTTCTTATCAGTTTAATATCTGATACGTCCCTTATCCGGGGACTGCATATTAAATTGATTTTTGGCACTGAGCCGAACCGGGCTTGCTCCATCCACTCCACGCATCGACCTGGTATTGCAGTGCCTCCAGAAACGGTGTGCTTCCCCTTTTTGGGGACTGCGAATTGTTGTGACTAATAGCAGAACGAGTACCACTGGAACTTTACCAGATTTCGCAGACATAGTACAGACACCGGCGTGGGGAGCACACAAGAATGATGATGTGGTGACGCAACTACGATTTACTCTGTAGAGAAACAAAGTTTTAAGAAAGTGACAAATTCACTGGGAGTATAGGAAGAAGGGGGAAAAAGGGGATAGCGCGCCACTGACTGGAGGCCTGGCAATTCATACTTACCTGGCAGGGGAGACACCATGATCAGGAAGGTCGTTCACCCAGGCGAGGCTCGCCATTGCACCGGTTGTGTTGACCTGCGAATTCCCCAAATGTGGGAATCTCGACTGCATAATTTATGGTAGTGGGGGACTGCGTTCGCGCTCTCCCCTGATCAAAGTGCTGGTTAAAAGAAGATGGCGTGTAGGGACAGCGGGGGTTTTGTTACAGTTGTATGGCCCCAAATGGTGAAGTTTTTTTGTTTGTTTGTTTTTTTCGTTCTTCTAATTCTGTCATGTCAATGACCTGGAGAGTCCAGGGAATTGAACCGCGTTGGTTCCGTCGAGGTTGTTGGGGGGAAAACCTGGCACCGGTTTGCCAAGTTTTGAGGTTTTTTCCCCATAATCTCTGATATTCAACGGACGATTTGATTGACAGCAGTGGTCCTAGAGGCAAAGTTGCTCGGCTGGAGGTGTTCTATCATATGGTATGACTATCTTGTGCATGTGTGAAGAAGCAGGTGACATCCGGTCGTCTATAGCCGTTCTCGCGTTGTTGCTTTTTCATTTTAAAGCGCCACTAGGGGGCCATTCGCCGCGTCCTTTCTCACCTGAGCCCAGACTGAGCCCGTGCACAGGTGTACCGGCTTGGGTGAAATTGTCTCTGCCTGCTCAAGAGTTATAGCCGCTTTAGCGAACCCCGCCGCCCACTCCAAACGCTTTTGCCCTGCCGCCGCCAACGTGAATGGCAATTCCACTTTTCCAGATCTCGATGGACAGTCAGACTCCAGAGAATCTTTCTGCACTGGTTTGGGTCAGATCGGGCAAAAAACCTTGGACTAGTGTGCAAAAGTAGGTTTTTCACAAAATCCAAAATACCTGAAAATTTCGGCAGCGCGACCTGCCAATCCGAGGCGTGCGTCTCGCTCGGCTCGAGCCAAGGATTCCGATGATATAAGGCACGTGGTTCTGCGACGGGCGGTTTGGGAGCTATGAGGGATTTGGTACTTTTGGTCGCTGTAGCGCCACCTCCGGGCCGAGCCTTGGTGGTGTTGTAGAGCGGCTGGGTGGTAGCATGCCTCAAAAGTTTCAGGTCCCCGCCCCTAACGCGCCAGATGGGCGTCGCTTTGCCGCTCCTCTGCCGCTGCATCATTGTGTCATCGCCGGCCTTTTGGCTAAGATCAAGTGTAGTATCTGTTCTTATCAGTTTAATATCTGATACCCCTTATCCGGGACTGCATATTAAATTGATTTTTGGCACTCGAGCCGAACCGGGCTTGCTCCATCCACTCCACGCATCGACCTGGTATTGCAGTGCCTCCAGAAACGGTGTGCTTCCCCTTTTTGGGGACTGCGAATTGTTGTGACTAATAGCAGAACGAGTACCACTGGAACTTTACCAGATTTCGCAGACATAGTACAGACACCGTGCGTGGGGAGCACACAAGAATGATGATGTGGTGACGCAACTACGATTTACTCTGTAGAGAAAACAAAGTTTTAAGAAAGTGACAAATTCACTGGGGAGTATAGGAAGAAGGGGGGAAAAAAGGGGGATAGCGCGCCACTGACTGGAGGCCTGGCAATTCATACTTACCTGGCAGGGGAGACACCATGATCAGGAAGGTGGTTCACCCAGGGCGAGGCTCGGCCATTGCACTCCGGTTGTGCTGACCCCTGCGAATTCCCCAAATGTGGGAATCTCGACTGCATAATTTATGGTAGTGGGGGACTGCGTTCGCGCTCTCCCCTGATCAAAGTGCTGGTTAAAAGAAGATGGCGTGCGGTAGGGACAGCGGGGGTTTTGTTACAGTTGTATGGCCCCAAATGGTGAAGTTTTTTTTTTGTTTGTTTGTTTTTTTCTTTCTTCTTCTAATTCTGTCATGTCAATGACCTGGAGAGTCCAGGGAATTGAACCGCGTTGGTTCCGTCGAGGTTGTTGGGGGGAAAACCTGGCACCGGTTTGCCAAGTTTTGAGGTTTTTTCCCCATAATCTCTGATATTCAACGGACGATTTGATTGACAGCAGTGGTCCTAGAGGCAAAGTTGCCTGGCTGGAGGTGTTCTTTCATATGGTATGACTATCTTGTGCATGTGTGAAGAAGCAGGTGACATCCGGTCGTCTATAGCCGTTCTCGCGTTGTTGCTTTTTCATTTTAAAGCGCCACTAGGGGGCCATTCGCCGCGTCCTTTCTCACCTGAGCCCAGACTGAGCCCGTGCACAGGTGTACCGGCTTGGGTGAAATTGTCTCGTTCCGTTCAAGAGTTATAGCCGTTTTAGCGAACCCCGCCTCGCCCACTCCAAACGTTTTGCCCTGCCGCCGCCAACGTGAATGGCAATTCCCACTTTTTCCAGATCTCGATGGACAGTCAGACTCCAGAGAATCTTTCTGCACTGGTTTGGGTCAGATCGGGCAAAAAACCTTGGACTAGTGTGCAAAAGTAGGTTTTTCACAAAATCCAAAATACCCGAAAATTTCTGCCAATCCGAGGCGTGCGTCGCTCGCTCGAGCCAAGGATTCCGATGATATAAGACACGTGGTTCTGCGACGGACGGTTTGGGAGCTATGAGGGATTTGGTACTTTTGGTCGCTGTAGCGCCACCTCCGGGCCGAGCCTTGGTGGTGTTGTAGAGCGGCTGGGTGGTAGCATGCCTCAAAAGTTTCAGGTCCCCCGCCCCCTAACCGCGCCAGATGGGTGTCGCTTTGCCCCCTGCCGCTGCATCATTGTGACATCGCTTCTCGGCCTCTTGGCTAAGATCAAGTGTAGTATCTGTTCTTATCAGTTTAATATCTGATACGTCCCCTATCCGGGGACTGCATATTAAATTGATTTTTGGCACTCGGAGCCGGAACCGGGGCTTGCTCCATCCACTCCACGCATCGACCTGGTATTGCAGTGCCTCCAGAAACGGTGTGCTTCCCCTTTTTGGGGACTGCGAATTGTTGTGACTAATAGCAGAACGAGTACCACTGGAACTTTACCAGATTTCGCAGACATAGTACAGACACCGTGCGTGGGGAGCACACAAGAATGATGATGTGGTGACGCAACTACGATTTACTCTGTAGAGAAAACAAAGTTTTAAGAAAGTGACAAATTCACTGGGGAGTATAGGAAGAAGGGGGAAAAAAAGCGTTGATTCCCGACCCATCGCAGCACATTTTTGATGTCCCTCTTTTTTGTCTGAGGTCTTGGAGTCTTTACTAGCGAGCTGATGAGTTGAATCAGGTGTGTCTAATTGATTAGGGTCACCTGATTCAAAACTCACGGTCACGCACGTGGCAGTCAGTTTAAATGGAAGGTACCCTTCCTTCCTTTTCTTGGGGGATGGGAAGGTCACCGTTGATGAGGATGGCGAAGGGGGATAGCGCGCCACTGACTGGAGGCCTGGCAATTCATACTTACCTGGCAGGGGAGACACCATGATCAGGAAGGTGGTTCACCCAGGGCGAGGCTCAGCCATTGCACTCCGGTTGTGCTGACCCCTGCGAATTCCCCAAATGTGGGAATCTCGACTGCATAATTTATGGTAGTGGGGGACTGTGTTCGCGCTCTCCCCTGATCAAAGTGCTGGTTAAAAGAAGATGGCGTGCTGGTAGGGACAGCGGGGGTTTTGTTACAGTTGTATGGCCCCAAATGGTGAAGTTTTTTTTTTTTGTTTGTTTTTTTTTTTTCTTCTAATTCTGTCATGTCAATGACCTGGAGAGTCCAGGGAATTGAACCGCGTTGGTTCCGTCGAGGTTGTTGGGGGGAAAACCTGGCACCGGTTTGCCAAGTTTTGAGGTTTTTTCCCCATAATCTCTGATATTCAACGGACGATTTGATTGACAGCAGTGGTCCTAGAGGCAAAGTTGCTCGGCTGGAGGTGTTCTATCATATGGTATGACTATCTTGTGCATGTGTGAAGAAGCAGGTGACATCCGGTCGCCTATAGCCGTTCGCGTTGTTGCTTTTTCATTTTAAAGCGTCACTAGGGGGCCATTCGCCACGTCCTTTCTCACCTGAGCCCAGACTGAGCCCGCGTACAGGTGTACCGGCTTGGGTGAAATTGTCTCGCCTGCTCAAGAGTTATAGCCGCTTTAGCGAACCCCGCCGCCCACTCCAAACGCTTTTGCCCTGCCGCCAACGTGAATGGCAATTCCCACTTTTTCCAGATCTCGATGGACAGTCAGACTCAGAGAATCTTTCTGCACTGGTCAGATCGGGCAAAAACCTGGACTAGTGTGCAAAAGTAGGTTTTTCACAAAATCCAAAATACCGAAAATTTCGCAGCGACCTGCCAACTGAGGCGTGCGCCCGCTCGCTCGAGCCAAGGATTCCGATGATATAAGACACGTGGTTCTGCGACGGGCGGTTTGGGAGCTATGAGGGATTTGGTACTTTTGGTCGCTGTAGCGCCACCTCCGGGCCGAGCCTTGGTGGTGTTGTAGAGCGGCTGGGTGGTAGCATGCCTCAAAGTTTCAGGTCCCCGCCCCTAACCGCGCCCCAGATGGGCGTCGCTTTGCCGCTCCTGCCGCTGCATCATTGTGTCATCGGCCTTTTGGCTAAGATCAAGTGTAGTATCTGTTCTTATCAGTTTAATATCTGATACGTCCCCTATCCGGGGACTGCATATTAAATTGATTTTTGGCACTCGGAGCCGGAACCGGGGCTTGCTCCATCCACTCCACGCATCGACCTGGTATTGCAGTGCCTCCAGAAACCGTGTGCTTCCCCCTTTTGGGGACTGCGAATTTGTGACTAATAGCAGAACGAGTACCAGATTTCGCAGACATAGTACAGACACCGTGCGTGGGGAGCACAAAAGAATGATGATGTGGTGACGCAACTACGATTTACTCTGTAGAGAAAACAAAGTTTTAAGAAAGTGACAAATTCACTGGGGAGTATAGGAAGAAGGGGGAAAAAAAGGGGGATAGCGCGCCACTGACTGGAGGCCTGGCAATTCATACTTACCTGGCAGGGGAGACACCATGATCAGGAAGGTCGTTCACCCAGGGCGAGGCTCGCCATTGCACCGGTTGTGCTGACTCTGCGAATTCCCAAATGTGGGAATCTCGACTGCATAATTTATGGTAGTGGGGACTGCGTCGCGCTCTCCCTGATCAAAGTGCTGGTTAAAAGAAGATGGCGTGCTGCGGTAGGGACAGCGGGGGTTTTGTTACAGTTGTATGGCCCCAAATGGTGAAGTTTTTTTGTTTGTTTGTTTTTTTCTTTCTTCTTCTAATTCTGTCATGTCAATGACCTGGAGAGTCCAGGGAATTGAACCGCGTTGGTTCCGTCGAGGTTGTTGGGGGGAAAACCTGGCACCGGTTTGCCAAGTTTTGAGGTTTTTTCCCCATAATCTCTGATATTCAACGGACGATTTGATTGACAGCAGTGGTCCTAGAGGCAAAGTTGCTCGGCTGGAGGTGTTCTATCATATGGTATGACTATCTTGTGCATGTGTGAAGAAGCAGGTGACATCCGGTCGTCTATAGCCGTTCTCGCGTTGTTGCTTTTTCATTTTAAAGCGCCACTAGGGGGCCATTCGCCGCGTCCTTTCTCACCTGAGCCCAGACTGAGCCCGTGCACAGGTGTACCGGCTTGGGTGAAATTGTCTCGTTCCGGTCAAGAGTTATAGCCGTTTTAGCGAACCCCGCCGCCCACTCCAAACGCTTTTGCCCTGCCGCCAACGTGAATGGCAATTCCCACTTTTTCCAGATCTCGATGGACAGTCAGACTCCAGAGAATCTTTCTGCACTGGTTTGGGTCAGATCGGGCAAAAAACCTTGGACTAGTGTGCAAAAGTAGGTTTTTCACAAAATCCAAAATACCGAAAATTTCGGCAGCGCGACCTGCCAATCCGAGGCGTGCGTCTCGCTCGGCTCGAGCCAAGGATTCCGATGATATAAGACACGTGGTTCTGCGACGGGCGGTTTGGGAGCTATGAGGGATTTGGTACTTTTGGTCGCTGTAGCGCCACCTCCGGCCGAGCCTTGGTGGTGTTGTAGAGCGGCTGGGTGGTAGCATGCCTCAAAAGTTTCAGGTCCCCGCCCCTAACCGCGCTTCAGATGGGCGCCGCTTTGCCGGCTCCCTGCCGCTGCATCATTGTGTCATCGCTTCTCGGCCTTTTGGCTAAGATCAAGTGTAGTATCTGTTCTTATCAGTTTAATATCTGATACGTTCCCTATCCGGGGACTGCATATTAAATTGATTTTTGGCACTCGGAGCCGGAACCGGGGCTTGCTCCATCCACTCCACGCATCGACCTGGTATTGCAGTGCCTCCAGAAACCGTGTGCTTCCCCCTTTTGGGGACTGCGAATTTTTGTGACTAATAGCAGAACGAGTACCAGATTTCGCAGACATAGTACAGACACCGTGCGTGGGGAGCACACAAGAATGATGATGTGGTGACGCAACTACGATTTACTCTGTAGAGAAAACAAAGTTTTAAGAAAGTGACAAATTCACTGGGGAGTATAGGAAGAAGGGGGGAAAAAAGGGGGATAGCGCGCCACTGACTGGAGGCCTGGCAATTCATACTTACCTGGCAGGGGAGACACCATGATCAGGAAGGTGGTTCACCCAGGGCGAGGCTCGGCCATTGCACTCCGGTTGTGCTGACCCCTGCGAATTCCCCAAATGTGGGAATCTCGACTGCATAATTTATGGTAGTGGGGGACTGCGTTCGCGCTCTCCCCTGATCAAAGTGCTGGTTAAAAGAAGATGGCGTGCTGCGGTAGGGACAGCGGGGGTTTTGTTACAGTTGTATGGCCCCAAATGGTGAAGTTTTTTTTGTTTGTTTGTTTTTTTCTTTCTTCTTCTAATTCTGTCATGTCAATGACCTGGAGAGTCCAGGGAATTGAACCGCGTTGGTTCCGTCGAGGTTGTTGGGGGGAAAACCTGGCACCGGTTTGCCAAGTTTTGAGGTTTTTTCCCCATAATCTCTGATATTCAACGGACGATTTGATTGACAGCAGTGGTCCTAGAGGCAAAGTTGCTCGGCTGGAGGTGTTCTATCATATGGTATGACTATCTTGTGCATGTGTGAAGAAGCAGGTGACATCCGGTCGTCTATAGCCGTTCTCGCGTTGTTGCTTTTTCATTTTAAAGCGCCACTAGGGGGCCATTCGCCGGCCCTTTCTCACCTGAGCCCAGACTGAGCCCGTGCACAGGTGTACCGGCTTGGGTGAAATTGTCTCGCCTGCTCAAGAGTTATAGCCGTTTTAGCGAACCCCGCCTCGCCCACTCCAAACGTTTTGCCCTGCCGCCGCCAACGTGAATGGCAATTCCCACTTTTTCCAGATCTCGATGGACAGTCAGACTCCAGAGAATCTTTCTGCACTGGTTTAAGTCAGATCGGGCAAAAACCTTGGACTAGTGTGCAAAAGTAGGTTTTTCACAAAATCCAAAATACCGAAAATTTCGCCAGCGACCTGCCAATCCGAGCGCTCGCTCGCTCGGCTCGAGCCAAGGATTCCGGCGATATAAGACACGTGGTTCTGCGACGGGCGGTTTGAGAGCTATGAGGATTTGGTACTTTGGTCGCTGTAGCGCCACCTCCGGCCGAGCCTTGGTGGTGTTGTAGAGCGGCTGGGTGGTAGCATGCCTCAAAGTTTCAGGTCCCCCGCCCTCTAACCGCGCCCCAGATGGGCGTCGCTTTGCCGGCTCCTCTGCCGCTGCGCCATTGTGTCATCGCTTCGGCCTTTGGCTAGATCAAAAGGACGGGACAGGGATCGCCTCTCAGCTAAGCGGAGCCTTTGCCTGTTAAGTGGCTAAAGGTCTTACTAGCTGGGGGGAAATTGTGCACTACTCGTGAGAACAGAAGAGGTAAGCACTTCTTAATTTATTTATTGGTTGGTTTTCCTTTTTATGACTAAATTAATTAAAAACCGAATAAATATTGTTATTTTGTGTTTTTTGTATTTTAAGCTTGTGGTGCCTTCAAAATGTCGGCAGCCCGTGCTGGAGGCACCACAGCATGCGTTTTTTATTCCTAGAGAAAGATGGAAAGTTGTATGAAATGTCAAGGTTAGATTTCTCCAGGAAGTTTATTCAGAAACTGTTGTGTTTTAACCCACAAGACCTGAATTGCCTTCTGACCCTGCCTTTTAACAAAGGCTTTGACATAAGTTTTAGAAATGCCAACCTGTTAAGTGAATTTTGGAAAAGATTTGAGAATGTGAAGACCCAGTTCTCCATGTTTAAGGTGGAAAAACTGACTGACAACACACAAAAAGTGGTGATTGTTAGGATGTTTAATGAAACCGTTAACGGAGAAGACATTTGCATATGGCTGGGTAGATATTGCACTGTGAAGGGCCAGGCTATGAAGGTGGTTGATGAAGATGGGATCTGGAATTGCTCTTGGAGGGTGCCTATCAAACAATGGGAGGACTCCCAAGGATTCCAGGGCCTAAAACATTTGCCATCCATGATAGTTCTTGGAGAAAACAGGGGCTACATCTATTACCAAGGAATGCCTAAGCTCTGTCGCAGGTGTGGAGAGCTTGGGCACCTTGTAGAAGCGTGTCAGAAAGTGTTTTGTCAGAATGCAGAGAAATTGGGCACACTTTTGAAGAGTGTCCCAATGGCAGAAAGTGCAATCTCTGTGGAGACTTTACTCACCTCTACAGAGATTGCCCAAAGTCTTTTGCCAACAAAGTTAAAGCACACAAAATGGAGGTTGAGGAAAACAGACAAAATGAAAATGAAGGGGCGGAGCAAAGAGATTCAAATCTCCCGCCAAATCTGGAGATTGGTGGAGAGGGTACAGGAAACAGAGGTAATGAGAGGGCGGAGTCAATGAATGAGAAACAACAGGGGTAGATCAAAATGAAGAGACAGAGGTAAGTGGAAATGCAGGGGAGAACACAGAAGTTTTACCTAGAGAAAGTCAATTAAGTGAGCAACTCCCCTGTGCTCAATCGATTAAAAAAAAGAGAGTGGCACACTCCCCTCTCTGGAAAGAATCTGAAAAAGACAAAACGGGAAGATTTACAGATTCCTCCTCATCATAGGATCTGAATAGATTATTCCCGAGTCAAACAGCCAATGAGATTTCTTTCCTATCGATTGAGCTGCAATCATCCACACCCAGGAGCTCACCCTGTGAGTCAGAAGGGAAACAAACTCAACCCCCTGCCCCCAATACCGTGGGGTTGCATGAAGAGTTTGTTTTACAAGAAAATTTGTTTTTTAATGGATAATCTGGTTTTAAATTTTTATTATTTTAAATGTGGTATCTGCCTTTTAGCCTTTTTTTAATGCTTACGACCATCACCATCTCAACTTTAAATGTGAGAAGCGTGAGGTCACAAACAAGAGCACAATTTGTTTTAGATTTTTTAAGTACACAACCCTCTGATGTATTTTTATTACAGGAATGCGCACTACCCTTTTTAAAGAATTACAAACAATGGGAGGAAAATGGCACCAGGGACCATCAATTTGGAGTGGGTCAAACCACAACAAGGCAGATGGTGTAGCTATCCTGATAAAAAACAGACACATCTTGGTGAAGGCGAGCACAATATTAAGAGACGGACGAGCACTTTTAGCCAACTTGACTTTTTTAGGGAGGGATTTTAGTGTACTAAACTTTTACGGGCATGCAGATAAAAACGACAGATACAACCTTTTGGAAGACATGCAACCCCACCTTTTAGGGAGAAGCCCCTTAATCTATGCCGGGGATTTTAATTGTGTTTTAGGAAAGGGAGATAGGAAAGGGGCGGGAGATGATTTTAAAAAGGATAAAACAACAAACCTGCTGCAAGAAATTTTAAAAGATTTTAGACTGACTGACTGTTTTAAATTTATGCATCCTGAAGCCGAGGGACACACTTGGTTTAGTAGTGATGGTGCCAAAGCCTCTCGTGATCGATTTTGTTTTACTAGAGATTGCCCACCGAGAGATGCTAGAGTAACCCCCTTTTCTTTTCTGACCACACTATGCTATCGTGCACCCTTACACTTTCCTCGGGTGTGACTACAGGGAAAGGTCTGTGGAAACTAAACTGCTCCCTGTTACAAGACAAGGAGATAGAGAGTGCATACAGGGATCAGTATAGTCAATGGCAGACCCTTCAGGACTTCTATGATTCAAAAGCACAGTGGTGGGAAATGGTGAAGGAAAGGACCAAGACCTTTTTTATTCAAGCAGGTAACAAAAAGAAAAACAAAGAAAAAAGACAAATGGTGGGGTTGCAGAAACGACTACAACGCTATTTTAACCTTCTAAACTTAGGATACGATTTTAACGATGAAATCAAAGAAGTTAAAAAAGAAATGACTAAATTATCTGAAATAAAAAGTAAAGGAGTAATGCTCAGAAGTAAGGAAAAGGAAATTGAACAAGGAGAAAAATGTACTAGGTATTTTTTCAGAAAGATTGTGAGCAAAGGAGGGGCAATGGCAAGTATAAAGAACAAAGAAGGAAAGGTGATGACCAACACAAAGGACATTTTAACTGTGGTGGAAGAGTTTTATGAAGAATTGTACGAAGACAAAAAGCTAGATGAAAATGTATTAAAGGAAGTTTTAAACTTGGTCAACAAAACAGTGAAAGATAAAGAACTTTTAAGCAAAGATTTTAACATTTTAGAAATGACAAAATGCTTGAAAAGTTTTAAAAAAGGTAAGTCTCCAGGTGGAGATGGACTCCCAGTGGAATTTTATTCGACTTTCTGGAGCATTTTAGCAGAGGTTCTTTTAGCTGTTTTGAATGACTTTGACAAGACTGACCTTTTACCTGACAGTTTTAGAACAGGTTTTGTAACACTTTTATATAAGAAAGGTGAAAAAGAAGACTTGCAAAATTGGCGCCCCATTACACTTTTAAACTTTGACTGTAAACTTTTTAGTAAAATTTTAGCTACACGCACATCAGAGATTTTAGCAGATCTGATCCACCCTGACCAAACCTGCGCTGTACAAGGAAGGAAGATCACGGACAGCCTCGTACTGATAAGAGACGCCATCTGTTACGCGAGAGACAGAAATATTCAATTAGCAGTATTAAATTTAGATTTTGAAAAAGCATTCGACCGGGTCTCGCACCACTACTTGTTTAAAGTTTTGGGAAAATGTGGGTTTCCTGGGAGATACTTAGCGTGGGCGGAGCTGCTATATGGGGACATAAATAGCAGAATTCTGGTAAATGGGCACCTCACAAAAGCAGTTAATATACGCTGCGGGGTCCGTCAGGGCTGCCCGTTATCGCCTCTTCTTTATGTGATGTGTATTGAGCCTCTGGCACAGGATTTGAGAAGGGACCAATGGATCAGAGGACTCCCCATCCCAGGGACAGGAGGACTGATAGCAAAGACAGCACTTTATATGGACGACGTAAACATTTTATGCACAGACGTTTTATCAATTAAAAGAACTTTAGAGCGGACGGACTGGTTTGGAAGGGCAAGTGGGGCAAAATTAAACCGAAGGAAAACACAAGCACAGTTTTATGGACCTTGGAGACCCACTGATATAAACGGAGTGGACTTGACAGTGAAAACCACAGATTTAAAAATTTTAGGGGTGAAGTTTGACAGTGAGGGAGGTGGGAAAGGGAACTGGATAGACATTTTAAAGAAAGCTAAACAAAGATTGGGGTTTTGGAGATTAAGGAAATTGACAATAGAAGGGAAAGTTTTAATATTAAAAGCTGTCATTTTACCATTATTACTGTTGTTATGCTCTGTTTTTAGCCCTCCAAGAATATTCCTCCTGGCTCTGGATCGGGCAATCTTCTACTTCTTGTGGGGATCAAAATGGGAGAGATTAAAGAGAAACGAGATGAAAAAGGCACACAAAAATGGAGGAAAAATGAGTGCCCGATCTTTTTATGTTTTTAGGAGCACGTTTTACAGCAATACATATGAAATATTCCATAACCTCATCAAAGGAAAATAAAACAACAGCACTGGCTAGATTTTGGATGGGATCTTATCTTAGAAGTTTAAAACTTTTAGAAAGTGATCACACAAGACCCATGGCTTTTAATTTACCTGACACATATGGTTTTATTAAGACATTTTTTAAAAAATTTGATCTTGAAAAATAAGACATAGACATTTTAACTAATCACAAGTCAATTATTTTTATTGTACAGGAGCGAGAGCAGGTGAGCCCAATGCGTGGCCTCACTCGAGAAGAAGCCCAGGTAGCCTGGCGCTGCATATCCCATCCGGCTCTTTCAAACGGACACCGGGACCTGGCGTGGATGGTAGCCCACGAGATCCACCCGGTCAGGGCCGTGATGCACTCCAGAGGCATGGCAAGAAACCCGATCTGCCCACGGCAAGGGTGTGGCGCGCCTGAAACCGTGAGGCATATGCTCTGGGAGTGCAGCGCTGCGAGGGACCTGTGGGCAATGGCCGGCTCCCAGAAATTCCCGTGCCTACCAGCAGGGGAGGTCCTAACCTACAGGAGGATAACAAGTGGTATGAGCCAGAGGGGAGAGCCAGCACTCCCCCACACAAACCTCTGGCTCACCATAAACTGTGTTAAAGACGCTATTTGGACCTCCAGAAACCTGCTGGTGGGGAAGCAGGTGCAGGTGTCTCCTCATACCACCATGAAGCTGGCAAAGATACGGATGCAGGAGTACACCGCACGCTGATATTCGGATGTGGGGGCCGGAGCTTCACGGAAAGAGGTCCCCGCAGCCACGAGCCCTGACTGCCTGCAGATGCCCCTACACACAAGGGGCAGCGGTGCCACGGTTTCAGAGGGTCTCCTCTGGGAGCCTGAAGCAACTGGTCTGGGTGTTTGTTTGAAGGAGCCGAATGGAGAAAAGATTGTTAAGGGCTCACCTCGCGATTGCACACAAAAAAAAATGCTTTGATGGTTTTATGAATGTTATGTATTCTTTTTTTTCCCCCATTTTATATATTTAACCAATGTTTTTATATACGTTTTTCTTCTCTTTGCTTTGTTTTTTAAAGGACAAATAGATATCATATAAAATACACATATACAGAGGTAAATATGAAAAAATTGTACAAAGTGCTTACATAACCAATGCTGTTGTTTGTATGATCAATGATTGAGGTTGTGAAAAATAAAACTAAAAGAAAGAAAAAAATCTGTTCTTATCAGTTTAATATCTGATACGTCCCCTATCCGGGGACTGCATATTAAATTGATTTTTGGCACTCAGAGCCAGAACCGGGGCTTGCTCCGTCCACTCCACGCATCGACCTGGTATTGCAGTGCCTCCAGGAACGGTGTGCTTCCCCTTTTTGGGGACTGCGAATTGTTGTGACTAATAGCAGAACGAGTACCGCTGGAACTTTACCAGATTTCGCAGACATAGTACAGACACCGTGCGTGGGGAGCACACAAGAATGATGATGTGGTGACGCAACTACGATTTACTCTGTAGAGAAAACAAAGTTTTAAGAAAGTGACAAATTCACTGGGGAGTATAGGAAGAAGGGGGAAAAAAAGCGTTGATTCCCGACCCATCGCAGCACATTTTTGATGTCCCTCTTTTTTGTCTGAGGTCTTGGAGTCTTTACTAGCGAGCTGATGAGTTTAATCAGGTGTGATTAATTGATTAGGGTCACCTGATTCAAAACTCACGGTCACGCACGTGGCAGTCAGTTTAAATGGAAGGTACCCTTCCTTCCTTTTCTTGGGGGATGGGAAGGTCACCGTTGATGAGGATGGCGAAGGGGGATAGCGCGCCACTGACTGGAGGCCTGGCAATTCATACTTACCTGGCAGGGGAGACACCATGATCAGGAAGGTGGTTCACCCAGGGCGAGGCTCGGCCATTGCACTCCGGTTGTGCTGACCCCTGCGAATTCCCCAAATGTGGGAATCTCGACTGCATAATTTATGGTAGTGGGGGACTGCGTTCGCTCTCTCCCCTGATCAAAGTGCTGGTTAAAAGAAGATGGCGTGCTGCGGTAGGGACAGCGGGGGTTTTGTTACAGTTGTATGGCCCCAAATGGTGAAGTTTTTTTTGTTTGTTTGTTTTTCTTTCTTCTTCTAATTCTGTCATGTCAATGACCTGGAGAGTCCAGGGAATTGAACCGCGTTGGTTCCGTCGAGGTTGTTGGGGGGAAAACCTGGCACCGGTTTGCCAAGTTTTGAGTTTTTTTCCCCATAATCTCTGATATTCAACGGACGATTTGATTGACAGCAGTGGTCCTAGAGGCAAAGTTGCTCGGCTGGAGGTGTTCTAACATATGGTATGACTATCTTGTGGATGTGTGAAGAAGCAGGTGACATCCGGTCGTCTATAGCCGCTCGCGTTGTTGCTTTTTCATTTTAAAGCGCCACTAGGGGGCCATTCGCCACGTCCTTTCTCACCTGAGCCCAGACTGAGCCCGTGCACAGGTGTACCGGCTTGGGTGAAATTGTCTCGCCGCTCAAGAGTTATAGCCGTTTTAGCGAACCCCGCCTCGCCCAATCCAAACGTTTTGCCCTGCTGCCGCCAACGTGAATGGCAATTCCCACTTTTTCCAGATCTCGATGGACAGTCAGACTCCAGAGAATCTTTCTGCAGTGGTTTGGGTCAGATCGGGCAAAAACCTTGGACTAGTGTGCAAAGTAGGTTTTTCACAAAATCCAAAATACCGAAAATTTCGCCAGCGCGACCTGCCAATCCGAGGCGTGCGTCTCGCTCGGCTCGAGCCAAGGATTCCGATGATATAAGACACGTGGTTCTGCGACGGGCGGTTTGGGAGCTATGAGGGATTTGGTACTTTTGGTCGCTGTAGCGCCACCTCCGGGCCGAGCCTTGGTGGTGTTGTAGAGCGGCTGGGTGGTAGCATGCCTCAAAAGTTTCAGGTCCCCCGCCCCCTAACCGCGCCCCAGATGGGCGTCGCCTTTGCCGGCTCCCCTGCCGCTGCGTCATTGTGTCATCGCTTCTCGGCCTTTTGGCTAAGATCACGTATCTTGTCGGACGGTTGAGACTGCGATCGCCTCTCTGAGGTTTCCTGGCTCGAGAACTTTTGGTGTCCCGAGCCGCACAACTTGTGAGAGGTAGAGTGATCCTGCTTGGTTTTTACGGTTCAACAGTTTTAAGGTAAGACTTTTATTCTTTTATCTATTTATTGTATTTATTGTTCTTTTACAGGCTTCTTTTTTTAGGCTGTCGGTGCCTCCACCATGTCGGCTGCTCGTGCCGGGCGCATGGAGGCACCACAGCGTGCGATTTTTATTTAGAGAGGTGGAGGGTAAGCTCCTGGGGTTGTCTCGTTTAGACTTCTCCAGGAAGCTGATCCAAAAAGCCCTCAATTTTAATGCTAATGACTTAAATTGTTTAATGACTCTGCCCCTGAACAAGGGTTTTGATGTGAGCTTTAGATCTGCTTCCTTGTTGCAAGATTTCTGGCAACGATTTGAGCATTGTAAGACCCAGTTCTCCATGTTCAATGTTGAGAAACTTTCTGACAATTCTCTTAAAACAGTGATTGTCAGAATGTTCAATGAAACAGTGAGTGGACATGATGTTGCGGTATGGTTGGGTAGATTTTGCACGTTCAAGTCCACCGGTCAGGGTGCTTGACGAAGGCGGCATCTGGAATTGCGCTTGGAGAGTTCCCAATAAGCAGTGGGAAGATCCAAGCGGATTCCAGGGTCTGAGTCATTTACCCTCAATGATTGTATTGGGAGAGAACCGCGGCTACATTCACTATCAGGGAATGCCCAAATTGTGTCGAAAATGTGGGAAAATGGGACACCTCGCTGAGGCATGCCAAGAAATTGTGTGTAGGAAGTGCAGAGAAATTGGTCACATTTTTGAGGAATGTACCAATGGCAGACGGTGTAATCTCTGTGGAGATGCCAACCATTTCTACAGAGATTGCCCTAAAAGTTTTGCCAACAAATTGAAAGGCAACAAAATGGCCGCCCCACCAAAGGAACAATCCAAAGAACAAAGAGAGGAGGCGAGCCCTGAGGTTTTGGCGGAATTTTACATTCCCAGCCAGCCTCAGGGATTGGACAAGAAGGACGAAGTGGGGCGGCCACAGGGGCGGAGTCAGAACTCATTAGTGAACAGGGGGAGGAAGCCGCTCCCCAACAAGAAAAAAGTAAAGACAAAATGGAGGAGGAAGAAGATGAAACGGCTTCCTCCCTCTACACTGTATTTTAATGTTTTAAATTTGTATGGTTACACAGGAAAAAATGACAGATACAAGCTTTTAGAAGATTTGCAGCCCCACATGTTAGGTAGGGCTCCCCTAGTGGTAGCAGGGGATTTTAATTGTGTTTTAACAAAAAAAGATAGGAAAAGGGTAGGAGATGATTTTAAAGTTGACAAGACATCGGTTTTATTTAAAAATATAGTCAAAGATTTTAAGTTAGTCGACTGTTTTAAAACAATGCATCAGAGAGAGGAGGGCTTCACCTGGTTCAGTGGTGATGGCATCAGAGCCTCTCGAATCGACTACATTTTTACAAGAGACTGCCCGCCAACCGATGCAACATTGACCCCCCTTTTCTTCACTGATCATATGATGCTCTCCTGCACTCTTTCACTACCCACGGGTGTGACAGTAGGGGGAGGGCTGTGGAAGCTGAACTGATAAGAACAGATACTACACTTGATCTTAGCCAAAAGGCCGAGAAGCGATGACACAATGACGCAGCGGCAGGGGAGCCGGCAAAGGCGACGCCCATCTGGGGCGCGGTTAGGGGGCGGGGGACCTGAAACTTTTGAGGCATGCTACCACCCAGCCGCTCTACAACACCACCAAGGCTCGGCCCGGAGTCGGCGCTACAGCGACCAAAAGTACCAAATCCCTCATAGCTCCCAAACCGCCCGTCGCAGAACCACGTGTCTTATATCATCGGAATCCTTGGCTCGAGCCGAGCGAGACGCACGCCTCGGATTGGCAGGTCGCGCTGGCGAAATTTTCGGGTATTTTGGATTTTGTGAAAAACCTACTTTTGCACACTAGTCCAAGGTTTTTTGCCCGATCTGACCCAAACCAGTGCAGAAAGATTCTCTGGAGTCTGACTGTCCATCGAGATCTGGAAAAAGTGGGAATTGCCATTCACGTTGGCGGCGGCAGGGCAAAACGTTTGGAGTGGGCGAGGCGGGGTTCGCTAAAACGGCTATAACTCTTGAACGGAACGAGACAATTTCACCCAAGCCGGTACACCTGTGCACGGGCTCAGTCTGGGCTCAGGTGAGAAAGGACGCGGCGAATGGCCCCCTAGTGGCGCTTTAAAATGAAAAAGCAACAACGCGAGAACGGCTATAGACGACCGGATGTCACCTGCTTCTTCACACATGCACAAGATAGTCATACCATATGATAGAACACCTCCAGCCGAGCAACTTTGCCTCTAGGACCACTGCTGTCAATCAAATCGTCCGTTGAATATCAGAGATTATGGGGAAAAAACCTCAAAACTTGGCAAACCGGTGCCAGGTTTTCCCCCCAACAACCTCGACGGAACTAACGCGTTCAATTCCCTGACTCTCCAGGTCATTGACATGACAGAATTAGAAGAAGAAAGAAAGAAACAAACAAACAAAAAAAAAACGTCACCATTTGGGGCCATACAACTGTAACAAAACCCCCGCTGTCCCTACCGCAGCACGCCATCTTCTTTAACCAGCACTTTGATCAGGAGAGCGCGAACGCAGTCCCCACTACCATAAATTATGCAGTCAAGATTCCCACATTTGGGGAATTCGCAGGGTCAGCACAACCGAGTGCAATGGCCGAGCCTCGCCTCTGGGTGAACCACCTTCCTGATCATGGTGTCTCCCCTGCCAGGAAAGTATGAATTGCCAGGCCTCCAGTCAGTGGCGCGCTATCCCCCTTCGCCATCCTCATCAACGGTGACCTTCCCATCCCCCAAGAAAAGGAAGGAAGGGTACCTTCCATTTAAACTGACTGCCACGTGCGTGATCGTGAGTTTTGAATCAGGTGACCCTAATCAATTAGACACACCTGATTCAACTCATCAGCTCGCTAGTAAAGACTCCAAGACCTCAGTCAAAAAGAGGGACATCAAAATGTGCGATGGGTCGGGAATCAACGCTTTTTTCCCCTTCTTCCTATACTCCCAGTGAATTTGTCACTTTCTTAAAACTTTGTTTTCTACAGAGTAAATCGAGTTGCGCTACCACATCATCATTCTTGTGTGCTCCCCACGCACGGTGTCTGTACTATGTCTGCGAAATCTGGTAAAGTTCCAGCGGTACTCGTTCTGCTATTAGTCACAACAATTCACAGTCCCCAAAAAGGGGAAGCACACCGTTCCTGGAGGCACTGCAATACCAGGTCGACGTGGAGTGGACGGAGCAAGCCCCGGTTCCGCCCGAGTGCCAAAAATCAATTTAATATGCAGTCCCCGGATAGAGGACGTATCAGATATTAAACTGATAAGAACAGATTTTTATTTTTTTATTTTATTATACCATAACCTTACATCACACACATTAAATCAACACAGTCTTTACAGAACCTTGAAACAGAACACAAATTTCCCAAACTTAATACAAATATAACATTTTAAAGCACAAACACACAATACCCAATAACCCCCTCCAATCCCTTATCCCACTCCAACTCGAGCAAGACCCCCAAACCCTTTGCACCATCTCTCCCAAAAGCAGCCTTATATCCATTTACCTCTTTAGCCACACAAGCCATAAGCGCCCAGAACAGTCTTTGGGGCTCTATACTAGGCAATTGTTTCCTTAAACACCTTGACCGCCATTCCCATAATATTCGCCCCTCTGAAACTACTACCAACACCACCCGTCTCCTATTCTTCTCCACCTTTCCCAGCCCTGAACCATATAACACCAAATCTCGGAATTGCCATTCACGCTGGCGCGTGCAGGCAAAACGCTTGGAGTGGGCGAGCGGGTTCGCTAAAACGCCATACCACTCCTGCGATCAGTTCTCCAGAAAGAACGACAATTTCCCGACAAGACCGTACAAAGCCTGTGCACGGTCTCTCATTTCCGCAGCCCCCAAGCTCACGGAGATCTACTCCTGACCATGCCTATACAAACGCTCCCGCTAATGGGAGCCTCCCAAAGCCGCCAACCAGTTCAAATCCTTACACACCCCTTTCAAAAATCTGGCTGCAAAGCCTTCCAATTTACTTCCACAGGAGTCCTTGTCCACCTTATTTCTCCTACTGCAGTCTCTACCAACCTCGCATACAGCTTCCTATGGTCCAACACCAATGACTGCTCCAAACACCACGGGTTCCTCTTGATAATGTCTGCAGCCACCCTATAGTGCTCAGGCCTATCCACCGACCAAGGTACCCTATTGCTCCATTCTATTAAATGCCTCAATGGCCATCCTAACCAGAACCGTGCTAAAAAATAAGCTTTGTGCTCTGGGGTCTGAACAACCAGGCGAGCCGCAAAGGCAGTAAAAAGCGCTGCAGTCTTCCAAGTGAGGCATGGCACTCCTCTACCACCCTCCATCGTCCTACAAACATCACTGAAGACTTATTCACATTCACCCTGGCACCTGTAGCCTCGGAAAAAGCGCGCAAAACTTCCCCTACCCTCAAAAAGTCCTGCTCAGTGGTCAAAAACACTGTCATATCATCCGCATATACAGAAATTTTTGCCCTTATTCCTGCTCCCCCTGGCAGCACTACTCCAGCTAATGCTGCTGATGCACGCAGCCGGCAAGCCAAAGGCTCCAATGATAGTATATAAAGCAGGGGTGACAAAGGACACCCTGCCTCACACCTCCTAATTGCTCCACCAGTTCAGAAAAGAACCCGCTCACCCCGATCCGGCTCCTACCTCATTATACAATAACCGTATCCAGGCTCTAAAAACAGGACCAAACCCAAGTCTCTTCAGCACAGACCATAAGAAAGAGTGGCTCACCCTATCAAACGCCTTTTCCTGATCTAAACTCAGAACCGCCAAAGGAAGCTGACGCTGTTCCGCCCAACTGAACACATCCCGAGTTAAAGCTAAATTAAGGCTACTCGATCTTCCTGGGACTCCGCATGTCTGATCAGGATGGACTACCGATCCTACTACTTTCTTAAGACGCGTAGTAAGGACTTTCGCCAGGATCTTATAATCCGTAGCCAGCAGGGTTATTGGCCGCCAATTTGCCAGATCCTCTTTCTCATTCCTCTTATGAAGCAGGGCCACTATTCCCATTCTCATAGAAAGAGGCAAAACTTTTCTCTCAAAACTTTCCTGATATACTTTAAGCAAATCCAAACCTACTAACGGCAAAAAAACCTGATAAAACTCAGCTGGAAGACCATCGCCACCCGGGACGCACTCTTCAAAGATCTTACTGCTACCTCTACCTCTTCTAATGTGACCTTTCCTCCAGGCTAGCTTTTTCTGTATCCTCCAACCTCTTATCTAGATCATTAAGAAAAATCTCTGGTGTTGTTCTCCTTTCCTGACCGAAAACAAATCTTTATAAAAGGTGGCTGCAGCCTTCAACATCCCCTCCACTGAATCAACTTTACCAGCAGCCGTATTTAGCCCCTCCATGCTACTTTGCTTCTGCCTACCTTTCACCGTTGCAAAGAAAAACTTTGTAGGTCTCTCATCCAACCCACGCCTACTTACCCCTGATTGAACCAGGAACTTCCTTGCTTCCCCCCTATAATATTCCTTTAAAGCTTCTTGCAGAAAAGTTGCCTTCCTCCACCCCTGTGCAGAGTTTAAAAACCCCTGTAACATAACCCCTGTAATTCCATAGTCCACTGCCGTGCCTGTTGTCGTTTTTTCCGCACCAGTGCCAGGCCCCATTCTTTACAAAAAAACTTTACCCTTTCTTTAACCCCTTCCCACCAGTCCGAATGAGATTGATAAAACCCTTTTAAATTCCTCCACCCCATAAACAACTCCTTCATAACCCTGCAAAAGATTGGGTCCCGAAGATACGTGGTGTTCAGTTTCCACCTCCCCGGCCCCCTTTGCCCAAACACCCCTTCCACCCAAGAACCCACTAGACCATGGTCTGAGCACCAGGGTTCGCTAAAACGCTATAACTCTTGAACGGAACGCATCGGATTTCACCTGCCGGTACTATTCCACCACGTATAACCAGGACCCCATCACCCGCTGCCCGAAAGGCATCCTGGAGCCCAAAACCCTGGATTACCTCTTCCAGCCCTCCCCTGACCCTTGTCTATAGATACATTAAAATCCCCTCCTAGAACTACCAGCCTGTTAGTGTACAGTAAAGGAAAAAAATTCTCCAAAAACCCCTCCCTTTCCCCTGCTTACTGGGTGCATACACATTTATAAACGGACAGCAACCCCTCTCCAACGAGCATCCACAAAAATCACTCTTCCTGGGACAATTACCCCTGACGCTTCAATTGACACTTCCCAAGAAAAAAGAATCCCCACCCCATCCGCCCTCACATTTCCCAAAAGGATGGTCCCAAAGTCCATTCTTTGAAAACACTCCAAATCCTTATCATTCTCCAGATGGCATTCTTGTAGAAACAAAACATCATAACACAAATCTCTAACCGAAAGATAAACAGCTGCCCGCCTCTCGACCATTTTCATTCCCCTTACATTGAAAGTTGCTACTTTAATTATCCCCATTTGAAAGCTACCCAACCCCCATCAAACCCCACCCTCCATCAAGACACCCCCCATCCCACTTGTTCCTCATATTATCCCTCCCCATCCCCTTCTCTTTGTAAACCCCTTCTTATCCCTCTTCCTCTTACCCTTCTAGCAACCTCAGTCCATTCACTTGTGAGTATCGCCTCCAGATCAGCCTGCAGGTCTTCCCCTTCTTTCAGCAAACTTGCATATGACTTGCTCCGCAGTGGACACGCTCGATACAAATGATCTTGCTTCCCACACAGACTGAAGGAAGGGTACCTTCCATTTAAACTGACTCAGCACGCTGACCGTGAGTTTTGAATCAGGCCTTGACGTGCCCTTCACCTCCACACCTTCGGCAGTACATGGGCTGCCCTGGGTAGTAGAGGAAGCCTCTGTTTGGCCCGATGGAAAACGACCCAGGCGGATGAACCAGACCTCCTGGCATAGATGGATCCAACCTCAGCTTAACCATGAACCGTCTTTTACCCGCCCAGATACCGAACCGGTCTCTCACACGCTCACCTCCTTTAACCGCTTCACAATGCCTTGTGAGGAAAGTCAACACCTCGCTGTCTTCCACATACGGGTTATAAAGATGAACTGTAAGAGGCAGAAAATCCTGTGCAAACAAGGGTTCTTGTGTGCTCCCTAATGCGACGGTGTCTGTACTATGTCTGCGAAATCTGGTAAAGTTCCATGTACTTCGTTCTGCTATTAGTCACAATAATTCGCAGGGTCCCCAAAAGGGAAGCACACTGTTCCTGGAGGCACCTGCAATACCAGGTCGATGCGTGGAGGATTTGAGCAAGCCCCGGTTCCGCCTGAGTGCCAAAAAATCAATTCTAATATGCAGTCCCCGGATAGGGGACGTATCAGATATTAAACTGATAAGAACAGATACTACACTTGATCTTAGCCAAAAGGCCGAGAAGCGATGACACAATGACGCAGCGGCAGGGGAGCCGGCAAAGGCGACGCCCATCTGGGGCGCGGTTAGGGGGCGGGGGACCTGAAACTTTTGAGGCATGCTACCACCCAGCCGCTCTACAACACCACCAAGGCTCGGCCCGGAGGTGGCGCTACAGCGACCAAAAGTACCAAATCCCTCATAGCTCCCAAACCGTCCGTCGCAGAACCACGTGTCTTATATCATCGGAATTTGGCTCGAGCCGAGCGAGACGCACGCCTCGGATTGGCAGGTCGCGCTGGCGAAATTTTCGGTATTTTGGATTTTGTGAAAACCTACTTTTGCACACTAGTCCAAGGTTTTTGCCCGATCTGACCCAAACCAGTGCAGAAAGATTCTCTGGAGTCTGACTGTCCATCGAGATCTGGAAAAGTGGAATTGCCATTCACGCTGGCGGCAGGGCAAAACGTTTGGAGTGGGCGAGGCGGGGTTCGCTAAAACGGCTATAACTCTTGAACGGAACGAGACAATTTCACCCAAGCCGGTACACCTGTGCACGGGCTCAGTCTGGGCTCAGGTGAGAAAGGACGCGCGAATGGCCCCTAGTGGCGCTTTAAAATGAAAAAGCAACAACGCGAGAACGGCTATAGACGACCGGATGTCACCTGCTTCTTCACACATGCACAAGATAGTCATACCATATGATAGAACACCTCCAGCCGAGCAACTTTGCCTCTAGGACCACTGCTGTCAATCAAATCGTCCGTTGAATATCAGAGATTATGGGGAAAAAACCTCAAAACTTGGCAAACCGGTGCCAGGTTTTCCCAACAACCTCGACGGAACTAACGCGTTCAATTCCCTGACTCCAGGTCATTGACATGACAGAATTAGAAGAAGAACGAAAAAAACAAACAAACAAAAAAACTTCACCATTTGGGGCCATACAACTGTAACAAAACCCCCGCTGTCCCTACCGCAGCACGCCATCTTCTTTTAACCAGCACTTTGATCAGGGAGAGCGAACGCAGTCCCCACTACCATAAATTATGCAGTCGAGATTCCCACATTTGGGGAATTCGCAGGGTCAGCACAACCGAGTGCAATGGCCGAGCCTCGCCTCTGGGTGAACCACCTTCCTGATCATGGTGTCTCCCCTGCCAGGTAAGTATGAATTGCCAGGCCTCCAGTCAGAGGCGCGCTATCCCCCTTCGCCATCCTCATCAACGGTGACCTTCCCATCCCCCAAGAAAAGGAAGGAAGGGTACCTTCCATTTAAACTGACTGCCACGTGCGTGACCGTGAGTTTTGAATCAGGCCATGACCGTGAGTTTTGAATCAGGTGACCCTAATCAATTAATCACACCTGATTAAACTCATCAGCTCGCTAGTAAAGACTCCAAGACCTCAGACAAAAAAGAGGGACATCAAAAATGTGCTGCGATGGGTCGGGAATCAACGCTTTTTTTCCCCCTTCTTCCTATACTCCCCAGTGAATTTGTCATTTTCTTAAAACTTTGTTTTCTCTACAGAGTAAATCGTAGTTGCGTCACCACATCATCATTCTTGTGTGCTCCCCACGCACGGTGTCTGTACTATGTCTAAATCTGGTAAAGTTCCAGCGGTCCTCGTTCTGCTATTAGTCACAACAATTCGCAGTCCCCAAAAAGGGGAAGCACACCGTTCCTGGAGGCACTGCAATACCAGGTCGATGCGTGGAGTGGACGGAGCAAGCCCCGGTTCCGGCTCCGAGTGCCAAAAATCAATTTAATATGCAGTCCCCGGATAGGGGACGTATCAGATATTAAACTGATAAGAACAGATACTACACTTGATCTTAGCCAAAAGGCCGAGAAGCGATGACACAATGACGCAGCGGCAGGGGAGCCGGCAAAGGCGACGCCCATCTGGGGCGCGTTAGGGGCGGGGACCTGAAACTTTGAGGCATGCTACCACCCAGCCGCTCTACAACACCACCAAGGCTCGGCCCGGAGGTGGCGCTACAGCGACCAAAAGTACCAAATCCCTCATAGCTCCCAAACCGCCCGTCGCAGAACCACGTGTCTTATATCATCGGAATCCTTGGCTCGAGCCGAGCGAGACGCACGCCTCGGATTGGCAGGTCGCGCTGGCGAAATTTTCGGGTATTTTGGATTTTGTGAAAAACCTACTTTTGCACACTAGTCCAAGGTTTTTTGCCCGATCTGACCCAAACCAGTGCAGAAAGATTCTCTGGAGTCTGACTGTCCATCGAGATCTGGAAAAAGTGGGAATTGCCATTCACGTTGGCGGCGGCAGGGCAAAACGTTTGGAGTGGGCGAGGCGGGGTTCGCTAAAACGGCTATAACTCTTGAACGGAACGAGACAATTTCACCCAAGCCGGTACACCTGTGCACGGGCTCAGTCTGGGCTCAGGTGAGAAAGGACGCGGCGAATGGCCCCCTAGTGGCGCTTTAAAATGAAAAAGCAACAACGCGAGAACGGCTATAGACGACCGGATGTCACCTGCTTCTTCACACATGCACAAGATAGTCATACCATATGATAGAACACCTCCAGCCGAGCAACTTTGCCTCTAGGACCACTGCTGTCAATCAAATCGTCCGTTGAATATCAGAGATTATGGGGAAAAAACCTCAAAACTTGGCAAACCGGTGCCAGGTTTTCCCCCCAACAACCTCGACGGAACCAACGCGTTCAATTCCCTGGACTCTCCAGGTCATTGACATGACAGAATTAGAAGAAGAACGAAAAAAACAAACAAACAAAAAAAAAACTTCACCATTTGGGGCCATACAACTGTAACAAAACCCCCGCTGTCCCTACCGCAGCACGCCATCTTCTTTAACCAGCACTTTGATCAGGGAGAGCGAACGCAGTCCCCACTACCATAAATTATGCAGTCGAGATTCTACATTTGGGGAATTCGCAGGGGTCAGCACAACCGAGTGCAATGGCCGAGCCTCGCCTCTGGGTGAACCACCTTCCTGATCATGGTGTCTCCCTGCCAGGTAAGTATGAATTGCCAGGCCTCCAGTCAGAGGCGCGCTATCCCCCTTCGCCATCCTCATCAACGGTGACCTTCCCATCCCCCAAGAAAAGGAAGGAAGGGTACCTTCCATTTAAACTGACTGCCACGTGCGTGACCGTGAGTTTTGAATCAGGCCATGACCGTGAGTTTTGAATCAGGTGACCCTAATCAATTAATCACACCTGATTAAACTCATCAGCTCGCTAGTAAAGACTCCAAGACCTCAGACAAAAAAGAGGGACATCAAAATGTGCTGCGGGTCGGGAATCAACGCTTTTTTCCCCTTCTTCCTATACTCCCAGTGAATTTGTCATTTTCTTAAAACTTTGTTTTCTACAGAGTAAATCGTAGTTGCGTCACCACATCATCATTCTTGTGTGCTCCCACGCACGGTGTCTGTACTATGTCTGCGTAAATCTGGTAAAGTTCCAGCGGTCCTCGCTCTGCTATTAGTCACAACACCGCAGTCCCCAAAAGGGGAAGCACACCGCTCCTGGAGGCACTGCAATACCAGGTCGATGGAGTGGACGGAGCAAGCCCCGGTTCCGCCCGAGTGCCAAAAATCAATTTAATATGCAGTCCCCGGATAGGGACGACAGATATTAAACTGATAAGAACAGATACTACACTTGATCTTAGCCAAAAGGCCGAAGCGATGACACAATGACGCAGCGCAGGGGAGCCGGCAAAGGCGACGCCCATCTGGGGCGCGTTAGGGGCGGGGACCTGAAACTTTGAGGCATGCTACCACCCAGCCGCTCTACAACACCACCAAGGCTCGCCCGGAGGTGGCGCTACAGCGACCAAAAGTACCAAATCCTCATAGCTCCCAAACCGCCCGTCGCAGAACCACGCGGTCTTATATCATCGGAATTTTGGCTCGAGCCGAGCGAGACGCACGCCGGATTGGCAGGTCGCGCTGGCGAAATTTTCGGTATTTTGGATTTTGTGAAAACCTACTTTTGCACACTAGTCCAAGGTTTTTTGCCCGATCTGACCTAAACCAGTGCAGAAAGATTCTCTGGAGTCTGACTGTCCATCGAGATCTGGAAAAAGTGGGAATTGCCATTCACGCTTGGCGCGGCAGGGCAAAACGCTTGGAGTGGGCGAGGCGGGTTCGCTAAAACGGCTATAACTCTTGAACGGAACGAGACAATTTCACCTGCCGTACACCTGTGCACGGGCTCAGTCTGGGCTCAGGTGAGAAAGGACGCGCGAATGGCCCCCTAGTGGCGCTTTAAAATGAAAAAGCAACAACGCGAGAACGGCTATAGACGCATCGGATGTCACCTGCTTCTTCACACATGCACAAGATAGTCATACCATATGATAGAACACCTCCAGCCGAGCAACTTTGCCTCTAGGACCACTGCTGTCAATCAAATCGTCCGTTGAATATCAGAGATTATGGGGAAAAACTCAAAACTTGGCAAACCGGTGCCAGGTTTTCCCAACAACCTCGACGGAACTAACGCGTTCAATTCCTGACTCTCCAGGTCATTGACATGACAGAATTAGAAGAAGAAAGAAAAACAAACAAACAAAAAAACTTCACCATTTGGGGCCATACAACTGTAACAAAACCCCGCTGTCCCTACCGCAGCACGCCATCTTCTTTAACCAGCACTTTGATCAGGGAGAGCGCGAACGCAGTCCCCACTACCATAAATTATGCAGTCGAGATTCCCACATTTGGGGAATTCGCAGGGGTCAGCACAACCGAGTGCAATGGCCGAGCCTCGCCTCTGGGTGAACCACCTTCCTGATCATGGTGTCTCCCTGCCAGGTAAGTATGAATTGCCAGGCCTCCAGTCAGTGGCGCGCTATCCCCCTTCGCCATCCTCATCAACGGTGACCTTCCCATCCCCCAAGAAAAGGAAGGAAGGGTACCTTCCATTTAAACTGACTGCCACGCGCGTGACCGTGAGTTTTGAATCAGGCCATGACCGTGAGTTTTGAATCAGGTGACCCTAATCAATTAATCACACCTGATTAAACTCATCAGCTCGCTAGTAAAGACTCCAAGACCTCAGACAAAAAGAGGGACATCAAAATGTGCGATGGGTCGGGAATCAGCGCTTTTTCCCCTTCTTCCTATACTCCCCAGTGAATTTGTCACTTTCTTAAAACTTTGTTTTCTACAGAGTAAATCGAGTTGCGCCACCACATCATCATTCTTGTGTGCTCCCACGCACGGTGTCTGTACTATGTCTGCGTAAATCTGGTAAAGTTCCAGCGGTACTGCTCTGCTATTAGTCACAACACCGCAGTCCCCAAAAAGGGGAAGCACACCGCTCCTGGAGGCACTGCAATACCAGGTCGATGCGGGAGTGGACGGAGCAAGCCCCGGTTCCGCCCGAGTGCCAAAAATCAATTTAATATGCAGTCCCCGGATAGGGACGATCAGATATTAAACTGATAAGAACAGATACTACACTTGATCTTAGCCAAAAGGCCGAGCAAGCGATGACACAATGACGCAGCGCAGGGGAGCCGGCAAAGGCGACGCCCATCTGGGGCGCGTTAGGGCGGGGACCTGAAACTTTTGAGGCATGCTACCACCCAGCCGCCTACAACACCACCAAGGCTCGCCCGAGGTGGCGCTACAGCGACCAAAAGTACCAAATCCTCATAGCTCCCAAACCGCCCGCCGCAGAACCACGGTCTTATATCATCGGAATCCTTGGCTCGAGCCGAGCGAGACGCACGCCTCGGATTGGCAGGTCGCGCTGGCGAAATTTTCGGGGATTTTGGATTTTGTGAAAACCTACTTTTGCACACTAGTCCAAGGTTTTTTGCCCGATCTGACCCAAACCAGTGCAGAAAGATTCTCTGGAGTCTGACTGTCCATCGAGATCTGGAAAGTGGGAATTGCCATTCACGTTGGCGGCGGCAGGGCAAAACGTTTGGAGTGGGCGAGGCGGGGTTCGCTAAAACGGCTATAACTCTTGAACGGAACGAGACAATTTCACCCAAGCCGGTACACCTGTGCACGGGCTCAGTCTGGGCTCAGGTGAGAAAGGACGCGGCGAATGGCCCCCTAGTGGCGCTTTAAAATGAAAAAGCAACAACGCGAGAACGGCTATAGACGACCGGATGTCACCTGCTTCTTCACACATGCACAAGATAGTCATACCATATGATAGAACACCTCCAGCCGAGCAACTTTGCCTCTAGGACCACTGCTGTCAATCAAATCGTCCGTTGAATATCAGAGATTATGGGGAAAAAACCTCAAAACTTGGCAAACCGGTGCCAGGTTTTCCCCCCAACAACCTCGACGGAACTAACGCGTTCAATTCCTGACTCTCCAGGTCATTGACATGACAGAATTAGAAGAAGAACGAAAAAAACAAACAAACAAAAAAAAAAACTTCACCATTTGGGGCCATACAACTGTAACAAAACCCCCGCTGTCCCTACCGCAGCACGCCATCTTCTTTTAACCAGCACTTTGATCAGGGGAGAGCGCGAACGCAGTCCCCCACTACCATAAATTATGCAGTCGAGATTCCCACATTTGGGGAATTCGCAGGGGTCAGCACAACCGGAGTGCAATGGCCGAGCCTCGCCCTGGGTGAACCACCTTCCTGATCATGGTGTCTCCTGCCAGGTAAGTATGAATTGCCAGGCCTCCAGTCAGTGGCGCGCTATCCCCCTTCGCCATCCTCATCAACGGTGACCTTCCCATCCCCCAAGAAAAGGAAGGAAGGGTACCTTCCATTTAAACTGACTGCCACGTGCGTGACCGTGAGTTTTGAATCAGGCCATGACCGTGAGTTTTGAATCAGGTGACCCTAATCAATTAATCACACCTGATTAAACTCATCAGCTCGCTAGTAAAGACTCCAAGACCTCAGACAAAAAAGAGGGACATCAAAATGTGCTGGCGATGGGTCGGGAATCAGCGCTTTTTTCCCCTTCTTCCTATACTCCCAGTGAATTTGTCACTTTCTTAAAACTTTGTTTTCTACAGAGTAAATCGAAGTTGCGCTACCACATCATCATTCTTGTGTGCTCCCACGCACGGTGTCTGTACTATGTCTGCGAAATCTGGTAAAGTTCCAGCGGTACTCGCTCTGCTATTAGTCACAACACCGCAGTCCCCAAAAAGGGGAAGCACACCGTTCCTGGAGGCACTGCAATACCAGGTCGATGCGTGGAGTGGACGGAGCAAGCCCCGGTTCCGAGTGCCAAAAATCAATTTAATATGCAGTCCCCGGATAGGGGACGTATCAGATATTAAACTGATAAGAACAGATACTACACTTGATCTTAGCCAAAAGGCCGAGAAGCGATGACACAATGACGCAGCGCAGGGGAGCCGGCAGCGCGACGCCATCTGGGGCGCGTTAGGGGCGGGGACCTGAAACTTTGAGGCATGCTACCACCCAGCCGCTCTACAACACCACCAAGGCTCGCCCGAGGTGGCGCTACAGCGACCAAAAGTACCAAATCCCTCATAGCTCCCAAACCGTCCGTCGCAGAACCACGTGTCTTATATCATCGGAATCCTTGGCTCGAGCCGAGCGAGACGCACGCCGGATTGGCAGGTCGCGCTGGCGAAATTTTCGGTATTTTGGATTTTGTGAAAAACCTACTTTTGCACACTAGTCCAAGGTTTTTTGCCCGATCTGACCTAAACCAGTGCAGAAAGATTCTCTGGAGTCTGACTGTCCATCGAGATCTGGAAAAGTGGGAATTGCCATTCACGCTGGCGGCGCAGGGCAAAACGCTTGGAGTGGGCGAGGCGGGTTCGCTAAAACGGCTATAACTCTTGAACGGAACGACAATTTCACCCAAGCCGTACACCTGCACGGGCTCAGTCTGGGCTCAGGTGAGAAAGGACGCGCGAATGGCCCCTAGTGGCGCTTTAAAATGAAAAAGCAACAACGCGAGAACGGCTATAGACGCATCGGATGTCACCTGCTTCTTCACACATGCACAAGATAGTCATACCATATGATAGAACACCTCCAGCCGAGCAACTTTGCCTCTAGGACCACTGCTGTCAATCAAATCGTCCGCTGAATATCAGAGATTATGGGGGAAAACCTCAAAACTTGGCAAACCGTGCCAGGTTTTCCCAACAACCTCGACGGAACTAACGCGTTCAATTCCTGACTCTCCAGGTCATTGACATGACAGAATTAGAAGAAGAAAGAAAAACAAACAAACAAAAAAACTTCACCATTTGGGGCCATACAACTGTAACAAAACCCCGCTGTCCCTACCGCAGCACGCCATCTTCTTTAACCAGCACTTTGATCAGGGAGAGCGCGAACGCAGTCCCCACTACCATAAATTATGCAGTCGAGATTCCCACATTTGGGGAATTCGCAGGGGTCAGCACAACCGAGTGCAATGGCCGAGCCTCGCCTGGGTGAACCACCTTCCTGATCATGGTGTCTCCCTGCCAGGTAAGTATGAATTGCCAGGCCTCCAGTCAGTGGCGCGCTATCCCCCTTCGCCATCCTCATCAACGGTGACCTTCCCATCCCCCAAGAAAAGGAAGGAAGGGTACCTTCCATTTAAACTGACTGCCACGCATGCGTGACCGTGAGTTTTGAATCAGGCCATGACCGTGAGTTTTGAATCAGGTGACCCTAATCAATTAATCACACCTGATTAAACTCATCAGCTCGCTAGTAAAGACTCCAAGACCTCAGACAAAAAAGAGGGACATCAAAATGTGCTGCATGGGTCGGGAATCAACGCTTTTTTCCCCTTCTTCCTATACTCCCAGTGAATTTGTCACTTTCTTAAAACTTTGTTTTCTACAGAGTAAATCGTAGTTGCGCCACCACATCATCATTCTTGTGTGCTCCCACGCACGGTGTCTGTACTATGTCGTAAATCTGGTAAAGTTCCAGCGGTACTGCTCTGCTATTAGTCACAACACCGCAGTCCCCAAAGGGGAAGCACACCGCTCCTGGAGGCACTGCAATACCAGGTCGATGCGTGGAGTGGACGGAGCAAGCCCCGGTTCCGGCTCCGAGTGCCAAAAATCAATTTAATATGCAGTCCCCGGATAGGGGACGTATCAGATATTAAACTGATAAGAACAGATACTACACTTGATCTTAGCCAAAAGGCCGAGAAGCGATGACACACGACGCAGCGCAGGGGAGCCGGCAAAGGCGACGCCATCTGGGGCGCGTTAGGGGCGGGGACCTGAAACTTTGAGGCATGCTACCACCCAGCCGCTCTACAACACCACCAAGGCTCGCCCGAGGTGGCGCTACAGCACCAAAAGTACCAAATCCTCATAGCTCCCAAACCGCCCGCCGCAGAACCACGGTCTTATATCATCGGAATTTGGCTCGAGCCGAGCGAGACGCACGCCTCGGATTGGCAGGTCGCGCTGGCGAAATTTTCGGGTATTTTGGATTTTGTGAAAAACCTACTTTTGCACACTAGTCCAAGGTTTTTTGCCCGATCTGACCTAAACCAGTGCAGAAAGATTCTCTGAGTCTGACTGTCCATCGAGATCTGGAAAGTGGGAATTGCCATTCACGCTTGGCGCGGCAGGGCAAAACGCTTGGAGTGGGCGAGGCGGGTTCGCTAAAACGGCTATAACTCTTGAACGGAACGAGACAATTTCACCTGCCGTACACCTGTGCACGGGCTCAGTCTGGGCTCAGGTGAGAAAGGACGCGCGAATGGCCCCTAGTGGCGCTTTAAAATGAAAAAGCAACAACGCGAGAACGGCTATAGACGCATCGGATGTCACCTGCTTCTTCACACATGCACAAGATAGTCATACCATATGATAGAACACCTCCAGCCGAGCAACTTTGCCTCTAGGACCACTGCTGTCAATCAAATCGTCTGCTTGAATATCAGAGATTATGGGGAAAACTCAAAACTTGGCAAACCGGTGCCAGGTTTTCCCAACAACCTCGACGGAACTAACGCGTTCAATTCCCTGACTCTCCAGGTCATTGACATGACAGAATTAGAAGAAGAAAGAAAAACAAACAAACAAAAAAACTTCACCATTTGGGGCCATACAACTGTAACAAAACCCCCGCTGTCCCTACCGCAGCACGCCATCTTCTTTTAACCAGCACTTTGATCAGGGGAGAGCGAACGCAGTCCCCCACTACCATAAATTATGCAGTCGAGATTCCCACATTTGGGGAATTCGCAGGGGTCAGCACAACCGGAGTGCAATGGCCGAGCCTCGCCTCTGGGTGAACCACCTTCCTGATCATGGTGTCTCCCTGCCAGGTAAGTATGAATTGCCAGGCCTCCAGTCAGTGGCGCGCTATCCCCCTTCGCCATCCTCATCAACGGTGACCTTCCCATCCCCCAAGAAAAGGAAGGAAGGGTACCTTCCATTTAAACTGACTGCACGCATGCGTGACCGTGAGTTTTGAATCAGGCCATGACCGTGAGTTTTGAATCAGGTGACCCTAATCAATTAATCACACCTGATTAAACTCATCAGCTCGCTAGTAAAGACTCCAAGACCTCAGACAAAAAAGAGGGACATCAAAAATGTGCTGCGATGGGTCGGGAATCAACGCTTTTTTTCCCCCTTCTTCCTATACTCCCCAGTGAATTTGTCACTTTCTTAAAACTTTGTTTTCTACAGAGTAAATCGTAGGCGCTACCACATCATCATTCTTGTGTGCTCCCACGCACGGTGTCTGTACTATGTCTGCGAAATCTGCAAAGTTCCAGCGTACTCGCTCTGCTATTAGTCACAACACCGCAGTCCCCAAAAAGGGGAAGCACACCGTTCCTGGAGGCACTGCAATACCAGGTCGATGCGTGGAGTGGACGGAGCAAGCCCCGGTTCCGGCTCCGAGTGCCAAAAATCAATTTAATATGCAGTCCCCGGATAGGGGACGTATCAGATATTAAACTGATAAGAACAGATACTACACTTGATCTTAGCCAAAAGGCCGAGAAGCGATGACACAATGACGCAGCGCAGGGGAGCCGGCAAAGGCGACGCCCATCTGGGGCGCGTTAGGGCGGGGACCTGAAACTTTGAGGCATGCTACCACCCAGCCGCTCTACAACACCACCAAGGCTCGGCCCGGAGGTGGCGCTACAGCGACCAAAAGTACCAAATCCCTCATAGCTCCCAAACCGCCTGGCCGCAGAACCACGTGTCTTATATCATCGGAATCCTTGGCTCGAGCCGAGCGAGACGCACGCCTCGGATTGGCAGGTCGCGCTGGCGTAAATTTTCGGTATTTTGGATTTTGTGAAAACCTACTTTTGCACACTAGTCCAAGGTTTTTTGCCCGATCTGACCTAAACCAGTGCAGAAAGATTCTCTGGAGTCTGACTGTCCATCGAGATCTGGAAAGTGGGAATTGCCATTCACGCTGGCGCGGCAGGGCAAAACGTTTGGAGTGGGCGAGGCGGGGTTCGCTAAAACGGCTATAACTCTTGAACGGAACGAGACAATTTCACCTAAGCCGTACACCTGTGCACGGGCTCAGTCTGGGCTCAGGTGAGAAAGGACGCGCGAATGGCCCCTAGTGGCGCTTTAAAATGAAAAAGCAACAACGCGAACGGCTATAGACGACCGGATGTCACCTGCTTCTTCACACATGCACAAGATAGTCATACCATATGATAGAACACCTCCAGCCGAGCAACTTTGCCTCTAGGACCACTGCTGTCAATCAAATCGTCCGTTGAATATCAGAGATTATGGGGAAAAAACCTCAAAACTTGGCAAACCGGTGCCAGGTTTTCCCCCCAACAACCTCGACGGAACTAACGCGTTCAATTCCTGACTCTCCAGGTCATTGACATGACAGAATTAGAAGAAGAAAGAAAAACAAACAAAAAAAAAAACTTCACCATTTGGGGCCATACAACTGTAACAAAACCCCCGCTGTCCCTACCGCAGCACGCCATCTTCTTTTAACCAGCACTTTGATCAGGGGAGAGCGCGAACGCAGTCCCCCACTACCATAAATTATGCAGTCGAGATTCCCACATTTGGGGAATTCGCAGGGGTCAGCACAACCGGAGTGCAATGGCTGAGCCTCGCCCTGGGTGAACCACCTTCCTGATATGAATTGCCAGGCCTCCAGTCAGTGGCGCGCTATCCCCCTTCGCCATCCTCATCAACGGTGACCTTCCCATCCCCCAAGAAAAGGAAGGAAGGGTACCTTCCATTTAAACTGACTGCCACGTGCGTGACCGTGAGTTTTGAATCAGGCCATGACCGTGAGTTTTGAATCAGGTGACCCTAATCAATTAATCACACCTGATTAAACTCATCAGCTCGCTAGTTAAGACTCCAAGACCTCAGACAAAAAAGAGGGACATCAAAAATGTGCTGCGATGGGTCGGGAATCAGCGCTTTTTTTCCCCCTTCTTCCTATACTCCCCAGTGAATTTGTCACTTTCTTAAAACTTTGTTTTCTACAGAGTAAATCGTAAAGGCGCCACCACATCATCATTCTTGTGTGCTCCCCACGCACGGTGTCTGTACTATGTCTGCAAATCTGGTAAAGTTCCAGCGGTACTGCTCTGCTATTAGTCACAACACCGCAGTCCCCAAAAGGGGAAGCACACTGCTCCTGGAGGCACTGCAATACCAGGTCGACCAGGGCGTGGAGTGGACGGAGCAAGCCCCGGTTCCGCCCGAGTGCCAAAAATCAATTTAATATGCAGTCCCCGGATAGGGACGATCAGATATTAAACTGATAAGAACAGATACTACACTTGATCTTAGCCAAAAGGCCGAGAAGCGATGACACAATGACGCAGCGCAGGGGAGCCGGCAAAGGCGACGCCATCTGGGGCGCGGTTAGGGGCGGGGACCTGAAACTTTTGAGGCATGCTACCACCCAGCCGCTCTACAACACCACCAAGGCTCGCCCGGAGGTGGCGCTACAGCCACCAAAAGTACCAAATCCTCATAGCTCCCAAACCGCCCGCCGCAGAACCACGTGTCTTATATCATCGGAATCTTGGCTCGAGCCGAGCGAGACGCACGCCGGATTGGCAGGTCGCGCTGGCGAAATTTTCGGTATTTTGGATTTTGTGAAAACCTACTTTTGCACACTAGTCCAAGGTTTTTTGCCCGATCTGACCTAAACCAGTGCAGAAAGATTCTCTGAGTCTGACTGTCCATCGAGATCTGGAAAAGTGGGAATTGCCATTCACGTTGGCGGCGGCAGGGCAAAACGTTTGGAGTGGGCGAGGCGGGGTTCGCTAAAACGGCTATAACTCTTGAACGGAACGAGACAATTTCACCCAAGCCGTACACCTGTGCACGGGCTCAGTCTGGGCTCAGGTGAGAAAGGACGCGGCGAATGGCCCCCTAGTGGCGCTTTAAAATGAAAAAGCAACAACGCGAGAACGGCTATAGACGACCGGATGTCACCTGCTTCTTCACACATGCACAAGATAGTCATACCATATGATAGAACACCTCCAGCCGAGCAACTTTGCCTCTAGGACCACTGCTGTCAATCAAATCGTCCGTTGAATATCAGAGATTATGGGGAAAACTCAAAACTTGGCAAACCGTGCCAGGTTTTCCCAACAACCTCGACGGAACTAACGCGTTCAATTCCCTGACTTCCAGGTCATTGACATGACAGAATTAGAAGAAGAAAGAAAAAACAAACAAACAAAAAAACTTCACCATTTGGGGCCATACAACTGTAACAAAACCCCCGCTGTCCCTACCGCAGCACGCCATCTTCTTTAACCAGCACTTTGATCAGGGAGAGCGAACGCAGTCCCCACTACCATAAATTATGCAGTCGAGATTCCCACATTTGGGGAATTCGCAGGGGTCAGCACAACCGGAGTGCAATGGCCGAGCCTCGCCTCTGGGTGAACCACCTTCCTGATCATGGTGTCTCCTGCCAGGTAAGTATGAATTGCCAGGCCTCCAGTCAGTGGCGCGCTATCCCCCTTCGCCATCCTCATCAACGGTGACCTTCCCATCCCCCAAGAAAAGGAAGGAAGGGTACCTTCCATTTAAACTGACTGCCACGCATGGCGTGACCGTGAGTTTTGAATCAGGCCATGACCGTGAGTTTTGAATCAGGTGACCCTAATCAATTAATCACACCTGATTAAACTCATCAGCTCGCTAGTAAAGACTCCAAGACCTCAGACAAAAAAGAGGGACATCAAAAATGTGCTGCGATGGGTCGGGAATCAACGCTTTTTTTCCCCCTTCTTCCTATACTCCCCAGTGAATTTGTCACTTTCTTAAAACTTTGTTTTCTCTACAGAGTAAATCGTAGTTGCGTCACCACATCATCATTCTTGTGTGCTCCCCACGCACGGTGTCTGTACTATGTCTGCGTAAATCTGCAAAGTTCCAGCGTACTGCTCTGCTATTAGTCACAACACTTCGCAGTCCCCAAAAAGGGGAAGCACACCGTTCCTGGAGGCACTGCAATACCAGGTCGATGCGTGGAGTGGACGGAGCAAGCCCCGGTTCCGGCTCCGAGTGCCAAAAATCAATTTAATATGCAGTCCCCGGATAGGGGACGTATCAGATATTAAACTGATAAGAACAGATACTACACTTGATCTTAGCCAAAAGGCCGAGAAGCGATGACACAATGACGCAGCGGCAGGGGAGCCGGCAAAGGCGACGCCCATCTGGGGCGCGGTTAGGGGGCGGGGGACCTGAAACTTTTGAGGCATGCTACCACCCAGCCGCTCTACAACACCACCAAGGCTCGGCCCGGAGGTGGCGCTACAGCGACCAAAAGTACCAAATCCCTCATAGCTCCCAAACCGCCGCCGCAGAACCACGGTCTTATATCATCGGAATCCTTGGCTCGAGCCGAGCGAGACGCACGCCTCGGATTGGCAGGTCGCGCTGGCGAAATTTTCGGGTATTTTGGATTTTGTGAAAAACCTACTTTTGCACACTAGTCCAAGGTTTTTTGCCCGATCTGACCCAAACCAGTGCAGAAAGATTCTCTGAGTCTGACTGTCCATCGAGATCTGGAAAAAGTGGGAATTGCCATTCACGCTATGGCGGCAGGGCAAAACGTTTGGAGTGGGCGAGGCGGGGTTCGCTAAAACGGCTATAACTCTTGAACGGAACGAGACAATTTCACCCAAGCCGGTACACCTGTGCACGGGCTCAGTCTGGGCTCAGGTGAGAAAGGACGCGCGAATGGCCCCTAGTGGCGCTTTAAAATGAAAAAGCAACAACGCGAGAACGGCTATAGACGCATCGGATGTCACCTGCTTCTTCACACATGCACAAGATAGTCATACCATATGATAGAACACCTCCAGCCGAGCAACTTTGCCTCTAGGACCACTGCTGTCAATCAAATCGTCCGCTGAATATCAGAGATTATGGGGAAAACTCAAAACTTGGCAAACCGGTGCCAGGTTTTCCCAACAACCTCGACGGAACTAACGCGTTCAATTCCCTGACTCTCCAGGTCATTGACATGACAGAATTAGAAGAAGAAAGAAAAACAAACAAAAACAAAAAAACTTCACCATTTGGGGCCATACAACTGTAACAAAACCCCGCTGTCCCTACCGCAGCACGCCATCTTCTTTAACCAGCACTTTGATCAGGGAGAGCGCGAACGCAGTCCCCACTACCATAAATTATGCAGTCGAGATTCCCACATTTGGGGAATTCGCAGGGGTCAGCACAACCGAGTGCAATGGCCGAGCTCTCGCCTCTGGGTGAACCACCTTCCTGATCATGGTGTCTCCTGCCAGGTAAGTATGAATTGCCAGGCCTCCAGTCAGTGGCGCGCTATCCCCCTTCGCCATCCTCATCAACGGTGACCTTCCCATCCCCCAAGAAAAGGAAGGAAGGGTACCTTCCATTTAAACTGACTGCCACGCGTGACCGTGAGTTTTGAATCAGGCCATGACCGTGAGTTTTGAATCAGGTGACCCTAATCAATTAATCACACCTGATTAAACTCATCAGCTCGCTAGTAAAGACTCCAAGACCTCAGACAAAAAGAGGGACATCAAAATGTGCTGATGGGTCGGAATCAACGCTTTTTTCCCCTTCTTCCTATACCCCAGTGAATTTGTCACTTTCTTAAAACTTTGTTTTCTACAGAGTAAATCGTAGTTGCGTCACCACATCATCATTCTTGTGTGCTCCCACGCACGGTGTCTGTACTATGTCTGCGAAATCTGGTAAAGTTCCAGCGTACTGCTCTGCTATTAGTCACAACACCGCAGTCCCCAAAAGGGGAAGCACACCGCTCCTGGAGGCACTGCAATACCAGGTCGACAAGCGTGGAGTGGACGGAGCAAGCCCCGGTTCCGCCCGAAGTGCCAAAAATCAATTTAATATGCAGTCCCCGGATAGGGGACGTATCAGATATTAAACTGATAAGAACAGATACTACACTTGATCTTAGCCAAAAGGCCGAGAAGCGATGACACACGACGCAGCGGCAGGGGAGCCGGCAAAGGCGACGCCATCTGGGGCGCGTTAGGGCGGGGACCTGAAACTTTTGAGGCATGCTACCACCCAGCCGCTCTACAACACCACCAAGGCTCGCCCGAGGTGGCGCTACAGCGACCAAAAGTACCAAATCCTCATAGCTCCCAAACCGCCCGCCGCAGAACCACGGTCTTATATCATCGGAATCCTTGGCTCGAGCCGAGCGAGACGCACGCCGGATTGGCAGGTCGCGCTGGCGAAATTTTCGGTATTTTGGATTTTGTGAAAACCTACTTTTGCACACTAGTCCAAGGTTTTTTGCCCGATCTGACCCAAACCAGTGCAGAAAGATTCTCTGGAGTCTGACTGTCCATCGAGATCTGGAAAAAGTGGGAATTGCCATTCACGTTGGCGGCGGCAGGGCAAAACGTTTGGAGTGGGCGAGGCGGGGTTCGCTAAAACGGCTATAACTCTTGAACGGAACGAGACAATTTCACCCAAGCCGGTACACCTGTGCACGGGCTCAGTCTGGGCTCAGGTGAGAAAGGACGCGCGAATGGCCCCTAGTGGCGCTTTAAAATGAAAAAGCAACAACGCGAACGGCTATAGACGACCGGATGTCACCTGCTTCTTCACACATGCACAAGATAGTCATACCATATGATAGAACACCTCCAGCCGAGCAACTTTGCCTCTAGGACCACTGCTGTCAATCAAATCGTCCGCTGAATATCAGAGATTATGGGGAAAACCTCAAAACTTGGCAAACCGTGCCAGGTTTTCCCAACAACCTCGACGGAACTAACGCGTTCAATTCCCTGACTCTCCAGGTCATTGACATGACAGAATTAGAAGAAGAAAGAAAAAACAAACAAAAAAAAACTTCACCATTTGGGGCCATACAACTGTAACAAAACCCCCGCTGTCCCTACCGCAGCACGCCATCTTCTTTTAACCAGCACTTTGATCAGGGGAGAGCGCGAACGCAGTCCCCCACTACCATAAATTATGCAGTCGAGATTCCCACATTTGGGGAATTCGCAGGGGTCAGCACAACCGGAGTGCAATGGCCGAGCCTCGCCCTGGGTGAACCACCTTCCTGATCATGGTGTCTCCTGCCAGGTAAGTATGAATTGCCAGGCCTCCAGTCAGTGGCGCGCTATCCCCCTTCGCCATCCTCATCAACGGTGACCTTCCCATCCCCCAAGAAAAGGAAGGAAGGGTACCTTCCATTTAAACTGACTGCCACGCGGACCGTGAGTTTTGAATCAGGCCATGACCGTGAGTTTTGAATCAGGTGACCCTAATCAATTAATCACACCTGATTAAACTCATCAGCTCGCTAGTAAAGACTCCAAGACCTCAGACAAAAAGAGGGACATCAAAATGTGCTGCGATGGGTCGAATCAACGCTTTTTTCCCCTTCTTCCTATACTCCCCAGTGAATTTGTCACTTTCTTAAAACTTTGTTTTCTACAGAGTAAATCGAGGCGCTACCACATCATCATTCTTGTGTGCTCCCACGCACGGTGTCTGTACTATGTCTGCGAAATCTGGTAAAGTTCCAGCGGTACTGCTCTGCTATTAGTCACAACACCGCAGTCCCCAAAAAGGGGAAGCACACCGCTCCTGGAGGCACTGCAATACCAGGTCGATGCGCGGAGTGGACGGAGCAAGCCCCGGTTCCGCCTCCGAGTGCCAAAAATCAATTTAATATGCAGTCCCCGGATAGGGGACGTATCAGATATTAAACTGATAAGAACAGATACTACACTTGATCTTAGCCAAAAGGCCGAGAAGCGATGACACAATGACGCAGCGGCAGGGGAGCCGGCAAAGGCGACGCCCATCTGGGGCGCGTTAGGGCGGGGACCTGAAACTTTGAGGCATGCTACCACCCAGCCGCCTACAACACCACCAAGGCTCGCCCGAGGTGGCGCTACAGCGACCAAAAGTACCAAATCCTCATAGCTCCCAAACCGCCCGCCGCAGAACCACGTGTCTTATATCATCGGAATCTTGGCTCGAGCCGAGCGAGACGCACGCCTCGGATTGGCAGGTCGCGCTGGCGAAATTTTCGGGTATTTTGGATTTTGTGAAAAACCTACTTTTGCACACTAGTCCAAGGTTTTTTGCCCGATCTGACCTAAACCAGTGCAGAAAGATTCTCTGGAGTCTGACTGTCCATCGAGATCTGGAAAAAGTGGGAATTGCCATTCACGTTGGCGGCGGCAGGGCAAAACGTTTGGAGTGGGCGAGGCGGGGTTCGCTAAAACGGCTATAACTCTTGAACGGAACGAGACAATTTCACCTAAGCCGTACACCTGTGCACGGGCTCAGTCTGGGCTCAGGTGAGAAAGGACGCGCGAATGGCCCCTAGTGGCGCTTTAAAATGAAAAAGCAACAACGCGAGAACGGCTATAGACGCATCGGATGTCACCTGCTTCTTCACACATGCACAAGATAGTCATACCATATGATAGAACACCTCCAGCCGAGCAACTTTGCCTCTAGGACCACTGCTGTCAATCAAATCGTCCGTTGAATATCAGAGATTATGGGGAAAACCTCAAAACTTGGCAAACCGTGCCAGGTTTTCCCCAACAACCTCGACGGAACTAACGCGTTCAATTCCCTGACTCTCCAGGTCATTGACATGACAGAATTAGAAGAAGAAAGAAAAACAAACAAACAAAAAAACTTCACCATTTGGGGCCATACAACTGTAACAAAACCCCGCTGTCCCTACCGCAGCACGCCATCTTCTTTAACCAGCACTTTGATCAGGGAGAGCGAACGCAGTCCCCACTACCATAAATTATGCAGTCGAGATTCCCACATTTGGGGAATTCGCAGGGGTCAGCACAACCGAGTGCAATGGCCGAGCCTCGCCTCTGGGTGAACCACCTTCCTGATCATGGTGTCTCCCTGCCAGGTAAGTATGAATTGCCAGGCCTCCAGTCAGTGGCGCGCTATCCCCCTTCGCCATCCTCATCAACGGTGACCTTCCCATCCCCCAAGAAAAGGAAGGAAGGGTACCTTCCATTTAAACTGACTGCCACGCGTGACCGTGAGTTTTGAATCAGGCCATGACCGTGAGTTTTGAATCAGGTGACCCTAATCAATTAATCACACCTGATTAAACTCATCAGCTCGCTAGTAAAGACTCCAAGACCTCAGACAAAAAGAGGGACATCAAAATGTGCTGCGATGGGTCGGGAATCAACGCTTTTTTCCCCTTCTTCCTATACTCCCAGTGAATTTGTCACTTTCTTAAAACTTTGTTTTCTACAGAGTAAATCGTAGTTGCGCTACCACATCATCATTCTTGTGTGCTCCCACGCACGGTGTCTGTACTATGTCTGCGAAATCTGGTAAAGTTCCAGCGGTACTGCTCTGCTATTAGTCACAACACCGCAGTCCCCAAAAGGGAAGCACACGCTCCTGGAGGCACTGCAATACCAGGTCGATGCGTGGAGTGGACGGAGCAAGCCCCGGTTCCGGCTCCGAGTGCCAAAAATCAATTTAATATGCAGTCCCCGGATAGGGACGATCAGATATTAAACTGATAAGAACAGATACTACACTTGATCTTAGCCAAAAGGCCGAGAAGCGATGACACAATGACGCAGCGCAGGGGAGCCGGCAAAGGCGACGCCATCTGGGGCGCGTTAGGGCGGGGACCTGAAACTTTTGAGGCATGCTACCACCCAGCCGCTCTACAACACCACCAAGGCTCGCCCGGAGGTGGCGCTTACAGCGACCAAAAGTACCAAATCCCTCATAGCTCCCAAACCGCCCGTCGCAGAACCACGTGTCTTATATCATCGGAATCCTTGGCTCGAGCCGAGCGAGACGCACGCCTCGGATTGGCAGGTCGCGCTGGCGAAATTTTCGGTATTTTGGATTTTGTGAAAAACCTACTTTTGCACACTAGTCCAAGGTTTTTTGCCCGATCTGACCCAAACCAGTGCAGAAAGATTCTCTGGAGTCTGACTGTCCATCGAGATCTGGAAAAGTGGAATTGCCATTCACGTTGGCGGCGGCAGGGCAAAACGTTTGGAGTGGGCGAGGCGGGGTTCGCTAAAACGGCTATAACTCTTGAACGGAACGAGACAATTTCACCTGCCGTACACCTGTGCACGGCTCAGTCTGGGCTCAGGTGAGAAAGGACGCGCGAATGGCCCCTAGTGGCGCTTTAAAATGAAAAAGCAACAACGCGAGAACGGCTATAGACGCATCGGATGTCACCTGCTTCTTCACACATGCACAAGATAGTCATACCATATGATAGAACACCTCCAGCCGAGCAACTTTGCCTCTAGGACCACTGCTGTCAATCAAATCGTCCGTTGAATATCAGAGATTATGGGGAAAACCTCAAAACTTGGCAAACCGTGCCAGGTTTTCCCAACAACCTCGACGGAACTAACGCGTTCAATTCCCTGACTTCCAGGTCATTGACATGACAGAATTAGAAGAAGAAAGAAAAACAAACAAACAAAAAAACTTCACCATTTGGGGCCATACAACTGTAACAAAACCCCCGCTGTCCCTACCGCAGCACGCCATCTTCTTTTAACCAGCACTTTGATCAGGAGAGCGAACGCAGTCCCCCACTACCATAAATTATGCAGTCGAGATTCCCACATTTGGGGAATTCGCAGGGGTCAGCACAACCGGAGTGCAATGGCCGAGCCTCGCCCTGGGTGAACCACCTTCCTGATCATGGTGTCTCCCTGCCAGGTAAGTATGAATTGCCAGGCCTCCAGTCAGTGGCGCGCTATCCCCCTTCGCCATCCTCATCAACGGTGACCTTCCCATCCCCCAAGAAAAGGAAGGAAGGGTACCTTCCATTTAAACTGACTGCCACGCGGCGTGACCGTGAGTTTTGAATCAGGCCATGACCGTGAGTTTTGAATCAGGTGACCCTAATCAATTAATCACACCTGATTAAACTCATCAGCTCGCTAGTAAAGACTCCAAGACCTCAGACAAAAAAGAGGGACATCAAAAATGTGCTGCGATGGGTCGGGAATCAGCGCTTTTTTTCCCCCTTCTTCCTATACTCCCCAGTGAATTTGTCACTTTCTTAAAACTTTGTTTTCTACAGAGTAAATCGTAGTTGCGCCACCACATCATCATTCTTGTGTGCTCCCACGCACGGTGTCTGTACTATGTCTGCGAAATCTGGTAAAGTTCCAGCGTACTGCTCTGCTATTAGTCACAACACCGCAGTCCCCAAAAAGGGGAAGCACACCGTTCCTGGAGGCACTGCAATACCAGGTCGATGCGTGGAGTGGACGGAGCAAGCCCCGGTTCCGGCTCCGAGTGCCAAAAATCAATTTAATATGCAGTCCCCGGATAGGGACGATCAGATATTAAACTGATAAGAACAGATACTACACTTGATCTTAGCCAAAAGGCCGAGAAGCGATGACACAATGACGCAGCGGCAGGGGAGCCGGCAAAGGCGACGCCCATCTGGGGCGCGTTAGGGCGGGGACCTGAAACTTTGAGGCATGCTACCACCCAGCCGCTTCTACAACACCACCAAGGCTCGCCCGGAGGTGGCGCTACAGCGACCAAAAGTACCAAATCCCTCATAGCTCCCAAACCGCCCGTCGCAGAACCACGTGTCTTATATCATCGGAATCTTGGCTCGAGCCGAGCGAGACGCACGCCGGATTGGCAGGTCGCGCTGGCGAAATTTTCGGTATTTTGGATTTTGTGAAAACCTACTTTTGCACACTAGTCCAAGGTTTTTTGCCCGATCTGACCCAAACCAGTGCAGAAAGATTCTCTGGAGTCTGACTGTCCATCGAGATCTGGAAAAGTGGAATTGCCATTCACGGGCGGCAGGGCAAAACGTTTGGAGTGGGCGAGGCGGGGTTCGCTAAAACGGCTATAACTCTTGAACGGAACGAGACAATTTCACCCAAGCCGGTACACCTGTGCACGGGCTCAGTCTGGGCTCAGGTGAGAAAGGACGCGCGAATGGCCCCTAGTGGCGCTTTAAAATGAAAAAGCAACAACGCGAGAACGGCTATAGACGCATCGGATGTCACCTGCTTCTTCACACATGCACAAGATAGTCATACCATATGATAGAACACCTCCAGCCGAGCAACTTTGCCTCTAGGACCACTGCTGTCAATCAAATCGTCCGTTGAATATCAGAGATTATGGGGAAAAAACCTCAAAACTTGGCAAACCGTGCCAGGTTTTCCCCAACAACCTCGACGGAACCAACGCGGTTCAATTCCCTGGACTCTCCAGGTCATTGACATGACAGAATTAGAAGAAGAAAGAAAAAAACAAACAAACAAAAAAAAAACTTCACCATTTGGGGCCATACAACTGTAACAAAACCCCCGCTGTCCCTACCGCAGCACGCCATCTTCTTTTAACCAGCACTTTGATCAGGGGAGAGCGCGAACGCAGTCCCCCACTACCATAAATTATGCAGTCGAGATTCCCACATTTGGGGAATTCGCAGGGGTCAGCACAACCGGAGTGCAATGGCCGAGCCTCGCCCTGGGTGAACCACCTTCCTGATCATGGTGTCTCCCTGCCAGGTAAGTATGAATTGCCAGGCCTCCAGTCAGTGGCGCGCTATCCCCCTTCGCCATCCTCATCAACGGTGACCTTCCCATCCCCCAAGAAAAGGAAGGAAGGGTACCTTCCATTTAAACTGACTGCCACGTGCGTGACCGTGAGTTTTGAATCAGGCCATGACCGTGAGTTTTGAATCAGGTGACCCTAATCAATTAATCACACCTGATTAAACTCATCAGCTCGCTAGTAAAGACTCCAAGACCTCAGACAAAAAAGAGGGACATCAAAAATGTGCTGCGATGGGTCGGGAATCAACGCTTTTTTCCCTTCTCCCTTAACCCCTTAGTGAATTTGTCACTTTCTTAAAACTTTGTTTTCTCTACAGAGTAAATCGTAGTTGCGTCACCACATCATCATTCTTGTGTGCTCCCACGCACGGTGTCTGTACTATGTCTGCTAAATCTGGTAAAGTTCCAGCGGTACTGCTCTGCTATTAGTCACAACACCGCAGTCCCCAAAAAGGGGAAGCACACCGCTCCTGGAGGCACTGCAATACCAGGTCGAGCAAGTGGAGTGGACGGAGCAAGCCCCGGTTCCGCCCGAGTGCCAAAAATCAATTTAATATGCAGTCCTCGGATAGGGACGATCAGATATTAAACTGATAAGAACAGATACTACACTTGATCTTAGCCAAAAGGCCGAGAAGCGATGACACAATGACGCAGCGGCAGGGGAGCCGGCAAAGGCGACGCCCATCTGGGGCGCGTTAGGGGGCGGGGGACCTGAAACTTTTGAGGCATGCTACCACCCAGCCGCCTACAACACCACCAAGGCTCGCCCGAGGTGGCGCTACAGCGACCAAAAGTACCAAATCCCTCATAGCTCCCAAACCGCCCGTCGCAGAACCACGTGTCTTATATCATCGGAATCCTTGGCTCGAGCCGAGCGAGACGCACGCCTCGGATTGGCAGGGCGCGCTGGCGGAAATTTTCGGGTATTTTGGATTTTGTGAAAAACCTACTTTTGCACACTAGTCCAAGGTTTTTTGCCCGATCTGACCCAAACCAGTGCAGAAAGATTCTCTGGAGTCTGACTGTCCATCGAGATCTGGAAAAAGTGGGAATTGCCATTCACGTTGGCGGCGGCAGGGCAAAACGTTTGGAGTGGGCGAGGCGGGGTTCGCTAAAACGGCTATAACTCTTGAACGGAACGAGACAATTTCACCCAAGCCGGTACACCTGTGCACGGGCTCAGTCTGGGCTCAGGTGAGAAAGGACGCGGCGAATGGCCCCCTAGTGGCGCTTTAAAATGAAAAAGCAACAACGCGAGAACGGCTATAGACGACCGGATGTCACCTGCTTCTTCACACATGCACAAGATAGTCATACCATATGATAGAACACCTCCAGCCGAGCAACTTTGCCTCTAGGACCACTGCTGTCAATCAAATCGTCCGCTTGAATATCAGAGATTATGGGGAAAAACTCTCAAAACTTGGCAAACCGTGCCAGGTTTTCCCAACAACCTCGACGGAACTAACGCGTTCAATTCCTGACTCTCCAGGTCATTGACATGACAGAATTAGAAGAAGAAAGAAAAACAAACAAACAAAAAAACTTCACCATTTGGGGCCATACAACTGTAACAAAACCCCGCTGTCCCTACCGCAGCACGCCATCTTCTTTAACCAGCACTTTGATCAGGAGAGCGAACGCAGTCCCCACTACCATAAATTATGCAGTCGAGATTCCCACATTTGGGGAATTCGCAGGGGTCAGCACAACCGAGTGCAATGGCCGAGCCTCGCCTCTGGGTGAACCACCTTCCTGATCATGGTGTCTCCTGCCAGGTAAGTATGAATTGCCAGGCCTCCAGTCAGTGGCGCGCTATCCCCCTTCGCCATCCTCATCAACGGTGACCTTCCCATCCCCCAAGAAAAGGAAGGAAGGGTACCTTCCATTTAAACTGACTGCCACGCATGCGTGACCGTGAGTTTTGAATCAGGCCATGACCGTGAGTTTTGAATCAGGTGACCCTAATCAATTAATCACACCTGATTAAACTCATCAGCTCGCTAGTAAAGACTCCAAGACCTCAGACAAAAAGAGGGACATCAAAATGTGCTGGCGATGGGTCGGGAATCAACGCTTTTTTCCCCTTCTTCCTATACTCCCCAGTGAATTTGTCACTTTCTTAAAACTTTGTTTTCTACAGAGTAAATCGAAGGCGCCACCACATCATCATTCTTGTGTGCTCCCCACGCACGGTGTCTGTACTATGTCTAAATCTGGTAAAGTTCCAGCGGTACTGCTCTGCTATTAGTCACAACACCGCAGTCCCCAAAAGGGAAGCACACCGCTCCTGGAGGCACTGCAATACCAGGTCGAGCGTGGAGTGGACGGAGCAAGCCCCGGTTCCGCCCGAGTGCCAAAAATCAATTTAATATGCAGTCCCCGGATAGGGACGATCAGATATTAAACTGATAAGAACAGATACTACACTTGATCTTAGCCAAAAGGCCGAGAAGCGATGACACAATGACGCAGCGCAGGGGAGCCGGCAAAGGCGACGCCCATCTGGGGCGCGTTAGGGGCGGGGACCTGAAACTTTTGAGGCATGCTACCACCCAGCCGCTACAACACCACCAAGGCTCGCCCGGAGGTGGCGCTACAGCGACCAAAAGTACCAAATCCTCATAGCTCCCAAACCGCCCGCCGCAGAACCACGGTCTTATATCATCGAATCCTTGGCTCGAGCCGAGCGAGACGCCGGATTGGCAGGTCGCGCTGGCGAAATTTTCGGTATTTTGGATTTTGTGAAAACCTACTTTTGCACACTAGTCCAAGGTTTTTTGCCCGATCTGACCCAAACCAGTGCAGAAAGATTCTCTGAGTCTGACTGTCCATCGAGATCTGGAAAAAGTGGAATTGCCATTCACGCTGGCGCGGCAGGGCAAAACGCTTGGAGTGGGCGAGGCGGGTTCGCTAAAACGGCTATAACTCTTGAACGGAACGAGACAATTTCACCCAAGCCGTACACCTGTGCACGGGCTCAGTCTGGGCTCAGGTGAGAAAGGACGCGCGAATGGCCCCCTAGTGGCGCTTTAAAATGAAAAAGCAACAACGCGAGAACGGCTATAGACGCATCGGATGTCACCTGCTTCTTCACACATGCACAAGATAGTCATACCATATGATAGAACACCTCCAGCCGAGCAACTTTGCCTCTAGGACCACTGCTGTCAATCAAATCGTTGAATATCAGAGATTATGGGGAAAACCTCAAAACTTGGCAAACCGTGCCAGGTTTTCCCCAACAACCTCGACGGAACTAACGCGTTCAATTCCTGACTTCCAGGTCATTGACATGACAGAATTAGAAGAAGAAAGAAAAACAAACAAACAAAAAAACTTCACCATTTGGGGCCATACAACTGTAACAAAACCCCGCTGTCCCTACCGCAGCACGCCATCTTCTTTAACCAGCACTTTGATCAGGGAGAGCGCGAACGCAGTCCCCACTACCATAAATTATGCAGTCGAGATTCCCACATTTGGGGAATTCGCAGGGGTCAGCACAACCGAGTGCAATGGCCGAGCCTCGCCTCTGGGTGAACCACCTTCCTGATCATGGTGTCTCTGCCAGGTAAGTATGAATTGCCAGGCCTCCAGTCAGTGGCGCGCTATCCCCCTTCGCCATCCTCATCAACGGTGACCTTCCCATCCCCCAAGAAAAGGAAGGAAGGGTACCTTCCATTTAAACTGACTGCCACGCGTGACCGTGAGTTTTGAATCAGGCCATGACCGTGAGTTTTGAATCAGGTGACCCTAATCAATTAATCACACCTGATTAAACTCATCAGCTCGCTAGTAAAGACTCCAAGACCTCAGACAAAAAGAGGGACATCAAAATGTGCTGCGATGGGTCGGAATCAACGCGCTTTTTTTCCCCTTCTTCCTATACTCCCAGTGAATTTGTCACTTTCTTAAAACTTTGTTTTCTACAGAGTAAATCGAAGTTGCGCTACCACATCATCATTCTTGTGTGCTCCCACGCACGGTGTCTGTACTATGTCTGCGAAATCTGGTAAAGTTCCAGCGGTACTGCTCTGCTATTAGTCACAACACCCGCAGTCCCCAAAAGGGGAAGCACACCGCTCCTGGAGGCACTGCAATACCAGGTCGAGCGTGGAGTGGACGGAGCAAGCCCCGGTTCCGCCCGAGTGCCAAAAATCAATTTAATATGCAGTCCCCGGATAGGGACGATCAGATATTAAACTGATAAGAACAGATACTACACTTGATCTTAGCCAAAAGGCCGAGAAGCGATGACACAATGACGCAGCGCAGGGGAGCCGGCAAAGGCGACGCCATCTGGGGCGCGTTAGGGGCGGGGACCTGAAACTTTTGAGGCATGCTACCACCCAGCCGCTCTACAACACCACCAAGGCTCGCCCGGAGGTGGCGCTACAGCGACCAAAAGTACCAAATCCTCATAGCTCCCAAACCGCCCGCCGCAGAACCACGGTCTTATATCATCGAATCCTTGGCTCGAGCCGAGCGAGACGCACGCCTCGGATTGGCAGGTCGCGCTGGCGAAATTTTCGGTATTTTGGATTTTGTGAAAACCTACTTTTGCACACTAGTCCAAGGTTTTTTGCCCGATCTGACCCAAAACCAGTGCAGAAAGATTCTCTGAGTCTGACTGTCCATCGAGATCTGGAAAGTGGAATTGCCATTCACGCTGGCGCGCAGGGCAAAACGCTTGGAGTGGGCGAGGCGGGTTCGCTAAAACGGCTATAACTCTTGAACGGAACGAGACAATTTCACCTGCCGTACACCTGTGCACGGGCTCAGTCTGGGCTCAGGTGAGAAAGGACGCGCGAATGGCCCCCTAGTGGCGCTTTAAAATGAAAAAGCAACAACGCGAGAACGGCTATAGACGCATCCGGATGTCACCTGCTTCTTCACACATGCACAAGATAGTCATACCATATGATAGAACACCTCCAGCCGAGCAACTTTGCCTCTAGGACCACTGCTGTCAATCAAATCGTCTGAATATCAGAGATTATGGGGAAAAACCTCAAAACTTGGCAAACCGTGCCAGGTTTTCCCAACAACCTCGACGGAACTAACGCGTTCAATTCCTGACTCTCCAGGTCATTGACATGACAGAATTAGAAGAAGAAAGAAAAACAAACAAACAAAAAAACTTCACCATTTGGGGCCATACAACTGTAACAAAACCCCGCTGTCCCTACCGCAGCACGCCATCTTCTTTTTAACCAGCACTTTGATCAGGGAGAGCGAACGCAGTCCCCACTACCATAAATTATGCAGTCGAGATTCCCACATTTGGGGAATTCGCAGGGGTCAGCACAACCGAGTGCAATGGCCGAGCTCGCCTCTGGGTGAACCACCTTCCTGATCATGGTGTCTCCCTGCCAGGTAAGTATGAATTGCCAGGCCTCCAGTCAGTGGCGCGCTATCCCCCTTCGCCATCCTCATCAACGGTGACCTTCCCATCCCCCAAGAAAAGGAAGGAAGGGTACCTTCCATTTAAACTGACTGCCACGCGCGTGACCGTGAGTTTTGAATCAGGCCATGACCGTGAGTTTTGAATCAGGTGACCCTAATCAATTAATCACACCTGATTAAACTCATCAGCTCGCTAGTAAAGACTCCAAGACCTCAGACAAAAAAGAGGGACATCAAAATGTGCTGCGATGGGTCGGGAATCAGCGCTTTTTTCCCTTCTTCCTATACTCCCCAGTGAATTTGTCACTTTCTTAAAACTTTGTTTTCTACAGAGTAAATCGAAGGCGCTACCACATCATCATTCTTGTGTGCTCCCACGCACGGTGTCTGTACTATGTCTGTAAATCTGGTAAAGTTCCAGCGGTACTGCTCTGCTATTAGTCACAACACCGCAGTCCCCAAAAAGGAAGCACACCGCTCCTGGAGGCACTGCAATACCAGGTCGATGCGGAGTGGACGGAGCAAGCCCCGGTTCCGCCCGAGTGCCAAAAATCAATTTAATATGCAGTCCCCGGATAGGGACGATCAGATATTAAACTGATAAGAACAGATACTACACTTGATCTTAGCCAAAAGGCCGAGAAGCGATGACACAATGACGCAGCGCAGGGGAGCCGGCAAAGGCGACGCCATCTGGGGCGCGTTAGGGGCGGGGACCTGAAACTTTTGAGGCATGCTACCACCCAGCCGCCTACAACACCACCAAGGCTCGCCCGGAGGTGGCGCTACAGCGACCAAAAGTACCAAATCCTCATAGCTCCCAAACCGCCCGCCGCAGAACCACGGTCTTATATCATCGGAATCCTTGGCTCGAGCCGAGCGAGACGCACGCCTCGGATTGGCAGGTCGCGCTGGCGAAATTTTCGGGGATTTTGGATTTTGTGAAAAACCTACTTTTGCACACTAGTCCAAGGTTTTTTGCCCGATCTGACCCAAACCAGTGCAGAAAGATTCTCTGGAGTCTGACTGTCCATCGAGATCTGGAAAGTGGGAATTGCCATTCACGCTGGCGCGGCAGGGCAAAACGTTTGGAGTGGGCGAGGCGGGGTTCGCTAAAACGGCTATAACTCTTGAACGGAACGAGACAATTTCACCCAAGCCGGTACACCTGTGCACGGGCTCAGTCTGGGCTCAGGTGAGAAAGGACGCGCGAATGGCCCCTAGTGGCGCTTTAAAATGAAAAAGCAACAACGCGAGAACGGCTATAGACGACATCGGATGTCACCTGCTTCTTCACACATGCACAAGATAGTCATACCATATGATAGAACACCTCCAGCCGAGCAACTTTGCCTCTAGGACCACTGCTGTCAATCAAATCGTCCGTTGAATATCAGAGATTATGGGGAAAACTCAAAACTTGGCAAACCGTGCCAGGTTTTCCCAACAACCTCGACGGAACTAACGCGTTCAATTCCTGACTCTCCAGGTCATTGACATGACAGAATTAGAAGAAGAAAGAAAAAAACAAACAAACAAAAAAAAAACTTCACCATTTGGGGCCATACAACTGTAACAAAACCCCGCTGTCCCTACCGCAGCACGCCATCTTCTTTAACCAGCACTTTGATCAGGGAGAGCGCGAACGCAGTCCCCACTACCATAAATTATGCAGTCGAGATTCCCACATTTGGGGAATTCGCAGGGTCAGCACAACCGAGTGCAATGGCCGAGCCTCGCCTGGGTGAACCACCTTCCTGATCATGGTGTCTCTGCCAGGTAAGTATGAATTGCCAGGCCTCCAGTCAGTGGCGCGCTATCCCCCTTCGCCATCCTCATCAACGGTGACCTTCCCATCCCCCAAGAAAAGGAAGGAAGGGTACCTTCCATTTAAACTGACTGCCACGCATGCGTGACCGTGAGTTTTGAATCAGGCCATGACCGTGAGTTTTGAATCAGGTGACCCTAATCAATTAATCACACCTGATTAAACTCATCAGCTCGCTAGTAAAGACTCCAAGACCTCAGACAAAAAGAGGGACATCAAAATGTGCTGGCGATGGGTCGAATCAGCGCTTTTTTCCCCTTCTTCCTATACTCCCCAGTGAATTTGTCACTTTCTTAAAACTTTGTTTTCTACAGAGTAAATCGTAGCGCCACCACATCATCATTCTTGTGTGCTCCCACGCACGGTGTCTGTACTATGTCTGCGAAATCTGGTAAAGTTCCAGCGGTACTGCTCTGCTATTAGTCACAACACCCGCAGTCCCCAAAAGGGGAAGCACACCGCTCCTGGAGGCACTGCAATACCAGGTCGATGTGCGGAGTGGACGGAGCAAGCCCCGGTTCCGCCCGAGTGCCAAAAATCAATTTAATATGCAGTCCCCGGATAGGGACGATTGTGATATTAAACTGATAAGAACAGATACTACACTTGATCTTAGCCAAAAGGCCGAGAAGCGATGACACAATGACGCAGCGCAGGGGAGCCGGCAAAGGCGACGCCCATCTGGGGCGCGTTAGGGCGGGGACCTGAAACTTTGAGGCATGCTACCACCCAGCCGCTTCTACAACACCACCAAGGCTCGCCCGGAGGTGGCGCTACAGCCACCAAAAGTACCAAATCCTCATAGCTCCCAAACCGCCCGCCGCAGAACCACGGTCTTATATCATCGGAATCTTGGCTCGAGCCGAGCGAGACGCACGCCGGATTGGCAGGTCGCGCTGGCGAAAATTTTTCGGTATTTTGGATTTTGTGAAAACCTACTTTTGCACACTAGTCCAAGGTTTTTGCCCGATCTGACCTAAACCAGTGCAGAAAGATTCTCTGGAGTCTGACTGTCCATCGAGATCTGGAAAAAGTGGGAATTGCCATTCACGCTTGGCGGCGGCAGGGCAAAACGTTTGGAGTGGGCGAGGCGGGGTTCGCTAAAACGGCTATAACTCTTGAACGGAACGAGACAATTTCACCCAAGCCGGTACACCTGTGCACGGGCTCAGTCTGGGCTCAGGTGAGAAAGGACGCGGCGAATGGCCCCCTAGTGGCGCTTTAAAATGAAAAAGCAACAACGCGAGAACGGCTATAGACGACCGGATGTCACCTGCTTCTTCACACATGCACAAGATAGTCATACCATATGATAGAACACCTCCAGCCGAGCAACTTTGCCTCTAGGACCACTGCTGTCAATCAAATCGTCCGTTGAATATCAGAGATTATGGGGAAAAAACCTCAAAACTTGGCAAACCGGTGCCAGGTTTTCCCCCCAACAACCTCGACGGAACCAACGCGGTTCAATTCCCTGGACTCTCCAGGTCATTGACATGACAGAATTAGAAGAAGAACGAAAAAAACAAACAAACAAAAAAAAAAACTTCACCATTTGGGGCCATACAACTGTAACAAAACCCCCGCTGTCCCTACCGCAGCACGCCATCTTCTTTTAACCAGCACTTTGATCAGGGGAGAGCGCGAACGCAGTCCCCCACTACCATAAATTATGCAGTCGAGATTCCCACATTTGGGGAATTCGCAGGGGTCAGCACAACCGGAGTGCAATGGCCGAGCCTCGCCCTGGGTGAACCACCTTCCTGATCATGGTGTCTCCCCTGCCAGGTAAGTATGAATTGCCAGGCCTCCAGTCAGTGGCTCGCTATCCCCCTTCGCCATCCTCATCAACGGTGACCTTCCCATCCCCCAAGAAAAGGAAGGAAGGGTACCTTCCATTTAAACTGACTGCCACGTGCGTGACCGTGAGTTTTGAATCAGGCCATGACCGTGAGTTTTGAATCAGGTGACCCTAATCAATTAATCACACCTGATTAAACTCATCAGCTCGCTAGTAAAGACTCCAAGACCTCAGACAAAAAAGAGGGACATCAAAAATGTGCTGCGATGGGTCGGGAATCAGCGCTTTTTTTCCCCCTTCTTCCTATACTCCCCAGTGAATTTGTCACTTTCTTAAAACTTTGTTTTCTCTACAGAGTAAATCGTAGTTGCGTCACCACATCATCATTCTTGTGTGCTCCCCACGCAGAGTCTGTACTATGTCTGCGAAATCTGGTAAAGTTCCAGCGGTACTCGTTCTGCTATTAGTCACAACAATTCGCAGTCCCCAAAAAGGGGAAGCACACCGTTCCTGGAGGCACTGCAATACCAGGTCGATGCGTGGAGTGGGCAAGCCCGGTTCGGCTCGAGTGCCAAAAATCAATTTAATATGCAGTCCCCGGATAGGGGACGTATCAGATATTAAACTGATAAGAACAGATTTTTTCTTTCGAAAAAAATTTTATTGTCACATTTTTCATTTTAACCACACATTTCTTTTCTTTAAAACATACGTTTTACACAGATTAAAACCAAAAATGACAGTTTCAGTTAAAATCAGTTAGTGTATTGTGTTGTGTAAAGTCCATGTATGCAATGTAGTGTGGTGTTAAAAGATGGCTAAATGAAGGGCAAAAAAATAAAAAATAAAAAAATAAAAATAAAAGCAAAATAAAACATGACAATTAAAACTTCATCTGTTGTGCAGGGTCGAGGGTGAGCCCCTACAAAGCCTGTCCATTCACTCCAAGTCTCCAGAGCAGGCTCAAGACTCCTTGCTTCCGGAGTCCAGCGGAGATCCCCTCTCCTCCGGCCCGCTGGCCCGCTGTTCCCGTAGCCAGAGTGGTGAGGGTGCATCTACGGGCAGTCAAGGTCGGTGGTGGCCGGGACCTTCTTGTGTGGCCTCGGCCCCCCCGTCCGAATGACGACGAGCGGCCCACCCTGCAGCGCTGTTCTTATCATTTGCTCGCACGCGTGGAGGGGGACCGTCACGCGTTTCCCCACCAGCAGGTTTCTGGTGACCCAGATGGCATCCTTTATCAGGTTAAGGGTGAGCCAGAGCGATGCAAAGTCTTGCGTTGTTTGGGCTTTTAGGCCCTGACCCACCCCTAGGATGGCGAGCTTGTAATCCACCTGGGCCCCACCCGCTGGCAGGCACGGGAAAAACAGGGGGCCGGCCCTGGCCCACAGGTCCCGCGCAGCACCGCACTCCCAGAGCAGATGGTAGACGGTCTCCGGGTGGTTGCACCCGGACCGTGGGCAGATGGGATTTTTGGCCATGCCTCTGGAGTGCATAACCGCCCTGACCGGGAGGATCTCATGAGCCACCATCCACGCCAAGTCTTTAAGCCTGTTCTGGAGAGCTGGGTGGGAAACGTTCCTCCAAACTTGTTTGGCCTCACCTAGCGTGAGGCCTGGAACTGGGCTCACCTTTTCTCGATCCTGCACAAGAGAGATCATAGACTTATGATTAGTTAAAATCGTCACATCCTCTGTTTCTAAAAAGTGTTTCTTTAAAAATTTCTTAATAAAACAGTAATGTTTCGGGAGAATAAAAGACACTGGGGTTTTTAAATCAACTGCTAAAATCTTTAAAGTTCTTAGGTATGACCCCATCCAGAATCGAGCCATGGCTGCAGTCTTATTTTCTCTGGATGGGGTCAAGGCATATTTAATATGAAGGGCGGTAAAACGGCTGGTTAAAAACAGGTGGGGGTCTGGGAGGCCTTTCCCGCCATTCTCTTTTCTTTTCTTGATGACCTCCCTCTTCAACCGTTCCCACTTGGACCCCCACAGGAAATAAAACACCGCCCTCTCCAGGTTGGCAATGAATTTTTTGGGGGGGCTAAAAACAGAACAGACAAGTAAAATTAGTGGTAAAATTACAGCTTTAAAAACTAAAACCTTGCCTTCAATTGTCAGTTGTCTGAGTCCCCAAAACCCCAGTCTTTGCCTAACTTTCCCTAAGATGTCAGTCCAGTTTCCCTGTCCTCCACCCTCTTTGTCAAATTTTACTCCTAAAACTGTCAGGTCATTATCTTTAAAATCCAAATCCAGTCCGCCTGTGTCCACGTTTCCCCACGGCCCGAAGAGCTGGGCCTCGGACTTACTTCTGTTGAGCTTGGCGCCCGAGGCCCGACCGTACCAGTCAGTCAAGTCCATTGCTCTTCACCGATAAAAGGTCAGTCGATAAAAGGCGTCGTCCATATATAAAACACAGGTCGCCGTCAGTCCACCAGTCCCTGGGACGTCCAGTCCTTTAATCCATTTGTCCCTTCTCAAGATTTGTGCCAGTGGCTCAATGCAAGCCACATACAGTAGGGGGGATAACGGACACCCCTGACGGACGCCGCTGTGAATGTTAACAGCTTTGGATAAATGCCCATTTACTGCAAATTTACTGACTAGACTGTTGTATAGCAGTTCCACCCAAGCTATAAACCTCCCTGGGAAACCCATTTTTTCCAGTACCTTAAAAAGGAACTGGTGCGAGATGCGGTCGAAAGCTTTTTCGAAATCTAAATTTAGGACTACTAGCCGAATATTTCTCTCTCGCGTAAAGATGGCGTCTCTGATCAGCACCAGGCTGTCTGTGATCTTCCTACCGGGCACAGCGCATGCTTGATCCAGGTGGATTCGTCCTCTAAAACAGTCGACATGCGTGTGGCTAAAATCTTACTAAAAGTTTACAGTCAAAATTTAAAAGCGTGATTGGTCTCCAGTTCTTCAAGTCAGTCCTGTCTCCTTTTTTGTATAAAAGCGAAACTATCCCTACTCTAAAGCTGTCCGGAAGTCTGTCGAGAGTGTCAAATTCTTTAAAAACTGTCAGTAAATCATGTGCTAAAATGTCCCAGAAAGTCAAATAAAACTCCAAGGGAAGTCCATCCATTCCTGGGGACTTCCCTTTTTTAAAACTCTTGAGTGATTTATTTAGTTCTAAAAGAGTAAAATCCTGGGATAAAAGCACGTTTGGACTCTTTATCTTTGTTTCTAAAAATTCTAAAACTTCATTTAAGATGTCATTGTGTACTTCTTTTGGGCTGTATAAATTACTATAAAAAAGTTCTATTTCACCTAAAATTTCCTCCATGTTTTTGCCTCCCTCCTCTAAAAGTTTTTAAGATTGTTATTGACCCTCCCGTGAAATAGTTTTTAAAAAATATCTTGTACACTTTTCTCCTTCTTCTATCTCTTTTTCTTTGCATCTTAAAATGACTCCCTTACTTTGAGTTTCGGATAAAACTGACATTTCTTTCTTTACTTCCTTTATTTCCTCCTTAAAATCCAATCCATTATTTAAAAGGTTAAAATATCTCTGCAGTCTTTTTTGCAGCCCCATCATGCATCTTTTTTCTTTTTTCTTTTTCTCCTTACCTATATTTCTAAAAAAATGTCCTGTCTTTTGTTTCACCATCTCCCACCACTGTGCTCGTGAGTCGTAAAAGTCCTGGAGGGTCTGCCATTGGCTGAACTGCTCCCTATACTCTCTAATCACTTTCTCGTCTTCTAACAGGGAGCAGTTCAGCTTCCACAGCCCTCCCCCTACTGTCACACCCGTGGGTAGTGAAAGAGTGCAGGAGAGCATCATGTGATCAGTGAAGAAAAGGGGGGTCAATGTAGCATCGGTCGGCGGGCAGTCTCTAGTAAAAATATAGTCGATTCGAGAGGCTCTGGCGCCATCACCACTGAACCAGGTGAAGCCCTCCTCTCTCTGATGCATTGTTTTAAAACAGTCGACTAACTTAAAATCTTTGACTATATTTTTAAATAAAACCGATGTCTTGTCAACTTTAAAATCATCTCCTACCCTTTTCCTATCTTTTTTTGTTAAAACACAATTAAAATCCCCTGCTACCACTAGGGGAGCCCTACCTAACATGTGGGGCTGCAAATCTTCTAAAAGCTTGTATCTGTCATTTTTTCCTGTGTAACCATACAAATTTAAAACATTAAAATCCTTACCTAAAAGAGTCAGATGAACTAAAATTGCCCGCCCATCCCTCACCACAGTGCTGCCCTTCACCAAAATGTTGGGATTTTTTATTAAAATGGCCACACCGTCATTTTTGTTAAAATTGGAGCCACTCCAAATGGAGGGTCCTTGGGTCCACAGCTCTTCCCATTTTCTGTAATTGGTTAAAAAGGGCAGAGCACACTCTTGCAACAAGAGGACATCTGACTTAAAATTATTTAAACATGATAAAACACTCTGTGCTCATAAGGTAGACCTCACACTTCTCACATTGATTGTAGAGATAGTGAGGGCCATGAGCAATATGGTTAAAAATACAAGCATTGATGAAAAATAAAAACAAATAAAAAGACTACAGAAATTACATTAAAATCATGTTACTTCTTGTTGCACCTGCCTTTCCTCTTCCCCAGATAAACTGGGATCAGGAGGGCAAGTGCTCGCCGCCTCAGAATCCACAGAGGAAACCTCTTGTGGCTCCTTTGGTGACGATGTTCTTAGCTTAAAGTGCAGAAAGGAGACTTCATTAGGAGATTCTGCAGGCCACATACGGTCCAGATCTTCCGAAGAGGAACTATCTGGCCGATCACGATGCCCGCAGCCTTTTCTCCTCTGTTTGAAGCAGAGGAGATCTCATGAACCTTTTCTGTACTTGAGCATTTGGGAATGAACACTCGGTTTCACTCCCACTATCCGCCACACTAACCTCCGATACAGTGTAGAGGGAGGAAGCCGTTCATCTTCTTCCTCCTCCATTTTGTCTTTACTTTTTCTTGTTGGGGCGGCTTCCTCCCCCTGTTCACTAATGAGTTCTGACTCCGCCCCTGTGGCCGCCCCACTTCCTCCTTCTTGTCCAATCCCTGAGGCTGGCTGGGAATGTAAAATTCCCGCCAAAACCTCAGGGCTCGCCTCCTCCTCTCTTTGTTCTTTGGATTGTTCCTTTGGTGGGGCGGCCATTTTGTTGCCTTTCAATTTGTTGGCAAAACTTTTAGGGCAATCTCTGTAGAAATGGTTGGCATCTCCACAGAGATTACACCGTCTGCCATTGGTACATTCCTCAAAAATGTGACCAATTTCTCTGCACTTCCTACACACAATTTCTTGGCATGCCTCAGCGAGGTGTCCCATTTTCCCACATTTTCGACACAATTTGGGCATTCCCTGATAGTGAATGTAGCCGCGGTTCTCTCCCAACACAATCATTGAGGGTAAATGACTCAGACCCTGGAATCCGCTTGGATCTTCCCACTGCTTAATGGGAACTCTCCAAGCGCAATTCCAGATGCCGTCTTCGTCAAGCACCCTGACCGGTGGACTTCGAACCGTGCAAAATCTACCCAACCATACCGCAACATCATCTCCACTCACTGTTTCATTGAACATTCTGACAATCACTGTTTTAAGAGAATTGTCAGAAAGTTTCTCAACATTGAACATGGAGAACTGGGTCTTACAATGCTCAAATCGTTGCCAGAAATCTTGCAACAAGGAAGCAGATCTAAAGCTCACATCAAAACCCTTGTTCAGGGGCAGAGTCATTAAACAATTTAAGTCATTAGCATTAAAATTGAGGGCTTTTTGGATCAGCTTCCTGGAGAAGTCTAAACGAGACAACCCCAGGAGCTTACCCTCCACCTCTCTAAATAAAAATCGCACGCTGTGGTGCCTCCGCACGCCGGCACGAGCAGCCGACATGGTGGAGGCACCGACAGCCTAAAAAAAGAACTGTAAAAGAACAATAAATACAATAAATAGATAAAAGAATAAAAGTCTTACCTTAAAACTGTTGAACCGTAAAAACCAAGCAGGATCACTCTACCTCTCACAAGTTGTGCGGCTCGGGACACCAAAAGTTCTCGAGCCAGGAAACCTCAGAGAGGCGATCGCAGTCTCAACCGTCCGACAAGATACGTGATCTTAGCCAAAGGCCGGCGATGACACAATGACGCAGCGGCAGGGGAGCCGGCAAAGGCGACGCCCATCTGGGGCGCGGTTAGGGGGCGGGGGACCTGAAACTTTTGAGGCATGCTACCACCCAGCCGCTCTACAACACCACCAAGGCTCGGCCCGGAGGTGGCGCTACAGCGACCAAAAGTACCAAATCCCTCATAGCTCCCAAACCGCCCGTCGCAGAACCACGTGTCTTATATCATCGGAATCCTTGGCTCGAGCGGCGAGCATGCGCCTCGGATTGGCAGGTCGCGCTGGCGAAATTTTTGGTATTTTGGATTTTGTGAAAAACCTACTTTTGCACACTAGTCCAAGGTTTTTTGCCCGATCTGACCCAAACCAGTGCAGAAAGATTCTCTGGAGTCTGACTGTCCATCGAGATCTGGAAAAAGTGGGAATTGCCATTCACGTTGGCGGCGGCAGGGCAAAACGTTTGGAGTGGGCGAGGCGGGGTTCGCTAAAGCGGCTATAACTCTTGAGCGGGCGAGACAATTTCACGCCGGTACACCTGTGCACGGGCTCAGTCTGGGCTCAGGTGAGAAAGGGCGGCGAATGGCCCCCTAGTGGCGCTTTAAAATGAAAAAGCAACAACGCGAACGGCTATAGGCGACCGGATGTCACCTGCTTCTTCACACATGCACAAGATAGTCATACCATATGATAGAACACCTCCAGCCGAGCAACTTTGCCTCTAGGACCACTGCTGTCAATCAAATCGTCCGTTGAATATCAGAGATTATGGGGAAAAAACCTCAAAACTTGGCAAACGGTGCCAGGTTTTCCCCCAACAACCTCGGCGGAACCAGCGGTTCAATTCCCTGGACTCTCCAGGTCATTGACATGACAGAATTAGAAGAAGAAAGAAAAAAACAAACAAACAAAAAAAAAACTTCACCATTTGGGGCCATACAACTGTAACAAAACCCCCGCTGTCCCTACCGCAGCACGCCATCTTCTTTTAACCAGCACTTTGATCAGGGAGAGCGCGACGCATGATCCCCACTACCATAAATTATGCAGTCGAGATTCCCACATTTGGGAATTCGCGAAGTCAACACAACCAGTGCAATGGCGAGCCTCGCCTGGGTGAACCACCTTCCTGATCATGGTGTCTCCCCTGCCAGGTAAGTATGAATTGCCAGGCCTCCAGTCAGTGGCGCGCTATCCCCCTTCGCCATCCTCATCAACGGTGACCTTCCCATCCCCCAAGAAAAGGAAGGAAGGGTACCTTCCATTTAAACTGACTGCCACGTGCGTGACCGTGAGTTTTGAATCAGGCCATGACCGTGAGTTTTGAATCAGGTGACCCTAATCAATTAATCACACCTGATTAAACTCATCAGCTCGCTAGTAAAGACTCCAAGACCTCAGACAAAAAAGAGGGACATCAAAAATGTGCTGCGATGGGTCGGGAATCAGCGCTTTTTTTCCCCCTTCTTCCTATACTCCCCAGTGAATTTGTCACTTTCTTAAAACTTTGTTTTCTCTACAGAGTAAATCGTAGTTGCGTCACCACATCATCATTCTTGTGTGCTCCCCACGCACGGTGTCTGTACTATGTCTGCGAAATCTGGTAAAGTTCCAGCGGTACTCGTTCTGCTATTAGTCACAACAATTCGCAGTCCCCAAAAAGGGGAAGCACACCGTTCCTGGAGGCACTGCAATACCAGGTCGATGCGTGGAGTGGACGGAGCAAGCCCGGTTCGGCTCAGTGCCAAAAATCAATTTAATATGCAGTCCCCGGATAGGGGACGTATCAGATATTAAACTGATAAGAACAGATACTACACTTGATCTTAGCCAAAAGGCCGAGAAGCGATGACACAATGACGCAGCGGCAGGGGAGCCGGCAAAGGCGACGCCCATCTGGGGCGCGGTTAGGGGGCGGGGGACCTGAAACTTTTGAGGCATGCTACCACCCAGCCGCTCTACAACACCACCAAGGCTCGGCCCGGAGGTGGCGCTACAGCGACCAAAAGTACCAAATCCCTCATAGCTCCCAAACCGCCCGTCGCAGAACCACGTGTCTTATATCGTCGGAATCCTTGGCTCGAGCCGAGCGAGACGCACGCCTCGGATTGGCAGGTCGCGCTGGCGAAATTTTCGGGTATTTTGGATTTTGTGAAAAACCTACTTTTGCACACTAGTCCAAGGTTTTTTGCCCGATCTGACCCAAACCAGTGCAGAAAGATTCTCTGGAGTCTGACTGTCCATCGAGATCTGGAAAAAGTGGGAATTGCCATTCACGTTGGCGGCAGGGCAAAAGCGTTTGGAGTGGGCGGCGGGGTTCGCTAAAGCGGCTATAACTCTTGAGCGGGCGAGACAATTTCACCCAAGCCGGTACACCTGTGCACGGGCTCAGTCTGGGCTCAGGTGAGAAAGGACGCGGCGAATGGCCCCCTAGTGGCGCTTTAAAATGAAAAAGCAACAACGCGAGAACGGCTATAGACGACCGGATGTCACCTGCTTCTTCACACATGCACAAGATAGTCATACCATATGATAGAACACCTCCAGCCGAGCAACTTTGCCTCTAGGACCACTGCTGTCAATCAAATCGTCCGTTGAATATCAGAGATTATGGGAAAAAACCTCAAAACTTGGCAAACCGGTGCCAGGTTTTCCCCCCAACAACCTCGACGGAACCAACGCGGTTCAATTCCCTGGACTCTCCAGGTCATTGACATGACAGAATTAGAAGAAGAAAGAAAAAAACAAACAAACAAAAAAACTTCACCATTTGGGGCCATACAACTGTAACAAAACCCCCGCTGTCCCTACCGCAGCACGCCATCTTCTTTTAACCAGCACTTTGATCAGGGAGAGCGAACGCAGTCCCCCACTACCATAAATTATGCAGTCGAGATTCCCACATTTGGGGAATTCGCAGGGGTCAGCACAACCGGAGTGCAATGGCCGAGCCTCGCCCTGGGTGAACCACCTTCCTGATCATGGTGTCTCCCCTGCCAGGTAAGTATGAATTGCCAGGCCTCCAGTCAGTGGCGCGCTATCCCCCTTCGCCATCCTCATCAACGGTGACCTTCCCATCCCCCAAGAAAAGGAAGGAAGGGTACCTTCCATTTAAACTGACTGCCACGTGCGTGACCGTGAGTTTTGAATCAGGCCATGACCGTGAGTTTTGAATCAGGTGACCCTAATCAATTAATCACACCTGATTAAACTCATCAGCTCGCTAGTAAAGACTCCAAGACCTCAGACAAAAAAGAGGGACATCAAAAATGTGCTGCGATGGGTCGGGAATCAGCGCTTTTTTTCCCCCTTCTTCCTATACTCCCCAGTGAATTTGTCACTTTCTTAAAACTTTGTTTTCTACAGAGTAAATCGTAGTTGCGTCACCACATCATCATTCTTGTGTGCTCCCCACGACGGTGTCTGTACTATGTCTGCGAAATCTGGTAAAGTTCCAGCGGTACTCGTTCTGCTATTAGTCACAACAATTCGCAGTCCCCAAAAAGGGGAAGCACACCGTTCCTGGAGGCACTGCAATACCAGGTCGATGCGTGGAGTGGACGGAGCAAGCCCGGTTCGGCTCAGTGCCAAAAATCAATTTAATATGCAGTCCCCGGATAGGGGACGTATCAGATATTAAACTGATAAGAACAGATACTACACTTGATCTTAGCCAAAAGGCCGAGAAGCGATGACACAATGGCAGCGGCAGAGGAGCGGCAAAGCGCGCCCATCTGAGGCGCGGTTGGGGCGGGGACCTGAAACTTTTGAGGCATGCTACCACCCAGCCGCTCTACAACACCACCAAGGCTCGGCCCGGAGGTGGCGCTACAGCGACCAAAAGTACCAAATCCCTCATAGCTCCCAAACCGCCCGTCGCAGAACCACGTGTCTTATATCATCGGAATCCTTGGCTCGAGCGAGCGAGACGCACGCCTCGGATTGGCAGGTCGCGCTGGCGAAATTTTCGGGTATTTTGGATTTTGTGAAAAACCTACTTTTGCACACTAGTCCAAGGTTTTTTGCCCGATCTGACCCAAACCAGTGCAGAAAGATTCTCTGGAGTCTGACTGTCCATCGAGATCTGGAAAAAGTGGGAATTGCCATTCACGTTGGCGGCGGCAGGGCAAAACGTTTGGAGTGGGCGAGGCGGGGTTCGCTAAAACGGCTATAACTCTTGAACGGAACGAGACAATTTCACCCAAGCCGGTACACCTGTGCACGGGCTCAGTCTGGGCTCAGGTGAGAAAGGGGCGAATGGCCCCTAGTGGCGCTTTAAAATGAAAAAGCAACAACGCGAGAACGGCTATAGACGACCGGATGTCACCTGCTTCTTCACACATGCACAAGATAGTCATACCATATGATAGAACACCTCCAGCCGAGCAACTTTGCCTCTAGGACCACTGCTGTCAATCAAATCGTCCGTTGAATATCAGAGATTATGGGGAAAAAACCTCAAAACTTGGCAAACCGGTGCCAGGTTTTCCCCCCAACAACCTCAGCGGAACCAACGCGGTTCAATTCCCTGGACTCTCCAGGTCATTGACATGACAGAATTAGAAGAAGAAAGAAAAAAACAAACAAACAAAAAAAAAACTTCACCATTTGGGGCCATACAACTGTAACAAAACCCCCGCTGTCCCTACCGCAGCACGCCATCTTCTTTTAACCAGCACTTTGATCAGGGGAGAGCGCGACGCAGTCCCCACTACCATAAATTATGCAGTCGAGATTCCCACATTTGGGGAATTCGCAGGGGTCAACACAACCGAGTGCAATGGCCGAGCCTCGCCCTGGGTGAACCACCTTCCTGATCATGGTGTCTCCCCTGCCAGGTAAGTATGAATTGCCAGGCCTCCAGTCAGTGGCGCGCTATCCCCCTTCGCCATCCTCATCAACGGTGACCTTCCCATCCCCCAAGAAAAGGAAGGAAGGGTACCTTCCATTTAAACTGACTGCCACGTGCGTGACCGTGAGTTTTGAATCAGGCCATGACCGTGAGTTTTGAATCAGGTGACCCTAATCAATTAATCACACCTGATTAAACTCATCAGCTCGCTAGTAAAGACTCCAAGACCTCAGACAAAAAGAGGACATCAAAAATGTGCTGCGATGGGTCGGGAATCAGCGCTTTTTCCCCCTTCTTCCTATACTCCCCAGTGAATTTGTCACTTTCTTAAAACTTTGTTTTCTCTACAGAGTAAATCGTAGTTGCGTCACCACATCATCATTCTTGTGTGCTCCCCACGCACGGTGTCTGTACTATGTCTGCGAAATCTGGTAAAGTTCCAGCGGTACTCGTTCTGCTATTAGTCACAACAATTCGCAGTCCCCAAAAAGGGGAAGCACACCGTTCCTGGAGGCACTGCAATACCAGGTCGATGCGTGGAGTGGACGGAGCAAGCCCCGGTTCCGAGTGCCAAAAATCAATTTAATATGCAGTCCCCGGATAGGGGACGTATCAGATATTAAACTGATAAGAACAGATACTACACTTGATCTTAGCCAAAAGGCCGAGAAGCGATGACACAATGACGCAGCGGCAGGGGAGCCGGCAAAGGCGACGCCCATCTGGGGCGCGGTTAGGGGGCGGGGGACCTGAAACTTTTGAGGCATGCTACCACCCAGCCGCTCTACAACACCACCAAGGCTCGGCCCGGAGGTGGCGCTACAGCGACCAAAAGTACCAAATCCCTCATAGCTCCCAAACCGTCCGTCAGAACCACGTGTCTTATATCATCGGAATCCTTGGCTCGAGCCGAAGAGACGCACGCTCGGATTGGCAGGTCGCTGGCGAAATTTTGGGTATTTTGGATTTTGTGAAAAACCTACTTTTGCACACTAGTCCAAGGTTTTTGCCCGATCTGACTCAAACCAGTGCAGAAAGATTCTCTGAGTCTGACTGTCCATCGAGATCTGGAAAAAGTGGGAATTGCCATTCACGCGTTGGCGGCAGGGCAAAAGCGTTTGGAGTGGGCGGCGGGGTTCGCTAAAACGGCTATAACTCTTGAACGGAACGAGACAATTTCACCCAAGCCGGTACACCTGTGCACGGGCTCAGTCTGGGCTCAGGTGAGAAAGGACGCGCGAATGGCCCCTAGTGGCGCTTTAAAATGAAAAAGCAACAACGCGAACGGCTATAGACGACCGGATGTCACCTGCTTCTTCACACATGCACAAGATAGTCATACCATATGATAGAACACCTCCAGCCGAGCAACTTTGCCTCTAGGACCACTGCTGTCAATCAAATCGTCCGTTGAATATCAGAGATTATGGGGAAAAAACCTCAAAACTTGGCAAACCGGTGCCAGGTTTTCCCCCCAACAACCTCGACGGAACCAACGCGGTTCAATTCCCTGGACTCTCCAGGTCATTGACATGACAGAATTAGAAGAACGAAAAAAACAAACAAACAAAAAAAAACTTCACCATTTGGGGCCATACAACTGTAACAAAACCCCCGCTGTCCCTACCGCACGCCATCTTCTTTTAACCAGCACTTTGATCAGGGGAGCGCGACGCAGTCCCCACTACCATAAATTATGCAGTCGAGATTCCCACATTTGGGAATTCGCAGGGTCAGCACAACCGAGTGCAATGGCGAGCCTCGCCCTGGGTGAACCACCTTCCTGATCATGGTGTCTTCCTGCCAGGTAAGTATGAATTGCCAGGCCTCCAGTCAGTGGCGCGCTATCCCCCTTCGCCATCCTCATCAACGGTGACCTTCCCATCCCCCAAGAAAAGGAAGGAAGGGTACCTTCCATTTAAACTGACTGCCACGTGCGTGACCGTGAGTTTTGAATCAGGCCATGACCGTGAGTTTTGAATCAGGTGACCCTAATCAATTAATCACACCTGATTAAACTCATCAGCTAGTAAAGACTCCAAGACCTCAGACAAAAAAGAGGGACATCAAAAATGTGCTGCGATGGGTCGGGAATCAGCGCTTTTTTTCCCCCTTCTTCCTATACTCCCCAGTGAATTTGTCACTTTCTTAAAACTTTGTTTTCTCTACAGAGTAAATCGTAGTTGCGTCACCACATCATCATTCTTGTGTGCTCCCCACGCACGGTGTCTGTACTATGTCTGCGAAATCTGGTAAAGTTCCAGCGGTACTCGTTCTGCTATTAGTCACAACAATTCGCAGTCCCCAAAAAGGGGAAGCACACCGTTCCTGGAGGCACTGCAATACCAGGTCGATGCGTGGAGTGGACGGAGCAAGCCCCGGTTCCGGCTCCGAGTGCCAAAAATCAATTTAATATGCAGTCCCCGGATAGGGGACGTATCAGATATTAAACTGATAAGAACAGATTTTTTATTTTATTTTTTTTATTATACCATAACCTTACATCACACACATTAAATCAACACAGTCTTTACAGAACCTTGAAACAGAACACAAATTTCCCAAACTTAATACAAATATAACATTTTAAAGTACAAACACACAATACCCAATAACCCCCTCCAATCCCTTATCCCACTCCAATTCGAGCAAGACCCCCCCAAACCCTTTGCACCATCTCCTCCCAAAAGCAGACTTATATCCATTTACCTCTTTAGCCACACAAGCCATAAGCGCCCAGAACAGTCTTTGGGGCTCTATACTAGGCAACTGTTTCCTTAAACACCTTGACCGCCATTCCCATAATATTCGCTTCCCCTCTGAAACTACTACCAACACCACCCGTCTCCTATTCTTCTCCACCTTTCCCAGCCCTGAACCATATAACACCAAATCTCGAGTGATCGCTGGCCCTCCCCATTTTCTCCACCACCCTGCGACTGCCCTCCAGAAAGAGACTGCTCCCGGACAAGACCACAAAGCGTGCTCAATGGTCTCCTCATTTCCGCAGCCCCCCGGGCACCACGGAGATCTACCCTGACCATGCCTATACAAACGTTCCCGCACTGGGAGCCTCCCCAAAGCCGCCAACCAGTTCAAATCCTTACACACCCCTATCAAAAAATCTGGCTGCAAAGCCTTCCAATTTACTTCCACAGGAGTCCTTGTCCACCTTATTTCTCCTACTGCAGTCTCTACCAACCTCGCATACAGCTTCCTATGGTCCAACACCAATGACTGCTCCAAACACCACGGGTTCCTCTTGATAATGTCTGCAGCCACCCTATAGTGCTCAGGCCTATCCACCGACCAAGGTACCCTATTGCTCCATTCTATTAAATGCCTCAATGGCCATCCTAACCAGAACCGTGCTAAAAAATAAGCTTTGTGCTCTGGGGTCTGAACAACCAGGCGAGCCGCAAAGGCAGTAAAAAGCGCTGCAGTCTTCCAAGTGAGGCATGGCACTCCTCTACCACCCTTCCTCAGATGGTTAAACATCTGTGCCCTCGACACCAGCTCTGTTCCTCCTTTCCAAATGAATGAGAATAGTAACTTCTCCATTCTCCTCCCCTGCCAAAAGGGCAGGGGGAATACATACGCCAGATGATTCATACTGGGCAGCATATCTGTCTTAACCGCCTGCACTCTGCCCCATAAGGACAGATCCCTTCCGCTCCATTTCCTGACCTTCCCTTGCAAAGATTTGAACAACTCCTCCCAATTTTGCTGGCCACTATTAACCCTGAAAAACCGCACCCCCAAGATTTTAAGACCATCCATACACAAAGTATACCCACCTGGGACAGAAGTCCTCCCGCTCCATTGTCCTACAAACATCACTGAAGACTTATTCACATTCACCCTGGCACCTGTAGCCTCGGAAAAAGCGCGCAAAACTTCCCCTACTCTCAAAAAGTCCTGCTCAGTGGTCAAAAACACTGTCATATCATCCGCATATACAGAAATTTTTGCCCTTATTCCTGCTCCCCCTGGCAGCACTACTCCAGCTAATGCTGCTATTGCACGCAGCCGGCAAGCCAAAGGCTCCAATTATAGTATATAAAGCAGGGGTGACAAAGGACACCCCTGCCTCACACCTCCTAATTGCTCCACCAGTTCAGAAAAGAACCCGTTCACCCCGATCCGGCTCCCTACCTCATTATACAATAACCGTATCCAGGCTCTAAAAACAGGACCAAACCCAAGTCTCTTCAGCACAGACCATAAGAAAGAGTGGCTCACCCTATCAAACGCCTTTTCCTGATCTAAACTCAGAACCGCCAAAGGAAGCTGACGCTGTTCCGCCCAACTGAACACATCCCGAGTTAAAGCTAAATTAAGGCTACCCGATCTACCTGGGACTCCGCATGTCTGATCAGGATGGACTACCGATCCTACTACTTTCTTAAGACGCGTAGTAAGGACTTTCGCCAGGATCTTATAATCCGTAGCCAGCAGGGTTATTGGCCGCCAATTTGCCAGATCCTCTTTCTCATTCCTCTTATGAAGCAGGGCCACTATTCCCATTCTCATAGAAAGAGGCAAAACTTTTCTCTCAAAACTTTCCTGATATACTTTAACCAAATCCAAACCTACTAACGGCAAAAAAACCTGATAAAACTCAGCTGGAAGACCATCGCCACCCGGGGACGTACCCCCCTTCAAAGATCTTACTGCTACCTCTACCTCTTCTAATGTGACCTTTTCCTCCAGGCTAGCTTTTTCTGTATCCTCCAACCTCTTATCTAGATCATTAAGAAAAATCTCTGCTGTTGTTCCCCTCCTTTCCCTGACCGAAAACAAATCTTTATAAAAGGTGGCTGCAGCCTTCAACATCCCCTCCACTGAATCAACTTTACCAGCAGCCGTATTTAGCCCCTCCATGCTACTTTGCTTCTGCCTACCTTTCACCGTTGCAAAGAAAAACTTTGTAGGTCTCTCATCCAACCCACGCCTACTTACCCCTGATTGAACCAGGAACTTCCTTGCTTCCCCCCTATAATATTCCTTTAAAGCTTCTTGCAGAAAAGTTGCCTTCCTCCACCCCTGTGCAGAGTTTAAAAACCCCTGCGAACATAACCCCTGTAATTCCATAGTCCACTGCCGTGCCTGTTGTCGTTTTTTCTGCACCAGTGCCAGGCCCCATTCTTTACAAAAAACTTTACCCTTTCTTTAATCCCTTCCCACCAGTCCGAATGAGATTGATAAAACCCTTTTAAATTCCTCCACCCCATAAACAACTCCTTCATAACCCTGCAAAAGATTGGGTCCCGAAGATACGTGGTGTTCAGTTTCCACCTCCCCCGCCCCCTTTGCCCAAACTCCCCTTCCACCCAAGAACCCACTATACCATGGTCTGAGCACCACATAGGCTGCACAGTATACCCACTAACTTTAACCGACTTGGGAAAAAATAAATAATCTAGCCTCGAAGCCTCCTGCCTACTATTCCACCACGTATAACCAGGACCCCCATCACCCGCTGCCCGAAAGGCATCCTGGAGCCCAAAACCCTGGATTACCTCTTCCAGCCCTCCCCCCTGACCCTTGTCTATAGATACATTAAAATCCCCTCCTAGAACTACCAGCCTGTTAGTGTACAGTAAAGGAAAAAAATTCTCCAAAAACCCCTCCCTTTCCCCCTGCTTACTGGGTGCATACACATTTATAAAACGGACAGCAACCCCTCTCCAACGAGCATCCACAAAAATCACTCTTCCTGGGACAATTACCCCTGACGCTTCAATTGACACTTCCCAAGAAAAAAAAAGAATTCCCACCCCATCCGCCCTCACATTTCCCACTCCCCAAAAGGATGGTCCCAAAGTCCATTCTTTTGAAAAACACTCCACATCCTTATCATTCTCCAGATGGCATTCTTGTAGAAACAAAACATCATAACACAAATCTCTAACCGAAAGATAAACAGCTGCCCGCCTCTCGACCATTTTCATTCCCCTTACATTGAAAGTTGCTACTTTAATTATCCCCATTTGAAAGCTACCCAACCCCCATCAAACCCCACCCTCCATCAAGACACCCCCCATCCCACTTGTTCCTCATATTATCCCTCCCCATCCCCTTCTCTTTGTGAACCCCTTCTTATCCCTCTTCCTCTTACCCTTCTAGCAACCTCAGTCCATTCACCAGATTCAGCTATCATCTCATCCTTTTCCACTCTGTACCCCCACTCAGCGTCCATTTCTCCTTCTTCCTCCTCTTCAGAACCCTCCTCTCCGTCCTCCTTTCCTGCCGCATCTTGACTTACAGCGTCCTCCAGTTTGCTAAGTTTACATCCTTCCTCCACCTTCCGATCCCTCCGATCATCCCAGGTCCGACGTCGACTTGATCCAGGCCTCGAGTCAGCTGAGTTCTCCCTTTCGGACCCATTAGCGACTCCATCTCGTTGATCCGACGATCCCAGTGTCGGCTGCAGGAGGTCCTGCTCCTCTTCCACTCCCAAGGCTCCCGACCACACCTCTGCGATGTCCATTTCCGACCAGACTTGAGCAGAATTTGTCTGCTGTTCTACTGCCCCTTTACTTTCATCCAAGGACAGACTAATCAAGTCCCCACTGCCAGTGGCTGGTTGATTATCCACATACACCTCTCCCCGGTCTTGTTCACCATCCTTCTCTTGCACCTCTACCATTGTCCTCCCTCCGGACCGCTCTTCACTTACAGCCGGTAAGCTTGTGAGTATCGCCTCCAGATCAGCCTGCAGGTCTTCCCCTTCTTTCAGCAAACTTGCATATGACTTGCTCCGCAGTGGACACGCTCGATACAAATGATCTTGCTTCCCACACAGACTGCAATGTTTTGGGGCAGAACAGCCCGAAGCAACATGATCCACTGCCCCACAAAGACGACACCGCAGTCCCTCACAGTCTGCCTTGACGTGCCCTTCACCTCCACACCTTCGGCAGTACATGGGCTGCCCTGGGTAGTAGAGGAAGCCTCTGTTTGGCCCGATGGAAAACGACCCAGGCGGATGAACCAGACCTCCTGGCATAGATGGAACCAACCTCAGCTTAACCATGAACCGTCTTTTACCCATCCAGATACCGAACCGGTCTCTCACACGCTCACCTCCTTTAACCGCTTCACAATGCCTTGTGAGGAAAGTCAACACCTCGCTGTCTTCCACATACGGGTTATAAAGATGAACTGTAAGAGGCAGAAAATCCTGTGCAAACAAGGGCTGGAGCTGCAAGCCTTCCAAGAGGTTGTGTTTCTTCCGTCCCCAGTTCTCGAAGAAGCCCACACAATCCGTTAGATTGAAGAAAGTTAAGTCCATAAAACCGACCGTTGTGAAATCCTGAAGGCAGAAGATGGAGGAAGCTGCCACGTTGAATACTCCTTTTAACACGTCCATCACTAGAAATTCTCTCCTGAATCTTTGTTTAACCGATCTGTCCGCTCCACCAATTACTTTAACTCTCACCGAATTCCTCAGCCGCACCACCATGGCCGGCTCAGCCATCTCTTCTCTCGCAGTATCCATAGATACTACACTTGATCTTAGCCAAAAGGCCGAGAAGCGATGACACAATGACGCAGCGGCAGGGGAGCCGGCAAAGGCGACGCCCATCTGGGGCGCGGTTAGGGGCGGGGACCTGAAACTTTGAGGCATGCTACCACCCAGCCGCTCTACAACACCACCAAGGCTCGGCCCGGAGGTGGCGCTACAGCGACCAAAAGTACCAAATCCCTCATAGCTCCCAAACCGCCCGTCAGAACCACGTGTCTTATATCGCCGGAATCCTTGGCTCGAGCCGAGCGAGACGCACGCCTCGGATTGGCAGGTCGCGCTGGCGAAATTTTCGGTATTTTGGATTTTGTGAAAAACCTACTTTTGCACACTAGTCCAAGGTTTTTGCCCGATCTGGAAACCAGTGCAGAAAGATTCTCTGGAGTCTGACTGTCCATCGAGATCTGGAAAAAGTGGGAATTGCCATTCACGTTGGCGGCGGCAGGGCAAAACGTTTGGAGTGGGCGAGGCGGGGTTCGCTAAAACGGCTATAACTCTTGAACGGAACGAGACAATTTCACCCAAGCCGGTACACCTGTGCACGGGCTCAGTCTGGGCTCAGGTGAGAAAGGACGCGGCGAATGGCCCCCTAGTGGCGCTTTAAAATGAAAAAGCAACAACGCGAGAACGGCTATAGACGACCGGATGTCACCTGCTTCTTCACACATGCACAAGATAGTCATACCATATGATAGAACACCTCCAGCCGAGCAACTTTGCCTCTAGGACCACTGCTGTCAATCAAATCGTCCGTTGAATATCAGAGATTATGGGGAAAAAACCTCAAAACTTGGCAAACCGGTGCCAGGTTTTCCCCCCAACAACCTCGACGGAACCAACGCGGTTCAATTCCCTGGACTCTCCAGGTCATTGACATGACAGAATTAGAAGAAGAAAACAAACAAACAAAAAAAAAAAACTTCACCATTTGGGGCCATACAACTGTAACAAAACCCCCGCTGTCCCTACCGCAGCACGCCATCTTCTTTTAACCAGCACTTTGATCAGGGAGAGCGCGACGCAGTCCCCCACTACCATAAATTATGCAGTCGAGATTCCCACATTTGGGGAATTCGCAGGGGTCAGCACAACCGGAGTGCAATGGCCGAGCCTCGCCCTGGGTGAACCACCTTCCTGATCATGGTGTCTCCCCTGCCAGGTAAGTATGAATTGCCAGGCCTCCAGTCAGTGGCGCGCTATCCCCCTTCGCCATCCTCATCAACGGTGACCTTCCCATCCCCCAGGAAAAGGAAGGAAGGGTACCTTCCATTTAAACTGACCTTTTGGCTAAGATCACGTATCTTGTCGGACGGTTGAGACTGCGATCGCCTCTCTGAGGTTTCCTGGCTCGAGAACTTTTGGTGTCCCGAGCCGCACAACTTGTGAGAGGTAGAGTGATCCTGCTTGGTTTTTACGGTTCAACAGTTTTAAGGTAAGACTTTTATTCTTTTATCTATTTATTGTATTTATTGTTCTTTTACTGTTTTTTTTTTTAGGCTGTCGGTGCCTCCACCATGTCGGCTGCTCGTGCCGGCGTGCGGAGGCACCACAGCGTGCGATTTTTATTTAGAGAGGTGGAGGGTAAGCTCCTGGGGTTGTCTCGTTTAGACTTCTCCAGGAAGCTGATCCAAAAAGCCCTCAATTTTAATGCTAATGACTTAAATTGTTTAATGACTCTGCCCCTGAACAAGGGTTTTGATGTGAGCTTTAGATCTGCTTCCTTGTTGCAAGATTTCTGGCAACGATTTGAGCATTGTAAGACCCAGTTCTCCATGTTCAATGTTGAGAAACTTTCTGACAATTCTCTTAAAACAGTGATTGTCAGAATGTTCAATGAAACAGTGAGTGGAGATGATGTTGCGGTATGGTTGGGTAGATTTTGCAGGGTTCGAAGTCCACCGGTCAGGGTGCTTGATGAAGACGGCATCTGGAATTGCGCTTGGAGAGTTCCCATTAAGCAGTGGGAAGATCCAAGCGGATTCCAGGGTCTGAGTCATTTACCCTCAATGATTGTGTTGGGAGAGAACCGCGGCTACATTCACTATCAGGGAATGCCCAAATTGTGTCGAAAATGTGGGAAAATGGGACACCTCGCTGAGGCATGCCAAGAAAGTGTGTGTAGGAAGTGCAGAGAAATTGGTCAAATTTTTGAGGAATGTACCAATGGCAGATGGTGTAATCTCTGTGGAGATGCCAACCATTTCTACAGAGATTGCCCTAAAAGTTTTGCCAACAAATTGAAAGGCAACAAAATGGCCGCCCCACCAAAGGAACAATCCAAAGAACAAAGAGAGGAGGAGGCGAGCCCTGAGGTTTTGGCGGGAATTTTACATTCCCAGCCAGCCTCAGGGATTGGACAAGAAGGAGGAAGTGGGGCGGCCACAGGGGCGGAGTCAGAACTCATTAGTGAACAGGGGGAGGAAGCCGCTCCCCAACAAGAAAAAAGTAAAGACAAAATGGAGGAGGAAGAAGATGAAACGGCTTCCTCCCTCTACACTGTATCGGAGGTTAGTGTGGCGGATAGTGGGAGTGAAACCGAGTGTTCATTCCCAAATGCTCAAGTACAGAAAAGGTCTGCGAGATCTCCTCTGCTTCAAACAGAGGAGAAAAGGCTGCGGGCATCGCATCGGCCAGATAGTTCCTCTTCGGAAGATCTGGACCGTATGTGGCCTGCAGAATCTCCTAATGAAGTCTCCTTTCTGCACTTTAAGCTAAGAACATCGTCACCAAAGGAGCCACAAGAGGTTTCCTCTGTGGATTCTGAGGCGGCGAGCACTTGCCCTCCTTATCCCAGTTTATCTGGGGAAGAGGAAAGGCAGGTGCAACAAGAAGTAACATGATTTTAATGTAATTTCTGTAGTCTTTTTATTTGTTTTTATTTTTCATCAATGCTTGTATTTTTAACCATACTGCTCATGGCCCTCACTATCTCTACAATCAATGTGAGAAGTGTGAGGTCTACCTTGCGAGCACAGAGTGTTTTATCATGTTTAAATAATTTTAAGTCAGATGTCCTCTTGTTGCAAGAGTGTGCTCTGCCCTTTTTAACCAATTACAGAAAATGGGAAGAGCTGTGGACCCAAGGACCCTCCATTTGGAGTGGCTCCAATTTTAACAAAAATGACGGTGTGGCCATTTTAATAAAAAATCCCAACATTTTGGTGAAGGGCAGCACTGTGGTGAGGGATGGGCGGGCAATTTTAGTTCATCTGACTCTTTTAGGTAAGGATTTTAATGTTTTAAATTTGTATGGTTACACAGGGAAAAATGACAGATACAAGCTTTTAGAAGATTTGCAGCCCCACATGTTAGGTAGGGCTCCCCTAGTGGTAGCAGGGGATTTTAATTGTGTTTTAACAAAAAAAGATAGGAAAAGGGTAGGAGATGATTTTAAAGTTGACAAGACATCGGTTTTATTTAAAAATATAGTCAAAGATTTTAAGTTAGTCGACTGTTTTAAAACAATGCATCAGAGAGAGGAGGGCTTCACCTGGTTCAGTGGTGATGGCGCCAGAGCCTCTCGAATCGACTATATTTTTACTAGAGACTGCCCGCCGACCGATGCTACATTGACCCCCCTTTTCTTCACTGATCACATGATGCTCTCCTGCACTCTTTCACTACCCACGGGTGTGACAGTAGGGGGAGGGCTGTGGAAGCTGAACTGCTCCCTGTTAGAAGACGAGAAAGTGATTAGAGAGTATAGGGAGCAGTTCAGCCAATGGCAGACCCTCCAGGACTTTTACGACTCACGAGCACAGTGGTGGGAGATGGTGAAACAAAAGACAGGACATTTTTTTAGAAATATAGGTAAGGAGAAAAGGAAAAAAGAAAAAGATGCATGATGGGGCTGCAAAAAAGACTGCAGAGATATTTTAACCTTTTAAATAATGGATTGGATTTTAAGGAGGAAATAAAGGAAGTAAAGAAAGAAATGTCAGTTTTATCCGAAACTCAAAGTAAGGGAGTCATTTTAAGATGCAAAGAAAAAGAGATAGAAGAAGGAGAAAAGTGTACAAGATATTTTTTTAAAAAAACTATTTCACGGGGAGGGTCAATAACAATCTTAAAAACTTTTAGAGGGAGGGAGGCAAAAAACATGGAGGAAATTTTAGGTGAAATAGAACTTTTTTATAGTAATTTATACAGCCCAAAAGAAGTACACAATGACATCTTAAATGAAGTTTTAGAATTTTTAGAAACAAAGATAAAGAGTCCAAACGTGCTTTTATCCCAGGATTTTACTCTTTTAGAACTAAATAAATCACTCAAGAGTTTTAAAAAAGGGAAGTCCCCAGGAATGGATGGACTTCCCTTGGAGTTTTATTTGACTTTCTGGGACATTTTAGCACATGATTTACTGACAGTTTTTAAAGAATTTGACACTCTCGACAGACTTCCGGACAGCTTTAGAGTAGGGATAGTTTCGCTTTTATACAAAAAAGGAGACAGGACTGACTTGAAGAACTGGAGACCAATCACGCTTTTAAATTTTGACTGTAAACTTTTTAGTAAGATTTTAGCCACACGCATGTCGACTGTTTTAGAGGACGTAATCCACCTGGATCAAGCATGCGCTGTGCCCGGTAGGAAGATCACAGACAGCCTGGTGCTGATCAGAGACGCCATCTTTTACGCGAGAGAGAGAAATATTCGGCTAGTAGTCCTAAATTTAGATTTCGAAAAAGCTTTCGACCGCATCTCGCACCAGTTCCTTTTTAAGGTACTGGAAAAAATGGGTTTCCCAGGGAGGTTTATAGCTTGGGTGGAACTGCTATACAACAGTCTAGTCAGTAAATTTGCAGTAAATGGGCATTTATCCAAAGCTGTTAACATTCAGCGGCGTCCGTCAGGGTGTCCGTTATCCCCCCTACTGTATGTGGCTTGCATTGAGCCACTGGCACAAATCTTGAGAAGGGACAAATGGATTAAAGGACTGGACGTCCCAGGGACTGGTGGACTGACGGCGACCTGTGTTTTATATATGGACGACGTTACCCTTTTATCGACTGACCTTTTATCGGTACGAAGAGCAATGGACTTGACTGACTGGTACGGTCGGGCCTCGGCGCCAAGCTCAACAGAAGTAAGTCCGAGGCCCAGCTCTTCGGGCCGTGGGGAAACGTGGACACAGGCGGACTGGATTTGGATTTTAAAGATAATGACCTGACAGTTTTAGGAGTAAAATTTGACAAAGAGGGTGGAGGACAGGGAAACTGGACTGACATCTTAGGGAAAGTTAGGCAAAGACTGGGGTTTTGGGGACTCAGACAACTGACAATTGAAGGCAAGGTTTTAGTTTTTAAAGCTGTAATTTTACCACTAATTTTACTTGTCTGTTCTGTTTTTAGCCCCCCCAAAAAATTCATTGCCAACCTGGAGAGGGCGGTGTTTTATTTCCTGTGGGGGTCCAAGTGGGAGCGGTTGAAGAGGAGGTCATCAAGAAAAGAAAAGAGAATGGCGGGAAAGGCCTCCCAGACCCCCACCTGTTTTTAACCAGCCGTTTTACCGCCCTTCATATTAAATATGCCTTGACCCCATCCAGAGAAAATAAGACTGCAGCCATGGCTCGATTCTGGATGGGGTCATACCTAAGAACTTTAAAGATTTTAGCAGTTGATTTAAAAACCCCAGTGTCTTTTATTCTCCCGAAACATTACTGTTTTATTAAGAAATTTTTAAAGAAACACTTTTTAGAAACAGAGGATGTGACGATTTTAACTAATCATAAGTCTATGATCTCTCTTGTGCAGGATCGAGAAAAGGTGAGCCCAGTTCCAGGCCTCACGCTAGGTGAGGCCAAACAAGTTTGGAGGAACGTTTCCCACCCAGCTCTCCAGAACAGGCTTAAAGACTTGGCGTGGATGGTGGCTCATGAGATCCTCCCGGTCAGGGCGGTTATGCACTCCAGAGGCATGGCCAAAAATCCCATCTGCCCACGGTCCGGGTGCAACCACCCGGAGACCGTCTACCATCTGCTCTGGGAGTGCGGTGCTGGACCTGTGGGCCAGGGCCGGCCCCCTGTTTTTCCCGTGCCTGCCAGCGGGTGGGGCCCAGGTGGATTACAAGCTCGCCATCCTAGGGGTGGGTCAGGGCCTAAAAGCCCAAACAACGCAAGACTTTGCATCGCTCTGGCTCACCCTTAACCTGATAAAGGATGCCATCTGGGTCACCAGAAACCTGCTGGTGGGGAAACGCGTGACGGTCCCCCTCCACGCGTGCGAGCAAATGATAAGAACAGCGCTGCAGGGTGGGCCGCTCGTCGTCATTCGGACGGGGGGGCCGAGGCCACACAAGAAGGTCCCGGCCACCACCGACCTTGACTGCCCGTAGATGCACCCTCACCACTCTGGCTACGGGAACAGCGGGCCAGCGGGCCGGAGGAGAGGGGATCTCCGCTGGACTCCGGAAGCAAGGAGTCTTGAGCCTGCTCTGGAGACTTGGAGTGAATGGACAGGCTTTGTAGGGGCTCACCCTCGACCCTGCACAACAGATGAAGTTTTAATTGTCATGTTTTATTTTGCTTTTATTTTTATTTTTTATTTTTGCCCTTCATTTAGCCATCTTTTAACACCACACTACATTGCATACATGGACTTTACACAACACAATACACTAACTGATTTTAACTGAAACTGTCATTTTTGGTTTTAATCTGTGTAAAACGTATGTTTTAAAGAAAAGAAATGTGTGGTTAAAATGAAAAATGTGACAATAAAATTTTTTTCGAAAGAAAAAATCTGTTCTTATCAGTTTAATATCTGATACGTCCCCTATCCGGGGACTGCATATTAAATTGATTTTTGGCACTCGGAGCCGGAACCGGGGCTTGCTCCGTCCACTCCACGCATCGACCTGGTATTGCAGTGCCTCCAGAAACCATGTGCTTCCCCCTTTTGGGGACTGCGAATTGTTGTGACTAATAGCAGAACGAGTACCAGATTTCGCAGACATAGTACAGACACCGTGCGTGGGGAGCACAAAAGAATGATGATGTGGTGACGCAACTACGATTTACTCTGTAGAAAACAAAGTTTTAAGAAAGTGACAAATTCACTGGGAGTATAGGAAGAAGGGGAAAAAGGGGATAGCGCGCCACTGACTGGAGGCCTGGCAATTCATACTTACCTGGCAGGGGAGACACCATGATCAGGAAGGTCGTTCACCCAGGGCGAGGCTCGGCCATTGCACTCCGGTTGTGCTGACAGCCTGGTTCTGATTAGAGACGCCATCTGTTTTGCGAGAGACAGAAACATTCGGCTAGTAGTCCTAAATTTAAATTTTGAGAAAGCTTTTGACCGAGTCTCGCACCAGTACCTGTTTCAGGTACTGCACAAAATGGGTTTTCCGAAGAGGTTTATAGCTTGGGTGGGACTGCTGTACGAGGGCTTAGTCAGCAAAATCCTTGTAAATGGTCATCTCTCCAAAGCCATAAATATTTGCAGCGGTGTCCGTCAGGGGTGTCCTTTATCTCCCCTTCTGTATGTGGCTTGTATTGAGCCACTGGCACAGATCTTGAGAAGAGATACATGGATAAAAGGACTAGACATTCCAGGGACTGCTGGACTGACAGCGACATGTGTGCTCTACATGGACGACGTAACTCTTTTAGCCACGGACGTTTTATCAATACAAAGAGCTATGGACTTGACGGACTGTGCGGTCGGCCTCGGCGCAAAACTCAACAGAAGCAAGTCCGAGGCCCTGCTCTTTGGACCGTGGGACGACACAGACACAGGCGGACTCGATGTAGATTTTAAGGAGACAGATTTTAAGATTTTAGGAGTTAAATTTGACAAGGAAGGGGGGGGACGTGAAAACTGGACTGACTTATTAGGGAAAGTTAGGAAAAGACTGGGGTTTTGGGGACTACGACAGATGACTTTGGAAGGTAAAGTTTTAATTTTTAAAGCCATTATTTTACCTCTAATGTCACTTGTTTGTTCTGTTTTTATCCCACCTAGGAAATTCCTAAAGAAATTAGAAAGGGCGTTTTTTTATTTCCTGTGGGGGTCCAAGTGGGAAAGGCTAAAGAGGGAGGTGGTCAAGAGGAGACCAGAAAATGGTGGAAAAGGACTCCCAGACCCCCACCTGTTTTTAGCCACTCGCTTTACCGCCCTTCATATAAAATATGCCTTGACCCCATCCAGAGAAAATAAGACAGCAGCCATGGCACGATTTTGGATGGGGTCTTACCTAAGAGCACTGAAGATTTTACCCATCGATTTGAGAAGTCCAGTGTCTTTTAATCTTCCTATAGTATATTGTTTTATCAAGAAATTTTTAAAGAAACACTTTTTAGAAACAGAGGATGTGACGATTTTAACTAATCATAAGTCTCTTATCTCTCTTGTGCAGGATCGAGAAAAGGTGAGTCCAGTTCCAGGCCTCACACTAAGTGAGGCCAAACAAGTTTGGAGGAACGTTTCCCACCCAGCTCTCCAGAACAGGCACAAAGACTTGGCGTGGATGGTTGCCCATGAGATCCTCCCGGTCAGGGCGGTTATGCACTCCAGAGGCATGGCCAAAAATCCCATCTGCCCAAGGTCCAGGTGCAAATCCAAGGAGACCGTCTACCATCTGCTCTGGGAGTGCGGTGCTGCGCGGGACCTGTGGGCCAAGGCCGGCCCCCTGTTTTTCCCGTGCCTGCCAGCGGGTGGGGCCCAGGTGGATTACAAGCTCGCCATCCTGGGGGTGGGTCAGGGCCTTAAAGCCCAAACAACGCAAGACTTTGCATCGCTCTGGCTCACCCTTAACCTGATAAAGGATGCCATCTGGGTCACCAGAAACCTGCTGGTGGGGAAACGCGTGACGGTCCCCCTCCACGCGTGCGAGCAAATGATAAGAACAGCGCTGCAGGGTGGGCCGCACGTCGTCATTCGGACGGGGGGGCCGAGGCCACACAAGAAGGTCCCGGCCACCACCGACCTTGACTGCCCGTAGATGCACCCTCACCACTCTGGCTACGGGAACAGCGGGCCAGCGGGCCGGAGGAGAGGGGATCTCCGCTGGGCTCCGGAAGCAAGGAGTCTTGGGCCTGTTCTGGAAACCTGGAGTGAATGGACATGCTTTGTAGGGGCTCACCCTCGATCCTGCACAACAGATGACGTTTTAATTGTCCTGTTTTAGTCTGTTTTATCTTGCTTTTATTCATTAGTTTTTTATTTCTATTCATTTAGCCATCTTTTAACACCACACTATATTGCACACATGGACTTTTACACAACACAATACACTAACTGATTTTAACTGAAATTGTCATTTTTGGTTTTAATCTGTGTAAAAAGTATGTGTTAAAGAAAAGAAATGTGTGGTTTAAATGAAAAAATGTGACAATAAAATTTTTCGAAAGAAAAAATCTGTTCTTATCAGTTTAATATCTGATACGTCCCCTATCCGGGGACTGCATATTAAATTGATTTTTGGCACTCGGAGCCGGAACCGGGGCTTGCTCCGTCCACTCCACGCATCGACCTGGTATTGCAGTGCCTCCAGGAACGGTGTGCTTCCCCTTTTTGGGGACTGCGAATTGTTGTGACTAATAGCAGAACGAGTACTGCTGGAACTTTACCAGAATACACAGACATAGTACAGACACACGTGCGTGGGAGCACACAAGAATGATGATGTGGTGACGCAACTACGATTAGGCTGTAGAGAAAACAAAGTTTTAAGAACGCGACAAAGTCACTGGGGAGTATAGGAAGAAGGGGGGAAAAATCGTTGATTCCCGACCCATCGCAGCACATTTTGATGTCCCTCTTTTTGTCTGAGGTCTTGGAGTCTTTACTAGCGAGCTGATGAGTTGAATCAGGTGTGTCTAATTGATTAGGGTCACCTGATTCAAAACTCACGGTCATGGCCTGATTCAAAACTCACGGTCATACGTCGCAGTCAGTTTAAATGGAAGGTACCCTTCCTTCCTTTTCCTGGGGGATGGGAAGGTCACCGTTGATGAGGATGGCAAAGGGGTATAGCGCGCCACTGACTGGAGGCCCGGCAATTCATACTTACCTGGCAGGGGAGACACCATGATCAGGAAGGTGGTTCACCCAGGGCGAGGCTCGGCCATTGCACTCCGGTTGTGCTGACCCCTGCGAATTCCCCAAATGTGGGAATCTCGACTGCATAATTTATGGTAGTGGGGGACTGCGTTCGCGCTCTCCCCTGATCAAAGTGCTGGTTAAAAGAAGATGGCGTGCTGCGGTAGGGACAGCGGGGGTTTTGTTACAGTTGTATGGCCCCAAATGGTGACGTTTTTTTGTTTGTTTGTTTTCTTTCTTCTTCTAATTCTGTCATGTCAATGACCTGAGAAGTCCAGGGAATTGAACGCGTTAGTTCCGTCGAGGTTGTTGGGGGAAACCTGGCACCGGTTTGCCAAGTTTTGAGTTTTCCCCATAATCTCTGATATTCAACGGACGATTTGATTGACAGCAGTGGTCCTAGAGGCAAAGTTGCTCGGCTGGAGGTGTTCTATCATATGGTATGACTATCTTGTGCATGTGTGAAGAAGCAGGTGACATCCGGTCGTCTATAGCCGTTCTCGCGTTGTTGCTTTTTCATTTTAAAGCGCCACTAGGGGGCCATTCACCGCGTCCTTTCTCACCTGAGCCCAGACTGAGCCCGAGCACAGGTGTACCGGCTTGGGTGAATGTTGATCTGAAAATTCAGCTTTGTCCCCGTTATGATTAAATCACAGGACCGGATACCAGTTGCCTTGTCAAAAACTCTTTATTGCCATATGTATCAGGCATAGGAGAGAAACTTGTTGTCTTCGTGCCAGCTGTATATGTTTCTCTGAGGCAGTGCATCAACGGTGAACATTTTATACACTGACTAAAGGATTTGTAATTCCTTACAAGGTAATGTATACTTCATGCTTACATCAGTTGATATATATCCCAAAACAAATACATCAGCGGAAAATATAAGCCTGTTTACATCAGTGATATACATGTATGCACATTCCTGCAACAAATATATAAGCCTGTTTACATCAGTGATATACATGTATGCACATTCCTGCATGGACACGCATTCTTTGTAGGACCAAAAGTATCTCCCTGTGTCCTTCTCCCTGCCATATGACAGTAATATGTCATGCAACTTCAGCTCATGCAGTATATATAACTTTCTCATGCACTTAGACTTCACAAATACATTATAGATTCAATTATAAATATAAACAATATTAAAATAACACATTTCTGATCTACAACTCCCTCCATTGGAACTACCGGCCGTCAGTTCCACACCATCATCGTCACCTAATGGAGTGATAGTGAGGAGAGAAAAAGCAAACCAAGAAACAAAAGACATACAAAGAACAGAAAAGTAGAAACATGAGGAATCGGGAATAGAATAAAACAAAACAAAATGACCCCAACCCATGACATGTTCCGCATAATATGTGTGTAATTACGTCTATGTGTAAGTATTTAAAATGTACCCCAGTCATCTGAGAAAGGAAAAATTAATGAATCTTCACCAGTGCCTGGACTCGTCCGGTACCTGAACTCCTCCAGTTCCTGGTCAAAATAACAAACTAACATAAACGTTGATGTTAAAGAGTCCTATTCCTTGGGGTTGTGAATCAGTAAGCGGGTGTTGATTGTTTGTGGGGTTGTGTTTTGTAAGTGGTGCAATGTGTATAGAATATCCTATCTTACTCTATATTTTCCATTTTCGGCTTTATCCATATAGTTAGAAATAACCAATTTGACAGGTTTAGTACCTTTCCTTCTAGTAACACATATGATGATGTGTACTACTACCATAAACACAAGAACTCCTACCATAGTTAGAACTATCCAGTCTGACCATGATAGATTTCCTAGAATTTGTGTCAATTTCCTTTCAGACATTAATTTGGCTACTCCATTTGCAACGATAACATGTCCCATTGCTTGAATTCCCTCCTCTTGGGCTGCTTTTACGCTTTCTTTAACTCTTTTAACCATTTCAAAGAGTTCATAATTCCTTTCCTCTACTAAATCATTATTCCACCACTGTGGTTCTAATTGCAGCAATTGCACATGTGGAACATGGATCCCACCTAAATGAAGAGGATAGAGAATTTCAATGCAAAATGGATCAGGGGGAATTGGACACAACTTCCCTCCATATATCATATTCTCACTTATTCCATCATGTAATATACACCACTGTGCTTCTGACACCTGCCATGCACCTGTGGCTTGATCTAAAGGAACTACCTCCCAAACTGCAGATCCATTAGAGGATAGACTAAACATTGTAGAACATGAGCAAATTACCCACTCATGTTCCTCGACACAACAATCTGTAGTAGAAATCATCGGTGTTTCCCCTTCAGCCCAATATCCATTTCTTCCTAATCTAATTACTGAATTTTCTTGTCTAATACCCATTGATTGGAATTGTCTAACTGTCATTATATTGCGCTGTCCATATTGAGGCCATACCATTGTCGTTGTGTATTGAGAATAACTTGCAACCATCTCTAATCAATGTCAATGGAATTGATTCCTGTAATGGAAGCAGAGAAATCATTAACACCATTCCTTGTTACCCAGTTTCTAAAAGTAACTGACGAACATTGATCATTTTCAGGCCATAAGCTATCGCTATCATTTTGTTCATTCACTAAACAAGGTTTAACTTGTGACCAATGATACCATCTATCTGTTCCTACACCCTTCCCTTTAAGGCAAACACTGTCGTATCTGTAGTTAAGAGTATTTCATATGGTCCTTCCCACCTAGGCTCTAAACCTTTCCTAGCAATTCGTTTGACCATAACAAAACTGCCTAACTCGGGAATGTGTGGAATATCAGTAGTGGTGTGTTTTTCATCCCACTGCTGCTGAGCTTCTCGCACTTTCTGGTTGTTTCCTTTGGTAGCTCTGTCCAACATAGTGAGATAACGTTTTAACTTTTCTTGGAACAATGTGGAATCTCCTCCTGTTCCGCAGGGGCGGAGCATCAGGAGGTAGAACCATTGCTCTTCCAGTCATTAGTTCAAAAGGGGTTAGTCCTGTTACTCTGTTTGGAGTTGCTCTTAAGTTCCACAAAATAGCAGGTAATAATCTGTGCCAACCTTGGCCAGTCTGCAGAATGGCTTTAGTAAGGGACGTTTTTAACGACCGGTTCAGTCGTTCGACCATACCTGACGATTGAGGCCTATAGGGGATATGAAACTTTTGTTTAATCCCAATCAATTTCATTGCTTCCTTCATCAATTTTCCAGTGAAGTGAGTTCCATTGTCGGAATCAATTTCATATGGAAGGCCCCAGCGAGGAAAAACTTCTTCCACCATTACTCGTGCTGCAGCTTCAGTGCAAGTTTTTGTCGGAAATGCTTCAACCCATCTAGTAAATTGATCTATGATTACTAGAATGTATTGGTATCCTCCACTGGGTGACAATGGTCCTGTGAAATCAATTTGGAGATGTGTCCATGGCCCTGTTGGTCTGGGTGCATGTGACATTCTCACCTTTACAGGTTTTCCCACATTTGCTTTTATGCAGATCAAACATCTCCTACAATAATCATCAATGTCTCTCATCATTCGCGGCCACCACCAAGTCTCGCTGATCTGAGCTTTCATTGCTTTTGCTCCAGCATGCACCTTCCCATGATACAGCTGCATTAGTTCTTTCCTTGTTCCGATAGGCATTACCACCTGTCCTGTTGGAATTCTCCAGATACCTTGATCATCTTCTTTTGCGCCTTCTTTTTTCCATTGTTCTTTCTCTTCTTCTGTCTCTGTGTGATATGACAGAAGATGCAGCTCAGAATTATCTTTTCTGTTTTCTTGAACCAAGGTAACAGGAGTAGGGGAAAGTAAAGCCGCTTCTCTGGCTGCCACATCAGCTGCAGAATTTCCTTTGCTTTCCTTAGACTTGTCAGATTGATGTGCTTTACTTTGACCACAGCTGCTTCTCGTGGTAATTGACATGCTGCAATCAACCGACGAATTATGGAAGCATGTTGTATTACACTCCCACTGCTGGTGATGAGTCCACGTCTTTTCCATAGGGCAAGGTAGTCATGGACCACTCCGAAAGCATAACGACTATCTGTATAGATGTTGACTCGACCTCCCTCCGATAGCTCAAGAGCTTCCGTGGCGCCATGAGCTCAGCTACTTGTGCAGAAAATTGCCCAGGAAGAGCTCCTTGCTTCACAACAGTTCCATCAGCCTTCACCACAGCCCATCAGTATGTCGTTTTCCATCAATGTAGTAACTGGATCCGTCGACCCATAACTCATTATCTGGATTTTCAAGAGGATTGGATTAACTGGACCAAGGCTTTCTTCTTCTACCTGTTTTTCACACTCATGTGGAATTCCCTCATGTGGTTCCAGCATCATTGTTGCCGGGTTAAGTGTAGTGTCTCTGATGATTTCCACTCTCAAGTCCTTGTTCAGCAAAGTTGCTTCCCATTTTGCTCTCCTCGCATCAGTGATAGTCTTGATGTTTGTGTTGTTCAACAGCGTTACTATACTGTGTGGAGTGTGCAGTGTGATAGTTTGTGCACCAATCAGATTTTCCACAGCATTCACTGCCCACGTGGCACCATCAAGGGCTTGTATACATCGTGGTTGACCTATCATGGTGACAGGAATCTTTGTGGAAAAGTATCCAACTGGTTTATATCGATCACCTGGTTTCTGACACAGTACTGCTGAGTAGGTCTCATCTCCCACCCTGGTCCACAAATGAAATGGCAAACGACCATCAGGAAGTCCCAAGGCTGGGGCTGAAATCAGTTTCTTTTTCATAGAAGTAAACGCTTCCTCAGCTTCTGGTGTCCATTCCAGCTGTTCCACTCCAGGCTTTCCCCCTTTATACAGATCAATGAGAGGACTAGTGATGCTGGCAAAATCAGGGATATATTGACGACAATAGTTAAAAAGTCCCATCACCTTCCGCATCCCTGTAACTGTCAGAGGTTTTGGAAGTTGCTGCATTGCCTCTACACGCTCTGTTGTCATTCTTCTTCCCTCAGCAGATATTTCTTGGCCTAAATAAATAACTTTAGCTTTGGCAAGCTGTGCTTTGTCGAGTTAACTTTAAATCCACCTTTCCTTAGAGCTTGCAGAGTAAAATACAGAGCAGATACATGGCTTTTTCGTCTGGGCTTGCAATTAACAAGTCATCAACATATTGAGGCAAACACTTCCTGAACTCTCAATTTCAGCTTTTCGCTCAGTTAAGAATTGGTCCAGGGCTCTATGAAATACAACTGGTGAAAGATTAAGACCTTGTGGAAGTCTATTCCAAGCATACTGGTTTGCGCCGACAGTGAAGGCCAATTTCTCTTGAGATTTTTCATCAATAGGTATAGACCAGAAAGCTGACAGCACATCCAAGACTGTGAAGATTCTTGCATTCCCTGGAATATCATTCAAAATGGTAGCAGGATTAGCCACAATAGGGTGTGGTTTTGGCGTTACACTGTTAAGTCTTGTATAATCTATGGTTAATCTCCATGAGTTGTCTGACTTTTGACAGGCCAAACAGGGCTGTTGGTAGTAGAAGTAGTTTGTCTAACAATTCCTTCAGCTTCCAAGTCTGCCACAATCTCAAAAACAGCTTGTCTTGCTTCTGGTCGAATGGGGTATTGTTTATGCGGTGCATGTATCGGTCCCTCTATGATAACAGGGTCAATGTTGGCTTTACCACAATCCAATTTGTGTTTAGCCCAAACATCTGGATATAAGCTGCACAGAAGACCCCACACCTTCTTTTCCCCAGTCTCTGGTAATTGGTTTTGCTATACCAACAGAACTTATATTACATGTGCGATCTTCATGTGGTATTATTCCAGCTGTTGTAGTAATTTGAGAGTGTCAGTAAATATGATCATGTTTAACAATGGTAAAATGTCCATACCTATAAGGCTTCCTTGTGAATTCGGCCCCACCCAGAAAGGTGTCCATAGGACTTCATCTTCATGTATTTGCAGAGGAACTGGTATACTTTTGTGAAATATCATGATATCTCCTCCAACTCCTTCAACTTCTATGGCTTCATGTGTTGTAGGTAGATTCAAATCAGTTATGGAGAGGAAGCTCCTGTATCGATTAGACAGTCACATTGATGGCCCCCTATCAAAGCAGGGATGAAAAGTCGATTGTCTCTTTTGTTACTCTTACAGGGGGCCGCTGATTGCTAATATGGACGAATAATTCCCTCAATGAGCTGACGAACTTGTGCTTCAGTCCATGTCTTCCCTCGAGAGGATTTATCATTGTTTTTGGCGTTTACCTGTTTAAATGATGGGCCTTTACCTTCTGCTCCACCTCCTTTAGCCCAACAGTCTTTTATGATGTGCCCAGTCTTCCCACAATTTTGGCAGAACTTCAACATCCTATCTGCATCGATGTTGGATTGAGCGAACGCCACTCCTCTTCGATTTGATTTGTTTCCTTCATCCTTGTTTGATCTAATAGCCATTTCTAGACGACCAGCCCATTGCATAATTTGGTCAAACGTTTCTCCTGGATTGACTCCAAGTAATAAGGCTTGTTGATATTTTGTGCTAAAACCATCCACAAGTGTGTCAGTAAACTGTACATCATCTCTGTCTGGTTCTTTTTGCACAGTGAGCCCATCTTTCATAAGCATTCCATTTACGCAAGGCATATTCATCTGGAGATTCATCATCTTTTTGCTTAATCAATGTTACTGATGTGAAAGGAATCTTACCACTGCCCAGGATCTCTTGGATTTCTTTTGAACACATCTAAGGCTTGCCAAAGACCCAGGGGTCGTCCCTGGCCATCAACCCACAAGTCTATCCATTGGGCTGTTGTTATTGGCTGGCAAGCGTTCCCATCTGTCTCTTGGGATTTTAGCTTTTACAATGGTGTGTATGTCTCTTAGTGACATTTGATGTGCTTCAACCAAGGAATCTAATTCTCGCCAAAACTCTGTGTTTGGATCTTGTCTCTTCAGAGGAGGCAAGGCCATGAGAATGGCTTGACGTTCTCCTGGTGTGAATGGTCTTTCTTCCATCATCATTTCAGATTGTACTTCTTCCCTTTTCATAGCAGGTGAAGAGAATTCAGGACCGACCTTATCAATTGTTATCATGTCGTCTTCTCTTGTCTCATCGCCCCCAATCAGAGGCAGGTGCTGGTATACCTCGCAGCATGTCTCTGTTTGGCTGGGTTGATTTGGACCTGGTTATTACTGGAGCGGCTTGTGCAGATGCAATAAATATTTTGTCAACTGGCCCTCCATTTGGCTTACAAGAACTTTTACATTGTTCAGGCAAAGTTGGATAAATTGGGTTGTATGGAGGAGGCATTACAGTTTTTGCTGAGTTTACTTTTGCTTGCAAAAATTTACTTTCAGCCTCGGCTATTATATTTGTCCAATCTGGATCAAATGAATCATCAATGATTGTTTTATCTTTTTCTGAACATGTAATAGACATGATTTTATTCAACTTGTTATATGCTTCAATCTGTGGCTTCATTGCTTCAACAAGTGGAACTGGACTCCCATCCGTACTGCAACAAATTCCACCTTGTTTCACAATCCAGTGGGCTGCCAGGATCGGAAAGGCTTTCAGTTTAACAGAGTCTTTTTGGATCATGAACCATCTAAACTGTTCATCCAAAGAGGCATCAACATCCAGTCCTTTCTTCGAAAACTTGGCTTGTTTTTTGCTCTTCTTTTTTAAGTACCAAGCAGATATTGTTCTGCTATTATAGACACTCTCTGCCATTTTGCAGATAGTCTGTGTGTCTGTGCTTCTCAGCAGCAGGGCTATGTATAGCTCTGTGTGTGCGTGTATGAGTGTGTGTCTATGTGTGTGTGTTTGCTGAAGGAAGGGTCCTGCCCTCTCTCCTCTCTCTCTCCCTAGCTGACAACTCGGGAAACAAAGAAAGAAGAGAAAGAAAACAAAAGTTAAATCCTAAATATTCTTATAATTCTTAAAAATTTACAGTTGAACTCAGATCAGTTCCCACCCCAAAATATTGAACAGCTTTACTGTCAAAATCAGAAGGCCAACGATTCTAGCCACTATTATTTATAAAGGCGCCTTATACTTTAGCGTGTTTAAACGTTTTAGGGCTTTTTCTTTAAACACTGCACTACCTTTAGCGCAGACCCGCCACTTTAAACCGCTTTAATCTCAAAGCTCGTCGCACTTCCCCACACTTCTTCTAAGTGTGGCTCTTCAGTGTGTGGACATGTTTTAAAGTTTTTCCTGCCACTGATTACTGCAGACTCGCCACATTCCACCACCTCACAGTCACAACGAGCTAATTGCTAAATCGCATTACGGATTATTCTCCGAAAATTGACAAAGTTGGTCTTTTGCACAAAAGATCCACTTCTACCCAGCTTCATTCAATATTTTGAAGGTTCACTGATCAGAACAACTTAAATAAGTTGCATCAAATTAAATTACTATGTCTGATACACATTCATTGGCAACACAACTGGTATTCCAAAATAACACAGTTCTTTTTAGCAGTTTCAGTCATTGTCTCAACAGTATATATATCATCAGGCAGACTTAGAATCTTTAAGAAAAAGAAAATGTCTTACCTGATGAATTAATTGAGACAAATGTCTGAAATGCAGATCCTGTTCGTGTGACGCCAAGTTGTTGATCTGAAAATTCAGCTTTGTCCCGTTATGATTAAATCACAGGACCGGATACCAGTTGCCTTGTCAAAAACTCTTTATTGCCATATGTATCAGGCATAGGAGAGAAACTTGTTGTCTTCGTGCCAGCTGTATATGTTTCTCTGAGGCAGTGCATCAACGGTGAACATTTTATACACTGACTAAAGGATTTGTAATTCCTTACAAGGTAATGTATACTTCATGCTTACATCAGTTGATATATATCCCAAAACAAATACATCAGCGGAAAATATAAGCCTGTTTACATCAGTGATATACATGTATGCACATTCCTGCAACAAATATATAAGCCTGTTTACATCAATGATATACATGTATGCACATTCCTGCATGGACACGCATTCTTTGTAGGACCAAAAGTATCTCCCTGTGTCCTTCTCCCTGCCATATGACAGTAATATGTCATGCAACTTCAGCTCATGCAGTATATATAACTTTCTCATGCACTTAGACTTCACAAATACATTATAGATTCAATTATAAATATAAACAATATTAAAATAACACATTTCTGATCTACAGTGAAATTGTCTCGTTCCGTTCAAGAGTTATAGCCGTTTTAGCGAACACCGCCTCGCCCACTCCAAACGCTTTTGCCCTGCCGCCAACGTGAATGGCAATTCCCACTTTTCCAGATCTCGATGGACAGTCAGACTCCAGAGAATCTTTCTGCATTGGTTTGGGTCAGATCGGGCAAAAAACCTTGGACTAGTGTGCAAAAGTAGGTTTTTCACAAAATCCAAAATACCCGAAAATTTCGCCAGCGCGACCTGCCAATCCGAGGCGTGCGTCTCGCTCGGCTCGAGCCAAGGATTCCGATGATATAAGACACGTGGTTCTGCGACGGGCGGTTTGGGAGCTATGAGGGATTTGGTACTTTTGGTCGCTGTAGCGCCACCTCCGGGCCGAGCCTTGGTGGTGTTGTAGAGCGGCTGGGTGGTAGCATGCCTCAAAAGTTTCAGGTCCCCCGCCCCCTAACCGCGCCCCAGATGGCGTCGCTTTGCCGGCTCCCCTGCCGCTGCGCCATTGTGTCATCGCATCGGCCTTTTGACTAGATCAAAAGGACGGGACAGGGATCGCCTCTCAGCTAAGCGGTGCCTTTGCCTGTTAAGTGGCTAAAGGTCTTACTAGCTGGGGGGAAGTTGTGCACTACTCGTGAGAACAGAAGAGGTAAGCACTTCTTAATTTATTTATTGGTTGGTTTTTCTTTTTATGACTATTTATTCGGTTTTTAATTAATTTATTGTTATTTTGTGTTTTGTGTATTTTAAGCTTGTGGTGCCTTCAAAATGTCGGCAGCCCGTGCCGGCATGAGGAGGCACCACAGCGTGCGTTTTTTATTCCTAGAGAAAGATGGAAAGTTGTATGAAATGTCAAGGTTAGATTTCTCCAGGAAGTTTATTCAGAAACTGTTGTGTTTTAACCCACAAGACCTGAATTGCCTTCTGACCCTGCCTTTTAACAAAGGCTTTGACATAAGTTTTAGAAATGCCAACCTGTTAAGTGAATTTTGGAAAAGATTTGAGAATGTGAAGACCCAGTTCTCCATGTTTAAGGTGGAAAAACTGACTGACAACACACAAAAAGTGGTGATTGTTAGGATGTTTAATGAAACCGTTAACGGAGAAGACATTTGCATATGGCTGGGTAGATATTGCACTGTGAAGGGCCAGGCTATGAAGGTGGTTGATGAAGATGGGATCTGGAATTGCTCTTGGAGGGTGCCTATCAAACAATGGGAGGACCCCCAAGGATTCCAGGGCCTAAAACATTTGCCATCCATGATAGTTCTTGGAGAAAACAGGGCGACATCTATTACCAAGGAATGCCTAAGCTCTGTCGCAGGTGTGGAGAGCTTGGGCACCTTGTAGAAGCGTGTCAGAAAGTGTTTTGTCGTAAATGCAGAGAAATTGGGCACACTTTTGAAGAGTGTCCCAATGGCAGAAAGTGCAATCTCTGTGGAGACTTTACTCACCTTTACAGAGATTGCCCAAAGTCTTTGCCAACAAAGTTAAAGCACACAAAATGGAGGTTGAGGAAAACAGACAAATGAAAATGAAGGGGCGGAGCAAAGAGATTCAAATCTCCCGCCAAATCTGGAGATTGGTGGAGAGGGTACAGGAAACAGAGGTAATGAGAGGGCGGAGTCAATGAATGAGAAACAACATGGGGAGGTAGATCAAAATGAAGAGACAGAGGTAAGTGGAAATGCAGGGGAGGACACAGAAGTTTTACCTAGTAAAAGTCAATTAAGTGAGCAACTCCCTGTGCTTCAATCGATTAAAAAAAAGAGAGTGGCACACTCCCCTCTCTGGAAAGAATCTGAAAAAGACAAAATGGGAAGATTTACAGATTCCTCCTCATCAGAGGACCTGAATAGATTATTCCCGAGTCAAACAGCCAATGAGATTTCTTTCCTATCGATTGAGCTGCAATCATCCACACCCAGGAGCTCACCCTGTGAGTCAGAAGGGAAACAAACTCAACCCCCTGCCCCCAATACCGTGGGGTTGCATGAAGAGTTTGTTTTACAAGAATTTTTTTTTTTTAATGGATAATCTGGTTTTAAATTTTTATTATTTTAAATGTGGTATCTGCCTTTTAGCCTTTTTTTAATGCTTACGACCATCACCATCTCAACTTTAAATGTGAGAAGCGTGAGGTCACAAACAAGAGCACAATTTGTTTTAGATTTTTTAAGTACACAACCCTCTGATGTATTTTTATTACAGGAATGCGCACTACCCTTTTTAAAGAATTACAAACAATGGGAGGAAAAATGGCACCAGGGACCATCAATATGGAGTGGGTCAAACCACAACAAGGCAGATGGTGTAGCTATCCTGATAAAAAACAGACACATCTTGGTGAAGGTGAGCACAATATTAAGAGACGGATGAGCACTTTTAGCCAACTTGACTGTTTTAGGGAGGGATTTTAGTGTACTAAACTTTTACGGGCATGCAGATAAAAACGACAGATACAACCTTTTGGAAGACATGCAACCCCACCTTTTAGGGAGAAGCCCCTTAATCTATGCCGGGGATTTTAATTGTGTTGTAGGAAAGGGAGATAGGAAAGGGGCGGGAGATGATTTTAAAAAGGATAAAACAACAAACCTGCTGCAAGAAATTTTAAAAGATTTTAGACTGACTGACTGTTTTAAATTTATGCATCCTGAAGCCGAGGGACACACTTGGTTTAGTAGTGATGGTGCCAAAGCCTCTCGCATCGATTTTGTTTTTACTAGAGATTGCCCACCGAGAGATGCTAGAGTAACCCCCCTTTTCTTTTCTGACCACACTATGCTATCGTGCACCCTTACACTTTCCTCGGTGTGACTACAGGGAAAGGTCTGTGGAAACTAAACTGCTCCTGTTACAAGACAAGGAGATAGAGAGTGCATACAGGGATCAGTATAGTCAATGGCAGACCCTTCAGGACTTCTATGATTCAAAAGCACAGTGGTGGGAAATGGTGAAGGAAAGGACCAAGACCTTTTTTATTCAAGCAGGTAACAAAAAGAAAAACAAAGAAAAAAGACAAATGGTGGGGTTGCAGAAACGACTACAACGCTATTTTAACCTTCTAAACTTAGGATATGATTTTAACGATGAAATCAAAGAAGTTAAAAAAGAAATGACTAAATTATCTGAAATAAAAAGTAAAGGAGTAATGCTCAGAAGTAAGGAAAAGGAAATTGAACAAGGAGAAAAATGTACTAGGTATTTTTTCAGAAAGATTGTGAGCAAAGGAGGGGCAATGGCAAGTATAAAGAACAAAGAAGGAAAGGTGAAGACCAACACAAAGGACATTTTAACTGTGGTGGAAGAGTTTTATGAAGAATTGTACGAAGACAAAAAGCTAGATGAAAATGTATTAAAGGAAGTTTTAAACTTGGTCAACAAAACAGTGAAAGATAAAGAACTTTTAAGCAAAGATTTTAATATTTTAGAAATGACAAAATGCTTAAAGTTTTAAAAAAGGTAAGTCTCCAGGTGGAGATTGACTCCCAGTGGAATTTTATTCGACTTTCTGGAGCATTTTAGCAGAGGACCTTTTAGCTGTTTTAAATGACTTTGACAAGACTGACCTTTTACCTGACAGTTTTAGAACAGGTTTTGTAACACTTTTATATAAGAAAGGTGAAAAGAAGACTTGCAAAATTGGCACCATTACACTTTTAAACTTTGACTGTAACTTTTAGTAAAATTTTAGCTACACGCACATCAGAGATTTTAGCAGATCTGATCCACCCTGACCAAACCTGCGCTGTACAAGGAAGGAAGATCACGGACAGCCTCGTACTGATAAGAGACGCCATCTGTTATGCGAGAGACAGAAATATTCAATTAGCAGTATTAAATTTAGATTTTGAAAAAGCATTCGACCGGGTCTCGCACCACTACTTGTTTAAAGTTTTGGGAAAATGTGGGTTTCCTGGGAGATACTTAGCGTGGGCGGAGCTGCAATATGGAAACATAAATAGCAGAATTCTGGTAAATGGGCACCTCACAAAAGCAGTTAATATACGCTATGGGTCCGTCAGGGCTGCCCGTTATCGCCTCTTCTTTATGTGATGTGTATTGAGCCTCTGGCACAGGATTTGAGAAGGGACCAATGGATCAGAGGACTCCCCATCCCAGGGACAGGAGGACTGATAGCAAAGACAGCACTTTATATGGACGACGTAAACATTTTATGCACAGACGTTTTATCAATTCAAAGAACTTTAGAGCGGACGGACTGGTTTGGAAGGGCAAGTGGGGCAAAATTAAACCGAAGGAAAACACAAGCACAGTTTTATTGACCTTGGAGACCCACTGATATAAACGGACTGGACTTGACAGTGAAAACCACAGATTTAAAAATTTTAGGGGTGAAGTTTGACAGTGAGGGAGGTGGGAAAGGGAACTGGGTAGACATTTTAAAGAAAGCTAAGCAAAGATTGGGGTTTTGGAGATTAAGAAAATTGACAATAGAAGGGAAAGTTTTAATATTAAAAGCTGTCATTTTACCATTATTACTGTTGTTATGCTCTGTTTTTAACCCTCCAAGAATATTCCTCCTGGCTCTGGATCGGGCAATCTTCTACTTCTTGTGGGATCAAAATGCCCAAATTGTGTCGAAAATGTGGGAAAATGGGACACCTCGCTGAGGCATGCCAAGAAATTGTGTGTAGGAAGTGCAGAGAAATTGGTCACATTTTTGAGGAATGTACCAATGGCAGACGGTGTAATCTCTGTGGAGATGCCAACCATTTCTACAGAGATTGCCCTAAAAGTTTTGCCAACAAATTGAAAGGCAACAAAATGGCCCCACCAAAGGAACAATCCAAAGAACAAAGAGAGGAGGAGGCGAGCCTGAGGTTTTGGCGGAATTTTACATTCCCAGCCAGCCTAAGGGATTGGACAAGAAGGAGGAAGTGGGGCGGCCACAGGGGCGGAGTCAGAACTCACTAGTGAACAGGGGGAGGAAGCCGCTCCCAACAAGAAAAAGTAAAGACAAAATGGAGGAGGAAGAAGATGAAACGGCTTCCTCCCTCTACACTGTATCAGAGGTTAGTGTGGCGGATAGTGGGAGTGAAACCGAGTGTTCACTCCCAAATGCTCAAGTACAGAAAAGGTCTGAGATCTCCTCTGCTTCAAACAGAGGAGAAAAGGCTGCGGCATCGCATCGGCCAGATAGTTCCTCTTCGGAAGATCTGGACCGTATGTGGCCTGCAGAATCTCCTAATGAAGTCTCATTTCTACACTTTAAGCTAAGAACATCGTCACCAAAGGAGCCACAAGAGGTTTCCTCTGTGGATTCTGAGGCGGCGAGCACTTGCCCTCCTGATTCCAGTTTATCTGGGGAAGAGGAAAGGCGGGTGCAACAAGAAGTAACATGATTTTAATGTAATTTCTGTAGTCTTTTTATTTGTTTTTATTTTTCATCAATGCTTGTATTTTTAACCATACTGCTCATGGCCCTCACTATCTCTACAATCAATGTGAGAAGTGTGAGGTCTACCTTGCGAGCACAGAGTGTTTTATCATGTTTAAATCATTTTAAGTCAGATGTCCTTTTGTTGAAAGAGTGTGCTCTGCCCTTTTAACCAATTACAGAAAATGGGAAGAGCTGTGGACCCAAGGACCCTCCATTTGGAGTGGCTCCAATTTTAACAAAAATGACGGTGTGGCCATTTTAATAAAAAATCCCAACATTTTGGTGAAGGGCAGCACTGTGGTGAGGGATGGGCGGGCAATTTTAGTTCATCTGACTCTTTTAGGTAAGGATTTTAATGTTTTAAATTTGTATGGTTACACAGGGAAAAATGACAGATACAAGCTTTTAGAAGATTTGCAGCCCCACATGTTAGGTAGGGCTCCCCTAGTGGTAGCAGGGGATTTTAATTGTGTTTTAACAAAAAAAGATAGGAAAAGGGTAGGAGATGATTTTAAAATCTTTGACTATATTTTTAAATAAAACCGATGTCTTGTCAACTTTAAGTTAGTCGACTGTTTTAAAACAATGCATCAGAGAGAGGAGGGCTTCACCTGGTTCAGTGGTGATGGCGCCAGAGCCTCTCGAATCGACTACATTTTTACAAGAGACTGCCCGCCAACCGATGCAACATTGACCCCCCTTTTCTTCACTGATCATATGATGCTCTCCTGCACTCTTTCACTACCCACGGGTGTGACAGTAGGGGGAGGGCTGTGGAAGCTGAACTGCTCCCTATTAGAGGATGAGGAAGTGATTAGAGAGTATAGGGAGCAGTTCAGCCAATGGCAGACCCTCCAGGACTTTTTCGACTCACGAGCACAGTGGTGGGAGATGGTGAAACAAAAGACAGGACATTTTTTTAGAAATATAGGTAAGGAGAAAAAGAAAAAAGAAAAAAGATGCATGATGGGGCTGCAAAAAAGACTGCAGAGATATTTTAACCTTTTAAATAATGGATTGGATTTTAAGGAGGAAATAAAGGAAGTAAAAAAAGAAATGTCAGTTTTATCTGAAGCTCAATGTAAGGGAGTCATTTTAAGATGCAAAGAAAAAGAGATAGAAGAAGGAGAAAAGTGTACAAGATATTTTTTTTTAAAATCTATTTCACGGGGAGGGTCAATAACAATCTTAAAAACTTTTAGAGGGAGGGAGGCAAAAAACATGGAGGAAATTTTAGGTGAAATAGAACTTTTTTATAGTAATTTATATAGCACAAAAGAAGTACACAATGACATCTTAAATGAAGTTTTAGAATTTTTAGAAACAAAGATAAAGTGTCCAAATGTGCTTTTATCCCAGGATTTTACTCTTTTAGAACTAAATAAATCACTCAAAAGTTTTAAAAAAGGGAAGTCCCCAGGAATGGATGGACTTCCCTTGGAGTTTTATTTGACTTTCTGGGACATTTTAGCACATGACTTACTGACAGTTTTTAAAGAATTTGAGACTCTCGACAGACTTCCGGACAGCTTTAGAGTAGGGATAGTTTCGCTTTTATACAAAAAAGGAGACAGGACTGACTTGAAGAACTGGCGACCAATCACGCTTTTAAATCTTGATTGTAAACTTTTTAGTAAGATTTTAGCCACGCATGTCGACTGTTTTAGAGGACGTAATCCACCTGGATCAAGCATGCGCTGTGCCCGGTAGGAAGATCACAGACAGCCTGGTTCTGATTAGAGACGCCATCTGTTACGCGAGAGACAGAAACATTCGACTAGTAGTCCTAAATTTAGATTTTGAAAAAGCTTTTGACCGCATCTCGCACCAGTTCCTTTTAAGTACTGGAAAAATGGGTTTCCCAGGAGGTTTATAGCTTGGGTGGAACTGCTATACAACAGTCTAGTCAGTAAATTTGCAGTAAATGGGCATTTATCCAAAGCTGTTAACATTCACAGCGGCGTCCGTCAGGGTGTCCGTTATCCCCCCTACTGTATGTGGCTTGCATTGAGCCACTGGCACAAATCTTGAGAAGGGACAAATGGATTAAAGGACTGGACGTCCCAGGGACTGGTGGACTGGCGACCTGTGTTTTATATATGGACGACGTTACCCTTTTATCGACTGACCTTTTATCGGTACGAAGAGCAATGGACTTGACTGACTGGTACGGTCGGGCCTCGGGCGCCAAGCTCAACAGAAGTAAGTCGAGGCCCAGCTCTTCGGGCCGTGGGGAAACGTGGACACAGGCGGACTGGATTTGGATTTTAAAGATAATGACCTGACAGTTTTAGGAGTAAAATTTGACAAAGAGGGTGGAGGACAGGAAACTGGACTGACATCTTAGGAAAGTTAGGCAAAGACTGTGGTTTTGGGGACTCAGACAACTGACAATTGAAGGCAAGGTTTTAGTTTTTAAAGCTGTAATTTTACCACTAATTTTACTTGTCTGTTCTGTTTTTAGCCCCCAAAATGCATTGCCAACCTGGAGAGAGCTGTGTTTTATTTCCTGTGGGGGTCCAAGTGGGAGCGGTTGAAGAGGGAGGTCATCAAGAAAAGAAAAGAGAATGGCGGAAAGGCCTCCCAGACCCCCACCTGTTTTTAACTAGCCGTTTTACCGCCCTTCATATCAAATATGCCTTAACCCCATCCAGAGAAAATAAGACTGCAGCCATGACTCGATTCTGGATGGGGTCATACCTAAGAAATTTAAAGATTTTAGCAGTTGATTTAAAAACCCCAGTGTCTTTTATTCTCCCGAAACATTACTGTTTTATTAAGAAATTTTTAAAGAAACACTTTTTAGAAACAGAGGATGTGTCGATTTTAACTAATCATAAGTCTCTTATCTCTCTTGTGCAGGATCGAGAAAAGGTGAGTCCAGTTCCAGGCCTCACACTAAGTGAGGCCAAACAAGTTTGGAGGAACGTTTCCCACCCAGCTCTCCAGAACAGGCACAAAGACTTGGCGTGGATGGTGGCCCATGAGATCCTCCCGGTCAGGCGGTTATGCACTCCAGAGGCATGGCCAAAAATCCCATCTGCCCACGGTCCGGTGCAAATCCCGGAGCCCGTCTACCATCTGCTCTGGGAGTGCGGTGCTGCGCGGGACCTGTGGGCCAGGGCCGGCCCCTGTTTTCCCGTGCCTGCCAGCGGGTGGGGCCCAGGTGGACTACAAGCTCGCCATCCTGGGGGTGGGTCAGGGCCTTAAAGGCCAAACAACGCAAGAATTTGCATCGCTCTGGCTCACCCTCAACATAATAAAGGATGCCATCTGGGTCACCAGAAACCTGCTGGTGGGGAAACGCGTGACTGTACCCCTCCACGCGTGCGAGCAAATGATAAGAACAGCGCTGCAGGGTGGGCCACTCGTCGTCATTCGGACGGGGGGGCCGAGGCCACACAAAAAGGTCCCGGCCACCACCGACCTTGACTGACCGTAGATGCACCCTCACCAATCTGGCTGATGTCTGATGTCTGCTTTTTGCAGGAATGGCATCTAAAGGAGGAAAATGATATTTCTGTGTTTTCTGTGGGCTGGGATTTAGGGCCTTCTTTTTGGGGTGTGGGGAATGTCAATGAAGATGGGGTGGGTGTTTTATTTTTTCATTCTAGGGAGGATGGTCGTACTAGGACGTGAGGTGGAGAGGGTTATCTTTTCGGTTTATTAATGTTTATGGGCCGAGTAAATTGGGGGACAGGGATGGGTTTTTTGAATGCCTGAATTAATTTTTGTTTACTAACAGACTTTTAGTGATGGGAGGTGACTTCAATGTATCGTTGGATAATGCATCTGGAAGAGAGCTGGCCCAACTAATAGCTAGTTTCTCTCTTTGTGACTCTTTTCGGGGGGCAGGAGGGCGGGCACCCACTTTCACCTGGCAAAACAGCAGACTGGAAAGGGCACGCTGGATTATATTTTTTTACCGGTTCATGTAAAGGTGTCAAAATATAAACATACTCCTATGTGGTGTTCAGACCACTGTTTAGTGGAGGTTTGGGTGGAGGTGGGAGGGGAGAAGTGTGGGAAAGGGGTGTGGAGGTTTAATACTGCCTTTCTGAAGGATAGGACCTTTCGAGTGGCTCTGTTTAATCTGATAGCTGGGTGGAAAAATCTGCAAGGTTTGTTTCAGTCCCATGGGGAGTGGTGGGAGGGGTTTAAGGAGAGGGTTGCAGTCTTCTGTCGTAATTGGGGCAGAGAGATGGCAAGAAGTAGGAGAGAACAAATAAGAAGGTGGTCTGAAGAACTGCAGTCTCTCTGGACAGGGGGTGCTTTAGGGACAACTGAGGGATGGGCGAGGGCAAGATCTTTGCAAGGGGAAATGAAAAATCATTATTGGGAGGAAGCAAAGTCTTTTTTGCAAGGCTCAAGTGTGGAAAAACGGCTTCTTGATGAAAAACCTACTAGTTTTTTCTTTGCTTCAGTGGGGGGGAGACAAAGGGGGAGTTATGTAGAGGGTTTTAGGAGTGAAGGAGGAGTGGAAACTTCTGTAAAGGGAATGTTGGAGGTGGCTAAGAGTTATTATAGGGATTTATTTAGTGATAGGAGGCCATTTGGTACGAAGTATGAGGATGTGTTGGGTGATCTGGGGGCGAGCTTGGGGGAAGAGGATAGGGTAGCACTAGAAGGACCTTTGACTTTGCAGGAAGTTAGTCTGGCAGTTTCTTCACTTAAAAAAGGGACGGCTCCAGAATGTGATGGTTTGCCAGCAGCTTTCTATGAGTTTGTACTGCCGTGGATAGGAAGTGAGTTGGTGGCTGTCTATCAGGAATGTTTTAAGAAAGGTGAGTTGGTGGAGACTATGAGAACAGGATTGGTGTCTCTGTTATACAAGAAAGGGAAGAAGGAGGAGTTGGGAAATTGGAGGCCAATTACTCTTCTAACAACAGACTATAAGGTATTAGCTAAGGTTTTAACGGAAAGGCTTAAGAAGGTTATATGGGTAGTAATCCACCCTGATCAAACCTGTGGTGTGCCTGGTAGGTCATGTTATTTGAACTTAGCTCTAATTAGAGATGTGATAAGCTGGGTAGAACAGCGTCAGCTTCCTCTAGCTATTTTAAGTCTTGATCAGGAGAAGGCCTTCGACAGGGTTAGCCATGCCTTCTTAGAGGCTATTTTAAAGCATTTGGGGTTTGGTTTAATCTTTAGGGCTTGGGTAAAGCTGCTTTACCGGAAGGCCTTTAGTAGAGTTGGGGTAAATGGGTGGTTTTCGGGAAAGGTGGAGCAGTTAGGGGGTGTACGACAGGGGTGCCGTTTGTCGCCCTGCTTTATATTTTGTCTTTGGAGCCTCTGTTTGGGTCTTTGAGGGCAGCGCCTGCTTTTACAGGCGTTCATTTGCCAGGAGGTGGAGGCATGTGTGCCAAAACAGCTGCCTATGCAGACGACATGAACCTGTTCCTGACGTCCAATTATTATTTTGGGGTGGTGGGCAAAATATTGGAAAAGTTTTGCAAAGTACCTGGAGCGAAGGATAATTTGGGCAAGTCTTCTGTTAAGTTCTTTGGGCAGTGGACTGAGAAATTGGAGGCAAGAGGGGGCTTTAACATTTGTGCGGAAGGGTTGAAAATTTTAGGGGTTAGGTTTTCTGGAAGCAATAGTGCAAAGGAAAATTGGGAGGCAAGAAAGAAGGTGGTGCAGGCAAAGATAGTGAAGTGGAGTGCAAGGGGGTTGTCTTTGTGGGGAAGGGTGGAGGTAGTGAAGGCAGACTTACTTCCAAGCCTGAATTTTTTGGCTTATGTATTCCCTGTTCCTTTTTGGTACGGCAGGAAACTAGAAAAATTGATATTTTCTTTTTTGTGGAAAAATGGTACTGAAATGGTAGCCAGGTCGCAGATGTATAGGTCGGTGAAGGAAGGAGGGAGGGGCATTCCTTGCATCTCTGTGAAAATGGATGCAATTTTCTATTCATGTGCTGCACGTTTAGCAGTTCAGGAGACAGAGCATAATGCCAGGTTTTTAGCCCAGTTTTGGTTAGCTTTTTCTCTGAGAGCTATAAGCAACTGGAGGGGTACAAGGCCATGGTCTACAAATAGACCTCATTACTATCAGAGAGTTGTAGATCTCATTGCCCAGAAGCCTTGGTGTCTAGAACAGTCCCTGATCATGGAGCATAAGCAGTTGTATCAGAGATTGAGGGGTGAACTAGTGGATGGGGTGGAGAGAGTGGACTCGCCTTATGGAGTGACTTGGGATATGTTACAACCATCTTATTTAACAGGGTTTTGTAAAGATTTAAATTGGCTGGCAGTTCTTGGTCGGTTACCAGTGAGGGAGAGGTTATATAGACATGGCGCAGGTAAGTCACCAAAATGCCCAATTGGTTGTGGTCGAGATGAGACTGTGGAGCATGTATGTATAAGTTTGCGTCTGGACAAAGCATCACTAGGTGGGTTAGTTCACCCGCCGGGGTCTTTTATTGGCTCAAACAGGTTTTTTTTGCACTACCCGGGTCAACCAGTGTACTGCAGGAGGTGCGGTGTGCAGGGGCATGTGAAAGCAGACTGCAAGAGACCATCTATTCCGTGAATGTCCTAGCAGACAAAGGAAAAAAACTTTTGCCAGCTTGTTTCAGGAGGGACAAGGTCAACAGGTGAATTTTGAAGGATTATTGATGAATGTTTTTCAGATGGAGGGGAGAGTCAAGAGGCAGGCCCTTCAGGTGGTGTTGTAGGCGGTGGGGCTGTGAGAGAGCAGAAAGCGGAAACAAGGAATGGAGACGTGGTGGTAAAGGGAGGCTGTGTAGAGGAGCCTCTGAAGAGTCCTTCGCAGGTTTGGTCGGAGTTTGATGTGGAAGAGGTTCTGTGTGGAATTTATGGGGAGACGAATTTGAGGATGGAAGAGCCTACAGGAGATGAAGGGGAGTTTTCTTTGCCAATGGAATTGGAGCAAGACGCAATGGGGCCTGGCAAGGGTCAAGGTGTAAGGAGAAGGAAGTTCTCGGAGGAAGTGACTGGAGATCGGGAGAGGAAGTGCAGCAAAGTGCAAGTCCAAGATCCTACACTCAGACAGATCCACACCAAGGAGGGTGAGGGCGAGATAGACACTGGGGAGTGGCTGGGGGGAGAAGGTGGGGGGAACGAGAGAGGTGGAGGGGTTTTGGAAAAGGTTAAGACAATTCGGCTGGAGGGTAAGATAAGAGAGGAGAATGAGGGTGGTAAAGCGGGGGGATGGATTGAAGTGAGGGGGAAAGGGAAGGGGAGAAAAGAGAGCTTGTGATGTGTTAGTGGGTTTCTGGTTTTTCTTTTTCTTTAAAAAAAGGGGGTTGCATGCTTAAAGGTGGACACTTTGAATGCAAGGGGACTAAAAATGATGCAAAGAAGGACTGCAATATTTATGTCTTTAAAAATGTCACCCTTGGATGTATGTTTTTGCAGGAATGCCACTTGAAAGATGGAAAAGACATTTCTGTTTTTTCTGCGGGGTGGGAAATGGGGCCGTCCTTTTGGGGAGTGGGAATGTAAATGCAGATGGGGTGGGTATTTTATTTTACTCATGGGACTTTGTTATTGAATCTGATATTGTTGTCATTCCAGGGAGAGTAATGGTTGTAGACGTGAGATGGAGGGGTTAGCTTTTCGCTTTATAAATGTCTCACGCCCCAAGTAAACTTGGAGATAGAGAAGGTTTTTTGGAAAGGTTGAGTGCAAGTTTGTACACAAATAGATTGCTAGTCCTGGGTGGGGATTTTAATGTATCTCTGGATAATGCTTCTGGCAGTGCACTGGCTCAACTAGTGACAGGGTTTTCGCTCTGTGATTCCTTTCGGGGCAGGGGAGGGTACCTACCTCTACTTGGTGTAACAATAGGCAGGAGGCGGCTCGTTTAGACTATCTTTTTTTGCCATCATACGTGAAGGTGTTTAACTACACTCAGATTCCCATGTGGTGTTCTGATCACTGTTTGGTGGGGTATGGGTTGAGTTGAGAGTTGAGGGGCGGGGAGGGTGTGTGGAGGTTCAATATTTCCTTTCTTGAGGACAGGGTTTTTTGTACAGCGCTTTTTAATTTGGTAGCAGGTTGGAAAAATTTGCAAGGTCTGTTTCAGTCAAGAGGGAGTGGTGGGAGGGTTTAAGGAGAGGGTGGCCTTTTTTTGTCATAATTGGGGTAGGGAGAAGGCAAGAAGCAGGCGGGGAACAGTAGGCAAGTGGTCAGAAGAGTTACAGGCTCTATGGATAGGTGGTGCTTTGGGGACAGCAGAGGGATGGTCTAGGGCTAGGGTTTTGCAGGATGCTTTGAGGGATTATTACTGGGAGGAAGCTAAGTCCTTTTTGCGAAGATCAAGTGTTCAGAAAACGGCTCTATGATGAAAAGCCAACAAGTTTTTTCTTTGCAACAGTGCGGGGTAGGCAAAGGAAAAGTTATATAGAGGGGTTGAGGGGTGAAAAGGGTTGCTGAGGGGTATTATAAAGAGTTATTCAGTGATAGAACTTCCCCAGACACAGTGTATGGGAAGGTTTTGGACAGTCTGGAGGGGGTTCTAGAGGATGAAGAAAGGAGAGCACTAGAAGGGCCTTTGACCTTGCAGGAGGTTAGTGACGCAGTGGCTTCTTTGAAAAAAGGCAGAAGTCCTGGATGTGATGGCTTGCCAGTAGCCTTTTATGAGTTGGTTTTTCCATGGGTAGGAAAGGAATTGGTGGGAGTGTACCAGGAATGTTTTAGAAAGGGGGAGTTGGTAGAGACAATGAGAGCAGGGTTGGTAACTTTATTGTATAAGAAAGGGCAGAAGTGCGAGTTAGGGAATTGGAGGCCAATCACTTTGATGACCACTGATTACAAAGTGTTGGCAAAAGTCTTGACAGTGAGACTTAAGAAGGTTATAGGAGCTGTAGTCCTGTCGGACCAGACGTGTGGGGTGCCTGGTAGGTCAGTCTCAATGAATTTAGCTCTAGTCAGAGATTTAATCAGTTGGATAGAGCAAAGGCAGCTTCCTTTGGCCATCTTGAGTTTGGATCAGAAGAAGGCTTTTGACAGGGTCAGTCATTCCTTTTTGGAGGCAACCTTGAAGCGCATGGGGTTTGGTCCAGTGTTCAAGGCGTGGGTTAGATTGCTTTATAAGAAGGTTTACAGTAGAATAGGAATTAATGGTCACCTTACAGAGAATGTGGAACAGTTGGGGGGAGTACGACAGGGCTGTCCTTTGTCCCCCCTTCTTTACGTTTTGTCCTTGGAACCTTTATTGGGGGCTTTGAGGGCGGCGCCCTCTCTTAGTGGTGTTCACTTGCCTGGTGGGGGAGGCATATGTGCTAAAGTTGCTGAGTATGTGGACGATACAACCTTGTTTTTGACATCAGAGCGAGATTTTGAGGTGGTGGGTAGGATCTTGGAGGAATTTTGCCAGGCGTCTGGGGCACGTGTTAAAGTGAGTAAGTCATCAGTCATGTTTTTTGGTCAGTGGGCTGAAAGAGTAGAGACAAGAGGTGGGTTTAGTGTCTGTGTGGATGGATTGAAAATTCTCTGAGTCAGATTTTTTAGAGGAGATAGCGCAAAGGAGAATTGGGAGGCAAGGTTGAAGGTAGTGCAAGGCAAGATAGTAAGGTGGAATTCTAGAGGGTTGTCTTTGTGGGGAAGGTTAGAGGTGGTAAAGGCAGATCTTCTTCCAAGTCTAAATTACTTATCTTATGTTTTTCCAGTCCCGTTTTGGTTTGGGAGGAAGTTAGAAAAGTTAGTTTTCTCCTTCTTGTGGAGGAATAGCACCGAAATGGTTGCTAGGGGGCAGATGTACAGGCAGATGAGAGATTGTGGGAGGGGGGTTCCATGCATCCCTTTAAAGATGGAGGCTATGTTTTGCTCATGGGCAGCTCACCTTGCATCCCAAGAGAGGGAGCACAAGGCTAGGTTTTTAGTTCAGTTTTGGCTGGCGTTTCCTTTGAGGTCCTTGGGCAATTGGAGGGGAACAAGGCCCTGGTCAGCAAGTAGGCCAGAGCACTATCGTAGGGCGGCAGACTTTATTGCGTGAAAGCCTTGGTGTTTAGAGCAGTCTCTGATTTTAGAGCAAAGGAAATTGTATCATAAACTTAGAGAGGAGCTTGTAGAAGGGGCAGGGAAAGTGGTAACGCCATACGAAGTGAGTTGGAATATGTTACAGCCTTCATATTTAACGGGTTTTTGCAAAGATCTCAACTGGTTGGCTGGCCTAGGTCGGTTGCCAGTGAGAGAGAGGTTGTATAGGCATGGTTCTGGCAGGTCAATAGAGCACGCCTTGTGGTCGTGCCCAGGAGCCGCAGCCCTCTGGAGGTTAGTCATGCAGTGGTGGGTGATGTGGCGGGGCCTATTATCACAAGGGACTTAATTTTGTATGGGCTGGGTTTAGAAGTTTTTGAAGCAGAGCGAAGGAGAGTAATTTGGGGTACGATTTCAGAGGGGAAACATGTCTTATGGGAGTGGAGAACCAGGTGCTTGAAAAACAGATACCTTCGTTTGGAACCAGAAAGACTATTTTCACAATTGCTGGGGAAAATGTCTGCAGAGGTTAAAGGGTTTAAAATGAGGTTCGGGAGGAGGCAACAAGAAGGGTGTGGAGGGCTGCAGAAGGTTGGGGTAGGTAGAATGTGTGACTGTTTTGTTTTGGGTTCTGTAAAATGTGGTTTTGGGTTTTGTGGCCATGTTAATTTTGAAAGGTCCAGAGAATGAAAGGATGGAAGGCCAAAAGAGGAACTAGTTTGTATTATGTACAAAAATTGGTGTAAAGAAAATGTTTTGTAATCTGATCGTCCCTATCCGGGGACTGCATATTAAATTGATTTTTGGCACTTGGAGCCGGAACCGGGGCTTGCTCCGTCCACTCCAAGCATCGACCTGGTTTTGCAGTGCCTCCAGGAATGGTGTGCTTCCCCTTTTTGGGGACTGCGGTGTTGTGACTAATAGCAGAACGAGTACCGCTGGAACTTTACCAGAATACGCAGACATAGTACAGACACGTGTGTGGGGAGCACACAAGAATGATGATGTGACACAACTATGATTAAGCTGTAGAGAAAACAAAGTTTTAAGAAAGTGACAAATTGTGTCACTGGGGAGTATAGGAAGAAGGGGGAAAAAAAGAGTTGATTCCCGACCCATCACAGCACATTTTTGATGTCCCTCTTATTTGTCTGAGGTCTTGGAGTCTTTACTAGCGAGCTGATGAGTTGAATCAGGTGTGTCTAATTGATTAGGGTCACCTGATTCAAAACTCATGGTCACGCACGTCAGAGTCAGTTTAAATGGAAGGTACCCTTCCTTCCTTTTCCTGGGGGATGGGAAGGTCACCGTTGATGAGGATGGCGAAGGGGGATAGGGCGCCACTGACTGGAGGCCCAGCAATTAATACTTACCTGGCAGGGGAGACACCATGATCAGGAAGGTGGTTCACCCAGGGCAAGGCTCTGCCATTGCACTCCGGTTGTGCTGATCCCTGCGAATTCCCCAAATGTGGGAATCTCGACTGCATAATTTATGGTAGTGGACTGCGTTCACGCTCTCCCCTGATCAAAGTGCTGGTTAAAAGAAGATGGCGTGCTGCGGTAGGGACAGCGGGGGTTTTGTTACAGTTGTATGGCCTCCATCTTCTGCCTTCAGGATTTCACAATGGTCGGTTTTATGGACTTAACTTCAATCTAACGGATTGTGTGGGCTTCTTCGAGAACTGGGGACGGAAGAAACACAACCTCTTGGCAGGCTTGCAGCTCCAGCCCTTGTTTGTACAGGATTTTCTGCCTCTTACAATTCATCTTTATAACCCATATGTGGAAGACAGCGAGGTGTTGACTTTCCTCACAAGGCATTGTGAAGCGGTTAAAGGAGGTGAGCGGGTGAGAGACCGGTTCGGTATCTGGACGGGTAAAAGACGGTTCTTGTGGATCCATCTATGCCAGGCGGTCTGGTTCATCCGCCAGGGTCGTTTTCCATTGGGACAAACAGAGGCTTCCTCTACTACCCAGGGCAGCCCATGTACTGCCGAAGGTGTGGATGTGAAGGGCACGTCAAGGCAGACTGCGAGGGACTGCGGTGTCGTCTTTGTGGGGCAGTGGATCATGTCGCTTCAGGCTGTTCTGCCCCAAAACATTGCAGTCTGTGTGGGAAGCAAGATCATTTGTATCAAGCTTGTCCACTCCGGAGCAAGTCATATGCAAGTTTGCTGATAGAAGGGAAAGAGGCGATACTCACAAGCTTACCGGCTGTAAGGGAAGAGCGGTCCGGAGCGAGGACAATGGTAGAGGTGCAAGAGAAGGATGGTGAACCAGACCGGGGAGAGGTGTATGGGGATAATCAACCAGCCACTGGCAGTGGGGACTTGATTAGTCTGTCCTTGGATGAAAGTAAGGGGGCAGTAGAACAGCAGACAAATCCTGCTCAAGTCTGGTCGGAAATGGACATCGCAGAGGTGTGGTCGGGAGCCTTGGGAGAGGAAGAGGAGCAGGACCTCCTGCAGCCGACACTGGGATCGTCGGATCAACGAGATGGAGTCGCTAATGGATCCAAAAGGGAGAACTCAGCTGACTCGAGGCCTGGATCAAGTCGACGCCGGACCTGGGATGATCGGAGGGATCGGAAGGAGGAGGAGGGATGTAAACTTAGCAAACCGGAGGCGCTGTAAGTCAAGATGGCAGGAAAGGAGGACAGAGAGGAGGGTTCTGTGGAAGAGGAAGAAAGAAAAATGGACGCTGAGTGGGGGTACAGAGTGGAAAAGGATGAGATGATAGCTGAATCTGGTGAATGGACTTAGGTTGCTAGAAGAGTAAGAGGAAGAGGATTAAGAAGGGGTTCACAAAGAAAAGGGGATGGGGAGGGATAATATGAGGAACAAGTGGGATGGGGGTGTCTTGATGGAGGGTGGGGTTTGATGGGGTTTGGGTACCTTTCAAATGGGGATAATTAAAGTAGCAACTTTCAATGTCAGGGGAATGAAAATCGTCGAGAGGCGGGCAGCTCTTTATCTTTCGGTTAGAGATTTGTGTTATGATGTTTTGTTTCTACAAGAATGCCATCTGGAGAATGATAAGGATGTGGAGTGTTTTTCAAAAGAATGGACTTTGGGACCGTCCTTTTGGGGAGTGGGAAATGTGAGGGCGGATGGGGTGGGGATTCTTTTTTTTTTCTTGGGAAGTGTCAATTGAAGCGTCAGGGGTTATTGTCCCAGGAAGAGTGATTTTTGTGGATGCTCGTTGGAGAGGGGTTGCTGTCCGTTTTATAAATGTGTATGCACCCAGTAAGCAGTGGGAAAGGGAGCGGTTTTGAAGAATTTTTTCCTTTACTGTACACTAAAAGGCTGGTAGTTCTAGGAGGTGATTTTAATGTATCTATAGACAAGGGTCAGGGGGGAGGGCTGGAAGAGGTAATCCAGGGTTTTGGGCTCCAGGATGCCTTCGGGCAGCGGGTGATGGGGTCCTGGTTATACGTGGTGGAATAGTAGGCAGGAGGCTTGAGGCTAGATTTTTTTTCCCAAGTCGGTTTAAGTTAGTGGGTATACTGTGCAGCCTATGTGGTGCTCAGACCATGGTCTTGTGGGTTCTTGGGTGGAAGGGGAGTTTGGGCAAAGGGGCCGGGGGAGGTGGAAACTGAACACCACTGATCTTCTGGATCCAATCTTTTGCAGGGTTATGAAGGAGTTGTTTATAGGGTGGAGGAATTTAAAAGGGTTTTATCAATCTCATTTGGACTGGTGGGATGGGGTTAAAGAAAGGGTAAAGTTTTTTGTAAAGAATGGGGCCTGGCATTGGTGCGGAAAAAACGACAACAGGCACGGCAGTGGACTATGGATTTACAGGGGTTATGTTCGCAGGGGTTTTTAAACTCTGCACAGGGGTGGAGGAAGGCAACTTTTCTGCAAGAAGCTTTAAAGGAATATTATAGGGGGGAAGCAAGGAAGTTCCTGGTTCAATTAGGGGTAAGTAGGCGTGGGTTGGATGAGAGACCTACAAAGTTTTTCTTTGCAACGGTGAAAGGTAGGCAGAAGCGAAGTAGCATGAAGGGGCTAAATACGGCTACTGGTAAAGTTGATTCAGTGGAGGGGATTTGGAAGGCTGCAGCCACCTTTTATAAAGATTTGTTTTCGGTCAGGGAAAGGAGGGGAACAACAGCAGATCTTTTTCTTAATGATCTAGATAAGAGGTTGGAGGATGCAGAAAAGTTAGCCTGGAGGAAAAGGTCACATTAGAGGAGGTAGAGGTAGCAGTAATATCCCTGAAGGGGGGTACGTCCCTGGGTGCCGATGGTCTTCCAGCTGAGTTTTATCAGGTTTTTTTGCCGTTAGTAGGTTTGTATTTGGTTAAAGTATTCCAGCCAGCCTTAGGAATTGGACAAGAAGGAGGAAGTGGGGCGGCCACACGGGCAGAGTCAGAACTTGTTAGCGAAAGAGGAGGAAGCCGCTCCCCAACAAGAAAAATTGGAAACAAAATGGAGGAGGAAGAGGATGAAACGGCTTCCTCCCTTTACACTGTATCGGAGGTTAGTGTAGCGGATAGTGGGAGTGAAATCAGTGTTCACTCCCAATGCTCAAGTGCAGAAAAGGTCTTCGAGATCTCCTCTGCTTCAAACAGAGGATAAAAGGTTGCGGGCATCGCATCGGTTAGATAGTTCCTCTTCGGAAGATCTGAACCGTATGTGGCCCACAGAATCTCCCAATGAGGTCTCTTTTCTGCACATCAAGCTGAGAACATCGTCACCAAAGGAACCACAAGAGGTTCTCTCTGTGGATTCTGAGGCGGCTGGCATTTGCCCTCCTGATCCCAGTTTTTCTGGGGAAAAGGAGAGGCAAATCCCACATGATATAACATGATTTTAATATAACTTTTTGCAGTCTTTTTATTTGTTTTTTATTCTTCAAATAATGCTTGTATTTTTAACCATACTGCTCATGGCTCTCACTGTCTCCACAATCAATGTGAGAAGTGTGAGCTCTACTCTTCGAGCACAGAGTGTTTTATCAAGTTTAAAAACTTTTATGTCAGATATTTATTTATTGCAAGAGTGTGCTCTGCCTTTATTATCCAACTACAGGAGATGGCAAGAACTTTGGACCCCCGGACCCTCCATGTGGAGTGGCTCCAATTTTAACAAAAATGACGGTGTTGCTTTTTTAATCAATAACCCCAACATCTTGGTGAAGGGCAGCACTGTGGTGAGGGATGGGCGGGCAATTTTAGTTAATCTGACTTTTTTAGGTAAGGATTTTAATGTGTTAAATGTGTATGGTTCTACAGGGAAAAATGAGAGATACAAGCTTTTAGAAGATTTGCAGCCCCACATGCTAGGTAGGACTCCCCTAGTGGTAGCAGGGGATTTTAATTGTGTTTTAACACTTTTTAAAAAAAAAAAGACTATTTCACGGGGAGGGCCAATTACAATTTTAAAAACTTTTAGAGGGAGGGAGGCAAAAAACATGGAGGAAATTTTAAGTCAAATAGAACATTTTTATAGCGATTTCTATAGTCCAAAAGAAGTACACGACGGCATCTTAAAGGAAGTTTTAGATTTTTTAGATAAAAAGATAGAGAGTACAAACGTGCTTTTAGCCCAGGATTTTACACTTTTAGAAATAACAAATTCACTCAAAGGTTTTAAAAAAGGGAAGTCCCCAGGAATGGATGGACTTCCCTTGGAGTTTATTTGACTTTCTGGGACATTTTAGCACATGACTTACTGACAGTTTTTAAAGAATTTGAGACTCTCGACAGACTTCCGGACAGCTTTAGAGTAGGGATAGTTTCTTTGTTACACAAAAAAGGAGACAGGACTGACTTGAAGAACTGGCGACCAATCACGCTTTTAAATCTTGATTGTAAACTTTTTAGTAAGATTTTAGCCACACGCATGTCAACTGTTTTAGAGGACGTAATCCACCTGGATCAAGCATGCGCTGTGCCCGGTAGGAAGATCACAGACAGCCTGGTTCTGATTAGAGACGCCATCTGTTACGCGAGAGACAGAAACATTCGACTAGTAGTCCTAAATTTAGATTTTGAAAAAGCTTTTGACCGCATCTCGCACCAGTTCCTTTTTAAGGTACTGGAAAAAATGGGGTTCCCAGGGAGGTTTATAGCTTGGGTGGGACTGCTATACAACAGTCTAGTCAGTAAATTTGCAGTTAATAGGCATTTATCCAAAGCTGTAAACATTCACAGCGGCGTCCGTCAGGGGTGTCCTTTATCTCCCCTACTGTATGTGGCCTGCATTGAGCCACTGGCACAAATCTTGAGAAGGGATAAATGGATTAAAGGACTGGACGTCCCAGGGACTGGTGGACTGACGGCGACCTGTGTTTTATATATGGACGACGTTACCCTTTTATCGACTGACCTTTTATCGGTACGAAGAGCAATGGACTTGACTGACTGGTACGGTCGGGCCTCGGGCGCCAAGCTCAACAGGAGTAAGTCCGAGGCCCAGCTCTTCGGGCCGTGGGGAAACGTGGACACAGGCGGACTGGATTTGAATTTTAAAGACAACGACCTGACAGTTTTAGGAGTAAAATTTGACAGAGAGGGTGGAGGACGGGGAAACTGGACTGACATCTTAGGGAAAGTTAGGCAAAGACTGGGGTTTTGGGGACTCAGACAACTGACAATTGAAGGCAAGGTTTTAGTTTTTAAAGCCGTAATTTTACCACTAATTTTACTTGTTTGTTCTGTTTTTAGTCCCCCAAGGCGATTCCTGGCCAACCTGGAGAGGGCGGTATTTTATTTCCTGTGGGGGTCCAAGTGGGAACGATTAAAAAGGGAGGTCTTTAAAAAAAGAAAGGAAAATGGTGGAAAAGGCCTCCCGGACCCCCACTTGTTTTTAGGTAGCCGCTTTACCGCCCTCCACATTGGATATGCACTGACCCCATCCAGAGAGAATAAGACAGCGGCCATGGCTCGTTTCTGGATGGGGTCCTATTTAAGAAGCATAAAGATTTTATCAATCGACCTGAAAACCCCAGTGTCTTTTAATTTGCCAAAAGAGTACAGTTTTATAAAGACATTTTTGAAAAAATTCCTTTAGAGACTAATGATGCCAGCATTTTAACTAACCACAAAAAACTCATCTCTCTTGTGCAGGACCGGGAAATGGTGAGCCCAGTTCCAGGCCTCACACTAAGTGAGGCCAAAGACGTTTGGAGGAACGCAGCCCACCCAGCTCTCCAGAACAGGCAGAAGGACTTATCGTGGATGGTGGCTCATGAGATCCTCCCGGTCAGGGCGGTTATGCACTCCAGAGGCATGGCCAAAAACTCCATCTGCCCACGGTCCGGGTGCAAATCCCCGGAGACCGGCCCCCTGTTTTTCCCGTGCATGCCAGCGGTAGGGGCCCAGATGGACTACAAGCTCGCCATCCTGGGGGTGGGTCAGGGCCTTAAAGCCCAAACATCGCAAAAATTTGCCTCGCTCTGGCTCACCCTCAACGTGATAAAGGATGCCATCTGGGTCACCAGAAACCTGCTGGTGGGGAAACGCATGACGGTCCCCCTCCATGCGTGCGAGCAAATAATAAGAACAACGCTGCAGAGTGGGCCGCATGTCGTCATTCGGACGGGGGGGCCGAGGCCACACAAGAAGGTCCCGGCCACCACCGACCTTGGCCACCCGTAGATGCACCCTCACCACTCTGGCTACGGGGCCAGCGGGGCGGAGGAGAGGGGATCTCCGCTGGGCCCTAGAAGCGGAGAGTCCAGGGCCTGTTCTGGAGACCTGGAGTGAATGGACATTCTTGATAGGGACTCACCCGCGGTCCTGCACAACAGAGGATTTTTAAATAGTATGATTTTATTGTGTGTTTTAACTGGCTTGTATTTATTTACTATTTATTTTTCATTAATTTATCCTTTCTTTAAGCACCACACTGACTTGCATACATGGACATTTACACAATAGACTACATTGACTGATTTTAACTAGAATTGTAAAAAAAACGTTTTTGGTTTTAATCTGTGTAAACAAGTATGTTTTAAAGAAATGAAATGTGTGGTTTGAATGGAAAAGAAAATGTGACGACAAAACTTTTTTTCGAAAGAAAAATCTGTTCTTATCAGTTTAATATCTGATACGTCCCCTATCCGGGGACTGCATATTAAATTGATTTTTGGCACTCGGAGCCGGAACCGGGGCTTGCTCCGTCCACTCCATGCATCGACCTGGTATTGCAGTGCCTCCAGGAACGGTGTGCTTCCCCTTTTTGGGGACTGCGAATTGTTGTGACTAATAGCAGAACGAGGACCGCTGGAACTTTACCAGATTTCGCAGACATAGTACAGACACCGTGCGTGGGGAGCACACAAGAATGATGATGTGGTGACGCAACTACGATTTACTCTGTAGAGAAAACAAAGTTTTAAGAAAGTGACAAATTCACTGGGGAGTATAGGAAGAAGGGGGAAAAAAAGCGTTGATTCCCGACCCATCGCAGCACATTTTTGATGTCCCTCTTTTTTGTCTGAGGTCTTGGAGTCTTTACTAGCAAGCTGATGAGTTTAATCATGTGTGATTAATTGATTAGGGTCACCTGATTCAAAACTCACGGTCATGGCCTGATTCAAAACTCACGGTCACGCACGTACCTTCCATTAACTGACTGCGACGTGCGTGACCGTGAGTTTTGAATCAAGTTTTGAGTTTTGAACTTTTTGTGTGTTGTCAGTCAGTTTTTCCACTTTAAACATGGAGAACTGGGTCTTCACATTCTCAAATCTTTTACAAAATTCGCTTAACAAGTTGGCATTTCTAAAACTTATGTCAAAGCCTTTGTTAAAAGGCAGGGTCAGAAGGCAATTTAGGTCTTGTGGGTTAAAACACAACAGTTTCTGAATAAACTTCCTAGAGAAATCTAACCTTGACATTTCACACAACTTTCCATCTTTCTCCAGGAATAAAAAACGCATGCTGTGGTGCCTCCTCATGCCGGCACGGGCTGCCGACATTTTGAAGGCACCACAAGCTTAAAATACACAAAACACAAAATAACAATAAATTAATTAAAAACCGAATAAATAGTCATAAATAGAAAAACCAACCAAAAATTAATTAGAAGTGCTTACCTCTTCTGTTCTCACGAGTAGTGCACAATTTCCCCCCAGCTAGTAAGACCTTTAGCCACTTAACAGGCAAAGGCTTCGCTTACCTGAGCAAGCAATCCCTGTCCCGTCCTTTTGATCTAGCCAAAAGGTCGAGAAGCGATAAGAACAGATACTACACAGATTGTTTTCTTTCTTTTAGTTTTATTGTCACAACCTCAATCATTGATCATACAAACAACATCATTGGTTATGTAAGCACTTTGTACAATATTTTCAAATTTACCTCTGTATATGTATATTTTATATGATATCTATTTGTCCTTTAAAAAACAAAGCAAAGAGAAGAATACGTATATAAAAACATTGGTTAAATATATAAAATGGGGGGGGAAAAATACATAACATTCATAAAACCATCAAAGCATTTTTTTTTTGTGCAATCGCGAGGTGAGCCCTTAATCTTTTCTCCATTCGGCTCCTTCAAACAAACACCCAGACCAGTTGCTTCAGGCTCCCAGAGGAGACCCTCTGAAACCGTGGCACCGCTGCCCCTTGTGTGTAGGGGCATCTGCAGGCAGTCAGGGCTTGTGGCTGCGGGTACCTCTTTCTGTGAAGCTCCGGCCCCCACATCCGAATATCAGCGTGCGGTGTACTCCTGCATCCTTATCTTTGCCAGCTTCATGGTGGTATGAGGAGACACCTGCACCTGCTTCCCCACCAGCAGGTTTCTGGAGGTCCAAATAGCATCTTTAACACAGTTTATGGTGAGCCAGAGGTTTGTGTGGGGGAGTGCTGGCTCTCCCCTCTGGCTCATACCACTTGTTATCCTCCTGTAGGTTAGGACCTCCCCTGCTGGTAGGCACGGGAATTTCTTGGAGCCGGCCATTGCCCACAGGTCCCTCGCAGCGCTGCACTCCCAGAGCATATGCCTCACGGTTTCAGGCGCGCCACACCCTTGCCGTGGGCAGATCGGGTTTCTTGCCATGCCTCTAGAGTGCATCACGGCCCTGACCGGGTGGATCTCGTGGGCTACCATCCACGCCAGGTCCCGGTGTCCATTTGAAAGAGCCGGATGGGATATGCAGTGCCAGGCTACCTGGGCTTCTTCTCGAGTGAGGCCGCGCATTGGGCTCACCTGATCTCGCTCCTGTACAATAAAAATAATTGACTTGTGATTAGTTAAAATGTCTCGGTCTTCTTTTTCAAGATCAATTTTTTTTTAAATTTCTTAATAAAACCATATGTGTCAGGTAAATTGAAAGCCATGGGTCTTGTGTGATCACTTTCTAAAAGATTTAATATTCTAAGATAAGATCCCATCCAATATTTCATATGTATTGCTGTAAAACGCGCTCCTAAAAAACATAAAAAGATCGGGCACTCCTTTTCCTCCATTTTTGTGTGCCTTTTTCATATCGTTTCTCTTTAATCTCTCCCATTTTGATCCCCACAAGAAGTAGAAGATTGCCCGATCCAGAGCCAGGAGGAATATTCTTGGAGGGCTAAAAACAGAGCATAACAACAGTAATAATGGTAAAATGACAGCTTTTAATATGAAAACGTTACCTTTGTTGCGGCAAAAATAATGTTAACTCCATTGCATTTCTGAATAAGAGACAAACCTTAGCCAATTGTGTCTTTATAAAGATTTAATTCTTACAAGAATGAATCCACAGTTGGAGCAATAGAAGGCCCAAGCTTTTATACCTCTGTGTCTCAGTGTTTTTCCGTACCGAGGAAAACCCTTCTACCCTTCTGTAACAAAAGCAAATAAGAAAGCAAGGGATGATGGGGGGGGTTACATTTTATGAGGTAGATGTAGGTTTGACTGTGTGTGTGTGTGTGTGTGTGTGTGTGTGTGTGTGTGTGTGTGTGTGTGTGTGTGTGTGTGTGTGTGTGTTAATAAGTGACACCTAAGGCCCGGGAGAGTCCCCAATCTAGGTGTCCCGTAACCCCATGCTAAGAGGTGTTTTTGTGTGATAAAAACTTCTGTGTGAATGTTTGACTTCTGTGTAAACTCAAACATAATCTTCTTCTATGATTAAATTTTTCCTCTATAATTCCCCCTTTTATCATTCTTTGATAATTCACAAGAAAAAAATTAAATGTATATATGAATGTTGTTTTTCTCAAGTCGCACAGTCCAAGCATCGAAAAGAGCACCACGGCTTCGCTTTGCTCCAGTCTTTCAGATGGCAAGATGAGTCGCACAGCTGTACGCCCAGAAAGCTGCTCTGTTAATGAAAGGACTCCAACTGTCTGTAGATTGTGCAACCCGATTCTGTGGGCTTGCAACAGGTTCTAAACTTGTTGTCTCAGCTCCATGTTGTGCCAGCGTCTCTGCTCCTGAGATGATAGTGGCAAGTGATGTTTGTGTGACCTCTGTCCGCACAGACGCGTGTGCCTCCAGCTCCTCTCGGCTCCTTCTCTCCGATCACTGGTGGGATCTTTCTCAGCTACCTTGATGGCGGTGTTTGTCATCAGAAGCACGACAAAAGGCCCTAGTCACCTTTTCACTCTCCATCTGTTCCTTCTGTAGTCCCGTATCACGACATCAAACATCTGGTCTGATGTTATGTAAAGGAGTCCCTTAACCTGCACACAGATCTTAGACACAGAGAGAACATTTCTTTTGCAATAATTCACAAATCATATTGATATAAGCTATTGTTTACCCCTTCCATTAAACAGTCTCGAACAGACTCAGATTTGCTCTAGGCCTTTCCTTCTACAAAATTTTTCATAAAAATACTGTACCCCAGACAGTTTTCATCAGTTTTCATTTAACTAATTAAAAAAAAAATTCATAAAAATACTGTACCCCAGACAGTTTTCATCAGTTTTTCATTTAACTAATTCCCCCTTTGGCTGCCTGATCATCCATGCAGCCATCTAAACATAATGGTCAAAGAATGTTTGGGGTAAACAAGGTTTGCCATCACCACACCATTTTGAAAAGTGAAGCCACATCGTTTCCACAGCTGTTTCTCCGCTGTTGTGGCGAAGGTCTCCGTACTCTGTAAAGAAGTGAAAGCGTTTGTGGTTGTTTCAAATATCAAAAAGACATTATGGTTCCTTTGACTGCTTCTGCCTCGGCCTTCGCAATCTCGCCTGTTTAAATAAAATCTTTGTTATTAATGTGCGCTGCGCATTCATAGATATCAACCTGGCCAGTCAAGAAAATTGTGTCTTGAGAAGCAGACACAGTTGAACCATTCAGAATTGGGCGCCCATCCGATATTACAATTTTCCTGTGTTTCCACAATGCCCCAAAATTATGCCCAACTCCGAACTCAAAACGCAAATCCGTTCAAATTATTACTCTTTTACCTTTCATCAGCTTGCAAATTTCAGTCAGGGCTACAAGCTCCAGTCTTAACCAGGCAATCTTTATCCTGATTCTTTCGTGTTTCAGTGAAAGTTAATATAAAATCTGTATTTCAAATCTGGAAGCCGGGCTAATTGAGTAAGCTCTGTTACTGCACTCCTGTCAATTTAGGGGTGTGTGATACCTTCAAAATCCAAACACACAATACCTTGTTGCTTTCAAGTGTTTAACGACACATCACACATCCCTAGGCCAGACCCTCAGTCACTCCTCAGAGACCAAATACATGATTAGTGTAAAGGAAGAAAAACAATCATTGATTCTCTTGATAAATCCAAATCATCACAGACCCCAATGTTGTCCAATTCAAATTAAACGACAAAAAAATAAGTAAGATAGATAAAAATCCATCTAAACGCTTTAAATCTCCATATAAACATCCTTCAGTTTGTGCTTTGGCCACAGTTCAGAGGACTCCTCTGCCCATGCAGGCGTATGTTTGACATGCACTGATTCTCTTTTGTGCATCTGTCATGGTTGTCATTATCCTCTCTAACTCAACTTCATGTTTATATTCAGATCTAAATGCTCCCAGTTTCTCACTGAACATCATATTTTGTCAAACTTCCTCCAGTCCGTTGTTTTAACACAATTATTTTACAAACCACCCTGTTTTTGGTAAAAATTACTGTTTCCATCAACTGCAATTTCACTCATCATATCTAACCATTTATAACATAAACCTAAATGTGTTAATGTTGAAAACTTTTCATCAAAACGACATAATTACCTATTCGTATTACATTCAATTAGCTCGTTCACTCATCTTTCTCTTGTGACATTATGCTTAATCGTATTTAATACCCAATTCTTAATCAAAATCTTTCCAATTAATTAGGATTTTAAAGTACATTTTCCTTTCAATGTCTTGAATCTTCTTTTCCTTCTTTCCCTACCTTCATGGTCCTCCTTCACTACATCCATAAACCTCCTCTTTGGTCTTCCTTAAACCTCCTGTCTTTTCCTCAGTGCGACTGTCTCCAAACTGCACATCATCACTGTTCTCACTACTGTCCTGCACACCTTCCCTTTCATTCTTACTGTAACCCTCACACAACAGACCTGACACTTTTCTCCACCATTCCAACCTGCCTGCACACACACACACACTTCTTCACCTCTTTTCCCTGGAACCTCACTGTTCCACTTGGTTCCCTCTCATTCACACACATGTATTCTGTCTTCCTGCGGCTAACGTTAGTTCCTCTTTTCTCCAGAGCAAACCTTCACCTCTCTAGACTTTCGTCCACCTGCTCTCACTACAGATCACAATGTTATCCTCAAACATCATAGTCCATGTAGATTACCTGTCTGACCTCCTCTGTCAGCCTGTCCATCACCACTGCAAACAAGAAGGGGCTCAGAACCGATCCTTGATGCAGTCTCACCTTCACCGTGAAGTCCTCTGTCTCACCTCGGCACACCTTTCTACTGTCCACTGCTCTGCAGAAATCCAAAATATTACTGTCCTCCATCTCAATCCTAGTCACACAGAAAGCCTCACAGCCTCTTGTTTTGTTTTGTTTTTGTTTTTCTCTTACATTAATTGTAGTTCTCTAGATAAATTAATGTCCTGCCTCCATTTAATGGAGGAAACACAAAAATAAAACTTTTCATTTTAAAGTTTATATTCCTTTGTTCGCCTCTGGCCTTTCATAATTGTGATGGATTCTCTGGATAATTTAGATAATGACTTAAGCCAATTTGTCATTTTGTCCTGTCAAGTCTATAATTTTTGCTTACTATTTTAACTAATCCAGAGAGTAATTCAAATCCTCATCATAAATGACAAAAGTAGTCATTATTATTTACCAGTAACAGACCAAGCTGGATATCAATCAACTTAAAGCTCGTCCATGTTCTGGATCATCTTTTATCAGAATCACTCAGAATAATACGCTTCTTTTAAAGTCTGTCGTTTGGCTTAACCCATCTGTAGTGATAAAACACTACGCTCAATCAGGGCATAAATATGAACTGCTCATTCTCAAAATTTGCTTCTACTTGGTTTCTTAATCATTTTCAAATCATGTCTGTTCACTATTAAGTTGTCTTTAGAAAAGTCAGCTGGGTTGTTTTGGTTTTGTCTACGCTTTAACATGGCCGATTACAGACACTGTGCCATCCCCGCCTCCACAAGCAGCCTCTCTCTCTCTCTCTCTCTCTCTCTCTCTCTCTCTCTCTCTCTCTCTCTCTCTCTCTCTCTCTCTCTCTCTCTCTCTCTCTCTTACACAGATAATCTTTTCAACAGCCTCTAAGACTTTAACTCAGAACAAACTATAATCTTTAGTTTAAATACCTTTGTTATCCAGACCTTCTCTTTTGAACTTCAAAAGCTGTCCTCATCTTAAAGCCATCACCATGTTTCCGAATGATCCTATGCCATATCTAATGACCTGCAGGATTTAAGACTATGATAGAGACATATTAGTTCAATATCACACAGTTTTACTTCTACCAATTAATACATTTTGTTCTGTTCTCCATAAAATTTATGACAATTCACAGCATGGTCTCAGCTGGCTCTTGAATGCCCCTTACCATCATAACTTTCCCTCAGGGTCTTCCCTGGAATTCACAAACAATATAAGCGGTTCTTGGGTGAGCGGTATAGAGGAACATCTCTGGGTCGGACTGCTGTATATCTGTCTGGACTCTCGGCCCCTACAAAAACACAACTCCTCCCTTTATGATGCTGCTGGCCTCACAGACATCTGCTCAACTCTCATACACACCTCACATAAAAACACTCCCCTTCTTGGAGGTGCCCAAATGTCGATGAAACCCTGGCTTAGGTTGTCCTCCTGCTGGCCAAGAGAGGATCTTACCCGTCTTTGGCGAATCATCTCACGCACATTTGTCATCGCTTAAATTTTTTTTTTTTTTTTTTTGTGACCCTAAACAGGATGATGTTTTCTGGAGCTTTGCATAGAGTGCATTCAAGAGTCATCAGAGCCATCTGGTCTGCTTACTATAGGTAGAACATGGAGACAGGTTAATTATCACAATACAACTAAATCACTAAAATCCACCACTCAGTGAATTTAGCCAGAACAACTGTCCATTCAGTTTAATGTTCTGCTACCTTTGTGTCTCGATCCATCGGTCCTGTACATGGTGAAGGCTTAGATCAGACACAACATTTTCAGTTCTATATTTTAAAAACATCTCATTTTGTTTCATCAAAATATCTATCATTGCCCTCCATGGCAATCCTTTAACTATTAGTCAAAAATGTCCTTTTTATCAAATCATTGTCTCTATGATTTTCAACTGATGCCCTGTGCTTAACCATAAGTATTTCATCACTTATGACACATTCAAACCCAGCACAAAGCTGTTATCTGAGCATGAGAGAGAGACTCTGAGGCCTTCAGGGCTGGCACACTGCATCTTCATCTGCACTGCAACGTTTCACTCTTTACACAAGCTAGTGAGATCTGGTTAGAAATGAATATTGTTTTCAAATAAACTTCAGACATTTTCCTTTTAAACTCTATCCTTAGACTGAAATCACACTTTCAAATCACCCTCAGATTGAGTGTGTGTTACTCAAGCTAGGCCACAGCACCAGAATGATGTGGTGGTGCCAGATTCAGATAAGCAAATCAGCATTTATTACAGCTCAGCACAAGCTTATCTTTTGAAACCAAAGCATCAACTTCTAGGGTTTCCAACATATTAACTTACCTAAAGTTATTTCAACAACCCAATATTCAGTCCAATAAGCATTATCAGAGTTTTGCAAAAGTGAGAAGAGCAAGAACATATTTATTATAACCCTATTGTTATTTCATTATTTTCTTAGACAGAGTTTAAATCTCATCTCTGTATTCATTTCTTTTTACTGGGTTTAGTGTGGTGTCCTCATTTGTCACACCTTCGACACTTCATGGGTGAGTGGACACAGCCCCGCTGACCACAATTAAAACACTCTGTGTCATTCAGCAATTCATGGTATCTTTCATCTGCATTTTCAAAACAAAAATCACATCAGATTCCCACAGTTACTGGGATCTTTCCTTCAGGGTTTAATGTTATCAGATTCCCACAGTTACTGGGATCTTTCCTTCAGGGTTTAATAGCATTCCACCCATTTTACAACCCATGATTATTCATTATGCACTAACATCTAGAAATTTGAATTTCTCTTGTTCTCAATTAATTTATAGCCAGTTAAATTGCCGTATAATTTTCTAAACATAATTAAAACATTGCTGCCCATTTTCTTAATAAGTTCTACTTATTTCTTTAAATTGCTGGCTTCAGAGCAGAGCTGCTTACAGCTCTCTCGTCTCAAAAACTTTTTCCGGCCTGATCAAGTTACTGATCATGTCTCTCAAATTGTTAGCTCTAATTTTGTTATCACAAACTGTTATCCATAGCTTAATCAAAGTTCATACTCACCAATGATCTTTAAACAGCTGTAGTTTCAGTGTGATCAGACAACATCTTCCTTTCCCTGTTATCTGCTTCTTATAACAATCTTCATTTGCATTTCTCACACACATCCCCACAAAGCCCTTAGATTTGTCTCCTCTCCTCAACAGATTATTTCACCCCTCTCATCCTGTTGACTCACAGCGTTTATTTTCTTTTGGAAATCATGATATTTAATTAATTTCTCTATATCCCCCATACATCTCTGGCCATATACTTTTTTTCATTTGACAAAATACCGGTGTATCATATTCTGCTAGCTTCTTTGGGATTTTCCATAGTGGCAGTCTTTCTGTGGTCTTTTGCGTACACGCTATTAATCTGTCGGACGTCTCCTTACAGATCTGATCCTTCACCCAGGACAGACGGGCAGACGCTTCCAGCGCCCTCTGTGATCTCAATTCTCCCAGAATATCTTGATCGCATTCCACGATCTCAACTCTCCCAGAATTTCTTAATCACCCTCTGTGTGATTTCAACTCTCACAGAATTTCTTGATCGCGTTCTACAATCTCAATTCTCCCAGAATTTCTTAATCACGTTCCATGATCTCAATTCTCCCAGAATTTCTTAATCGCGTTGACCACAGAACCAGACTCCCCCTATGGTTTAACCCTAAGTTTCCCAAATCTTAATTTTACCAAATTCACATTAAAATTCCCAAAATTTTGGATTTGTCTCTTACCAGAGTGTCCCGTTGCCACCTCGGGTTCGTATTCTCTTATTCCAGTGGTTGGACCCTCCAGAACCCCTAGACCAGCCGGCCCTTCTCCCTTAATCAGTCGGGGTAAGGCTGTGACTCTACGTCCAGGATGGTCAGTCACCGTCCGCTCCCAGGGTTCCGGAAGGCACATCCAAGGAATCCCTCTTCCTGACACCAAATTGTTGCGGCAAAAATAACGTTAACTCCGTTGCATTTCTGAATAAGAGACAAACCTTAGCCAATTGTGTCTTTATAAAGATTTAATTCTTGCAAGAATGAATCCACAGTTGGAGCAACCATGCTCATGGTGACCACAAGTGTGAACTGTGGAACAATAGAAGGCCCAAGCTTTTATACCTCTCAGTGTCTCAGTGTTTTTCCGTACCGAGGAAAAGGTGATACAAATGTCTTTCCCCCTCTACCCTTCTGTAACAAAAGCAAATAAGAAAGCAAGGGACACAGTGGTTCCCCCCTCCTATCTTCCCCCATCAGTGTTTGTGTCAAGGCCTCAAGCGGTGATGGGGGTTTTACATTTTATGAGGTAGATGTAGGTTTGACTGTGTGTGTGTGTGTGTGTGTGTGTGTGTGTGTGTGTGTGTGTGTGTGTGTGTGTGTGTGTGTGTGTGTGTGTGTGTGTGTGTGTGTGTGTGTGTGTGTGTGTTAATAAGTGACACCTAAGGCCCGTGAGAGTCCCCAATCTAGGTGTCCCGTAACCCCATGCCAAGAGGTGTTTTTGTGATAAAAACAGATGTTTGACTTCTGTGTAAACTCAAACATAATCTTCTTCTATGATTACATTTTTCCTCTACACCTTCTATTGTCAATTTCCTTAATCTCCAAAACCCCAATCTTTGTTTAGCTTTCTTTAAAATGTCTACCCAGTTCCTTTCCCACCTCCTCACTGTCAAACTTCACCCCTAAAATTTTTAAATCTGTGGTTTTCACTGTCAAGTCCAGTCCGTTTATATCAGTGGGTCTCAATGGTCCATAAAACTGTGCTTGTGTTTTCCTTCGGTTTAATTTTCTCCCACTTGCCCTTCCAAACCAGTCCGTCCGCTCTAAGGTTCTTTGAATTGATAAAACGTCTGTGCATAAAATGTTTACGTCGTCCATATAAAGTGCTGTCTTTGCAATCAGTCCTCCTGTCCCTGGGATGGGGAGTCCTCTGATCCATTGGTCCCTTCTCAAATCCTGTGCCAGAGGCTCAATACACATCACATGAAGAGGCAATAACGGGCAGCCCTGACGGACCCCGCAGCGTATATTAACTGCTTTTGTGAGGTGCCCATTTACCAGAATTCTGCTATTTATGTTTCCATATAGCAGCTCCACGCTAAGTATCTCCCAGAAACCCAAATTTTCCCAAAACTTTAATCAAGTAGTGGTGCGAGACCCGGTCGAATGCTTTTTCAAAATCTAAATGTAATACTGCTAATTGAATATTTCTGTCTCTCGCATAACAGATGGCGTCTCTTATCAGTACTGAGGCTGTCCGTGATCTTCCTTCCTTGTACAGCGCAGGTTTGGTCCGGGTTGATCAGATCTGCTAAAATCTCTGATGTGCGTGTAGCTAAAATTTTACAAAAAAGTTTACAGTCAAAGTTTAAAAGTGTAATGGGGCGCTAATTTTGCAAGTCGTCTTTTTCACCTCTCTTATATAAAAGTGTTACAAAACCTGTTCTAAAACTGTCAGGTAAAAGGTCAGTCTTGTCAAAGTCATTCAAAACAGCTAAAAGGTCCTCTGCTAAAATGCTCCAGAAAGTCGAATAAAATTCCACTGGGAGTCCATCTCCACCTGGAGACTTACCTTTTTTAAAACTTTAAGCATTTTGTCATTTCTAAAATATTAAAATCTTTGCTTAAAAGTTCTTTATCTTTCACTGTTTTGTTGACAAAGTTTAAAACTTTAATACATTTTCATCTAACTTTTTGTCTTTGTACAATTCTTCATAAAACTCTTCCACCACAGTTAAAATGTCCTTTGTGTTGGTCATCACCTTTCCTTCTTTGTTCTTTATACTTGCCATTGCCCCTCCTTTGCTCACAATCTTTCTGAAAAAATACCTAGTACATTTTTCTCCTTGTTCAATTTCCTTTTCCTTACTTCTGAGCATTACTCCTTTACTTTTTATTTCAGATAATTTAGTCATTTCTTTTTTAACTTCTTTGATTTCATCGTTGAAATCGTATCCTAAGTTTAGAAGGTTAAAATAGCGTTGTAGTCGTTTCTGCAACCCCACCATTTGTCTTTTTTCTTTGTTTTTCTTTTTGTTACCTGCTTGAATAAAAAAGGTCTTGGTCCTTTCCTTCACCATTTCCCACGACTGTGCTTTTGAATCATAGAAGTCCTGAAGGGTCTGCCATTGACTATACTGCTCCCTGTATGCACTCTCTATCTCCTTGTCTTGTAACAGGAAGCAGTTTAGTTTCCACAGACCCTTCCCTGTAGTCACACCCGAGGAAAGTTCAAGGGTGCACGATAGCATAGTGTGGTCAGAAAAGAAAAGGGGGGTTACTCTAGCATCTCTCGGTGGGCAATCTCTAGTAAAAACAAAATCTATGCGAGAGGCTTTGGCACCATCACTACTAAACCAAGTGTGTCCCTCGGCTTCAGGATGCATAAATTAAAAAAAGTCAGTAAGTCTAAAATCTTTTTAAATTTCTTGCAGCAGGTTTGTTGTTTTATCCTTTTTAAAATCATCTCCCGCCCCTTTCCTATCTCCCTTTCCTAAAACAACATTAAAATCCCCGGCATAGATTAAGGGGCTTCTCCCTAAAAGGTGGGGTTGCATGTCTTCCAAAAGGTTGTATCTGTCGTTTTTATCTGCATGCCCGTAAAAGTTTACGCCCGTCTCTTAATATTGTGCTCGCCTTCACCAAGATGTGTCTGTTTTTTATCAGGATAGCTACACCATCTGCCTTGTTGTGGTTTTACCCACTCCATTTTGATGGTCCCTGGTGCCATTTTTCCTCCCATTGTTTGTAATTCTTTAAAAAGGGTAGTGCGCATTCCTGTAATAAAAATACATCAGAGGGTTGTGTACTTAAAAAATCTAAAACAATTTGTGCTCTTGTTTGTGACCTCACGCTTCTCACATTTAAAGTTGAGATGGTGATGGTCGTAAGCATTAAAAAAAGGATAAAAGACAGATACCACATTTAAAATAATAAAAATGTAAAACCAGATTATCCATTAAAAAACAAATTTTCTTGTTAAACAAACTCTTCATGCAACCCCACGGTATTGGGGCAGGGGTTGAGTTTGTTTCCCTGACTCACAGGGTGAGCTCCTGGGTGTGGATGATTTCAGCTCAATCGATAGGAAAGAAATCTCATTGGCTGTTTGACTCAGGAATAATCTATTCAGGTCCTCTGATGAGGAGGAATCTGTAAATCTTCCCATTTTGTCTTTTTCAGATTCTTTCCAGAGAGGGGAGTGTGTCACTCTCTTTTTTTAATCGATTGAGCACAGGGGAGTTGCTCACTTAATTGATTTTCTCTAGGTAAAACTTCTTTGTCCTCCCCTGCATTTCCACTTACCTCTGTCTCTTCATTTTGATCTACCTCCCCCTGTTGTTTCTCATTCATTGACTCCGCCCTCTCATTACTTCTGTTTCCTGTTCCCTCTCCACCAATCTCCAGATTTGGCGGGAGATTTGAATCTCTTTCCGCCCATTCATTTTCATTTTGTCTGTTTTCCTCAACCTCCATTTTGTGTGCTTTAACTTTTGGCAAAGACTTTGGGCAATCTCTGTAGGTGAGTAAAGTCTCCACAGAGATTGCACTTTCTGCCATTGGGACACTCTTCAAAAGTGTGCCCAATTTCTCTGCATTCGACAAAACACTTTCTGACACGCTTACAAGGTGCCCAAGCTCTCCGCACCTGCGACAGAGCTTAGGTATTCCTTGGTAATAGATGTCGCCCCTGTTTTCTCCAAGAACTATCATGGATGGCAAATGTTTTAGGCCCTGGAATCCTTGGGGGTCCTCCCATTGTTTGATAGGCACCCTCCAAGAGCAATTCCAGATCCCATCTTCATCAACCACCTTCATAGCCTGGTCCTTCACAGTGCAATATCTACCCAGCCATATGCAAATGTCTTCTCCGTTAACGGTTTCAATAAACATCCTAACAATCACCACTTTTTGTGTGTTGTCAGTCAGTTTTTCCACCTTAAACATGGAAAACTGGGTCTTCACATTCTCAAATCTTTTCCAAAATTCGCTTAACAAGTTGGCATTTCTAAAACTTATGTCAAAGCCTTTGTTAAAAGGCAGGGTCAGAAGGCAATTTAGGTCTTGTGGGTTAAAACAAGTTTCTGAATAAACTTCCTGGAGAAATCTAACCTTGACATTTCACACAACTTTCCATCTTTCTCCAGAAATAAAAAACGCACGCTGTGGTGTCTCCTCATGCCGGCACGGGCTGCCGACATTTTGAAGGCACCACAAGCTTAAAATACACAAAACACAAAATGACAATAAATTAATTAAAAACCGAATAAATAGTCATAAAAAGAAAAACCAACCAATAAATTAGTTAAGAAGTGCTTACCTCTTCTGTTCTCACGAGTAGTGCACAATTTCCCCCCAGCTAGTAAGACCTTTAGCCACTTAACAGGCAAAGGCTCCGGTTAGCTGAGAGGCGATCCCTGTCCCGTCCTTTTGATCTAGCCAAAAGGCCGAGAAGCGATGACACAATGACGCAGCGGCAGGGGAGCCGGCAAACGCGACGCCCATCTGGGGCGCGGTTAGGGGGCGTGGGACCTGAAACTTTTGAGGCATGCTACCACCCAGCCGCTCTACAACACCACCAAGGCTCGGCCCGGAGGTGGTGCTACAGCGACCAAAAGTACCAAATCCCTCATAGCTCCCAAACCGCCCGTCGCAGAACCACGTGTCTTATATCATCGGAATCCTTGGCTCGAGCCGAGCGAAGGATTCCGAAATTTTCGGGTATTTTGGATTTTGTGAAAAACCTACTTTTGCACACTAGTCCAAGGTTTTTTGCCCGATCTGACCCAAACCAGTGCAGAAAGATTCCTGAGTCTGACTGTCCATCGAGATCTGGAAAAAGTGGGAATTTCCATTCACATAGGTGGCGGCAGTGTCCTGCTTCTTCACACATGCAAAAGATAGTCATACCATATAGAACTCCTCAAGCCGAGCAACTTTGTCTCTAGGACCACTGCTGTCAATCAAATCGTCCGTTGAATATCAGAGATTATGGGGAAAAAACCTCACTTGGCATACCGATGCCAGGTTTTCCCCCCAACAACCTCGACGGAAGCAACGCGGTTCAATTCCCTGGACTCTCCAGATCATTGACATGACAGAATTAGAAGAAGAAAGAAAAAAACAAACAAACAAAAAAAAACTTCACCATTTGGGGCCATACAACTGTAACAAAACCCCCGCTGTCCCTACCGCAGCACGCCATCTTCTTTTAACCAGCACTTTGATCAGGGGAGAGCGCGAACGCAGTCCCCCACTACCATAAGTTATGCAGTCGAGATTCCCACATTTGGGGAATTCGCTGGGGTCAGCACAACCGGAGTGCAATGGCCTCGCCCTGGGTGAACCACCTTCCTGATCATGGTGTCTCCCCTGCCAGGTAAGTATGAATTGCCGGGCCTCCAGTCAGTGGCGCCCTATCCCCCTTCGCCATCCTCATCAACGGTGACCTTCCCATCCCCCAGGAAAAGGAAGGAAGGGTACCTTCCATTTAAACTGACTGCGACGTGCGTGACCGTGAGTTTTGAATCAGGTGACCCTAATCAATTAGACACACCTGATTCAACTCATCAGCTCGCTAGTAAAGACTCCAAGACCTCAGACAAATAAGAGGGACATCAAAAATGTGCTGTGATGGGTCGGGAATCAACGCTTTTTTCCCCCTTCTTCCTATACTCCCCTGTGACACGCGCTTTGTCGCTTTCTTAAAACTTTGTTTTCTCTACAGCGTAATCATAGTTGTGTCACCACATCATCATTCTTGTGTGCTCCCCACGCACGTGTCTGTACTATGTCTGCGTATTCTGGTTAAGCTCCAGCGGGAAGCACACCGTTCCTGGAGGCACTGCAATACCAGGTCGATGCGTGGAGTGGGACGGAGCAAGCCCGGTTCCGCTCCAAGTGCCAAAAATCAATTTAATATGCACTCCCGGATAGGGACATATCAGATATTAAACTGATAAGAACAGATTTTTTTTTTTTTGTTAACTCCAAAAGCATACATTGCATGCAATAATCAACAGTACATTGATACAAAAAAACACTTTCTTTAACCTTTCGTCCCGTTTTAACATAATTTTCAATATCCCGACAACAAAAGGACCCCACCCAAAGTAAAACAAACCCCCCCCCAAAAAACCTTTTACCCTACACCAACCCTCAGCAACCCTCTCTATACCCTCCTATTTTCTTCTTCCCCATAACGCACTTTGAAGACTTTTACCTTTTTGCTGCCATTTGTCCCAGCAAACGTAAAAATAATCTTTCAGACTCCAGACTTGGAGTCTGCTTCCTTAAACACCTTGTTCTCCATTCCCAAAGAACATGCTTCCCTTCTGAAATCGTGCCCCAAATCACCCTCCTTCGCTCCTTTTCAAAACCTTCTAAACCCACTCCAAACATAACTAGGTTCCTAGTAAGGATTGGCCCTTTCCATTTTTCCCACCACGACATAACTAACCTCCAGAGCGCCTCTGCCCCTTGACACGACCACAGAGCATGGTCTATTGTCTCGTCTTGGCCACAACCAACCGGACACTTGGGCGACCTACCTGAACCATGCCTATATAATCTCTCCCTTACTGGTAGCCGGCCTAAAACAGCCATCCAGTTTAAATCCTTACAAAAACCATTTAGGTACGATGGTTGTAACAAAGTCCAACTCACTCCATATGGTGATTCTACTTTATCTACCCTGTCCAATAACTCCTATCTCAGCCTGTGATACAATTTTTGTGCTCCAGGATAAGGGACTGCTCTAGACACCAGGGCTTACTGGAAATTAATTCTGCCATTTTTTCGTACTGCTCTGGCCTATTTGCCGACCAGGGCCTTGTACCCTCCAACTTCCCAGAGATCTCAAAGGAAAGGCAAGCCAAAATTGGGCTAAAAACCTAGCCTTGTGCACTGACTCTTGGGTTGCTAAGCGAGCTCCCAGGAACAGAAAATAGCCTCCATCTTCAAAGTAATGCATGGAACCCCCTCCTCATTCCTTAACCAGCCGGTACATCTATGTCCTAGCCACCATTTCGGTGCTATTCTTCCACAAAAAGGAGAACACCAGTTTTTCTAACTTTCTCCCATACCAGAAAGGTACTGGGAAAACATAGGCTAGATAATTCAGGCTTGGAAGAAGGTCAGCCTTCACCACTTCTATCCTTCCCCACAAAGATAGTCCTCTTAAGTTCCACCTTACTATCTTCGTCTGAACAACCTTCAATCTTGCCTCCCAGTTTTCCTTTGCACTATTCTTTCTAAAAGATTGGACCCCCAGGATTTTCAACCCATCAGCGCAAATAGTATACCCTCCTCTTGTCTCTGTTCTGTCTGCCCACTGCCCAAAAAACATGACTGAGGATTTACCCACATTTACCCATGCCCCAGACATACTACAGAACTCCTCCAAAATTCTGCCAGCCACCTCAAAATCATAATCTGAGGACAAAAATAGGGTTGTGTCATCTGCATAAGCTGCCACTTTGGCACATATCCCCCCACCTCCAGGCAAGTGAATGCCTATAAAAGAAGGCGCAGCTCTCAATGCTGCCAACAGTGGTTCCAGAAAGAGAACATAAAGCAGGGGAGACAAAGGGCACCCCTGCCTCACTCCCCCCAGCTGTTTTACCTCCTCAAAAAAATGCCCATTTATCCCTATTCTACTAAAAGACTTTGTGTAGAGTAATTTCACCCAAGTCCTGAAGACTGGTCCAAACCCCATGCGCCTCAAAGTTGCTTCCAGGAAGGAATGACTAACCCTGTCAAAAGCCTTCTCTTGGTCTAAGCTCAAAATGGCTAGATGAAGCCGCCGTTGTTCAGCCCAGCTAGTTACATCTCTGACTAGAGCCAAATTCATAGAAATTGACCTGCCCGGGACCCCACAAGTCTGATCTGCCTGAACAACTGACCCTATGACTCTCTTAAGCCTCTCTGTCAAGACTTAAGCCAAAATTTTGTAGTCAGTGTTTAACAAAGTAATTGGCCTCCAATTTACCATCTCTTCCTTCAACCCTTTCTTATACAACAGCGACAGCAGCCCCGTTATCATTGTTTCTACCATCACTCCCCTACTAAAGCATTCCTGGTACACTTCCACCAGTTCTCGCCCTATCCAAGGCAGAACCCCCTCATAAAAAGCAGCCGGAAGACAGTCACAACCCGGAGCTGTGCCCTTTTTAAGAGAAGACACTGCCGAACAAACTTCTTACACAGTCAGGGGCCCCTCTATTGCTGTTCTCTCTTCTTCCTCTAAACTCCCTTTCAAGACCTTGTAGAGGAAAAATTTAATCATAGAAGAAGATTTATGTTTGAGTTCATTCAGAAGTCAATGTCTGTTTGTGAAACACCTTTTTCAGCTGTTCAGACACAGCTGCTGCTGAAGCCCAGGGGGGTAACGGTGGGACATCAAAAGTGGGAGCTTTTCCGTCTTGGAGCTAAAATCATTTAAATGATCCGACACACTAAGACAGTGAAGGGACAATTTACATATTGTGTTTGTGCCCTGTACTCTGTGGAAAAATACTGGGTGGGTTGCTTAAACATTGGGGTATAAAAGCTTGGGCCTTCTATTGTTCCTTAGTTCACACTTGTGGTCACCACGAGTATGGTTGCTAACCCCTAACTGTGGATTCATTTCTTGCAAGGAATTAAATCAAAGATGCCCACGTGCAGAAAAGATACAATAGATACAATTTAAAGATACAATTGGCTAAGGTTTGTCTCTTATTCAGAAATGCAACGGTGTTAACGTATTTTTGCTGCAACAACCTCCAAAAACTGCCCATATGTAGTACCTGATGAAGTTCTGTCACTGAATAACTCTTTATAAAAACCCTCAGCTACCTCCAGCATCCCCTTCACCGAAGTCTGCACCCCTCCTTCACCCTTCAAACCCTCTATGAAACTTTTCATTTGCCTGCCTTGCACCGTGGCAAAGAAAAAACTGGTTGGCCTTTCATCGTAGAGCCGTTTTTGGACACTTGACCCTTGCAAAAAGGACTTTGCTTCCTCCCAGTAATGATTTTTCAGTTCCTCCTGCAAATATCTCACCCTAGTCCATCCCTCGACCGACCCCAGCGCACCTTCTGTCCATAGAGCCTGAAGCTCTTCCGACCACTTACGTATTCTTCCCGTTTACTTCTTGCCTTTTCCCTTCCCCAATTACGGCAAAAAAAACTCTTTCTTTGATCCCCTCCCACCAATCCCCTTGAAACTGAAATAAACCTTGCAGATTCTTCCATCCATTTACCAAATTAAAAAGTGCTATACAAAAAACTTTGTCTCTCAAAAACGAAGTATTACACTTCAATACCTCCCACTTCTACCCATACTCCCACCAAACAGTGGTCTGAACACCACATAGGTACTTGCGTATAATTAAACAGCTTGACCTGCGACGGCAAAAAAAGATAATCTAATCGCGCCCCCACCTGCCTGCTGTTACACCAAGTAAAAGTGGGTCCCCGCCTCCCAGAAAGAGTCCCGAAGCGAGAAATCTGCCATCAATCGAGCCAACGCTCTGCCTGAAGCATTGTCCAAAGACACATTAAAATCCCCTCCCAACACTAGCAGCCTATTAGTGTATAAGACCGCATTCTAGCTATCCAAAAACCCCTCCCTTTCACCTAAATTACTTGGTGCATAAACATTGACAAAACGAAAAGCAATCCCTCTCCACCTCACGTCCAATACCATCACCCTCCCCGGAATGATTACAACTGCAGACTCAATAACAAATTCCCATGAATAAAATTGAACACCCACCCCATCTGAGTTGACATTCCCCACTCCCCAATAAGGAGGCCCTAAATCCCACCCTGCTGAAAAAAAATGAAATATCATTTTTATCTTTTAAATGGCATTCCTGCAAAAGCAGACATCAAGAGGCGACATTTTTAGAGAAAGAAAAATAGCAGTCCTCCTCTGCAACATTCTAATGCCCCTTACATTTAATGTCGCAACCTTTAAACAAACCATATAATTACTTCTTAACAGAAAACCTCAATCCTACCAAATTCAAGCTTCACCTAATCCCCTTCTTCCCCATGACCCTCTTCTTACCCCTCCCCACTGATACCGCAAACCATTCCCCTTCCTTCTCTCCCTCCCCTTCCTCTTCCCCTTCCTCCCCCTCCCCCATGCCCTCTTTCTCTGCTTCCCTGACCGAAGTTGATTTGACTTTTCCCAAAACCCCTCCCCTCTCCTCCGATCCCTTTGCCCCTTCCCCTTCTGACACACCCACCTCAATGTCCATCTCATCCCCATCCTATTCCCCCTAGTCAAGATTTGGGTCTTGGGTCTGTATCCTGCTGCACTTATTCCCTCTTGCCATGGTCTTATCTCCTATGAGCCTCCCTCTTCTTGCACCCTGACCCTTGTCCACCTTCAGTGTGTCCTCCTTACAATTACCCTCTCCCCTTAATGCAGGGGGTTCTTTCTCCACGGTGCCTGCCGGCTCCGTTACCTCTCGCTCAGTCCCATAAATTCCACAAAGCACCTCCGCCACGTCAAATTCCGACCACACCTGTGATGGCACCAACTGCTGATTTTCATCCTCATCTCCTTTTTTCCATGGCCCATCTCCATTCCTTTTTTCTCCAATTTGCACTGCCGAAACCACTCCAGGGTTCACCCCAGAAGGGCCCGCCTCTTGACTGCGCTCCAATGCTGGTATGCTTGCCAGTAGGCCTTCGAAATCTGTCTGCAGATCCTGCCCCTCTTTAAAAAGGCTAGAATAAGTTTTCTGCCTACTAGGACATGACCTGAATAAATGATCCTCCCACACAGACTGCAACTTTTCGGTTCTGGGCAGTCTGTGGCCACATGCTCCAATGATCCACAAAAACGACACCGCTGGCCTACACAGTCTGCCTTTACATGTCCTTGAGCACCACACCTTCTGCAATAGGCAAGGCAAGGCAAGTTTATTTATATAGCACATTTCATACACAATGGCAATTCAAAGTGCTTTACATAGAAAATGAAATTAAAACAGTGATAAGAATTAATACCATGTGTAAGACCTAAAAATAAAAACAGGATAATTAAAACAGTTGTAAAGAGAATTTTTAAAATAAGAAGACAATAGAAATATACAGTTGTAAAGATATTCTGCGAGGTCTGTAGCGGGAGAGAAGCTGAAGAGCCGAGCGGTGAGTAAGTAGGTCAAGTGCAGACGAGTAAAGACTGTGTCTGATTGGAGTAATTGGCAGGGAGAGACGGCATTTAAGCTGTGACGGCAGAGAGAGCGAGAGAGAGAGCAATGGGACTGGGACTGCGCACACACCCAAGCACTGAACGAGAGCCTGAGACTTTGAGATGTTGAGAGAAGGAGTAATCCGATGAAAATCTGTGAGACCGTGTGTCTATATTCTAAGTACTGAGTTAATGCTGTTGATGCGCCCCGTGCGCTCTCTGTGTTGTGATATTGAGTTACGAAATAAAGCGTCAGTCCCAGTCACGCCGACCCCGACTTCTTCCTTCCAACCCACATACATCAACGAACCTAACCACACTGGTGCCGAAACCCGGGAAGGAAGAAGAGTGCCGCCGCCATGAAGCCCCCGTCACGCACCCCACTTGCGGACATCGTTCAATCACTCGCCGGTCTTCACCAGGAGACACAGCAAGATCTGCGGGCCGTCAGGGAGGAGCAGCAGATGAGATTCGAGGCGCTCCTCCAGGCCCAGCATGAAGACCGCGAGTTGTTCCGGAGCTGGATGGACCGGGAGGTTCGGGCCGCCCCTAAACCCACCTGCAACTCGGCCGCCACCATCGCGCTCTCGAAGATGGGCCCGATGGATGACCCGGAGGCGTTCATCGACCTCTTCGAGAGGTCCGCCGAGGCGCGGGGGTGGCCCCAGGAGGACTGGCCGATGCGGCTCCTGCCGCTGTTATCTGGTGAAGCGCAGGTAGCCGCCCACCAGCTGCCAGTCCAGAACCTCCTGGTCTATAAAGACCTTAAGCGCGCCATCCTGCAGCGGGTCGGCCGGACCCCCGAGCAACACCGCCAACGCTTCAGGAGCCTGGCTCTCGGAGAGTCTGGCCGGCCCTTCGTCTTCACGCACCAGCTCCGGGACTCGTGCCGCAAGTGGCTGATGGCCGACAGAAGCGGCGTCGAGGAAGTCATCGATCGTGTGGTACTGGAACAATTTGTTGCGAGGCTGCCAAAGAAGACAGCGCAGTGGGTCCAGTGCCACCGCCCGACGTCGCTCAACCAGGCCATCCAGCTGGCGGAGGACCAGATGGTGGCGTGCCACGGGTCGGCGAGGCCCTTCCAGCGGCCTCGCTCTCTCTCTCTCTTCCCCTCCTTCTCCCCCTCCCCCTCCACCCTCTAAACCTGTTCCCCTTCCCAGGTCCAGAGCGGGCGTCCTGCCCCGTCCAGCGCCGCGTTGGCGCACAGCGGGACCCGCCGACGGGTCAGCGGTACCCAGGACGACGCCCCGGGGAGGAGGAGGGAACCAGGAGCTACCACCGTCACCAGCCCTCTCTCCTCGCCAATTCATTGACCCGCTTCCAGCCACTAGGGCGGCGGGGAAGCCTGGGCCGGCTTGTTGGCGCTGTGGGGACCCTGGGCACTTCATCGACCGGTGTCCAGTGATGGAGGTGGGGACACTGGTCAGGGTCCCCGACGCGCCTCAAGCCGCCCTCGATCAAGCTGGCCTGTACCAGATACCAGTGAGTTTCAAGTACTTACCATGCTTTGGTGGATTCCGGTTGTAACCAGACCTCTATCCACCAAAGCCTGGTTCAGTCTAAGGCATTGGGTAACAGCCGCATGGTTAAGGTGAGGTGTGTGCGAGGGGAAGTGGTGAATTATCCGTTAGTGCTCGTGGATATTCAATTTCAGGGCAAAAGCATAGTGTTGAAGTTGCAGTTAACCCGCACCTCCGGCATCCGCTGATTTTGGGTACGAATTGGCCAGCATTCAATAAATTGTTGGGATACTTGTGTGCGGATGCCTCCTGGGGGGAAAATGTGCAGCGGAAAGAGACGGTTGCTCAGCTGGGTGAGGTGTATTCGGGGCCTCGGGAAGATGTTTCAGGGGAACCGAGCGGTCGGGAGATGGTGGTTCTCACCGATCGCGATGACTTTCCCCAGGAACAGTCCCAGGATGAATCGCTCAAACATGCCTTTAGTCAGGTCCGTTCCATCGACGGCCACCTCATCCACCCTGACCAACCAATCGCTTTCCCATATTTTGCAATTATAAAGGATAGGTTGTATCGGGTGACCCAGGACGCCCAGACAAATGAGAATACAACCCAGTTATTGGTGCCTAAGAGCCGCCGGGAAATGCTCATTCTAATCCGATGGCCGGGCATTTGGGGCAACAAGCTACACTTAACCGTCTCATGGCCCGCTTCTTTTGGCTGGGCATTCACGAGAACGTGCGCAGGTGGTGCGCGTCTTGTCGTGAATGTCAGTTGGTGAATCCACCGCCACCCCAAAGCACCATTGTGCCCCCTTCCACTAATGCAGGTCCCCTTCGAGAGAATTGGGATGGACCTCACCGGGCCATTAGAATGGTCTGCACGTGGGCATCGCTTTGCATTAGTTCTGGTAGACTATGCAACGCGATACCCGGAAGCAGTACCGCTCCGCACTATTTCAGTGAAAAGTGTGGCGAGCGCGCTGTTTTCGCTAATCTCCCGGGTGGGAATCCCGAAAGAGATTCTCACCGATCAAGGCACGGCATTCATGTCACGTATGGTCTGCGAACTATACGAATTATTGGGCATTAAATCGATTCGCACCAGCGTCTATCACCCACAAACAGACGGGCTGGTGGAACGTTTTAATCGCACGTTGAAAACCATGATTCGTAAGTTCGTTCAAGAAGACGCCAAAAATTGGGATATGTGGCTAGAGCCTCTGTTGTTTGCTGTACGCAAGGTCCCGCAAGCCTCCAAGGGGTTTTCCCCCTTCGAGCTTCTCTATGGCCGCCAGCCCCAGGGGGTGCTGGATGTCCTTAGGGAGGCTTGGGAGAACGGACCGTCCGCGGCCAAAAACGAAATTCAGTATGTCCTGGACCTGAGAACAAAACTCCACACTCTGGGGCGGCTATCAATGGAGAATTTGTTACAGGCCCAGGACAAACAAAGACAGCTGTACAAAAGAGGAGCTAGACTTCAGCCAATTTTCACCGAGATAAAGTTCTGGTATTACTCCCACTTCCAGCTCGAAATTACTCGCAAAGTGGCAAGGGCCTTTGAGGTCACACGGCTAGTGGGAGACCTCAACTATGAGGTGGTACGATCGGATAGGACGGGCACGCCAAATCAACCACCTCAACCTGCTTAAAAATGGTCAGAGGCGGAGTCAGTGATGCTGGCGACGGTGGTGAGCGGAGAGGAGGATCTCGGGCCAGAGGCGATCCAAAAGCCGCAATCTCTCGCGCTGGCCCCAGGGGGAGACCACCTCTCACCCTCGCAGCTCACTGACATGAAAGAACTACAAGCAGAGTTTGCAGACATGTTCTCGCCCTACCGGGTCGGACCGACCTCATCCAGCATCATGTTGAGACGGAGCCGGGCGTGGTGATTCGCAGCCGTATCGTTTGCCCGAACACAAGAAAAAAGTGGTTCAGGCTAAATTAGAGGCTATGATGTATATGGGGGAAATAGAAGAGTCCAGCAGTGACTGGGCGAGCCCGATCGTTTTGGTCCCAAAACCTGACGCCTTGGTCCGGTTCTGTGTGGATTATAGGAAGGTAAACGCGTGTCAAAATTTGATGCTACCCAATGCCAAGGATTGACGAACTGCTTGATCGGCTAGGGACCGCTCGCTTTTATTCGACACTGGACTTAACAAAGGGGTATTGGCAGATCCCCTTGTCTCCAATGTCCAAAGAGAAAACCGCTTTCACCACGCCGTTTGGATTACACCAATTTGTCACCCTTCCTTTCGGCTTGTTCGGGGCTCCCGCGAACTTCCAGCGTCTGATGGACAGGATTCTCCGGCTGCATGCTGCATATGCCGCTGCGTACTTGGATGATATCATCATCTATAGTGCGGACTGGCAGCGGCATATGTCGCTGAGAAGGGCGGGGCTCACGGCGAACCCAAAGAAGTGTGCGATTGGGCGAGTGGAAGTAAGATATCTGGGCTTCCACTTGGGTCATGGACAGGTGCGTCCCCAAATTGATAAGACAGCAGCAATTTTGACCTGTTCACAACCTAAGACCAAAAAGGAGGTTAGACAGTTCCTGGGGCTAGCGGGATATTACAGAAGGTTTGTGCCCAATTATTCGGACCTCGCTAGCCCAATGACTGATCTAACTAAAAAGGAAGCACCAGATACAGTTCAGTGGACAGTGCCAGCAGACTTTCACCCAGATAAAGGCTGCTCTGTGTGGTGGACCGCTCCTTCAGACTCCTAATTTCTCTCTCCCATTTTCTCTACAGACTGACGCCTCGGACAGGGGGTTGGGCGCGTCCTGTCCCAGGAGGTGGAGGGTGTGGAGCGGCCGGTGCTGTACATCAGCCGCAAGCTCTCTAAGAGAGAGGCGATGTACAGCACCATAGAGAAGGAGTGTTTGGCCATCAGGTGGGCCGTTCTCACCCTTCGCTATTACCTCCTGGGACGCAGGGCTGATAGTGAAAAAAATTTCTGAGCCTGAACTTTTTTTCCTTGCCCCCAAGAGAGGGTACTATGTATGCGACGCACTTTTAACACAACTTGTTGGCCCCTGGGCCCAAATATATAAACAGCCTAAGTATGTATAATCCTGATCATCATTATTGACAAGTGGCTCTTTTTTAGATATTTTCATATTTGCATTATGCCCTCAGTATTATTCAAGAAAACACAGCATTTTCTTCTCAATATGTTCAGTGCCTACATTGACATTATTAGCCCATCTTAGTACAATCACTGGAAGTAAATGCTGCAGATGCTACAGTCATACCAAGACAGGTCAGTAAGTGGCAATAATAGTACTCCAAAGTACACAGGAATTGATTACCTAAAGGACATGAAAAGGACACACATTCATTTTTCTTTAACAAATATAATTGCAAAATATGCACCATTCAACTGAAAACTATAAAAAAATGAATATACTCATATCATTCATGATGAAAATAAAACTAAATGTCATTCTCCATGATTTCAATGAATAATCCACCTGGTCAACATAATGTTTTATTCATTGATACTTTTAATTGAATAATGCCTATCACTTGAAACAGTTTTGCTGATTTGTATTTATTAAAACGATGTATTTTAAATTTATATTAGTCTACATCAGTGGTTTTCAAACTTTTTAAGAGCGACTTTTTTTTCTTAAGTTGTCGCGACCATATATAGGCATAATACTTATATACAATGGGCCATTTGACTGCATTCTCCATTAAACCACTAGATGGCACAAAAGTTCAGCTCAGCACTTTTCCACACAACGCTTTTGATCATTGATTCGCAAATTAAAGTTGATTCTGCACTAATTTGATATAGGCCTATATATGGGACGCTAATTAACTGGTTAACCGTTAACCAACAAGAATTTTAACCAATTAATCGTTTGCTGCATGCTTCAAAATACACTACAACTACACTATAACAATATATATATATATATATATATATATATATATATATATATATATATATATATATAATGTTTTTGAGAGAGAAAAATCAGGTAGGCCTAAGTCATGTACAAGTCGCATTTAATTGCATCCAGAAAAAAAACTGTATAAAGCAAAATAATGTACAAACATTATAAACACTACAGACATAGCTATTTTAGTTCCTCACTCTACAACAAATCCTTCAAAGAGAACAGTATTCAGAATGGATCAAGAATTAAAAAAATAGCCTACAATTAGGCTATAACTATATAAAGCCAAAACGAAATAATTTAATGAGAAACTGAACGTAACCAGCTTTGGTCTCGTAGCCTGACTCCTCATTCAAATCCAATTTCCATATTCGCGATGTAGCCTATTTCATTTGGATGCATAACAATTATTTATTATAGGCTTTGTACTTCACTCGTGTCCCAATATTGATGGAAAAATCATCCTCACTTGCGCAAAAATGTGCTTGAGAATAGAGACCTTTACTCCCGCTGACCCAACGCATATAGAGTGCGGCGCGGGACTAGATTTGATGGCTGAGTGCAGGTGCGGGTGCAGGCGGTAAGGTATTCGTGTGTGTGCGGGTGCAGGCGGTAAGGTATTCGTGTGTGTGCGGCGGGTGCAGGCGGTAAGGTATTCGTGTGTGTGCAGGTTGCGGGAGAATAAAACTATTCGCGGGACTCCAAAAATAGAAATTTCTAAAAAATAAATAAAACATCAACAAATAAATTGTTATGCATCTATTGCACAAATCTACAAGAACAACTAAAACAAAATAAAAACGATTTAGCTCGGGTGCAAGTATAGGCAGGGTTTCTGTTTATAAATTGTTTTGCTGCGTTGTGTAATGTCACGAATACGTGTTTATTTCTAGAGCGCAATGGCCAAAGAGATGCATTTAAGATAGAATCCACCACCGCTCAAAACGCCTGAGTTTTTGCGCAGTTCTGAATCCTGAATGCTGGCAAATCCTCTGATTATAACAAATACAATTTATACATTATGGAAGATCCATTGCGCAGTCAGTTTTATTGATAACAAGAGCTTTGTGAGATCGCGATCAACTGAGATGTCATCTTTTTTTTAAATTATGAATAGAGCGCACTTTGCGCGCATTCTGCCACGCCAAACCACGCACTGGGTTGCTTTTACATTAAATTACTTGAAATAGTGTCATGGACGTACAGAAAAAAACGTTTTATACTTTAATGCAGGCGGAGCGGGAGAAGGTAACATCCGCCCCGCGCAGGTCTCTATTTGGGAACACCACAGTGGAGCAGTGCTCACGCTGAATGGCACGAATTGTTGGCTTTTACTGACTATTTGAACTGAGCTGTGTAACTTTTTATATATTAGGTTAACTATTTTATTTTGATGATGAACTGACTGACTGCGATGTCAAGTTTGCAATGCTGGAATAGGCGCTGTACGAACGAGCAGAGGAAACATAAATAAAATACTCCGCCATTTTGGTCATACAAATAATAAGAGAAGGACATCGTTAAAAATTGCAAAGTGTTTACTTACATTGTGCTATTGTAAAATAAAGATAACAAGATGTGCTTTCTGTCGCCTGGGTTTCCATTTTGTGAACTTGTTTGAGGAGCACCGCCTCAAACAATAAACCAAACTCAGCAGCAACTGTCACACATTTCTTTCTTTCTTTTGTTTGATCTGTTAATTATTTAAATCAATTATATTTCGCATATTTATTCTTTTTATATAGCCTATCGGCCTATAGACTAATTTTATGAAAAATATTTATTTTTTATTTTTAGTGTAACTCCATTTTCCTTAAATTGTCCTGGCGACAATTTTTTTAATTCTCGCGACCCAGGGTTTGAAAACCACTGGTCAACATCAACTTGTATTCCTTGTACATAACAATGAATGTGTCTGAGGGTAAGGGATATTTGAATTATTTATGAATAAACTAGTGTATTCTAAATCAGTGACGCAAGATCCTTAATAGAAATCTCCACTTTGACGCGAGAAATGCATCTTTACAGATATAATGAAATAGTTTTTGGTTTGATTTGTTTTATTTCGTTAAGCAATAATTTAAATCTCTCCATCTATGTATTTGATGTTGGTAAGGCATGTATTGTTTTTGAGGATAATTCGCTTCCACTGGATAAAAAAGTGCAAGTAACGGCTCTGGCGCTCTGTATTGCATTGTGCAAGCTTCCACTCTCCGCACAAACCAATGGATATGCGCCTATACCTTATTTATATCTGAAATAAAAATATTCCCATTACAACTTAATTAATAAAAACAGAAACGAAATCACTTTGCCATACATACAAAACAGAACTATTTTAATAGCTGAAACGATGTCTAACAGAACAGCACATATTCTCTTCCGTGCTTTAAAAAACAGACATCAAATAAACATTAGACAATCAGCAACCACAGTAGCCTACGCCGGAGATCCGGCGTGGTGCCGGAACGCTATCACCCCTGGGGACGGGAGTTCACCCTCTGTTCGGACCATGCCCCCTTGCAATGGCTCCACCGCATGAAAGATACCAACGCGCGGATCACCCGCGCAAGATTCCTGACTTGATTTTTTGTTATTAGACCTTTAGTCTCAAGATATGCGTTCACCTTGAGAATTTCATCTTTGTTTCCAAATGTAATGATTTCAGTTTTGTTTTTGTTTAACTGAAGATAGTTTTGGCTCATCCAACTGTTAACTTCATCAATGCATTTGCACAGGGAGTCAATGGGGCTATAGTCATTAGGTGATAGTGCTAAGTAGATCTGGGTGTCGTCAGCATAGCTGTGGTAAGCCATTTGGTTCTCTCTCATTATTTGGCTCAGTGGCAGCATGTACAGGTTGAATAGGATTGGTGCTAGAATTGACCCTTGTGGGACTCCGCTAGTCATGGATGTCCAGTCAGACTTATGGTCACCTATACTCACATAATAACCTCTCCCTTCTAAGTATGACCTGAATCATTTAAGGACCATCCCAGAAAGTCCGACCCAGTTTTCCAGCCTGTCAAGAAGTATGTTATGGTCAACAGTGTCTAATGCAGCACTGAGGTCGAGTAGCACCAGAATTGATGTTTTGCCTGTATCTGTATTGAGGCGAATATCATATATTATATTTATAAGTGCTGTTTCTGTGCTGTGATGTGGTCGGAAACCAGATTGAAAATTGTCAAAGTATCCGTTTGAGCTTAAGAATTTGTTCAGCTGACTGAAGACAACTTTTTCAATGATCTTGCCTTTGAAGGGGAGATTTGAGATTGGTCGGTAGTTGTTCAATATGGAGTTATCCAGATTTCTCTTTTTCAGAAGAGGTTTAACTACTGCGGTTTTAAGGGAGTTTGGAAAATTCCCATTGAGAAGTGATGAGTTTACCACTTCTAGCAGATCTGCTTCTAAACAGTTAAACACACTTTTGAAAAAAGAAGTGGGTAGTGTGTCAAGGAGGCAGGTTGATGTTTTAAGGTGCTGTACCGTTTCTTCTAAAATTTTATAATCAATTGCTTCAAAATCAGACATAGTAACTTTCCGAGGTTGTGGTCTGATCTGACTAACCCCAAAGCAACTCACGAATGTGCTGATCACCTTCCTGATATTATTGATTTTCTCTGAGAAAAAGGAAGCAAACTCACTGCATTTGCTGTCAGAGAGCATTTCACTGGGAATGTGCCTCGGGGGGTTTGTCAGTCTCTCTACGGTAGCAAAAAGAAGAAGGTCTGTCTAGCCTTAACTAGTTCCACATTGAAATCATGAAGGCTGTCTTACAATGGACTACATGTTATAATGGACTACAAGTTTTGTCTTCTGCCACATGCATTCAGATTTCCTGCATTGTCTTTTCATTATTTGCACTGCCGTTGAGTTTCTCCAAGGTGCTTTCTGTCTGCCACTCTTTTTCTTGACTTTCTCAGGAGCAATATCATCAATTACACTCTTAACTTTTGAGTTAAAAGAGTCAAGGAGAAAATCAACAGATATGTCTGTTGTCAGATATGAGTCTGCAGATATGCTTGGTGTTAGAGATATAGCCTTCAAAAACAGCACACTAGTGTTCTCATTTAAGCTTCTCTTTTTGACAGCGACAGATCTAGCTTCAATGGCAGGAGAGATTGAAATATCAAAGAAAATACAGAAATGATCAGACAATGCTACATCTTTAATAACAATTGATGAAATGTTTAGACCCTTGCTGATAAGTAAATCTAGAGTGTGTCCACGATTGTGTGTGGGGCCATGTACATGCTGTGTCAAATCAAAAGTGTTAAGAACAGTCATGAGCTCTTTTGTTGTACTGGATTCAGCATTGTCTATGTGAATGTTAAAATCCCCAGCAATGGCAAAACAAACAAACTCTGAGGAGATTATTGATAACAGCTCTGTAAAGTCCTCAGTAAAGGATGGAGAGTATTTTGGAGGCCTGTAAACAATGATAAGCAGGATGCGTGGAGCACCTTTTAACACAATACCCAGATATTCAAAAGACAAATAGTCAGCAAATGATGCTTGCTTACATTGATAGACATCTTTAAAAAGAGCAGCAATACCCCCACCTCTTCTAAACGCTCTGGACATACTCATAAAAGTAAAGTTAGGAGGGGCTGTTTCATTGAGGACTGTTGCACTGCAGTTTTCTTCAAGCCAAGTTTCATTTAGAAACAAAAAATCTAGATTGCTTGTGGTTATTAAGTTATTGACTAGAAATTATTTGTTCTTAAGTGAATGGATGTTTAAAAGTGCTAACTTAACAGTATTAATTTTTTCCCCCACAGTAATCTTAGTTTGACATGTAATAGACTGTATAGCAAACCCATCTAATCTGCTGCCTGAGAAGATCTTACAGTGTCTATCACGTAACAGAACAAAAATAGAGAGAGAGACAGGCACACTGGGTTCCCGCTCGTTCTGTAAACATTTGATAAAGTTACTGTTATCATGGCGGGGACCCAACACACATCACTGAGAGCTGGTATCAGTTATTTTTGGTTCACCTACAACAGATGGAGGAGGGTGTTGGCCCTGGCGTTGTGACCGAAGAAATCTCACAGGAGGAGGCTGAGAGCGAGCTGGGCCCACAGGCTTTGATGGTTGTGGGGCTCGACGCTCTTTGGTTGATATCTGGGGGCTCGCAGAAATCGAGTGTGATAGTCTGGTTCCAGCATAGCTCCATTTGCTCCATTTTCTCTGAGAAGCTCAGAAGCGGGGATGCTGGAGAGAGGAATAACATGTCTGGTGAGGGTGGCTGTTGTTCTGGTGTTATCGGAGGCTGAATTATGTAATCATCCAGTTCATGGAGTGACTTAGATATTTCATGCAACTTCCTGTTCAGACTAGTCATAAAGCGTAACAGTTCACTAGTCTGACCCCCCTTAGAGCCCACCCTTTCGTGCACCTCCACAGTATGGGCAGAGATGTTACTGTTCAGTCCTCAATCTGTGTTAGTTCTAATATGTCACAGTCTGTCTGTGGTGAGCACTGTGGGCGGACTCAGATGGGAGTGTGTCCGTGAGCAGTGGCTGTTGTGGCTGCGTGATGTTATCAATGTCCTTGTGGAGTGTGTCAGCTTCATGTCCATTCAGATGCTGAAATGAAGTCCTGTAGTCGTCCATAGTCTGTTCAGGTGTGTGTGTGCCATTCAGGTCGAGTGGGTTAGCACACACAGCTGAGGGATGGTGTAGGGAAAAGTGAATATTGTCCTTTAGCACTCTTGCACCAAGTTTGTTTGGGTGAAGGCCATTTGATGTAAACAATTGTCTCTGGCTCCAGAATAGATTAAAGTTGTTGAAGAAGTTCACTCCCTTCATGTTGCAGGTTTTTTGCAGCCATGTATTAAGCCCAAGTAACAGTGAGAACCTATTTGTTCCTCTTGCTGGAAGTGGTCCACTGATGAATGGTTGAACTTTTAGTTTTCTAAGTGTTTCAAAAAGAACATTGAAATCCCTCTTAATGAGTTCTGACTGCTCTCTGAATATCGTTTTCCCACATGAATGACAAGTCGATTTGCAGTCTTAGGTTTCATCAGAATGTTCTGAATTTCCCTGTTTACGTCAGAAACTGTAGCTTGTGGAAGGCAGCATGTAGTTGTATCCCTGCTGCTAATGTTTCTGACTGTGGAGTCCCCCACTATCAGAGTCCTGGGCTCGGCTGCGCTCTGAGCTGAGTGCCGCTGTCTGCTCGACCTTGAGCGCCTGTTGGTATCAGTGTTAGCTGCGGGGTGATACGATCTGTGTTCGATTACATTCATCACATTTGGGGATTCATCACCCACATTCATTAATACTTCAAATCTGTTTTCAAGTTGTATAGTTGGTGGTAGGAAATCAGCGTTTGCAATCCTTGTGTCTGGGGTAGAGCATGCTACTGTGGCAGTATGTGACGCCGCGTGACAATCTGATGTCTCGGTCCCTTTGGGTCTTGCTCCCTGTTTGTGCCATCGATTAGTGTGTTGATCAGTTAATTGTTTCCCCTGTTGAGTAGCACTATATTTATGGGACTCACCGGCAGTGTGCTGAGGGCGTTCATGTTGAAGCACTGCTGTGTGATTCGTCTGGTTTGGTGGTTCCGCAAATAACTTTGTTTCAAGAACTGCAATCCTCTGTAAAAGTCTGTGGCAGTTTGTGCAGCAAGTAGATTCTAGAGGAGGCATTTTCTTATCCTTTTGAATGTAGGCAGCTGTGTTTTCCCTTCTCCGGAATGTAAGCTGATGGCAGTGGGAGGCTGGTTGGATGAAATATTCCGCTTTTTTGTAGTAATCCAGTCACCAGAGTTTCAAATTTTATCATTGAAGTCAAGCTTTGTTGTTTGAGCACTGTGCTGATTTACAGAAGTTGAAATTACGAAATTACGAGATAAAATATAGAAGCGATAGAGCAAAGCACGGAGCAGTAAGCAAGAGCGTCCGAACAGTAGCAAAGCAGGAAGCATTATCACTGGCTGCCCCAGATAATGGAGAAATCCTCTATTTGATCCAATGAAAAAAGACCCCGGCGGATGCACAAGGCCTCCTAGCACTGCTGGGTCTACTCGAAGTTTCACCAAATACCTCCGTTTCCCTGTCCAGATTCTAAAGCAATCTTTCAAGCGCTCACTCCCTTTCACAGTCTCACAATATCTAGCCAGGAAAGTAAGCACATCTCCATCATCCACAAAAGGATTGTATAGGTGGAATATCAAAGGCAAAAAATCTTGAGCAAAAGCTGGAAAAAGCTGAAGACCCTTCAAAGACCCTTAAAAATGTTTCTTTTTCTCCCAAGCTTCAAAAGAAGCACACAATCCTTCAGCTGAAAAAATGTCAGATCCATGAATCCCGATGATGAAAAATCTTGCAGACAAAAAATTAAGCTTGCCAGAATTCCAAAGACTTCCAGTAAGAGTTAAGTCACCACAAAGTCCCGTCCGAATCTTCTCTTAACTTCCACATCTGTACCCGCCTTCACCTGTAGCCTGACCGTGTTCTTTAGCTGCACCATCATGGTCGGTATCATCGCCTCTTCTCGAGCCTCCATCTTGCCAAGCAAATCAACTTGATCTTAGCTGATCGATTGCTCCTTATCGATTGCTTCAGTCTCCTGTCTCCAGTCTCCTGTCTGCCTCCTGCTCAGCTAGTGTTTTTAGCTCTATTTGATATATTTTCTTTGTTCTACTGCTAAATATAACTTACTCATCACCATATATTGTTTAAATATTGCCAATCACATTAAATTTGATATCACTAGCTTTTAATCTAAATCACCATCACACATTAGCATTTCGCTAGCCTGTTAGCTTGTCATCTCTGCACCCGGGTCTCATGTTTTCTGAGTTCATTAAAAAACTGTGGTGAGTTGGAATAGTAAATAGTCTCCAACAAACCATTGTGGTAAGTTGGATTCATCAACAAACACGGTAAGCTATGTCATCTTCTCCTGTCATTGTCACTTGCACTGCTTGCTGCATGTTTAGTATAGGCTTCTCCGTGGCGAACAGGGCTTCACATGTGATAAATGTAAAGAGATAATTAGGCTGATGGAGAAGATTTCAGAATTAGAGACACGCATCCAGACTTTATTTGAGAGTAGTGAGGATGTTACAGCTTTAGACACTGATCTGGATGCAAGTAGCTTAGTGAACTCTGTACATTCTCCGGTTCCGGTTGCAGGGCCCCCGCAGCAGGGAAACTGGGTAACGGAGAGGCGGCATAGCCGCGGATCAAAAAAACACTCTTCCGTTCCGATTAGAATATCAAACAGGTTCTCCCCACTCAGTGACGCACCCACTGAGAATCCTGTTGAAAGTGCCCTAGTTATTGGCGATTCTATTACACGGAACGTGAAAATAGAGACACCAGCCACCATAGTCACATGTTTACCGGGAGCCAGAGCGCCTAGGGTTGCCACCCGTCCCTTAAAATACGGAATCGTCCCATATTTACAAGCAAAATAACGTCCCGTATTTGTCCCGTATTTTACATAGGCCCACACGTAGTTCAATAAACAAATACGGATTTTGCAGTGTGTAGAATACTGATAGCAAATATAAAGATATCCATGTGATAATAAGTAGTACAGGAACTAATTTGTGCGTGATTGCTTTAGCGGCTTTGTTGCCATAGCGCGGAGTCTAGAGAAGATGCGCTGTGCCAGTGTGCCTGTAAACTTGCGTGGTTTTTAAAAACATGTCAAGCTTGCGTCGCGTCCACCGTTTGAACGCAAGAGAATCTCCAGATATAGAACTAAATATCAAAATGTATCAATGGGTTTGTTCAGTAACTCATGATGAACCTCAGGCCAACTGCACACTTTATGAGAAGCATTTCTGTTGCTCAGACTGTCTCTTAAAGCGACAGCGCTGACAGACCGGTCTATGTGACACACGCATCCCTGCTTTAAATTGTTTTTTTTTTTTTTATGGATAATGTATTTAATATAATATTCCATACATTTTTTAGACAGGTTAATTAATAAATTATAGCCTAATAAATGTTATTATTAATATAATTTATAATCTAACTAGGCTATAATTATCATAATAAATAGTCCTGTCATATAAAGTATAATAATTTACATAATTTACTCACCCTCAAGTTGTTCCAAACATGTATAAATTTCTTTGTTATGTTGAACACATAGGAAGACTCCTACTATGGAAGTCAATGGTGCCCCTAAAGCAGCCTGGGTAAACTTTCTTCAAAATATCTTCACTTGTGTTCAGTAGAACAAAGAAACTTATACAGGTTTGAAACATCATGTGGGCGAGTAAATGATGACAGAATTTTAATTATTGGGTGAACTTGCCATTTAAAGTGCACCAAATAGGCTACTAAAGAGTTCTTTAGAAATAAATAAAAAGCAAATGTAAAGTAATATAAAACCTGCTCTTGTTGTAGTGTGTGTGTGTGTGTGTGGGGTTGGTGTGGGTCGTAAATGGGTGTCCCTTATTTTGGCACACTGAAGGTGGCAACCCTAAGAGCGCCTGACATCAAAGCAAATTTAAAAGTGCTGGCTAATGCTAATCGTAAATTCTCTAAGATTATTATTCACGTCGGCACTAATGATGTTCGACTTCGCCAGTCGGAGATCACCAAAATTAACATTAAAGAGGTGTGTGAACTCGCTAGTACGATGGCAGGTTCAGTTTTTTTGTTCTGGTCCGCTCCCCGTTAAAAGGAGTGATGAGATAGTTAGCAGATTATCATCACTCAATGGCTGGTTGTCTAAGTGGTGTCCAAAATAACATAGGGTTCATAGACAATTGGAAAAGTTTTTGGGGCAGACCTGGCCTGTTAAAAGACGACGGCATCCATCCTTCTTGGAGTGGTGTCGCCCTTCTCTCTAGTAATTTGGCACATAGTCTTAGAGCTAAACCTTGACTCACTAGGGCCCAGGTCAGGAAGCAGACGGACTGGCTTACCCGACCGCCTGCTAGCTGCCTCCCGTTACAGAAGTCAGGTAAATCCCAACTCTTAAGACACTCTTTACCTAGATATTATCACATAGAGACTGTGTCTGTTCCAATTAGTAATTACAAAACCATCAAAACCATTCAACGGTAATAATTTAATTGATGTTCAACAAATAAACAATATATATATAATACGGATAGTTAAATGATAAAGCTTGGGTTGCTGAATATTCGATCACTTTCCCCAAAAGCGCTCATTGTTAATGATATCGTTACAGATAATAATCTAGATGTGCTGTTTGACAGAAACCTGGCTAAAACCTGACGACTACATTACTTTAAATGAGTCCACAAGATTATTGTTATAAACACGAGCCGTGTCTGAAAGGTAAAGGGGGAGGTGTTGCTGTAATTTATAATAATATCTTCAGTATTACTCAGAAGTCTAGTTTCAAATATAATTCCTTTGAAGTTTTGGTGCTTTATGTAACGTTATGTAGTGCAAATGATAAATCCTGTGTAACATTTGTGTTAGCTACTGTATATAGGCCACCAGGGCACAATACAGACTTTATCAAAGAAGTAGACAATGAAAAGACACATTGGGATTGGCATTTAAAGACATTCTAAACTCTATTGGAGTTAGGCAACACGTGTCAGGACCTACTCATCGCCATAATCATACTTTAGACCTAATATTGTCACATGGAATAAATGTTGATACCGTTGAAATTCTGCAGCAGAGCGACGACATCTCAGATCATTATCTAGTATCATGTATACTTAATTTAGCTAAAGCTACAAAGCCGTCCACCCGCTTTAAAAATGGCAGGACTATCACCGCTGTGACTAAAGATTGCTTTTTAAATAATCCTCATCAGTATCATCTCCTCAGCATTCCAGATAGCTTAGAGGAACTCGATGTTGCAACAGAAACTATTGACTCTCTCTTTCCAGTACTTTAGACACAGTCGCTCCCTGCGCTTAAAGAAGATTAAAGAAAATAGTCCAATGCCGTGGTACAACGAGCACACCCGGCCCTTAAAACAGCAGCCAGAAAAATGGAGCGCAGCTGGAAGAAAACAAAACTAGAGGTCTTTCGTCATTCGTGGAAAGAACGTATGATCGCATACAGAAAGGCCGTAAAAACTGCTAGATCTGCTTATTTCTCGGCTCTCTTAGAAGAAAACAAACACAAACCTAGGTATTTATTCGATACAGTGGCTAAATTAACCAAGAATAAAGCTTCAACTTCTGATGTTTGTAAACAACACAGCAGTAATGACTTTATGAACTTCTTTACGTGCAAGATTGACAATATTAGGAAGAAAATTATAACCATGCAGCTGTCTACTACAGTATCACATCAGACAGAGCATCGTAGTCTCACTGAGAAAAAATTACACACATTCACTGCTATAGGGGAGAAAGAATTGGCTAAAATCTTTAATTCATCTAAATCAACAACATGTATGCTCGAATTCTATACCGACTAGGCTATTAAAAGAGATGCTACCAGAGGTCATGGATCCTCTTCTTAATATCATTAATTCATCTTTGTCATTAGGATATGTACGAAAACTTTTAAGTTGGCTATTATTAAACCACTTATTAAAAACGCAACTTGATCCTACAGAATTAGTCAATTACAGGCCAATCTCAAATCTACCCTTTCTTTCAAAAATATTTGAAAAGGCAGTTTCTTTACAATTATGTTCCTTTTTAGAAAGAAATGGTATCTGTGAGGATTTCCAGTCAGGATTTAGACCGTATCATAGTACTGAGACTGCTCTCATCAGAGTTAAAAATGATTTACTCTTATCATCCGATCGTGGTTGTATCTCTTTGTTAGTGTTACTCGATCTTAGCGCATTCGACACTATCGACCACAACATTCTTTTGAATAGACTCAAAATGATGTAGGCATTAGTGGACCTGCATTGGCATAGTTTAAATCATACCTATCTGACCGTTATCAATTTGTAGCAGTAAATGAAGATACGTCACACCGATCACAAGTTCAGTATGGAGTACCGCAGGGCTCAGTGCTAGGGCCATTGCTCTTCACCCTGTACATGCTACCACTGGGAGATATTATTAGGAAGCATGGCGTTAGATTTAATTGTTATGCTGATGATACTCAGCTCTATATTTCTTCACACCCTGAAGAAAGTAACCAATTCCAAGATTAACGGAATGTATAGATGATATAAAAATTGGATGATCAATAATTTCCTGCAACTTAATTCAGAAAAAAATGAATTTTTTATCATTGGACAAAAAAGCTCCACAAGTAGTAACCTAGAACACTGTCTAACCCTCGATGGCTGCTCTGTCAACTCCTCGACGTCAGTTAGGAACCTGGGTGTGCTCTTTGATACCAATCTTTTGTTTGAAAGCCATGTTTCTAGCATCTGTAAAACTGCATTCTATCATCTTAAAAATATATCTAAATTCCGGCACATGCTCTCTATGCAAAATGGTGAAAAGTTAATACATGCGTTCATGAGCTCAAGGCTAGATTATTGTAATGCTCTACTGGGTGGTTGCCCTGCTCGCTTAATAAACAAACTCCAGCTGGTCCAAAACGCAGCAGCTCGAGTTCTTACTAGAACCAGGAAGTATGAACACATTAGCCCTGTTCTGTCAACACTGCACTGGCTCCTATTAAACATCGTGATACATTTTAAAATCTTGCTTATTGCCAAAAATGCATGCAAGGTGTTTAGAGCAGTGAATTAAATATCATGATTGTCCCAAATGAGGGAACGCTGAGTAGCACGGATGGTCAGTTGAAAATAGGAGATTGAAGGGCTGTTGGGAAATGTGTGTGTGAAATGCGAGTGTTGTGTTTGTGAAAGAAGCATAGCAGGGAAAGGAAAATGATGTCTGATCACACAGAAGCCGCAGCTGTTTAAAGATCGCTGGTGAGTATGAACTTTGATTAAGCTATGAATATACAATTTGAGATAACTTAATTATGGCAATGATTTGAGTGACATGATCAGTAACTTGATCAGTCCGGATAAAGATATTGAGACGAAAGAGCAACGCTGTAAGCAGCTCCGCTCTGAAGCCCGCAAGTTAAAGAAATTTGAAGAACTAATGAAGAAAATGGGCAACAAATGTTTTAATTCTGTTTAGAAAGTTAAACAGCAACTTAACTGGCTACAAATAAAGAGAGAATAGAGAAAGATTCAAATTGCTTGTGCTTATTCATGGATTAGTAACTGAGAGATTTTACAATTTGATAAACAAATGTGAGGAATGTGAAAAATAAGATGCAAACCATTTTAGGTTTTATTGGACCCTGTGCTCTCTGCTGAGACTGTCCAGTGTTTGCCACTTTAGGCACCGCCCAGAGACTGGGAACTAGACTGAGATTGGAGAATAGAGGTGTTGCTCCACCAGAGGACAGAGAGTGTTTAATTGTGGTTAGCGGGGCCATTTTGCATGAAACTGTAACCGCCCACCCATAAGGTGTGGTAAATCAGGCCAACAGGCTAAATCCTGTAAAGGAAACCCAGTAAAGAGAAAGAAACCGAGACAAGATTTACACTCTGTCTAAGAAAATAATTAGATAACAATAAGGTTAAGGAATTCCTTTTGAAGGAAAGGTATATAATATTTTAATACAGGCAGATGTACAAATTACAGAATGACAGAAAAACGTGAGTTGAGGATGTATATTTAAATAGTGACTTAGAGGGATAAAAGAACAAGGAAAAAATAAAGTCTTTAGTGAAGTTTAGTTAATATGAGTTTAAAATTAAAGATAAAGATGATAAAACGTTGAAAAGACATAAATCAGGTTGAGAGGGTTTTAAGATAAACAAAAAATTTCATAAATATGTTCTTGCTCTTCTCACTTTTGCAAAACTCTGAATATTGGGTTGTTGAAATAACTATATGTTGGAAACCCTATAAGCTGATGTTTTGGTTTCAAAAGATAAGCTGGTGCTGAGCTGTAATACAACAATTCGCTAATCTGAATCTGGCCCACCATGTCATTTCTGGTGCTGTGGCCTAACTTGAGTAACAGAGACTCAATCTGAGTGGAAATTAATTCAAAATGTATTATAAGGGGCAAAAGACGAATATAAAATTATGATTATTGGAGATGGTGATCTCTGTCTAAGGATAGAGTTAAAGGGAAAATCTCTGATGTTAATTTGAAAACAATTTTAATTTCTAGCCAGATCAGACGCTGAGCTAAAGTGAAGAGTGTCTGTTTATGAAAATGCAGTTTACCGTCCTGAAGGCCTCAGAGTTGCTCTCTCTTTCAAAACGAGCTCAAAGCTGGTATCTGAGCCTGTGTCATATGATAAGATATTTGAAGAAAAAGCACAGGGCATCAGTTGAAAATCATAGACAATGATTGGATAAAAAGGATGTTTTAAAATATGGTGACTTTTAAATTAACTGAAGTTTTTACTTATGTATTATATGAGCAGGTTGTGTCTAATCTTAGCCTTCACCATGTACAGAACTGATGGCCTTGGTCACAGTGGTAGCAGAACATTAAATTGAATGGACAGTTGTTCTGGCTAAATTCACTGATGATTTTAGTGATTAAGTGTGATAATTAACCTGTCTCCATGTTCTACCTGTAGTAAGCAGACTAATTGGCTCTGGTGACTCTTGAATGCACTTTCCCCAAGGCTCCAGAAAGTATTGGATCCTGTTGAGGGTCAAAGATATCAAGCGATGACCAGTGGGCACGAGGTGGTTTCCCGAAGACGGGTAAGATTCTCTTTTGGCCAGCGGGGAACAACCTAAGCCAGAGAAAACACCGTAAAGTCACTCGGGACCCCAAGTGGGACCCCACTTGGGGTTGTATGTGAGGTGTGTATGAGAGTGGAGCGATGTCTGTGAGGCCAGCAGCATCAGTGAAGGGGGGAAGCTGTGCTTGTGGGGGCCGAGAGTCCAGACAGGACACAGCAGGGCCTGCCCTAATTATGCTCCTCTATACCGCTCACCCAAATACCGCATACATTGAGTACCAGGGAAAACCCTGAGTGAAAGAGTTATGATGGTAAGGGGCATTCAAGAGCTGGCTGAGACCATGCAGTGCTTGTCATATAACTTGTGTGGAGACCAGAACAAAATGTATTAATTTGTATCAGTAAACTAAAGAATTAATGTTATTATGAGTTTACTTCAGCAGGCTTGATTCAGAGACATGGTGAAGTCTTTAAGAGGACTGCTTTTGAAGTTTAACGAAGGTCTGAAGGACAAAGGTATTTAAACTAATGATAACTTGAAACAATTATATAGTGTAACTTATTGGAGATGTTCTAATTTGAAAGTAAAGGATTATGGTTAATACATTTTATATTACATTTTTATAAGTTATAGTCTTAGGAGGCTGTTTGGAGAGAGTGAGAGAGAGAGGCTACAGGGACTGTACTCTGTTATAATCCTGCTAAAGCTGACTTTGATAAAAACAAATGAATAATGAACAGACATGATCTGAAATTGGTTAAGAGACCATGTAAAAGCAAATTTTGAGAATGAGCAGTTCATATTTACGTGTCCTGATTGAAGTAGGGTGTCTTTAACCTCTGTAATGAGTGTTTTATCATTACAGATGGGTAAAGTCAAACGACAAACTGATAATTCTGAGAATCTGGTGAAAAGATGATCCAGAACATGGGACAAGCTTTAAGTGGATTGGTATCCAGCTCTGTCCGTTACTGGTAATTATGACTACTTTTGTCATTTAAGATGCTGATGTGAATTATACTCTGGATTAGTTAAAATTGTAAACGAGCATAGAGAGACAAAGTGACAAATTGGTTAAAGTCACTATTTAAATGATCCAGAGAATCAATCAAATTTATGAAAGGCCAGAGGGTTAACAAAGGAATATAACCTTTCAAATGAAAAATTTATTGTGCGTTTTAATCCATTAAATGGAGGTAGGACATTGATTTATATAGAGAACTACAACTAAATGTACGGAAGAAAAAAAAACAAGAGGCTGTGAGGCTTTCTGTGTGACTGGCATTGAGATATGAAGACAATAATATTTTGGATTTCATTCCTCTTCTCTCCTGAGCAAACCTTCACCTCTCTAGACTTTTGTCCACCTGCTCTCACTACAGATCACAATGTTATCCTCAAACATCATAGTCCATGTAGATTCCTGTCTGACCTCCTCTGTCAGCCTGTCCATCACCACTGCAAACAAGAAGGGGCTCAGAGCCGATCCTTGATGCAGTCTCACCTTCACCGTGAAGTCCTCTGTCTCACCTACGGCACACCTTTCCACTGTCCACTGCTCTGCAGAAATCCAAAATATTACTGTCCTCCATCTCAATCCTAGTCACACAGAAAGCCTCACAGCCTCTTGTTTTTTTTTTTTTTTGTTCTCTTACATTAATTGTAGTTCTCTAGATAAATTAATGTCCTGCCTCCATTTAATGGAGGAAACACAAAAATAAAACTTTTCATTTTAAAGTTTATATTCCTTCGTTCGCCCTCTGGCCTTTCATAATTGTGACGGATTCTCTGGATAATTTAGATAATGACTTAAGCCAATTTGTCATTTTGTCCCTGTCAAGTCTATAATTTTTACGCTTACTATTTTAACTAATCCAGAGAGTAATTCAAATCCTCATCATAAATGACAAAAGTAGTCATCATCATTACCAGTAACAGACCAAGCTGGATATCAATCCACTTAAAGCTCGTCCCATGTTCAGGATCATCTTTTATCAGAATCACTCAGAATAATACGCTTCTTTTAAAGTCTGTCGTTTGGCTTAACCCATCTGTAGTGATAAAACGCTACGCTCAATCAGGGCATAAATATGAACTGCTCATTCTCAAAATTTGATTCTACTTGGTTTCTTAATCATTTTCAAATCATGTCTGTTCACTATTAAGTTGTCTTTAGAAAAGACAGCTGGGTTGTTTTGGTTTTGTCTCAGCTTTAACATGGCCGATTACAGACACTGTGCCATCCCCGCCTCCACAAGCAGCCTCTCTCTCTCTCTCTCTCTCTCTCTCTCTCTCTCTCTCTCTCTCTCTCTCTCTCTCTTACACAGATAATCTTTTCAACAGCCTCTAAGACTTTAACTCAGAACAAACTATAATCTTTAGTTTAAATACCTTTGTTATCCAGACCTTCTCTTTTGAACTTCAAAAGCTGTCCTCATCTTAAAGCCATCACCATGTTTCCGAATGATCCTATGCCATATCTAATGACCTGCAGGATTTAAGACTATGATAGAGACATATTAGTTCAATATCACACAGTTTTACTTATACCAATTAATAAATTTTGTTCTGTTCTCCATAAAATTTATGACAATTCACAGCATGGTCTCAGCTGGCTCTTGAATGCCCCTTACCATCATAACTTTCCCTCAGGGTCTTCCTGGAATTCACAAACAATATAAGCGGTTCTTGGGTGAGCGGTATAGAGGAACATCTCTGGGTCGGACTGCTGTATATCTGTCTGGACTCTCGGCCCCTACAAAAACACAACTCCTCCCTTTATGATGCTGCTGGCCTCACAGACATCTGCTCAACTCTCATACACACCTCACATAAAAACACTCTTCTTGGAGGTGCCCAAATGTCGATGAAACCCTGGCTTAGGTTGTCCTCCTGCTGGCCAATAGAGGATCTTACCCGTCTTTGGCGAATCATCTCACGTACATTTGTCATCGCTTAAATTTTTTTTTTTTTTTTTTTGTGACACTCAACAGGATGATGTTTTCTGGAGCTTTGCATAGAGTGCATTCAAGAGTCATCAGAGCCATCTGGTCTGCTTACTATAGGTAGAACATGGAGACAGGTTAATTATCACAATACAACTAAATCACTAAAATCCACCACTCAGTGAATTTAGCCAGAACAACTGTCCTTTCAGTTTAATGTTCTGCTACCTTTGTGTCTCGATCCATCGGTCCTGTACATGGTGAAGGCTTAGATCAGACACAACATTTTCAGTTCTATATTTTAAAAACATTTCATTTTGTTTCATCAAAATATCTATCATTGCCCTCCATGGCAATCCTTTAACTATTAGTCAAAAATGTCCTTTTATCAAATCATTGTCTCTATGATTTTCAACTGATGCCCTGTGCTTAACCATAAGTATCTCATCACTTATGACACATGCTCAGATAACAGCTTTGTGCTGGGTTTGAATGAGAGAGAGAGACTCTGAGGCCTTCAGGGCTGGCACACTGCATCTTCATCTGCACTGCAACTTTTCACTCTTTACACAAGCTAGTGAGATCTGGTTAGAAATTAATATTGTTTTCAAATAAACTTCAGACATTTTCCTTTTAAACTCTATCCTTAGACTGAAATCACACTTTCAAATCAACCTCAGATTGAGTGTGTGTTACTCAAGCAGGCCCACAGCACCAGAAATGACGTGGTGGTGCCAGATTAAGATAAGCAAATCAGCATTTATTACAGCTCAGCACAAGCTTATCTTTTGAAACCAAAGCATCAACTTCTAGGGTTTCCAACATATTAACTTACCTAAAGTTATTTCAACAACCCAATATTCAGTCTAATAAGCATTATCAGAGTTTTGCAAAAGTGAGAAGAGCAAGAACATATTTATTATAACCCTATTGTTATTTCATTATTTTCTTAGACAGAGTTTAAATCTCTGTTTCTTTCTTTTTACTGGGTTCAGTGTGGTGGCCTCATTTGTCACACCTTCGACACTTTATGGGTGAGTGGACACAGCCCCGCTGACCACAATTAAAACACTCTGTGTCATTCAGCAATTCATGGTATCTTTCATCTGCTTTTTCAAAACAAAAATCACATCAGATTCCCACAGTTACTGGGATCTTTCCTTCAGGGTTTAATGTTATCAGATTCCCACAGTTACTGGGATCTTTCCTTCAGGGTTTAATAGCATTCCACCCATTTTACAATCCATGATTATTCATTATTCATTATGCACTAACATCTAGAAATTTGAATTTCTCTTGTTCTCAATTAATTTGTAGCCAGTTAAATTGCCGTATTATTTTCTAAACATAATTAAAACATTGCTGCCCGTTTTCTTAATAAGTTCTGCTTATTTCTTTAAATTGCTGGCTTCAGAGCAGAGCTGCTTACAGCTCTCTCTTCTCAAAAACTTTATCCGGCCTGATCAAGTTACTGATCATGTCTCTTAGATTGTTAGCTCTAATTTTATTATCACAAACTGTTATCCATAATCAAAGTTCATACTCACCAATTATCTTTAAACAGCTGTGGCTTCTGTGTGATTAGACAACATCTTCCTTTCCCTGTTATCTGCTTCTTATAACAATCTTCATTTGCATTTCTCACACACATATCCCCCACAAAAGCCCTTAGATTTGTCTCCTCTCCTCAACAGATATCTTTCACCCCTCTCATCCTGTTGACTCACAGCGTTTATTTTCTTTTGGAAATCATGATATTTAATTAATTTCTCTATATCCCCCATACATCTCTGGCCATATACTTTTTTCCATTTTCAAAATACCGGTGTATCATATTCTGCTAGCTTCTTTGGGATTTTCCATAGTGGCAGTCTGTTTCTGTGGCTGTTCGCACGCTATTAATCTGTCGGACGCCTCCGTACAGATCTGAACCTTCACCCAGGACAGACGGGAAGGACGCTTTACTCAAACGCCTTAAGGACCACTCAGCCCTTCTCACTCTCTGTGATTTTAGTTTCTCAACATAAACAAATCAAACCACAAGGACAACTCTGCCCTTTTCACTGCCAACGTGATTTTAGTTTCTCAACATAAACAAATCAAACCACGTTGCAATCGCCACAGAATCAGACCTCCCCTATGGTTTATCCCTTAGTTTCCCAAATTTTAATTTAACCAAATTCACATTAAAATTCCCAAAATTTCGGATTTGTCTCTTACCAGAGGGTCCCGTTGCCATCTCGGGTTCTTTTTCTCTTATTCCAGTGGTCGGGCCCTCCAGAACCCCTAGAGCAGCCGGCCCTTCTTCCTTAATCAGTCGGGGTAAGGCTGTGACTCTAAAATCCAGGATGATCAGTCACCGTCCGCTCCCAGGGTTCCGGAAGGCACATCCAAGGAATCCCACTTCTGACACCAAATTGTTGTGGCAAAATAATGTTAACTCCGTTGCATTTCTGAATAAGAGACAAACCTTAGCCAATTGAGTCTTTATAAAGATTTAATTCTTGCAAGAATGAATCCACAGTCAATACAACCAGATCGAGTGTGAACTGACTAGAACAAAGAAAAGTCAGCTCTTATAACCCCAATGTTTAAGCAACCCCCTTCCTCCACAATTAACATGTAGTTTGCTACATGTCCTTAGAATTTAGCTGAAAGGGTTATTTCTGTGTGAGAACTGAAGTTTTACCATGGGTGGAAATTTACAGGAGCACTTGTCTGTGTTTCTGACCTTGTAAATGGTATAAAAGGGAACCTGATTGTTTAGTCTTTAGGCCGCTCTCATACAGTCATCTGTGGCTGTGCGACAGTGTACTCTTTCCTTGCAAGGAAATAAATCATTCTTTATTATATTCAAAGATTTGTCTCTTGTTCAGTGATTGACTTGAATTATTGCCACGACACATACACATAAAACACTTTTTCAATTAAATGATTATTAGGCTGCATTATCTAGGTCAGCCGGAACCGGGAACACTTCCCATAACACCTGATGTACTCGTTACATCATCAGAAGAATGGCATCTATGCTAATGTTAGTGTCTCTGTTTTATCCCGAGGTCTACTGCAGTCAGCCGGATCCAGGCCGTATCCAGATCAGACGGTGGACCTGCACCCAGATGTGACCAACACATGACCCTGAAGTGTCTGCAGAGACCGTGTAATTTAGACTCCTTGCTGCCTCATCCACAAGGCATCCTCAATAAACCTGTCTCCGGCATGATGACTCCGATTGTTTGAATAGTCCTAGTTAATAATTCTTTAAATCGATGTCATCCTCAAAACAGCCGGTCTCCAGCGTGTTGCCGACGATCTTTCGAATATTACATTTTAGTAATTGTTTAATCAATACGGCATCCTCAATAAAAACTGTCTCCGCGTAATGACTCCGATATTTGAATTTTTATTTTTAATAATTATTTAATCAATACATCATCCTCAATAAACCCGTCTCCGGCGTGTTGCCTCAGATCTTTCAAATATTCAGATCAAATATGACCTCTGACCTTTAAAATAATAACTTTAATAATAATAATACGCTGTTTGTTAATTGGCCAGAGGAGAACTGGCACCCGACTGAGCCTGGTTTCTCCCAAGGTTTATTTTTCTCCATTAGGTCTCCTGATGGGGTTTTGGTTTCCTTGCCACTGTCGCCTCTGGCTTGGCTTGCTCAGTTGGGGAAAAAACTATTTTTTAACTATATTTCAAAATAAATCTAATTATTAAACTAAATTAACCATATAGACCAAATTACTTATCTAATTACTGATCTAAAGCCCACATTGTTACTGTTTGATAATCGAAATATATTCTGTTGCATTATTTTCTGTTTAACACTGTGAAGCTGCTTTGAAACAATCTGCATTGTTAAAAGCGCTATATAAATAAAGTTGACTTGACTTAGCCAAAAGGCAGAGAAGCGATGACACAATGACGCAGCGGCAAGGGAGCCGGCAAAGGCGACGCCCATCTGGGGCACAGTTAGGGCGGGGACCTGAAACTTTTGAGGGATGCTACCACCCAGTCGCTCTACAACACCACCAAGGCTCGGCCCGGAGGTGGCGCTACAGCGACCAAAAGTACCAAATCCCTCATAGCTCCCAAACCGCCCGTCGCAGAACCACGTGTCTTATATCATCGGAATCCTTGGCTCGAGCCGAGCGAGACACACGCCTCGGATTGGCAGGTGTACCGGCTTGGGTGAAATTGTCTCGTTCCGTTCAAGAGTTATAGCCGTTTTAGCGAACCCCGCCTCGCCCACTCCAAACGTTTTGCCCTGCCGCCGCCAACGTGAATGGAAATTCCCACTTTTTCCAGATGGACAGTCAGACTCCAGAGAATCTTTCTGCACTGGTTTGGGTCAGATCGGGCAAAAAACCTTGGACTAGTGTGCAAAAGTAGGTTTTTTACAAAATCCAAAATTTCGCCAGCGCGACCTGCCAATCCGAGGCGTGCGTCTCGCTCGGCTCGAGCCAAGGATTCCGATGATATAAGACACGTGGTTCTGCAACGGGCGGTCTGGGAGCTATGAAGGATTTGGTACTTTTGGTCGCTGTAGCGCCACCTCCGGGCCGAGCCTTGGTGGTGTTGTAGAGCGGCTGGGTGGTAGCATCCCTCAAAAGTTTCAGGTCCCCGCCCCAACCGCGCCCCAGATGGGCGCCGCTTTGCCGCTCCTGCCGCTGCGTCATTGTGTCATCGCTTCTCGGCCTTTTGGCTAAGATCAAGTGTAGTATCTGTTCTTATCGCCTCTCAGCCTTTTGGCTAAGATCTAGTATCTGGTCGGACGGTTGAGACAGCGATCGCCTCTTGCTGGTTTCCTGGCTTGCGTTTCCTTTGTGACACAGGCCTCCAACTTCCAGGAAGTACATTTGAAAGCTCCCTTTTAAGCCAACGTCTTGCTGGTTTGAGAATTTTTAAGGTAAGGTTCTATTTTAGTATTTTAATTATTTATTGCTAATACTTTTAAAGTTTACATTTTTAAGGAGCTTTTGGTGCCTCCACCATGTTGGCTGCTCGTGCCGGCATGCGGAGGCACCACAGTGTGCGCTTTTTATTTAAAGAGGCTAATGGGAAGCTCCTGGAGATGTTACATCTTGACTTCTCCAGGAATCTGATCCAGAAAGCCCTCAATTTTAATGCTACCGACTTGAATTGTTTAATGACTCTGCCCCTGAACAAAGGTTTTGATGTTAGTTTTAGAACTGCTTCCTTGTTGCAAGATTTCTGGCAAAGATTTGAGCATAGTAAGACCCAGTTCTCCATGTTCAATGTTTAGAAACTTTCTGACAATTATCTTAAAACAGTGATTGTTAGAAAGTTCAATGAAACAGTAAGTGGAGATGATATTGCTGTATGGCTGGGTAGATTTTGCACGGTTCGAAGTCAACCGGTCAGGGTGCTTGACAAAGACAATATCTGGAATTGCGCTTGGAGAGTTCCCATTAAACAGTGGGAAGATCCAAGCGGATTCCAGGGTCTAAGTCATTTACCCTCAATGATTGTGTTGGGAGAGAACCGCGGCTACATTCATTATCAGGGAATGCCCAGATTGTGTCAAAAGTGTGGGAAAATGGGGAACCTCGCTGAGGCATGCCAAGAAATTGTGTGTAGGAAGTGTAGAGAAATTGGTCACATTTTTGAGGAATGTACCAATGGCAGACAGTGTAATCTCTGTGGAGAAACTAACCATTTCTACAGTGATTGCCCTAAAAGTTTTGCCAACAAGCTCAAAGGCAACAAAATGGCCGCCCCACAACCGGAACAAACAAAAGAACAAAGGGAGGAGGCGGTCCCTGAGGTTTTGGCGGGAATTTCAATTTCCCAGCCAGCCTCAGGGAGTGAACAGGAACAAGGAAGTGGGGCGGCCACAGGGGCGGAGTCATGTTCTCTAACAGAACCTGAGAAAGAAATGGAAGAAGAGGAAAGGGAGGAAACAACAGATTGGTGGAATCCAGTGGGAGTGAAATTGATTTTTCACTCCCAAATGCTCAGGTGCAAAAAAGACCGGCGGGATCTCCTCTGTTTGATACAGAGGAGAAGAAAGCTAGGGCAGCACATCATTCAGATAGTTCCATTTTGGAAGATCTGGAACGTATGTGGCCCCTAGAATCCCCAAATGAGGTATCTTTTTTGCATGTAAAGCTAAGAACATCATCACAAAGGGAGATGCAAGAGGTTTCCTCTGTAGCCCCTGAGGTGGTGAGCATTTGCTTACCCGACCCCAGTCCTCATGGGAGAAAGGAAAAGCAAGTGAAACAAGATATAACATAACACGATTTTAAAGTTTTATTGTAGTCTTTTATTATTGTTTTAAATGACTTTGATAACACTGCTCATAGCCCTCACCATTTCAACCATAAATGTGAGAAGCGTGAGAGACACCATACGAGCACAGAGCATTTTATCCTTTTTAAATACTTGTAAATCAGATGTGTTTTTATTACAGGAGTGTGCTCTACCCTTTTTAAATAGGTACACAAAGATGGAGGAGCTATGGCCCCATATGGAGTGGATCAAACTTGAACAAAAATGACGGTGTTGCCATTTTAATCAAAAACCCAAATATCTTGGTGAAGGGCAGCACGGTGGTGAGGGAATGGGCGAGCGCTTTTAGCAAATCTGAATTTTTTAGGTAGAGCTTTTAATGTTCTTAATGTGTATGGTTTTACGGAAAAAAACGATAGGTATGAGCTTTTAGAAGACTTGCAGCCCCACATGTTAGGAAGAGTTCCGGTAGTGGTGGCAGGGGATTTTAACTGTGTTTTATCTAAAAAAGATAGAAAGAGGGTAGGAGAAGATTTTAAAATTGATAAGACATCGGTTTTATTACAGGGCTTAGTTAGAGATTTTAATTTAGTCGACTGTTTTAAAAACGTGCATCAAAGAGAGGAGGGCTACACTTGGTTCAGTAGTGATGGCGCCAAAGCCTCTCGAATCGACTATATTTTTACAAGGGACTGCCCGCCAACCGTTGAAGATTTCTACCAAGAACTATATAGCACAAAACATGTACACAACCAAACTGTAAAGGAAGTTTTAAAATTCATTTTTAGCTCACGAACTATTGACTGTTTTTAAAGACTTTGAGACACTTGACAAACTTCCGGACAGTTTTAGAACAGGGATAGTTTCTTTATTTTACAAAAAAGGAGACCGGACTGACCTTAAACTGGAGACCTATCACTCTTTTAAATTTTGATTGTAAACTTTTTAGTAAGGTTTTAGCCACACGTATGTCGACAGTTTTAGAGGACGTAATCCACCCGGATCAAGCTTGTGCTGTGCCCGGAAGAAGGATAACAGACAGCCTGGTTCTGATTAGTCTTCGGTGTATCGGCTTCTTTGGTCTTCTGTTTACAAGATTTTTCGACTTCCGGCTTTATGGATTTGACTTTCTTCCAGTTGAAAGACTGTGTCGCATTTTATGAGGCATGGGAGAAGAAAAAGGACCATCAGCGTCTAAAAGGTTTGCAACTTTTTTCCTGTCTTCGCTTAGGACTTTTTGCCTCTAACAATCCACCTCTACAACCCCTTCGTGGAGGGTGGGGATGTTTTAACTTTCCTGACCAGATACTGTGAGAAGGTGAGAGGTGGTGAGCATTTGAGGGATCGTTTTGGCATATGGACTGGCAAAAGAAGGTTTCTGGTGAAATTACGTGGTGATCCAGCGGCGCAAGGAGGTGTGGTACATCCGCCAGGATCCTTTTTCATCAGTGCAAACAGGGGCTTTCTGTACTACCCAGGACAACCAGTATACTGCAGGAGATGTGGTGCGCAGGGTCATGTGAAGGCAGACTGCACAGGCCAGAGGTGCCAGTTTTGTGGATCGTCAGAGCACATAGCAGCGGCTTGTTCGAAACCAAAGAGCTGCAGTTTATGTGGAGAGGTGGATCATCTGTTCCGAGAATGTCCCAACAGAAAGACATCTTATTCCATCTTGTTTAAAGAGGGACAAGATCTGCAGGCTGATTTTGATAGACTGTTGATGAAAGTGCCTGTGGTGAGTGACAGCCAGGAGGCGGGCCTTTCCATTGTGAAAGATAGGGAAAGGATTGTTGAACCAACAGAGATAAGGATGGAGGATGTGGTGGAAAAGCAAGGTGGTGAGGAGGCTGAACTTCACTGTTGCGAAGCGTTCATCTGGTCTGATTTCGATGTGGCAGAGGTATTGTGCGGTATTTATGAGGAGGATGACAAGAGGTCTGTGGAGTCAACGAGAGGGGAAGAGGAACAGATTCCGATAAAGAGTATGGAGATAGGACAACAGGACATAACAAAGTCTGACATGGGACAAGGCATAAGAAGGCGGAGGATTCTTGATGACTCAAATGGGGAAAGAGATGCAGCAAGGTCCAGTCGCAGGTTCTGGCACTCAGGCAGGTGGAGAGAGGGGTGGAGAAGAGATGGACATTGGGGAGGAAAATAGGGAGTGAAGGGTTTGGGAAAAGGTTAAGTCAATTTTGGAAGGAGGGGGTGGGGAGGAAGAAGGAAAAGAGAACGAGGGAGAATGGACAGGAGTAATGGGGAAGGTGAAAAAGAAAAAATGTGTAGAAAAAAAGGGGAGCAAGTGAATGGTTGGGTGAAATTCTGCCAGGGTTTTTTTTCCCTTTTGTTTTACATTTCCGCTTTAATGGCAAGGTTAAGGGTGGCAACTGTGGACTGCAATTTTTTTTTTAAATGTAACCATTTAATGTCTGTTTTTTGCAAGAATGTCATTTGCAAGGAAAAGAAGATGTTTCTATTTTTTCTTCAGGGTGGGAGGTGGGGCCTTCTTGTTGGGGGGTGGGGAATGTTAAGGCTGATGGGGTGGGCATTTTATTTTATTCTTGGGAGTTTATGATTGACTCTGTAAGTGTGAACGCGTCCGGGAGGGTGGTGGATGTTGGGTGGAGGGGTGTGGCTTTTCGTTTTGTTAATGTTTACGCTCCAAGTAAGCTGGGGGATAGGGAGGGGTTTTTGGAGAGCCTTGCGCCGGTCATGTATACTAAAAAATTTTAGTTTTAGGAGGATATTTCAACGTGTCCCTTGACAACTCTTCAGGTAAAGCTCTAGCCCATCTGGTGACTAGGTTTTCCCTGCAGGACTCCTTTCAGGGAGCCAACTTATACATGGAGGAACAGCAAACAGGAGGCTTCACGTTTAGACTTTTTATTTTTACCAGTTCATGTGGGGGTATGTGAATATACACAGTCTCCAATGTGGTGTTCGGACCACTGTTTAGTTGGGGTGAGGGTAGAAGTTGGGTGAATTAAGAGTGTGGAGGTTTAAAACATCCTTTTTGAAGGACAGAACTTTCTGTGTAACACTCTATAACCTGGTGACTGGATGGGTAAACTTGCGGGGTTTGTACAGTATGAGTCACAGGTAGGTTGGTGGGAGGGATTTAAGGAGAGAGTGGCGTTTTTTTGTCATAACTGGGGTAGAGAAAAGGCAAAATGTAGACGGTCGAAAATTAGTAGGTGGTCAGAGGAGTTACAGTCACTATGGACAGAGGTGACATTGGATGGGTGGGACAGGGCTAGGTATCTTCAGGGTGTGATTAAATACTTTTATTGGAATGATGCCAAATCTTTTCTGTTATGGTCAGGGGCACAAAAGCGTCTCTTAGGTGAAAATCCTACTAGTTTCTTTTTTTCAACTGTGAGAGGCAGGCAGCATCGTTGCTGTATTGAAGGCTTGAAAGGGAACAAAGGGTGGAAACTTCAGTAGAAAATAAGCTAGGAGTTGCTGAGGGGTTTTACAGGGAGCTATTTAGCAGTAGGGGCCCCTTAGACTCTACTTCAGGGAAGTATTTGGATGCGTTGGGGGCATTCTGAAAGAGGAGGACAGTTTAAAACTAGAAGGTCCACTTACACTGCAGGAAGTTAGCTGTGCGGTCTTCTCTCAAAAAAGGAGCACAGCCCCTGGATGTGATGGCCTTCCATCAGAGTTTTATCGGATGGTTTTGCCCGGGATTGGGAATGAGCTGGTGGGGGTATATCAGGAAAGCATAAGGAAAGGAGAATTGCCGTTGACAATGAGAACAGGTTTTGTGGCTCTGCTGCATAAGAAATGTAACAAAGATGAGCTGACAAACTGGAGACCAATAACCCTTTGACAACCGATTACAAGGTGTTGGCCAAGGTGTTAACGGAGTGGCTTTAAGAAGGTAATTGGGGTAGTTGTGCAGCCAGACCAGACCTGTGGTGTGCCAGGTAGATCAAGTGGCATGAACCTAGCTTTGGTTAGAGACATCGTATGCTGGGCAGAGCAGCGGCAGATTCCCCTGGCGATCCTGAGCCTAGACCAGGAGAAAGCTTTCGACAGGGTGAGTCATGATTTCTAAATGGCCATCTTGGTGCGGATGGGGTTTGGACAGAGTTTCAGGTCATGGGTAAAACTTTTGAACAACAGAGTTTCAAGTAGGATATGGATAAATGGTTACTACTCAGGAGGGTGGAACAATTGTGAGGGTTAGACAAGGGTGCCCCTTATCACCCTTACTTTATGTCCTATCTATAGAACCCTTGATGGCAGCTTTGAGGGCAGCCCCATCTCTGACGTGGTGTACATTTACCGGGGCAGAGGTATGTGCGAAGGTAATTTTATATGCAGATGACATGACTTTGTTTCTGACCTCAGACAGGGACTTTGAGGTGGCAGACAAAATACTGCAGGGTTTGTGTGCGGCCTCAGGGGCGCGCGTGAGCATGGGTAAGTCCTCGGTTATGTTTGCAGGACAATGGGTAAATAGAAGAGCAGTGCCGGGGGGATATCGTGTTTGTGAGGGGCTGAAGATTCTGGGAATTAGATTTTTCAGGAATAACAGTGCTCTAAAGAACTGGGAGGATAGGTTCAAGATAGCACAAGCAAAGATAGCTAGGTGGAAGTTAAGGGGATTAGGGGATTGTGGGGTAGGTTTGAGGTGGTGAGGGCCTTCTACCTTGTTTGAATTATTTGGCATATATCTTCCCGGTTCCATTTTAGTATGGAAGGGAATTGGAGAAGCTGGTTTTCTCCTTCTTTTGGAAGAATGGAACGGAAATGCGTACGGATGTATAGTCACATCAATGAAGGGGGGAGGGGGGTCCCTTGCATCCCCTTAAAAATGGATGCAATTTTTTTCTGCTTTCTCAGCTCAGTTAGCGATCCGCGAGGCAAGGTTTTTTGCTCAGTTTTGGCTAGGCTTTCCATTGAGATCTATTAGTTCATGGAGGGGAACAATGCCCTGGTCAATGAGCAGGCCTGATTACCATCAGAAGGTGGCAAATTTAGTAGCAAGTAAACCATGGTGTTTGGAACAGTCTTTGATTCTGGAGCATAAGTTGCTGTACAGTAGAATGAGGGATGAGATGGTGGAAGGGGTGGAAAAAGTGGTGCCGCCGCATAGGGTGGATTGGACAATAATCCAACCTTAATCACAAGAGAACTAGTGATATATGGAGAGGGTCTGGGTGGACTTGATAAAGAACATAGGAGGGTGGTTTGGGGAGTGATCTCAGAAGGCAAACATGTATTGTGGGAATGGATAACAATGTGTTTGAGGAAGCAAATACCACGTTTGGCACCAGAGAGGTTGTTCTCAACGCTTCTGGGTAAAATGACAACTGAGGTAAAAGCCTGCAAGGAGTGTTTTGGAGAGGAAACAACAAGGAAAATTTGGGGAGGTTTACCAAAGGTGGGGGTGGGGTAAAGAAAAGGAGGTTATAGGGTTGGAGATTTTGTCTGTTTTTTAGGGGGTTTTGAGGGGGCTTCTAAGACCTTTGGAGTTACCAGTGTATATGATGGAAGGTCAAATCTGAAATGGAAAATATTTTTTGTTGTTGTATAATGTCTGTTTTTTGTTGTATGGTATGGTTTGGGTATAATAAAAAAATAAAAAGAAATCTGTTCTTATCAGTTTAATATCTGATACGCCCTATCCGGGACTGCATATTAAATTGATTTTGGCACTGGAGCCGGAACCGGGGCTTGCTCCGTCCACTCCACGCATCGACCTGGTATTGCAGTGCCTCCAGGAATGGTGTGCTTCCCCTTTTTGGGGACTACAAATTGTTGTGACTAATAGCAGAACGAGTACCGCTGGAACTTTACCAGAATACACAGACATAGTACAGACACCGTGCGTGGGGAGCACACAAGAATGATGATGTGGTGACGCAACTACGATTACGCTGTAGAGAAAACAAAGGTTTAAGAAAGCGACAAAGTCACTGGGGAGTATAGGAAGAAGGGGGAAAAAAAGCGTTGATTCCCGACCCATCATAGCACATTTTTGATGTCCCTCTTATTTGTCTGAGGTCTTGGAGTCTTTATAGCGAGCTGATGAGTTGAATCAGGTGTGTCGAATTGATCAGGATCACCTGATTCAAAACTCACGGTCATGGCCTGATTCAACTCATTGACACGCACGTCGCAGTCAAGTAATAGAAGGTACCCTTCCTTCCTTTTCCTGGGGGATGGGAAGGTCACCGTTGATGAGGATGGCGAAGGGGGATAGGGCGCCACTGACTGGAGGCCCGGCAATTCATACTTACCTGGCAGGGGAGACACCATGATCAGGAAGGTGGTTCAACCAGAGCGAGGCTCGGCCATTGCACTCCGGTTGTGCTGACCCCTGTGAATTCCCCAAATGTGGGAATCTCGATTGCATAATTTATGGTAGTGGGGGACTGCTTTCGCGCTCTCCCCTGATCAAAGTGCTGGTTAAAAGAAGATGGCGTGCTGCGGTAGGGACAGCGGGGGTTTTGTTACAGTTGTATGGCCCCAAATGGTGAAGTTTTTTTTAGTTTTTTCTTTCTTCTTCTAATTCTGTCATGTCAATGACCTGGAGAGTCCAGGGAATTGAACCGCATTGGTTTCATTGAGATTGTTGAGGGAAAAACCTGGCACCGGTTTGCCAAGTGAGGTTTTTTCCCCATAATCGCTGATATTCAACGGACGATTTGATTGACAGCAGTGGTCCTAGAGGCAAAGTTGCTCGGCTGGAGGAGTTCTATCATATGGTATGACTATCTTGTGCATGTGTGAAGAAGCAGGTGACATCCGATCGTCTATAGCCGCTCTCGCATTGTTGCTTTTTCCTTTTAAAGCGCCACTAGGGGGCCATTCGCCGCGTCCTTTCTCACCTGAGCCCAGACTGAGCCCGTGCACAGTTGTACCGGCTTGGGTGAAATTGTAGTTATAGCCGTTTTAGCGAACCCCGCCTCGCCCACTCCAAACATTTTGCCCTGCCGCCTCCAATGTGAATGGAAATTCCCACTTTTTCCAGTGCAAAAGTAGGATTTTCACAAAATCCAAAATACCCGAAAATTTCGCCAGCGCGACCTGCCAATCCGAGCGTGCTCGCCGGCTCGAGCCAAGGATTCCGATGATATAAGACACGTGGTTCTGCGACGGGCGGTTTGGGAGCTATGAGGGATTTGGTACTTTTGGTCGCTGTAGCGCCACCTCCGGGCCGAGCCTTGGTGGTGTTGTAGAGCGGCTGGGTGGTAGCATGCCTCAAAAGTTTCAGGTCCCCCGCCCCCTAACCGCACCCCAGATGGGCGTCGCCTTTGCCGGCTCCCCTGCCGCTGTGTCATTGTGTCATCGCTTCTCTGCCTTTTGGCTAAGATCAAGTGTAGTGTTTTGATCTTTGGAGAAGGAAGTATGACGGGTACATCTGCGTCCTCGGTTCCAAGAGCGGGACTGAGAAATACTCTGCGTTTTCAGTTGAAGGATTTTTCCTATGAATATTATGGAAAGAGAAGTCTTTGCACGTGTTGTTCTTTTGGACAAAATGAAGTTGAAAGTGGAAGATGTGTACTGTTTGCAGACCAACCGACAAGAAAAGTTATTTGTTGTGACTGTAAATACAGGGGAGTTGTGCAAATTCGTGATGGAGAAGTTTTAGAAGACGAAAAAGGTAGGCCTTTTAGGGCGATAAGCCTGGACAGACCAAATTTCAGAGTCATTACCCTGCACATGTATAATCTGTATGTCACCGATGAGGCCTTAATAGCTTTTCTAGCAAGATATGCTGAAGTTCTTACACCTGCTCGTTATGTGAGAGACAGTTTGGGATTATGGACTGGGAAGAGGAAGTTCCAAGTGCTTTTAAGAACTGAAGAGAGTGGTGTGGAGGGGTTAATGCATCCTCCTGCACAGTTTAACATCGGAGCAGATAAAGGATATTTGTTCTACTTCAGGCAGCCTCCCTTTTGTAAGAGGTGCAGACGTTATGGACATAACAATGGCGGGTGTGAAGAGCAAAGGTGTTTGCGGTGTGCTCAGCTGGGGCACATAGCAAAGGAGTGTAGTGCTCCAAAGACTTGTCACAGCTGTGGCTCATCAGACCACTTGATGAGGGAATGCAAATATGGCCAAAAGCAGTGCAGGGAGGGTGTGAGAGAGGATGAAAGAGTGAAGGACAGACTGTTGGTAGAGGAAGGTCAAGAGAGGATCCTTGATCAACAGGTGGTGGAGGAGGAAAGCTTTGAGGCCAGGAAGGAGATGGGAACAAGTGGTATGGAGAGAGGCAAGGAGATAGAGGGCAGATTATGTGATGGCAGAGTTCTTGGAAGCATTGAGTGGGGAAAAATTCAAAACCCCTAAGCAGCACGTGGACAATGTGGAAGAGGAGATGAATGTGGAGAAGGAAAGTGTTTCAGATGCTGCAAGAGGGGAAGAAAACCAACTGGTCAGGAAAGGTGATAAGAAGAAGGGGAGATCAAGTAAGAAGAGGAAGGCTGAGACTGTTCCGAAGTTGAGTTCTTCAGAGGAATTGTCATCTACGGACAGTCAAGAAGGGCTTGAGATGGACAATGTAAGGCTCTTATTCCAGCTGACAGAGCAAATGGATGTTGAAGTGCGGGAAGGGGAGGGATTGGGCGGCAGGGCAACACCTGTAAGGTGGGAAGATTTAATGGTGAGTAAGAGTGAGGCCACAAGCTTGGAAGGACAAGAAATGGAGGGGACATTAAAGAGTGAATAAGGGTGTCTACTGAGGGATTGACTGTGGGGACTATTAATGTAAGGGGTATAAGAGATTCAGTTAAACGTAGATGTAAAGTGGAGAGGGGGTGAATATCGGTTACTTTCAGTGTATGCTCCTCAGACAGCTGAGGAGAGGAAAGAAATGTTTGATATATTGTTAACGGTTTGTGCCACTAATAAACAGAGCCACTAAGTGAAACCAGTTTTCTTTTCCAATCATGAAATGGTCTGGTTTGTGATAAAGGGGAATACAGGATGAATGTAGAGATATTGAAAGAGAAAGAATTTTGCGAGGGGTATGCAGTATATTTTGGGGGGTTGGAGGGTTTAAATGGTATGCATAATGATGTATTGGGCTGGTGGGAAATGGTTAAGGAACGCTCAAAGGCGTGGATAATAAGATACTGTAAAAGACGAAATGGGGATTTCTGGAGACAAGCAAGAGATTTACAAAAGGAGCTAGAGTTGAAATTTGAAGAGTACAATTTAGGGGGTACATTTGATTGGGTGACCATTAACGCGCTAAAGAGACAGTTAAGGGGGATTTATGAGGATCAAGCCAAAAAGTTTCTCTTTAAAATAAGACAGGAAACACAGGAAAAAGGGGAGGGCTGCACTGCTGCTCTTTTCAGATCCGTCAGGGATCGTAAGGAGAAGCAAGTGATAGTCAAATTAAAGTATAGGAGAAGAGGAGCTAGACCAAAGTGGAAGAGATAAATGGGTATGTAAGAGAACATTTCAAAAACTTTTTTAGAGCGAGGGAGACAGTTGTAGAAAAAAGTGAGATGTTTGTTAATTTTTTGTCTAAAGTTGTCCGGGAGGAAGTAATGGCTGGTTTAGGCTCTCCCATTACAATAGGGGAAGTTGAGGGTGTTTTGAAGAGGATGAGTAAAGGCAAGGTGCCAGGGATAGATGGCTTGCCTGTCGAATTTTATCTTACGTTTTTTAGTATTTTAGGTATTCATTTGGTGGAGGTGATTAGAAAGGTGCTGGAAACTAAAAATATACAAGGAACTATGGCAACAGGAGTGGTAACACTTCTCTATCATAAAAGGGGAAAGGTCAGACATTGTCAATTACAGGCCGCTCACAATGCTCTCGGCTGACTACAAAATTGTAGCAAAGCTTTGGCGGATAGGTTGAAGAAAGCCCTACCTCACGTTGTGCATGTAGATCAAACATGTGGAGTAGAGGGCCGGAGCACTAAATGGAATCTACAACTCATTAGGGATGTTATAGCATGGGCAGAGGATAGGAACTACCTAATGGTAGTTAGTTTAGATCAGGCTAAGGCCTTTGATAGGGTCAATAGGGAGTTTATGTTTAAAGTTATGGAGAGAATGGGATTCGGAGAGGACTTTATGGGATGGATTAGAGCACTATATGATGGTTCTAATTGTATGGTGAAAGTTAACGGTAATGTAGGGCAGGGGTTCGAGGCAAAGGAGGGGTGAGGCAGGGATGCCCTCTCTCAATTGCTTTTATTTTGTATATGGAGCCTGTGGCTGAGGCGATTAGATTAGACAATAGAATAAAGGGGTTCGTGGTGCCCGGAGCAACGGGAGCTGAGGTGAAATTATCACAGTATGCTGATGACACTTCACTGTTGATGACGTCCGACAGGTGCATTGAGAGAGCTCTGTCAGTTTTTGAAGAGTTCTCACTAGCATCAGGGCTAGCCTAAATGTTGCAAAGTCAGCTATTAAGTTCTTTGGGAAGTTTAGGAAGAGACGTGAAAGTTTGGGTGGTTTGCAGGTGTGTGAGGGTCCTTTGAAGATTTTGGGTATACATTTCCAGAGTGAAGGTTCAGCTGTTCTGAATTGGGTCGGACGTATTTCGGCAGTGCAGAAGAGGCTGGCAAGGTGGAAAGGGCGCAGGTTGTCACTGATGGGGAAAGTCTTGGTAATAAAGATGGACGTGTTGCCATTGCTTCAGTACTTAGCTTATATTTACCCTTTACCTGTGAGTATGAGAAGGGCGGTAATACGGTTACTATTTAACTTTGTATGGGGGGGTGGATATGAATATGTTAAGAGGTCAGAAATGTTAAATCATGTCAGCAGAGGGGGGCGGGATGTGCCACATATCCCGCTAAAACTTGATTGTTTATTTGTGTCTTCTACTTTTCTTAAGGTTGTTTTTCTCGTACCAGGCACGGCATGTAATGAGGTGGACCAATGATGGTCCAAAGGCAGAGGTGCAGCCTTGGCATTACAGGCATGCTTCCAGGTGGTTGGAGAAATACCCTGAGGGTAAGGATAGGGCGGTATGTTAAGAGCAGAGGAAGTTGTATGGGAAGGCAAGGGAGAGAGTGTCCAATGAAGTGAGAGTAGGAGTTCTATCATATGGTATGACTATCTTGTGCATGTGTGAAGAAGCAGGTGACATCTGTTGCGGCAAAAATACGTTAACTCCATTGCATTTCTGAATAAGAGACAAACCTTAGCCAATTGTGTCTTTTAAAGATTTAATTCCTTGCAAGAAATGAATCCACAGTTGGAGAAATCATATTCGGGGTTACCACAAGTCAAGTCAACTTTATTTATATAGCGCTTTTAACAATGCAGATTGTTTCAAAGCAGCTTCACAGTGTTAAACAGAAAAATAATGCAACAGAATATGTTTTGATTATCATACAGTAACAATGTGGGCTTTAGATAAGTAATTAGATAAGTAATTTGGTCTATATGGTTAATTTAGTTTAATAATTAGATTTATTTTGAAATATATTTGAAAAATAGTGTGAACTGAGGAACAATAGAAGGCCCAAGCTTTTATACCCCTCAGTGTCTCTGTTTTTCCGTACAGAGGAAAGGTGAAACAAATGCCTTTCCCCCCACCCTTCTGTAACAAAAGCAAATAAGAAAGCAAGGGACACAGTGGTTCCCCCCACCCCTTTTACGACTATGCATACATTTTATGAGGTAGATGTAGGTTTGACTGTGTGTGTGTGCGTGTGTGTGTGTGTGTGTGTTTTTATCAGTGACACCTAAGGCCCGGGAGAGTCTCCAATCTAGGTGTCCTGTGATCCCCCGCCCAGAGGTGTTTTTGTGTGATAAAAACAGATGTTTGACTTCTGTGTGAACTCAAACATAATCTTCTATGATAAAATTTTTCCTCTACACATCCATCGTCTATAGCCGTTCTCACGTTGTTGCTTTTTCATTTTAAAGCGGCACTAGGGGGCCATTCACCGCGTCCTTTCTCACCTGACCCCAGACTGAGCCCGTGCACAGGTGTACCGGCTTGGGTGAAATTGTCCCTTTCCGTTCAAGAGTTGTAGCCGTTTTAGCGAACCCCGCCTCGCCCACTCCAAACGTTTTGCCCTGCCTCCGCCAACGTGAATGGCAATTCCCACTTTTTCCAGATCTTGATGGACAGTCAGACTCCAGAGAATCTTTCTGCACTGGTTTGGGTCAGATCGGGCAAAAAACCTTGGACTAGTGTGCAAAAGTAGGTTTTTCACAAAATCCAAAATACCCGAAAATTTCGCCAGCGCGACGGGCGGTTTGGGAGCTGTGAAGGATTTGGTACTTTTGGTCGCTGTAGCGCCACCTCCGGGCCGAGCCTTGGTGGTGTTGTAGAGCGACTGGGTGGTAGCATGCCTCAAAAGTTTCAGGTCCCCCGCCCACTTACATACGGGGGGTACTCTGGGCTCGGGCCGAAGTCCGAGCTTGAAGCCCTCACCCCAGACAGCATGCCAAATACGCAATTCAATTAACTCTCTACAAATTATATGCAAGTGTGAACTCGTGAATCAACAATAAAAATCAGTTGGAAAATCAGTTGGTTCAGTGGTAATGGCACCAAAGCCTCTCGAATTGACTACCTTTTTATAAGAGATTTCCTGCCAACCTATGCTACATTGACCCCACTCTTCTTTTCAGATCACTTAATGCTATTGTGCACTCTTTCACTGCCCACTGGTGTGACAGTAGGGGGATGGCTGTGGAAGCTGAACTGCTCCGTCTTAGAAGATGAGGAGCTAGTCAGTGGATATAGGGAGCAGCTCAGCCAATGGCAGACCCTCCAAGACTTTTATGACTCATGTGCACCGTGGTGGGAGATGGTGAAGGAACGACGCATGATGGGGCTGCAAAAACGACTACAAAGGTATTTTAATCTTTTAAATGAAGGTTTTGATTTTAACAAAGATATTAAAAAGGTAAAAGAGGAGATGTCAGTTTTATCCAATCCGAGGCGTGCGTCTCGCTCGGCTCGAGCCAAGGATTCCGATGATATAAGACACGTGGTTCTGCAATGGGCGGTCTGGGTGCTATGATGCATTTGGTACTTTTGGTCGCTGTAGTGCCACCCCCGGGCCGAGCCTTGGTGGTGTTGTAGAGCGGCTGGGTGGTAGCATCCCTCAAAAGTTTCAGGTCCCCCCGCCTGCTTTTGGTGCCTCCACCATGTCGGCTGCTCGTGCCGGCGTGCGGAGGCACCACAGTGTGCGCTTTTTATTTAAAGAGGCCAATGGTAAGCTCCTGGAGATGTCACGTCTTGACTTCTCCAGGAAGCTTATCCAGAAAGCCCTCAATTTTAATGCTACCGACTTGAATTGTTTAATGACTCTGCCCCTGAACAAAGGTTTTGATGTTAGTTTTAAAACTGCTTCCTTGTTGCAAGATTTCTGGCAAAGATTTGAGCATTGTAAGACCCAGTTCTCCATGTTCAATGTTGAGAAACTTTCTGACAATTCTCTTAAAACAGTGATTGTTAGAATGTTCAATGAAACAGTGAGTGGAGATGATATTGCTGTATGGCTGGGTAGATTTTGCACGTTTCGAAGTCAACCGGTCAAGGTGCTTGACGAAGACGGAATCTGGAATTGCGATTGGAGAGTTCCCATTAAACAGTGGGAAGATCCAAGCGGATTCCAGGTTTAATGGGAAAATGGGGCACCTTGCTGAGGCATGCCAAGAAACTGTGTATAGGAAGTGTAGAGAAATTGGTCACATTTTTGAGGAATGTACCAATGGCAGACAGTGTAATCTCTGTGGAGAAACTAACCATTTCTACAGAGATTGCCCTAAAAGTTTTGCCAACAAGTTGAAAGGTAACAAAATGGCCACCGGAACAAACAAAAGAACAAAGAGGAGGCGGGCCTGGAGGTTTTGGCGGGAATTTAACTTTCCCAACCAGCCTCAGGGATTGGACAAGAAGGAGGAAGTGGGGCGGCCACAGGGGCAGAGTCAGAACTTGTTAGTGAACAGAGGGAGGAAGCCGCTCCACAACACAAAAAAATTGGAAACAAAATGGAGGAGGAAGAGGATGAAACGGCTTCCTACCTTTACACTGTATCAGAGGTTTGTGTAGCGGATAGTGGGAGTGAAATCGAGTGTTTACTCCCCAATGCTCAAGTGCAGAAAATGTCTGCAAGATCTCCTCTGCTTCCTCTGAGAGTCCAAACGTGCTTTTAGCCCAGGATTTTACACTTTTAGAAATAACAAATTCACTCAAAGGTTTTAAAAAAGGGAAGTCCCCAGGAATGGATGGACTTCCCTTGGAGTTTTATTTGACTTTCTGGGACATTTTAGCATGACTTACTGAAAGTTTTTAAAGAATATGAGACTCTCGACAGACTTCCGGAGAGCTTTAGAGTAGGGATAGTTTCTTTGTTAAACAAAAAAAGAGACAGGACTGACTTGAAGAACTGGCGACCAATCACGCTTTTAAACTTTGATTGTAAACTTTTTAGCAAGATTTTATCCACACGCATGTCGACTGTTTCAGAGGACGTAATCCACCTGGATCAAGCATGTGCTGTGCCCGGTAGGAAGATCACAGACAGCCTGGTGCTGATCAGAGACGCCATCTGTTACGCGAGAGACAGAAATATTTGGCTGGTAGTCCTAAATCTAGATTTTGAAAAAGCTTTTGCCCGCATTTCGCACCAGTTCCTTTTTAAGGTACTGGAAAAAATTGGGTTCCCAGGGAGGTTTATAGCTTGGGTGGGACTGCTATACAACAGTCTAGTCAGTAAATTTGCAGTAAATGTGCATTTATCCAAAGCTGTAAACATTCACAGCGGTGTCCTTTATCTCCCCTACTGTATGTGGCCTGTATTGAGCCACTGGCACAAATCTTGAGAAGGGATAAATGGATTAAAGGACTGGACGTCCCAGGGACTGGTGGACTGACAGTGACCTGTGTTTTATATATGGACGACGTTACCCTTTTAGCGACTGACCTTGTATCGGTACGAAGAGCAATGGACTTGATTGACTGGTACGGTCGGGCCTTGGGCGCCAAGCTCAACAGGAACAAGTCCGAGGCCCAGCTCTTCGGGCCGTGGGGGGACGTTGACACAGGTGGACTTGATTTGGATTTTAAAGGCAATGACATAACAAATTTAGGAGTAAATTTTGACAGAGAGGGTGGAGGACAGGAAACTGGACTGACATCTTAGGAAAGTTAGGCAAAGACTGGGGTTTTGTGGACTTAGACAAATGACACTTGAAGGGAAGGTTTTAGTTTTTAAAGCCATAATTATACCACTGATTTTACTTGTTTGTTCTGTTTTTAGTCCCCCAAGAAGATTCCTGGCCAACCTGGAGAGGGCGACAAGAAAGCGCGAAATTAATGACTCTGCCCCTAAACTAGGGTTTTGATTTGAGTTTTAAAACTGCTTCCCTGTTGAATGACTTTTGGCAAAGATTTGACTCTGTTAAGGCCCAGTTCTCCATGTTCACTGTGGAAAAACTTTCAGATAACACACTTAAAACTGAAACATCTGCCTTCCATGATTGTGTTGGGAGAAAACAGAGGCTACTTACACTACCAAGGGATGCCTAAGTTGTGTAGAAAATGTGGAAGAGTTGGGCATCTTGCTGATGCATGCCAAGAGGAATTAAAATTCTATATGTTAAGTGAATTTGGTTAATGTTGGGTATGGAATATCCTGTATGAGTTATAAAACTTAATTGAGAATGTTCTGTACTTTATACTTAGAATATTGTTACTTTTGAGTAAATTCAAAAATATTTTTATCTTAATCTTTTTTTTACTCAGAAGTGCAGTATTATTATTAATAATAACATAAAGGTACATTTTATCACAAATGTAAATGGGGTGCATAAATTGTTCTTTTAGAAGTTTTCTGAATTAAGTTGAAGAAAATTACTAGACATCCAATTTTTTATGTCAGCTATGCATTCCGTTAATCTTGTGAATTGGTAAATTTCTTCAGGGCGTGAAGAAATATAGACCTGAGTATCATCAGCATAACAATGCCATGCTTCCTAATGATATCTCCCAGTGGTAGCATGTACAGGGTGAAGAGCAACAGTCCTAGCACTGAGCCTTGCGGTACTCCATACTGAACTTGTGATCGGTGTGACTGCTGGATATCAGATGTTAAAAATCCAAAGTTCATCAGAATTGTAGAAACTTGGTGGTGTGTCTGATTAAAAAACTGGAAATTTATAATCCTTAAAGTTTTTATTTTATTGAATGCTGGATACTGAAGTCTTGAATTTGTTGACCAACCCAAAGCACATGGAGATACCGGGAGAAAACTTCACATGACAGATGTTACTAGGAGGACAGGATTATCATGATGGGACAAACAGGATGGATAGGAGGAACGGGATGGTCTTTCGTCACTACAAACCATACAAAAGATAATCAGACTCATACAAACAATTCATATATAAACAATATATATTCAATCCAAATAATTATTAAACCTAATTCATAGAGACAAATTCAAATCATACAATTGTCAAACAAACTTACTTAACGCATCCTAAGGTAAGGACTCAAAGGACATTCAAAAACCCACACCTCACCAATGCAAAAGAACAGAGAGGAAATTAGGTCTATTTATAGACCTTGATCAGGGGATTAAGGGTAATGTAGTACATATATGGTAATGTCAATTACATGTGGCGCTTTTCCACTGTGTGGTACAGCTTGGTACGGCACGACTCAGTTTGCTTTTCCACTGCGTGATATGGCTCGGCACAGCACGGCTCAGCTCGGTTGCGTTTCCACTGCAATAGCACCACTTCCAGTGGGTGGGATTACGTTGTAGTTGCGCCTCCTCTACTGCCACGACATCATAAACGCAACACAAAACGTGAGGGTCTGTTGCATTACTTGAACAGTTAACTATTAATGTTGTCTGTCCTGTTAAGTGGATTATTAATCAATTAAATATTTCAACGTATTGTCTCGCTTTCTTTTTAAAAAATATTATTAACCAGGCTTTGTTATTTATAATTCACATTTATCCACTGGTACAGTACATGCATTAAGAAAGTAATGAAGTACACATGTTTGTCCAGTGCCTTTTTTATTGAAAAACAAATACAAAATTGTAAAGGTAAAAATGTAAACGTCACACTTTAAACAATGTGGAAATGTAGTGCAAAGAATATATACATAAGACCTAAGAAATTAAGTAAAAGTGTAAACAGAGGAAAATGTATGTAGTGCAATACATGTATACATAAGACAAAAAAAAAAGTTATGTTAGTGTAAACAGAAATGTAAACAATGTGCTAATTGTATTTAGTGCCAAAAAATACGTAGGGCCTAACACATTAAAAAAGTAAAAGTTAAAATGTTAGTAAACTTTTTATTATACATTTTTTTAATGCAAACATGCATGTAGTGCAAAACTTTCTTAAAGGAACACTCCACTTTTTTAAAAAATAGGCTCATTTTCCAAGTCCCTTAGAGTTAAACAGTTGAGTTTTAACGTTTTTGAATCCATTCTGCCGATCTTTTTATCTGGCGGTAGCACTTTTAGAATAGCTTAGCATACATCATTGAATCGGATTAGACCATTAGCATTGCACTCAAAAATGATGACCAAAGACTTTCAATATTTTTCCCATTTAAAACTTGACTCTTCTATAGTGACATCGTGTAGTAAGACCAAAGGAAAATGAAAAGTTGTGTTTTTTTAGACCGATAGTGAGCAGGTGCCAGGTCGTGCTGAAAAATGAAATAATCTCCATAAAGCTTTTCATGAAGCATGAAGTGCTCCAAAATCTCCAAATAGCTAGCTGCATTGACCCTGCCCTTGATAAAACACAGTGGACCAACACCAGCAGCTGACAATGGCACCCCAGACCATCACTGACTGTGGGTACTTGACACTGGACTTCAGGCATTTTGGCATTTCCTTCTCCCTAGTCTTCCTCCAGACTCTGGCACCTTGATTTCCAAATGACATGCAAAATTTGAGCGAGAAGATTGCAGTGCATACAGTGGGTCAAACCAAATAGGACAAAGCAAGCCATGGATTTTGACCTTATTCACAAAAATGTAATAGTCCACAGAATATCTGTGCATGCAATACAGGTCCTTCTAAAAAAAATAGCATATTGTGAAAAAAGTTCATTATTTTCCATAATATAATGATAAAAATTCAACTTTCATATTTTAGATTCATTGCACACCAACTGAAATATTTCAGGTCTTTTATTGTTTTAATACTAATGATTTTGGCATACAGCTCATGAAAACCCAAAATTCCTCTAAAAAATTTGCATATTTCATCCGACCAATAAAAGAAAAGTGTTTTTAATACAAAAAGTGTGCATATCATGAAAAGGTTCTCTAAACGAGCTATTAACTTAATCATCTGAATCAACTAATTAACTCTAAACACCTGCAAAAGATTCCTGAGGCTTTTAAAAACTCCCAGCCTGGTTCATTACTCAAAACCGCAATCATGGGTAAGACTGCCGACCTGACTGCTGTCCAGAAGGCCATCATTGACACCCTCAAGCGAGAGGGTAAGACACAGAAAGACATTTCTGAACCAATAGGCTGTTCCCAGAGTGCTGGATCAAGGCACCTCAGTGGGAAGTCTGTGGGAAGTGAGGCAAAAAACGCTGCACAACGAGAAGAGGTGACCGGACCCTGAGGAAGATTGTGGAGAAGGACCGATTCCAGACCTTGGGAACCTGCGGAAGCAGTGGACTGAGTCTGGAGTAGAAACATCCAGAGCCACCGTGCACAGGCGTGTGCAGGAAATGGGCTACAGGTGCCGCATTCGCCAGGTCAAGCCACTTTTGTACTAGAAACTGCGGCAGAAGCGCCTGACCTGGCCTACAGAGAAGCAGCACTGGACTGACGCTCAAATTTTGCATGTCATTTGGAAATCAAGGTGCCAGAGTCTGGATGAAGACTGGGGAGAAGGAAATGCCAAAATGCCTGAAGTCCAGTGTCAAGTACCCACAGTCAGTGATGGTCTGGGGTGCCATGTCAGCTGCTGGTGTTGGTCCACTGTGTTTTATCAAGTGCAGGGTCAATGCAGCTAGCTATCAGGAGATTTTGGAGCACTTCATGCTTCCATCTGCTGAAAAGCTTTATGGAGATGAAGATTTCGTTTTTCAGCACGACCTGGCACCTCACAGTGCCAAAACCACTGGTAAATGGTTTACTGACCATGGTATTACTGTGCTCAACTGGCCTGCCAACTCTCCTGACCTGAACCCCATAGAGAATCTGTGGGATATTGTGAAGAGAAAGTTGGGAGACGCAAGACCCAACACTCTGGATGAGCTTAAGGCCGCTATCGAAGCATCCTGGGTCTCCATAACACCTCAGCAGTGCCACAGGCTGATCGCCTCCATGCCACGCCGCATTGAAGCAGTCATTTCTGCAAAAGGATTCCCCACCAAGTATTGAGTGCATAACTGAACATAATTATTTGAAGGTTGACTTTTTTTTGTATTAAAAACACTTTTCTTTTATTGGTTGGATGAAATGTGCTAATTTTTTTAGAGGAATTTTGGGTTTTCATGAGCTGTATGCCAAAATCATCACTATTAAAACAATAAAAGACCTGAAATATTTCAGTTGGTGTGCAATGAATCTAAAATATATGAAAGTTCAATTTTATCCTTACATTATGGAAAATAATGAACTTATCACAATATGCAATTTTTTTTTTAGAAGGACCTGTATATTACGTTCTTCAATGTATTTTAATGGCACTAAGAATGCAAGAGGTGTGGCAATATTAATAAAACAAGATCGAGAAAATAGGTGTGTATGAAGATGGGAGTGGAAGATTTTCGGTGGTCGAATATATGTGTGTGTGTGTGTGTGTGTGTGTGTGTGTGTGTGTGTGTGTGTGTGTGTGTGTGTGTGTGTGTGTGTGTGTGTGTGTGTGTGTGTGTGTGTGCAAATGTAGATTTGGACAGATGGGAAATTATAGAAGAGTTAAAAGGGTTAGTTGTTGTAAATTAATGTTACTCAACTGCCTATGACAGACAGGCGAGTTGAGCAGGAACCCTTCATTTACCCCAGCCTGATAAACATGTCCCTGATTTGGAAGTATTTCACGCTTGATACAGCAGCGAGTAGCACTGGAAACTAATGTTTGCAAAGCCAAATTTTCAAGAGGTGGAAGTAGTGTTTAAAATTACAATACGACAAATTGAATCAAGCATCTTCAGAAGCATCATGCAAAAGAACTCGAGGAGTCAAGAGGATGAAGCAGATGACTGATGTGTTCCAGAGGCAAGACAAACTTCCAAAACAGAGAACAAAAGCTGTAAAAAAAAACATCAGGGGTATTAAAGATGTGCAGTCCTTGAGTTTCACTACAGATATTTGGAGCTCCAATATGTGCCCCATGTCCTCATTTAGTTATGATTTGCAGAGCACTGTGCTACACGTTAAGGAATTACGAGGGTCACACACCAGCAGCGGCATTTCAGCTTCCATCAAAGAAATGTTGGATGGGTGAAAAAATCCGGCGTCGAACTGGGCCTTGTTTTTTAAAAAACGCCACTTTGATGGGCGTTGCTTTCTCTCACTCGCTCTGGTCTACAGGTGCGCACGCCCTTCCGGGAGAAGTGCCCTTAGGAGCCGCTTAAGGACATTTCACCCCATTTGACGTCGCACAAACCCATACTCAAAAAAACTTTCTGAAACTTGTTAGAAACCGGAAGGAGTATTTTTGGCACAGAAATACTACAAACGTCCAGCTTATTTTTGAAGCTTTGTCCATGTTTAGCATGGGAATCCAAGTCTTTACCAGAGTACAAAAGTCAGTATGCATGAAACCGCATCACAACATTTCACAAAAAGAAATGTAGTGTTGATTAATAATTTTTAGTAATTTATTAACAGTAAAATTGGCAGCTTTATTGCTACTTATGAGTTAAAAAAGATAGATATTAAGTAAACAGTAGTGGTGTGATTATTAGTAGTGGTGGACAAAAATGACTATTAAGTAGCTCCCTACTAGTGATGTTACATATGACACGCGGGTATCGCACATGCAACACAATTTGTAGTGAAGCTCTGTATCAGGGTGTGAACTCCCAGATCTTACTTACCGAGTCCTTGTTGGCTCAGTCTGGTTGATGGGTTTGTGAGGAGAGTGCTGTGCTTTGAAAGTTAATCAATATATTACATTTGGATAAACATTTATTTGTCACTATTTATTATTTTTTGTTGTTGTTGTTGTTGTGTCTCTGTATTTTGGTAAAATCTTTGCACTTTTTTTTAGGTAATTTGGTGTTGGTATTTGGGGTTAGGGTGGATTAGGGGATGGGGTGTTGGTGTTTTTTTTAAATTTTATATTATCTTTTATTGGAAAGCATGTTGAATTTTACATATTGTTGGACATATCAAGTACAGTACGTTGCTTTAACATTTTTAACTTTTTAATACAAGAACAACAGAACTCAAAAGAGCGGGTGGCGGGGAAACCAAATTACTTTAATTATATTTTTCATTTAAACTTTTAAATCAGTGCACAATTCGTAAGAAGCAACAGTGTTTATAGAAAATCAGATCTAACCGGTTTAACATATTCCGTCCACTTGGACCATATCTTATAGAAAGTGTCCCTCTGCACTTTCATTGAAAAGGACAGTTTTTCCATTAGGTAGATCTCGTACACAATGTTTTCCAGTCCTCAGTTGTTGGTGGTTCTGGTTTAAGCCATCTCCTCGTTAAAGCCTTTTTTACTTGCTGCCAATAAGATGTACAGAAGTTTCTTGTTCTTTGAGTCCAGTTTATCCGATGATATATTGCTGAGATATAAGGTATCAAAAGCAAATGGAAAAACAAATGCAAAAATATTCTGTATATGCTCATGAATTCTAGACCAACACTGAGAGATAACTTTGCAGTCCCAAAAAATGTGGAAATGGTTAACACCACCCACTCCACATCTCCAACAAGCATCACCAGGGCCCCGATACCTCTTCTGTACAGGGGTGATGAAAAATCTCATTATACTTTTCCAACAAAATTCACACCATACATTAGATCCCGTTGTAACCCATTGTATCTCGCAAATATGTTCCCAATATTCCTCTGTGATTATCAAATTACCCTCTTTTTCCCACTTCTCTTTAACATAATGAATATTGTCTTTTTTGCCCTGCAGGATGCTATTGTATAACCTAGATATAATTTTATTGTGTACTCCTGAATTTGTAGCTAATGATATAAATGTAACCACATATCCAAGGTCATTTAAATACACTTTCAGTTCCTGATTAACATAGTGCCTGATCTGAAGGTACCTAAAGAAGTCAGCTGAGTCTAGACCATGTTTTCTTTGCAGGGATTCAAAAGATTGGAGTGCCCCCTTGTGGACAAATGAGTAATAATCAGTCAGTCCTTTTAGAGTCCTCCAAACCACAAATCTTAATTGCTTCATTCCCAGCTGCTATCATTACGTGAGAAATGGGTTTGTCTAATAAATGAATCTTATTCTGCAGTTTGATATCTGCTAATAAAGCTTCAACTGGTATTGCTTATAGTTGTCCCCTCAACGTCCTTCCATCCCGCGGTGTAATTTGAAGAACATATTAATGGTCTTAACGGTGCCGCACAGTAATATTCTCGTTGACAAGGGAGACCACGACCTCCTTTATCTTTCTTCAATTGTAAGGTTTTATATTTACCTCTGGATTTTTTCCCTTTCCTAATATATTTTGACAGCATTCTATCCCATTCTACAAATGGTTTTGAGGAATGAAAATTGGTAAACACTGGAATAAGTAGAGCATTCAGGGGAGGATATTTAATCTTATTGAATCAATCCTAGAATGCAAGTCCAAAAAAGGAATGGTATTCCATCTTTGAATATAGCAATAAAATCGGATATACAGAGGGCCATAGTTGGCTTCAAACATTTTAGTGAAGTCTCAGTGCAATACCCCTAGATATCTGATATTGTCTGCCTCCCATTTCCAATTATAACTATCCTTGACTTCTTGTGGAGGGTTATAGTTCAGAGTTATTACCTACGTTTTATCTACATTAACCTTGTACCCTGAAAAAGAGCCATTGTCTAGTAGTAGTTTAATGAATTAAGGAACAACCTGTGTGGGGTAAGATATGGTTAATAGTAAATCATCAGCAAAAAGTGCCAATTTTTGCTCCCCTACTATTGTTCTTACTCCAGTTATATCCTTTCTCTGCCTGATCCACTGGCGAAGAGGAGAGGCGAGATGTAACACCCTTGTCGAGTCCCGTGTTCCAATATGAATGATTCAGTAAGGTCTCCATTAATTTTTATCCTTGCAGTTGGGTTATTGTACAACCCTGAGATAACCTCAATTACAGATTTATCAAAACCAAAATTTTCAAGCACCTTATATAAGAAGGACCACCTCACTGAATCAAATGCTTTTTCGACATCCAAACTCAACACTAAGGTCTCCAATTTTTGCTTATCCACCCGCCTCATTACAGGGAGTGCAGAATTATTAGGCAAGTTGTATTTTTGAGGATTAATTTTATTATTGAACAACAACCATGTTCTCAATGAACTCAAAAAACTCATTAATATCAAAGCTGAATATTTTTGTAGTTTATTAGGAAGTAGTTTTTAGTTTTAGCTATTTTAGGGGGATATCTGTGTGTGCAGGTGACTATTACTGTGCATAATTATTAGGCAAATTAACAAAAAACAAATTTATACCCATTTCAATTATTTATTTTTACCAGTAAAACCAATATAACATCTCAACATTCACAAATATACATTTCTGACATTCAAAAACCAAACAAAAACAAATCAGTGACCAATATAGCCACCTTTTTTTGCAAGGACACTCAAAAGCCTGCCATCCATGGATTCTGTCAGTGTTTTGATCTGTTCACCATCAACATTGCAGCAGCAACCACAGCCTCCCAGACACTGTTCAGAGAGGTGTACTGTTTTCCCTCCTTGTAAATCACACATTTGATGATGGACCACAGGTTCTCAATGGGGTTCAGATCAGGTGAACAAGGAGGCCATATCATTAGATTTTCTTCTTTATACCCTTTCTTGCCAGCCACGCTGTGGAGTACTTGGACGCGTGTGTGATGGAGCATTGTCCTGCATGAAAATCATGTTTTTCTTGAAGGATGCAGACTTCTTCCTGTACCACTGCTTGAAGAAGGTGTCTTCCAGAAACTGGCAGTAGGACTGGGAGTTGAGCTTGACTCCATCCTCAACCCGAAAAGGCCCCACAAGCTCATCTTTGATGATACCAGCCCAAACCAGTACTCCACCTCCACCTTGCTGGCGTCTGAGTCGGACTGGAGCTCTCTGCCCTTTACCAATCCAGCCACGGGCCCATCCATCTGGCCCATCAAGACTCACTCTCATTTCATCAGTCCATAAAACCTTAGAAAAATCAGTCTTGAGATATTTCTTGGTCCAGTCTTGACGTTTCAGCTTGTGTGTCTTGTTCAGTGGTGGTCGACTTTCTGCCTTTCTTACCTTGGCCATGTCTCTGAGTATTGCACACCTTGTGCTTTTGGGCACTCCAGTGATGTTGCAGCTCTGAAATATGGCCAAACTGGTGGCAAGTGGCATCTTGGCAGCTGCACGCTTGACTTTTCTCAGTTCACGGGCAGTTATTTTGCGCTTGGTTTTTCCACACGCTTCTTAAGTACCCTGTTGACTATTTTGAATGAAACGCTTGATTGATGATCATGCTTCAGAAGCTTGGCTATTTTAAGACTGCTGCATCCCTCTGCAATATATCTCACTATTTTTGACTTTTCTGAGCCTGTCAAGTCCTTCTTTTGACCCATTTTGCCAAAGGAAAGGAAGTTGCCTAATAATTATGCACACCTGATATAGGGTGTTGATGTCATTAGACCACACCCCTTCTCATTACAGAGATGCACATCACCTAATATGCTTAATTGGTAGTAGGCTTTCCAGCATATACAGCTTGGAGTAAGACAACATGCATAACGAGAATGATGTGGTCAAAATACTCATTTGCCTAATAATTCTGCACTCCCTGTATGTGTAAAACCCTCCTAATGTTGTCTTGAGTCTGTCTGTGTTTAATGAAACCCGTTTGATCCTTATGTATTAGTCCTGGTAAAATAGTTTCTAATCTTCTTGATATAATAGAGGTGACAACTTATAGGCTATATTCAGAACACTAATTGGGCGATAGTTACTACACTTCAATCTATCCTTTCCTTCTTTTGGGATATCAGAAATTATTGCTTCCCTCCATGATCTTATTTGCCAACACCCAATTAAATGTTTTCAGCAACGTTGGGACTAAAAAAAGCCTGCATTGTTTTGTACCATTCCGGACCAAATCCATCTGCCCCAGCCATCTTCCCTCCCTTTAATCTTTTAATTGCTAATTGGATTTCTTCTTTAGTTATTGTAGTTAATAACTTTTTATTTTGTTCCTCCGTCACTTTTTGTAACTCAAGTTCAGACAAAAAGATATTGATGTCCTGGTTGTTGTCTATATGCAGTTGAGAATATAATGTCTTATAATAATCCAAAAAGCATTTTTGAATTTTTCCCTGTTCAATTTCTATTTGATCATTTACGGTATTCTTAATTTTATGAATGCATCTCTCTGCTTGCTGTTTCCTAAGCTTATAAGAGAAAAGTTTCAGTGATTTCCACCTACCTCATAGTACTGTTGCTTTATAAACATGAGTTTTTCTGTACATCTATTGTTTTCAAATCCTCTATTTCTTTTTCAATTTCATTATATCCGATTTGATATTACCATTATGAGACCTCGAGTGTTGTCGTTGCAGATCTAGCAACTTGTCTTCTAAGTGCCATAGTTTTTGCTAACTTATTTTTTTCAGATGGGAGGAAATACCGATTATTTTCCCCCTAATCACTGCCTTAAGTATCCCATCCCATAGTATTCCTGGTGACATCATCCTTTTCGTTATTTTCTAAATACTCTTCTATTTCTTTCTTCAGACGTTCTTTAATATCAGGGTAATTAATAATGTTTGTGTTCAACCTCAATAAGGTATATCTATTCTTTCTGTTCAGACAGACATTAGCATAAACTGGGTTGTGGTCTGATATAGTACAGGGGCCTATTTCACAATCTTTTAACCTAAAGAGATCATTTCTGAACATGAAGATATATTCTAAACTTGAATAGACATCGTGTGCGTAGGAATAGTGGGTATATTCCCTATCAGTTGAATGTTGACCTTGCCACACATCAACTAATCCTAATTCAACCATAAGGTGTACCATTTTTCCTCCAATATTTCTCGCATCACCTTTCCCGTCAAGAATCCAATTTAGCATTTAATGTGAGGTTGAGATCACCACATAGTAAAATTCCCTGACTCATTGTTGTTGTTAATTCTATGATCTGTTTATACAAGGACCAATTTCTTCCTGGGGGAATATACACGTTTAAGAGCCTCAGAATAATACCATCAATCTTACCAGTTGCTGATAAATGTTCATAATTTAGAGCGCTGTGCACCAGGATCGCCACGCCTCTTCACCTTCCCGAACTGTGAGAGGAATAGAAAACATATTTAAAAACAAGCTTGTTCAATTTTTCATGTTCGCTATCAGACAGATGTGTTTCCTGCATAAAAACAATCTGAGCTTTATCTCTTTTGAATTTAGATAGGGCTTTCCACCTTTTTACCAGATTATGTAAACCATTAATATTGATTGATACCATTTTCACTGATCTGCTATTCATCTAAATTATTGGATAAATACACACATTTTAATAGGTTCCCCGCACACCCTTGTAAACAAGAAACACTTGAACAAATAGCATGAAAAAAAATAAAAAAATAAAAATCAAACTGAAGTAGTTCTAACTTCCAAGGAAGGAGTCCCTGAAATGAACTCTACTTCGCCTTTACAGGCAACTTCTTCATCAGTCAATGGAGGAGGCCCTTAATGGCTAAGGCCTCACAGAGAAGAAAACCCTCCAAAAACCTTACGAATCCACTTATAACTAGGGATGCACCGAATCCAGGATTCGGGTTCGGATTCGGCCGAATATTGGGCTTTTTGACGGGGTTCGGTTTCTGCCGAATCTCATAATTTTTTTCCACCGAACCCGAACCCTAGGCTTGCACTATGTGCGCCCCACTGGTCGAACATAATGACGCCGCCTTGAAAGTGAAAATGGAACTCATGAACAGAAAACATGGCAGTAGGCTACTTTAAGTTTTTTAAAAAAGCGATTAAAGTTGAGCTACATGTTCAATTTGCAATGCTACATGTTCAATTTGCAATTAGCCGCTGTTAAATAATTTGCGTATGAAACATCCGAGAGAATACGAGCTGTGCAGCCTCGGGAAGCGCCTTTCATTTGCTTTAAGGAGCTGTCAGGAGCTTGTACTACTTCTGCATTTTTCTGTCGAAATGGTCCCACACAGTAAGCTTTTCCATTGCTTCATTTTGCGAGATATATCTGGTTTGTGGTTGCACATGTTGACGCGCTCCGTGAGTGAACAAATAACGCTAGCCTATATATAGCAAATTTTTCTTAACCATGGATCAAAAAACAAACAAACAAAAGCGTTAAAAACATTTAAACCGTTTAACTGGTAGTATTAATCGGTCAAAGTTCTTACTTTCGGTTAACGGTTAAATGGTCAATAGCATCCCTAACGTTACACTGCTGTGGACGTTGTTTAGCCTAGGCCTACTTCGTTCAGGCCCGTCGCAAGGGGGATGCGAGGCCCTGTGCGAACGTGATATGCGAGGCCCGGGGCCAGTTGCTGTAGTGACGAAAAATATGTTGTTTATGTGAATATTAAACAAATAAAAAATAAATCTTAAAGCCTTTCCATTTTAACAGCAATGAGTTAAGTTAAACTGTAACTGAACTGCACAGTGCGCCTATTTCGAAGCTTAAATAGCCTATTTGTTCTAAATTATGAATTGGTAAAAGCGTTTGTCAGACCTGTATTCACTTGAGTTAGTTTGGACTACTCTCTCAGTAGCCGCGTTTTCATTACATATTTGCTTTTGCGTTATTCTAGCCTACTGATTGTCAATAAAAACTAGGCTTCTGCGAAACGGCGGCGCATTTCCATTAACCGATGTAATGTGCAGTGCCGATGTGATGCCCTAAGCGCGATCACTTGCTGATGGTGAATGACCATCAATTGGTGCTGAGATAATGATCTTGTGGTGCCGCCCTGAGCACTTGGTTCCCTACGCGCAGCGCGTGATGCGGGCGGGACTGGTTAGGCGACTACAACGTTTTTTTTTTCCACTCGTGATAAGTCATTCCGAAAAGTATGCCATGCACGTAAGTTGGTAGATTTATGTATATCCCAGCCACCCAAATAGCCATTATTTTTAATGAAAGGAGACATAGCGTGTTATTCAAGCATTAATTCAAATTAAAAGAGCGAAATGTTTGAATTTGCATGTTGGTAAGTTTTTTTTTTTTACCATTTCGTTATTTTGGCCTTGAATTTCGTTTGTTAGAAATATGAACCGAATTTAGAAATTATTTTGAAATGAAAAACTTTGCGTTTAATAACTAAAATAATTTTTTGAAATTAAAATTTGGAGCACGCAACATAATCTGTTCCCTGAATTAACTGACTTGTTATTGTGACTGTAGGCCAACACAAATAAAAGCAGACAGTTTGTAGTTTATAATTATGTCTTGCACTTTTCTGTATGGCTAAAAATGGAGTATTGTGAATTATATCCGCTGTCAACAAATGTCTATCAGAAGCGTCGGCCACGTATTTAGTTAGGCTATGTTTAAATATTGGCCTATAGTATTACTTTTTAAATGTCATATGTTGATTATGAAAGTGAGCAGCATGTGCAAGATTGGCCTTGGCTATACATAATGCATATGTCTGGAGACATGGAGTGGGGTCGGTCAGACATGATTTATTCGTTCCGTTTTTCAATGAGCGAGGATTTCTAGTGTAGCCTATTTACTTGAATGTCTTAAGTAGTCTAATATCTATAGTTTCAGAGGCAGCTAAAATAAGAATTTAAATGGCCTGAATAAAGCACTCTACGAGCCTGATGTGCGGTGCCGCACTAAGTGACATATATGCGCGTGAATCGCTGTCACATGCGCAGTCTCGCGCAAAGAAAAATATAGTAAGTTAGCCTACTGCATAATACAAATCTAACCAGCAGAATAATACAGCATCGCGGTGCACTTTTTAGCTAGGCTATGTCTTTTAACTATTATAGTATTTTGAAGGACATAAACTTGAACTAGCTTTTTACATCAGTCAGCTGTCACTGGCGGTCGCACACTTGGCACAGCCCTTGCGACGGTACTGACTTCGTTCATGTGTTTACTGTGATGATGGACTGAGGATGGGAGAAGGATTCGGTATTCGGTTTCAGATTCGGCCGAATCTTAGCCAGTGGATTCGGTATTCGGCCGAACCCCAAAAATCTGGATTCGGTACATCCCTACTTATAACACACCATTAAACTAAGTAATAGCTTTGTTTTTGTCTTTAATTAAAGAGAACAACAACGTGGTTAAACCTCAATTTCCCGAAGGCGCAGGTGAAGTCCTCTTGAAGGCTCTGAGTTTGTCTTTGTAAGCTGGGTCTCGCCTCTTTTATTTGTTGTGCTGCTCCCCGCTCCTCTGCCAACTCTGGTCCGGGTCAGCTGCTTCAGTTGCTCCAACGCTGTTTCTGGCGATCTGATGACCTTCACCGCATAGACTCTCCTGAACATATCTGCAGTAGCTTCTGCCACTGTGTTGTAAATTTTAGTTTCTTCAGTGTATTTCACCTTCAGCCTAGCTGGAAAGAGATTCTGAAAGGGCATCTGCAGCTCTTTCAGAATCTTGCGCACCTCTGCATATTCTTTTCGTCTCTTTAGGATGAGAGGAGGATAGTCATGGTCTAAACTTACTTGTTTGCCGTTCCATGTGAATCATTTTTCTGCCATGCCTGGAGCAAAGTTCTTTGGTCTTAAAGCTGAGGGATTTTACAATAATCGAGCGCGGGGGGGCATCGTCTGGTGGTGGTTGACCTAGGGAGCGATGCGCCGGTTCGATGCATACGTCAAGCTCATCTTGGGCGAGCCCCAAACCGTTGCACAGCAGCTTCTCCACAAAATCACTCATTGTTGGAGAGTCCCGCTCTGCTGTCTCAGGTACCCCATAGATGCGGACGTTTTCCCTTCTTGTACGGCTCTCCAAGTCCATTCATTTGTCCTCCAACCTTATTTGTAGCTTTATTATTTCCGTCATGGCATCCTCCGTGTTCTGAATCCTCTCCTCCGTCTTCTCAATCCGCCCTTCAGCCTCGTCCATTCTCTCGCGCATCTTAGACATTTCTTCCTTAATCTCCCCCAAACTCGCACTGTTTTCTTGGCGAAAGTCCCTCAGTTCCTGAAGTACCACGTCTATGCTGGCCATGTCGTTTCACCGAGCAGTAGCAGTCCACCAGTGAGTGGCCTCGTGTCGAGCAGTGAATCACATTAACGTTAGCAGGGAAGCTAGCACTATTTTCCCAGGTTTAAGCACCCACTATGTTGCTCCGTCGATGCTTTAGTTTAGGTGTATTTCGCTTAGCCCCTCACTTATTTACCTCCGAGCATTAAATTGCGTTGTCTTAACGGGGTAAATTTTAAAATTTCATAGGCTTCTTTGGGAGCCCGTTCACAGTGCTGCCATCACGTTGACATTCAAACCGGAAGTCAGGGTGTTGGTGTTTGGTGAAGGGTTTGTATTTACAGCAACAGGGGGAAAAAAGGAAGACTTCCCCTATCTGGGAACATTTTGAGCTTATAGCTTCCAATGTATGCATGCATGCTTTTCTAAAAAAAAAAAAAGAGAGAATACATTTTTTTTTTTTTTTTTACATTTTATGTATTGTATTCATGTAAGTAATTTCTAATGTTCACATCACTTTTTTCAGAGGGTGAGACGCTCAGTGAGGAGCTTGTGTATGGAAACCACATCATCCATGCTAAGGCATTTCAGAGCTTTACATGAGACTGCACAGAACAAAGCAATAGACTGTTGCTTCATGGTTTTCATTCATAATTGTGAACTCATTATCATGATTTCATTAATATCTGCATATTATATAAAACTCATTATAGCACAAGCAAACGGTAGATGAGGCATTGGTCAACATGGTCATACAAGAGTCGCATGAGGGTTTCAGGAGCTTCATCCATGCCCTAAATCCTTCCGATATTTGCGAAGCAGCACCTCTGCCAGAGAAATGTTGACCCAGGTGCAGCAAGGGATGAACAGGCCAGGTCTTAAACTGGTGAATGAAGTGGAAAAACACACTGGAACAGCACTTTACACATGCTTCAGCAGCTGTATGAGGAAAGGCAAACTGTGGGAGCACTCCTTGCCTCACTTCACATCATGCACAGAACTATAAAGCCATAACAGCACATTTTGTGCATCATAGCCCCATTCCTCCTGGCCACTGTAGCACTGTCCGAGGAAAAACGAGTGTCTGGCTCCAAAGTGATTCCTTTGCTAATAATGATTCACCATACATTACAGACTGAGCAAATTAAGTATTAATGTGTGGGTCAATATATAATTGAGGGAGTTTTCATGTCCATGAGATTTATCTCACAAACATGTGTATTAAAATAAAATTTTAAAAGTCTTCAGTGTTCTTCATGATCTTGTCTTTACAAATTCCATAGTTAATTATTATGGAAATAATCATTTATTTATAAAAATTTACTAGATATCCCTAAAATGTCAACTAAATAACCGTCCGAAATGAATTACAACCACAATCTCATTACCTAAAACAACATTTAAAAAACTTATTCAAAAACAGTTTTAATTATATTATTTACATTAAATTGAGGTAATTGTGAACAATGTGTCTTTTTGGGCAATATGTCATTTTCAATAGAAATTGACAAATTGAATATGAGTCCGAGAAGTCGCTGTCATCTAAGTTACCCATAGCAAATACACCCCTCAAGGAAGAGTGTGTTTTCCAAATCACATGACCTGCTCCACATGTCGTCATTTCCTCCTGAAGAGAAAACTAGCAGGACTCCAAGGTATGTTCTCCCTCCACATTTTCAGGTATTTCACCTAAAGTAGTGCTTGGGGCAAATGTGTACTTATCATATGTCAACAATGTTACTACAATGAATTCATAAATAACTTTGAATTTCAATTTTACTCAGTTGTAAATATAATATTTAGAAGAAGCTCTCCGTAAAATGCCATGTGATGTCTGGTGCTAGGCAACCATTTTGATTTTATCCCTTAAAACAGCAAAAATGTCAACTAGGTTACCAGTCACCTATGTTACTTTTTGCAGAGTAACATAGTTGACATTCATGACATGTTCTTATAGTTTTCAGGAGTTCATTTAATATTCTAATTGTACAGTAACTATAAAATACTTTGCAATAAATATTATAAAAGTAAACTTGTTTTCAGGCAAATGCCACGATTATCTGCTGCAGAAAAGCAGCGCCGTTACCGTGCACGGCGAGATGCCGATCCTGCAAAAAGGGAGGCATACTTGGCAAAAGGCTGGCAGAAATGGAGAAATGGAGAGAAAAGAGGGAGCAAGGTGCATAGAGTGGGACATAATCGTTAATACTGGCCAATGCGAGAGGATGCGCTCTGGTGTCCATTTGAGAATGTGCTCAGGTTGATTCCTGCCCCACAGCACTCGACAGCACGTCATGTTGAAATAAAAGATGTGTGGGAAGATATTGCCAAATCATATCTTCATGGCTAAGGACATATACACAGACACACACTCAAAGATTACTTGATTGAGCTTGACGAAGTCTTTGAAAAACAAACCATAATTGGCCATGTTCTTGGGTTAGAAAATGGGGAGTGTGTTCTGTCTCCGCCGGTTTCATGGGTGCCTGGAAGTTGGAGGTTATGCCAATGTTTTACTTGGGTTCTGACATATGAATGTTTTTGAGATACAACTGTTTGCACTATTAAAAATTTGATCCAATAGCACACTTATTCTGTTAACCAACAGAATAAAACACTATTTAGTTATTGTTACTTATTGCAGTGCACTATTATTTTGTTCAATACAATGCACTACTGTATTTCATTCCACAAACAAGATTTTAAAAATGTTTACATGGTGGAATGTTTGTGTACGTGTTGTTTTTGATACTTTTGTTGTTTCTATGTTAGAATCTCTTGCTTATGATATACACTCACCTAAAGGATTATTAGGAAGACCTGTTCAATTTCTCATTAATGCAATTATCTAATCAACCAATCACATGGCAGTTGCTTCAATGCATTTAGGGGTGTGGTCCTGGTCAAGACAATCTCCTGAACTCCAAACTGAATGCCAGAATGGGAAAGAAAGGGGATTTAAGCAATTTTGAACGTGGCATGGTTGTTGGTGCCAGACGGGCCGGTCTGGGTATTTCACAGTCCGCCCAGTTACTGGGATTTTCAAACAACCATTTCTAGGGTTTACAAAGAATGGTGTAAAAAGGGAAAAACATCCAGTATGCGGCAGTCCTGTGGGAGAAAATGTCTTGTTGATGCTAGAGGTCAGAGGAGAATGGGCCGACTGATTCAAGCTGATAGAAGAGCAACTTTGACTGAAATAACCACTCGTTACAACAGAGGTATGCAGCAAAGCATTTGTGAAGCCACAACACACACAACCTTGAGGCGGATGGGCTACAACAGCAGAAGACCCCACCGGGTACCACTCATCTCCACTACAAATAGGAAAAAGAGGCTACAATTTGCACTAGCTCACCAAAATTGGACTGTTGAAGACTGGAAAAATGTTGCCTGGTCTGATGAGTCTCGATTTCTGTTGAGACATTCAGATGGTAGAGTCAGAATTTGGCGTAAACAGAATGAGAACATGGATCCATCATCCCATTGTTACCACTGTGCAGGCTGGTGGTGGTGGTGTAATGGTGTGGCGGATGTTTTCTTGGCACACTTTAGGCCCCTTAGTGCCAATTGGGCATGGTTTAAATGCCACGGCCTACCTGAGCATTGTTTCTGACCATGTCCATCCCTTTATGACCACCATGTTCCCATCCTCTGATGGCTACTTCCAGCAGGATAATGCACCATGTCACAAAGCTCCAATCATTTCGAATTGGTTTTTTGAACATGACAATGAGTTCACTGTACTAAAATGGCTCCCACAGTCACCAGATCTCAACCCAATAGAGCATCTTTGGGATGTGGTGGAACGGGAGCTTCGTGCCCTGGATGTGCATCCCACAAATCTCCATCAACTGCAAGATGCTATCCTATTAATATGGGCCAACATTTCTAAAGAATGCTTTCAGCACCTTGTTGAATCAATGCCACGTAGAATTAAGGCAGTTCTGAAGGCGAAAGGGGGTCAAACACAGTATTAGTGTGTGTTCCTAATAATCCTTTAGGTGAGTGAATATGCTTGTTAATAAAGTTGTGATTGATCCTTGTTAACTGATGTGCGTCTGTATTTCTCCTTTATGTCATGAAATATTCAACAGCTCTTGATTAAATGCAATAAAAGATTAGCTAACATATAATAATTGATATAGTTTAGGATTGTTTTTGTTAAATACATCATCCTACTTTTTCATGTCCAGTCAACTATGTTACTTTTGTCAACTATAATACTGGGCTGTCAATTAAGTTACCATTATTTTTTTTTTAAAAATACATGTATTTCAATGGTTCCCTAATCTCCAAGTAAATATTTAGAAACTGAGTAGCTGTCAAATATATACCTCAGCATAATTTCATTAAGAAAATTATCATTAATCAAGCAGTTTGGAAACAAAACATACAGACCGTTTACTTCAGTACATGAAATTTGGGGTTTCAATTGAACAAAATGTGTATTTTCTTAATTAATTGGGTATTTTAATTGAAAAGGTAGGTAAATAGACACATATTCTTCCAAGAGTAATGATTTTTTAAAAGTCTGCCATTTACTTAAAGTTAAAACTTATAGGTTTTGTCCGTAACATAGTTGACCAAATAAAGAGTAAACTTCTTGTTTTTAAAACGAAATATCTGAAATAATTTATGCCTGAGCTTGGCAATGACTAAAAACAAAATATTTCAGGGATGATTTATCAGGAAGATAATATTTTGTAAATAAATATATTTTTTCCCAGAATTATTCAAACTCAAAATCTCCCACAATTATATATTGACCCGTATTATAAATATTATTGTGTATTATGCATTATCATGATGGCGGCCACTGTGCTGAGCTCCCCAGTTGTTTTAGTGTTTGTGTTAGTTTTTCCTGTTTTTTTTGTTTTGGACACACTATCAGTTTTACCAGGGATGAACTGCTTAACATTCGGCAGAGGGCACCTGAGAATATCCTACCGGTTTTCAATTATTCGGATGTTTTGCATAATGTTGTAGTTAGTGGAGCGGCTGCACAGATCAAACCCTTCAGGGCGAGGCAAGCGATCCGGCACACTTGTGAAGCTTCGACAGCGTGGATTTCGGAGGGCGATGCCTAGTATACATCTGGCGAACCTCCGCTCTCTTCCCAACAAAAATGTCAAACTTCTTCTGCTCTACCAAACAAATAAGTATTTTTTAAACTCTGCTGCGGTGTTTCACGGAAACCTGGCTGAATGATGCGATACTGGACAGCGCGCTTCATCTGCCGTGTTATCCGCTGTTTAGAGTGGATCGCAACGCAGAATCAACAGGGAAATCTCATGGCGGCGGGACGTGCTTTTACATCAACGAAAGGGGGTGTAGAGATGTAACAGTATTAACAAAGAGGTGCTGTTCTGATCTAGAATGGCTTTCATTAACTGCAAGCCGTTATATTCTCCACGAGTTTTGCTTGTTCATTTGGGTAAGCATCTACATCCCACCACAAGCACACATGAATCTTCCTTATGGACCGGCAGCAGCTAGTGAGGCTGGGAAAATCCTCATCCTCATCCAGCTCCCGCACCATCAGCACTGGAGCTCCTGAAGGTGTGTTCTCTCCCCACTGCTCCTCTCCTTCTACACCAATGAATAAATCTCTAAAGACAACTCTGTCAAGCTCCTGAAGTTTGCAGAGGACACCACAGTCATCGGCCTCATCCGGACGGAGACGAGTCTGCTTACAGACAGGAGGTTAAAGAGCTGACTGTCTGGTGCAGTCATAACCTGGAGCTTAACACGCTTAAAACAATGGAGATGATCGTGGACTTCAGGAGAAACCCCCCTGCTCTACCCCCATTTACCATCATGGACAGTCATTCAGGTTCCTGGCGACCACCATATCTCAGGACCAGTGGGACATCCACACGGCCTCCATTGTGAAAAAGGCCCAACAGAGGTTGTACTTTCTCCCCCAACTGAGAAAGTTCAACCTGCCACAGGATCTGCTGAAACCATTCCACTCTGCCATCATTGAATCTGTCCTATGCACTGCAATTACAGTCTGGTACCGCTCAGCTACCAAATCTGACCTCAGAATACTACAGAGGGTGGTCCGGTCTGCTGAGCGAATCATTGGTACTACCCTTCCCAGTTGTACGTCAACCAGAATTACAAACAGCATTTTCTGCAAGTAATAGCAACAGTAATGGTAAACTAGTGACTTGCATTTAAGTATTGTGTAATTGAATGTGTTTTTATACCTTTAGCTATAGTAGCATTGTTTTTAATGTTTCAGGGTTGATGCTGCTTAAGAAGATGGGTCTTTAGGGTGTCTTGTGAATGATGATCATGTGAACCCCAACAACAAGATGAAAATTATTACAGTGGACAAACAGCCCCATTTGTGTTTATTTGCTAAAAAGGACATTAGGGGAAGAAATCAGTTGTAACCATGGGGATTCTGAAGGGCCATGGACACAGCAGGTATAGATAACACTCTAAACAATTCTTAAATGTTATTTTGCTCTAAACAATTATTCAAACATAAGCTTTAATCATGTTGAGAATTTGTGTTACTTTCGTATACTTTGTTAATCTATGCAGGTAACTTCGTCTGAAAAGAGGTAAATTTATGCTTTGTAAAATCTGGTCCAGATCTGATTCATTACTTCTGGGTGGAGTTTCCATTCCCCCATCTGTAATTTCTGTACACCAAATCTGCTCCCACACTCCATTGCCCCAGAATGCACACTGCCCTAAATGACAGGAACTTGTCCTGGGCACAGGGAAAATCCACCTTGCTATTCTGTTCAGATTGCGTAAGCGCAGACCTTCTTGGTGATTTATATATGAGACTGATGCTGTGTTATCCACCCGGACTAGGACATGACAGCCCCTCAACTGGGGGAGAAGATATTTCAGGGTCAGAAATACAGCCATGAACTCGAGGCAGTTGATGTGCCCATCTGATGACCCTCCCATTCCGCTTGGGCTAGACTGGTCGCCAGGGAGGCGTCTATCATTTACAACGTGCGACAACAAGGCGCCCCTAGAGTGGGACCCAAGGCAAGAAACCAGGGTCTGAGCCACATAGTTAGTGGACGAAGCAATGCGGAGCGCCACTTTTATTTGCCTTTGAGGATTGGCCCTAAAATCCTCTGGCTTTGAGCCACAACTGAAACGATCTTATGTGCAATAACCCCAAAGCGATCACCATGGATGCTGATGCCATGAGACCTAACACTCTTTGGTGCTACGATCAGTGAGATCTTGGCTTAGCCTGACTTTGATCAGGGTATGCTGAATGGTCTTGGTCCAAGCGGGAAACGGTTGTGCCCGCATCGTGACCGAATCCCAAACAATCCCTAGATAAATCGTTCTATGGGCAGGAACACTTTTCTTGGTGTTGAGCCTCAACCCTAGAGTAACTAGATGAGCTAACACAAGGTCTCTGTGTTGAAGCGCCATCTCTCGAGACTGTGCTAGTGTTATCCAATCGTCTATGTAATTCAAAATGTGAATGCCCTGGAATCAGTGCAACTTGCCACGCTCTGCTTTTTCACCTCCCTTTCTCTTGAAGGACCAGGGAGAGGTTGGGTGGCCAATGGACCCTCCCCTCTCAGCGAGGAAGGAACTAAAAAAAACTTTACTCATGCTTTTTAACTTCTCTGAACCTGGAGACTCCTGTGTTTAGAGTCACCAAACAGGCCAGAGGTAGAAAAAGGGGAATCAATGGGAAAAATGCAGTCTTTACCTTTCATCCCCGTCAATCGTAATGTCCCTCAAGCGGTCAGCCTGGTATGCCTGTAACACGGTCATAGTATGCAACGTGACAACAGCCTGACCTGCAGCTTGATAAGCTTTTCCCACGATAGCCAAAGTTGTTCTACACCACTCCGTAGGGAGGGTAGGTATTTTAAGTGAAGATGCAGATCCAGATGAGAGATAGCTCATGAGCGTCTCTTCAACCTGAGGCATCTCTGTATACCCCTGTGACTTCGCACCCACGTTAGTCGAAACGTCGACATTGAAGGCACAAAGACACGGCCTATATATGCTTTTCTTCATGACTGATAGACACCTATCCTCTAGCTCACTACGTGTGGGGGTCCCTTGTTCATGAGGCCAGTCAAGCTGTAATCTGGCCACCGTGCAATCAACCACCTTGATTTATTCCTCGATGGATTTATTGTTGTGCGTTATATTGTCTGGGCTAAGTGCGTTATGTTCTATGTGCTTCACGAAAGTACTGTAGTTTTGTCAGAGCAAGCTGCAACTCAAAGGTAAGCGCATTATTTTTTTGTTGGTGGATTATTGTACAGTATCAAAGAATGACACATTGTGCCAGTGGTGTGTGCATAACGTGTGTGAAAGGCCTGTTAATTACGTTGCTTTTTCCAATCTCTTACATTGGGCACTTTTTGCACTTAAATTGGCTTCTTACTGTTGACACTGAAAATGATGAACGTTTTGCGAACGTTTCATCATTATGTTTTAAGCAAGTATGCTACTTATCAACCTTGATGGCATGGCATTAAAATATCACATTATTTTGGTTAAAGTATTGGGTGTATTTTGGGGTGTAAAGTATTTTTTTTCTTGGAGTGGGTGGGTTTTCGTGAACTTTTTGGCTGAAAATCATACATATACATTCATGCCTCTGAAGTTTGACTTTTTGCACCATTACAATATTTGTAGTTATAGTCAGTCGTCATATCTTGTGCTCCATGAAACACATGTTAATGCTCAGAAGTACACATGTGTGGTTCTTTAATGTTTTTGCATTGTACTAAAATGCGTTCATTTTCACTGGGCACATATGCGGCTGAAACAGGTCGCCTAGTGCATCCTACATGGTTCAACATTGACATTTTAATATAACATTATAGTCATTAAGGCTTTTAGAGAAGGTAGGCTAGTGCACTGTAGGCCCCTGTAGTTTTTGTCCTTAATGGCATTTTTTCCTTCCATTACTTTTACTTTTATACTTTAAGTAGTTTTGAAACCAGTACTTTTACTCAAGTAAAAAGCTTGAATTGATACTTTACCTTCTACAGAAGTACTTTTAAACCCTATATCTATACTTCTACCGGAGTAATGAATGTGAATACTGTGACACCTCTGCTCTTCCCCAAACACACAAAGCACTAAGTGAGTGTGTATCCATTTCTGGCATAGGAAAACAACATGCAGGGACAAAGTGCTTTGACTCATTCTTCTGCTTGGTCTTCTTTGATTTAACTTTTTTCACTTGTGAGCCAGAGAAAGAGAAAATCTGCACACTGCCAGTTGAAATCTAACTCCTAACAAAGATCTGTAGTCAGATAAAGAGAGAGATTTTCTGACACACACCAACACAGAACGGCCTCTGAAGACAAAAGACCTGACGACACACCTGTGGCTCATCTATTTATAGCCTCTGATGCTGGCGCATTCTAGTGATGTCACTAACAGAGGCTATGAAAGCTCTAGGTCAAGTCCACTGACGTGTTTACTCACTGTATTACAGTTGGTCACGATAAAGACATTCCCAATTTTAAATTTACTTTTTTAAATTATCTTTTTAAAGGGGTTAATGAAACTGATATTTAAAAGGAAAGGAGAAAAAGTAGATAAAAAAAACTACAGACCGATCACGATGTTGAACACAGACCTTAAGATTTTAGTGAAAGTTTTAGCAAACAGGTTAAAAGAGATAACGCCAAGCATAATTAAAACAAACCAAGCATACGTAAGAGTAAAAGGAGGAGATATAGCGGACATAACGATGAGCATAAGAGACACAATAGGAGGATGGATATTGTGGAGGAAAAATTTAATCATAGAAAAAGATTTATGTTTAAGGTTATACAGAAATCAACATCTGTCTCTGTTATTCAAAAACACCTCTTAGCATGGGGTCACGGGACACCTAGATTGGGGACTCTCCCGGGCCTTAGATGTCACTTATTAACACACACACACACACACACACACACACACATACACACACACACACACACACCTCATAAAATGTAACAAACCCCATCACCGCTTGAGGCCTTGACACAAACACTGATGAGGGAAGATAAGAGGGGGGAAAAGACATTTGTATCACCTTTTCCTCGGTACGGAAAAACACTGAGACACTGAGAGGTATAAAAGCTTGGGCCTTCTATTGTTCCTCAGTTCACACTCGATGCAGGCATTATCTGGTTGTATTGACTGTGGATTCATTCTTGCAAGAATCAAATCTTTATAAAGACTCAATTGGCTAAGGTTTGTCTCTTATTCAGAAATGCAACGGAGTTAACGTTATTTTGCCGCAACAATATGTAATTAGTCTGGACTAAAAGCTTGAGATAGGGTTGAACACAATGTTTATTTGAGGTTTTAAGAAGTTTTGGAATTGGGGAGAATTTTATCAAATGTGAGATTTTATATAAGGATGCACTAACACAGATCAAATGTAATGGGTTTTTAACAGATTGTTTTAGAATCACCAGATCTATAAGACAGGGCTGTCCGCTTTCAGCTTTACTGTACTCACTCATATCCGTTAGGATTGGCTATAAAACAAAAAGAAGGATTAGTAGGGACAGAAATTGAGGAAAATAAGGCTGAGGGGAAGGTTTTTCAATATGCTGATGACACAACGATAACTGTAAAAGGAAAAGAGAGTGTTATGAATGTTGTGAAAGAATATTGTAGAGGTTCTGGAAGTAAAATAAATGAGGATAAAACAATATATTTGAGATTGGGTAAAGATGTGCTTTTAAGGGGTTGTCTTAATTTTAAAGAAGTGGAAGAAATTAGGATTTTAATGGGGAAGAATGGGAAGAAAGTAAGAGAGGAAATTTGTGAGGAACGGTTAACAGAGATAGAGAAGGTTACATTTTTGGAAATTGAGGACACTAAATGTTTTAATATTGAATGTTTTAATGGTTTCTAAGCTTTGGTATGTTTCATATGTATCTGAGATGCCTTTGTGGATGGAAAAGAGGTTGAAGAAATGTTTTCTTGACTTTTTATGGCATTTTTAAATAAATGGATGTAAGTGGGGATATCGAGAGTGAGAGGTGTTCTGTACGAATTTAAAGAGGGGTTTGTACTGATGCAATATATCGTGGATGCAATGAAAGAGGCAAAAGAAGAATACAGTAAACAAGAATTAACAAACACACATGAAACCATTAAGAACGTACTGTATAAAAGAATGTACTATAAAAATGTTCTATTGTGTTTTTAGACATGGTGTTTTTAAAGAGCCAATTGTAAATAAATACTGGATGGAAACATTTCAAGATTTAAAAGAGGAGTGTATATGGAGGAACATGAGGGGCAGATGTGTGGAAACAAAATTGTAATTTTTGGAGTATTAAATAAGACATAAAGTGGTTTTTAGTCTATTTTAAATCAAATTGGTTTAGAACGAAGTTCTGTGTGTAAAGTGTGCCAGGAAAAGGAAAAGGAAGAGGGGATTTTACATGTTTTGATATTGTAAAGAATTGGGCAAATTATTATTATTATTACTTTAAAGTAAGTAAATATAAATGTGTGATTAACAGTGTTGCGTGTTGTTACAGTAATGCAGTGCTTCTCAAACTGTCTTGGTCATGCCCCCCTTTCAAACTTAGAAAGAATCTGGTGCTGTTTTCTTTTAATTGAAATTAAAAAAATGTAAATGTTATAACTGATCAGGCACATAGCGCATGAAGAACATATGCTGTAACATAGAGGATAACAGATTATAGCATAACTTTTCATTTAAATAATCAACATACACTCACCTAGAGGATTATTAGGAACACCAGAGGGGTATTGCACAAAAGTAGAATTAAGAAAGCCAGGATAACAGAACAGTCGCGGCTTGACCTAGTTTAATCAGTGCATCCTGGCTTAATCCGTTGCACGTTTGCTGAGCCAGGATGAGAACGCGCGGATATGTCAAGCCAGGTGTATATAGTTTGGATAAATGCGCGTTCACAGCATTCTTAAAAAGATCACAAAATCGATCACAGAATCACCGATGCAAAAATGGACAAAACCTGTGTGGCATACTTTTCGCCTAATGAGCAACAGCTTCTTATGGAAACTTATGAAGAAGTGAAACATATAATTTGTAAAAAAGGCAATACAGCTGCTGTAATAAAGCAAAGAGAGAATGCTTGGCAAACAATAGCGGACCGATTGAATGCGCAAGTAGTCCAAATAACCAGTGCTCCACTGAAACCCTCATAATTACATTTAATTTTACTTGTATTTACAATTCTTTTTCAGTTACTTGAGATTAATTCTTCTTCAGCTCGATTGCTCCAGTCTACCTACTACCTACTGCTGCTGCTGCATGCTTCAGTGTTTGTAGCTCTGTATAGCTGCGTTTGAATCTCTATTTGATATATTTTCTTTGTTATCTATACTGCTAAATATAACTTACTCATCACCATATATTGTTTAATATAGCCTATCAAGTTAAATTTGACATCACTAGCTTTTAATCTAAATCACTACCACGTGTTAGCTTTTCGCTAGCCTGGTAGCTTTCCATCCCGGCACCCGGGTCTCCTGTTTTCTGAGTTCATTTGAGAACTGTGGTGAGTTGGATTATTAAATAGACTCCATCAAACAAAGTAAGTGGAGTAAGTTGTGTGGTAAGTTTTGGATTCATCAACAAATACGGTAAGCCATGTCTTCTTCTCCTGTCATTGTCACTTGCACTGCATGCTACATGTTTAGCATATCTATCTCCGTTGGCGAACAGGGCTTCACATGTGTTAAATGTAAGGAATTAATCAAGCTGACGGAGAAGATTTCAGATTTAGAGACACGCATCCAGACTTTATGTGAGAGTAGTGCGAATGTAACAGCTTTAGATACTGCTTTGGATGCGACTAGCTTAGTGAACACTCATTGTTTGGTTCCGGCTGAGCCCTTGCAGCAGGGCAATTGGGTGACTGTGAGACAGCATAGTCGCGGATCTAAAAACCACTCTGCCGTTCGATTAGAACATCAAACAGGTTCTCCCACTCAGTGATGCACCCACTGAGGATCCTGTTGAAAGTGCCCTAGTTATTGGCGATTCTATTACACGGAACGTGAAAATAGAGACACCAGCCACCATAGTCACATGTTTACCGGGAGCCAGAGCCTGACATCAAAGCAAATTTAAAAGTGCTGGCTAAAGCTAATCGTATATTCTCTAAGATTATTATTCACGCCGGCACTAATGATGTTCGACCGTCCAGTCGGAGATCACCAAAATTAACATTAAAGAGGTGTGTAAACTCGCAAGTACAATGTCACCGCAGTCTGTTTATCTGGCCCTCCTGTTAAAAGGAGTGATGAAATAGTTAGCAGATTATCATCTCTCAATGGCTGGTTGTCTAAGTGGTGTCCGCAAAATAACATAGGGTTCATAGACAATTGGAAAAGTTTTTGGGGCAGACCCGACCTGTTGAAGATAGAGCATTCATCCTACCCGGGCTGGTGCTGCTCTTCTCTCTAGTAATTTGGCACATAATCTTAGAGCTAAACCTTGAATCACTGGGGCCCAGGTCAGGAAGCAGACAAACTGGCTAAACCAACCGCCTGCTAGCTGTCTCACGTCACCAGAGTCAGCTAAATCCCAGCACATAGAGACGCTTTCACCTAGATATTATCACATAGAGACTGTGTCTGTTCCCGAATCAGTAAATACAAAAACCATCAAAACCATTCAACAGTAAAAATTTAATTGATGTCCAATAAATAAACAACAGATAATAATAACGAACAATTGATAAATCTCGGGTTGCTGAATATTCGATCCCTTTCGCCAAAAACGCTTATTGTTAATGATATGATTATAGATCATAACCTAGATATGCTGTGTTTGACAGAAACCTGGCTAAAACCTGACGACTACATTACTTTAAATGAGTCCACTCCCCAAGATTATTGTTATAAACACGAGCCATGTCTGAAAGGAAAAGGGGGAGGTGTTGCTGTAATTTATAATGATATCTTCAGTATTACTCAGAAGTCTAGTTTCAAATATAATTCCTTTGAAGTTTTGGTGCTTTATGTAACGTTGTGTAGTGTAAATGATAAATCCTGTTTGACATTTGTGTTGGCTACTGTATACAGGCCACCAGGGCACAATACAGACTTTATCAAAGAATTTGCTGGTTTTCTATCAGAGTTAGTACTGGCTGCAGATAAAGTACTAATTGTTGGTGATTTTAATATCCATGTTGACAATGAAAAAGACGCATTGGGATTGGCATTTAAAGACATTCTAAACTCTATTGGAGTTAGGCAACACGTATCGGGACCCACTCATCGCCTTAATCATACTTTAGATCTAATACTGTCACATGGACTAAATGTTGATACCATTAAAATTCTGCAGCAGAGCGATGATATCTCAGATCATTACCTAATATCATGTATACTTAATTTAGCTAAAGCTGCAAAGCCATCCCCTCGCTTCAAATATGGCAGGACTATAACTGCTGCGACTAAAGATTGCTTTATACATAATCTTCCTCATCAGTTCCATCTCCTCAGCATTACAGATAGCCAAGAGGAACTTGATGTTGCAACAGAAACTACTGACTCTCTCTTTACTAGCACTTTAGACATAGTTGCTCCTCGGCGCTTAAAGAAGATTAAAGCAAATAATCCAACGCCGTGGTACAACGAGCACACTCGGGCCCTTAAAACAGCCAGAAAAATGGAGCGCAGCTGGAAGAAAACAAAACTAGAGGTTTTTCGCAATTTGTGGAAAGAGAGCATGATTGCATACAGAAAGGCCATAAAAACTGCTAGATCTGCTTATTTCTCGACTCTTTTAGAAGAAAACAAACACAACCCTAGGTATTTATTCGATACAGTGGCTAAATTAACAAAGGATAAAGCTTCAACTTCTGACGTTTGTAAACAACACAGCAGTAATGACTTTATGAACTTCTTTACTAGTAAGATTGATGACATTAGGAATAAAATTATAACCATGCAGCCGTCTACTACAGTATCACTTCAGACAGAACATTGTAGTGTCTCACTGAGGAAAAATTACACTCATTCACTGCTATAGGAGGAAGAATTGGCTAAACTTGTTAAATCATCAAAATCAACAACATGTATGCTTGACCCTATACCGACTAGGCTATTAAAAGAGATGCTTCCAGAGGTCATAGATCCTCTGCTTAATATTATTAATTCATCCTTGACATTAGGATTTGTACCAAAAACTTTTAAGTTGGCTGTAATTAAACCACTTATTAAAAAACCGCAACTTGATCCTAAAGAATTAGTCAATTACAGACCAATCTCGAATCTACCGTTTCTATCAAAAATATTAGAAAAGGCCGTGTCTTCACAATTATGTTCCTTTTAGAAAGAAATGGTATATGTGAGGATTTTCAGTCAGGATTTAGACCGTATCATAGTACTGAGACTGCTCTAATTAGAGTTACAAATGATTTACTCTTATCATCTGATCGTGGTTGTATCTCTCTATTAGTGTTACTCGATCTTAGCGCTGCATTCGATACTATCGATCACAATATTCTTTTGAATAGACTCGAAAATTATGTTGGCATTAGTGGAACTGCATTGGCATGGTTTAAATCTTACTTATCTGACCGTTATCAGTTTGTAGCAGTAAATGAAGAGATGTCACACCGATCACAAGTTCAGTATGGAGTACCGCAAGGCTCAGTGTTAGGACCGTTGCTTTTCATCCTGTATATGCTACCACTGGGAGATATCATTAGGAAGCATGGCGTTAGTTTTCATTGTTATGCTGATGATACTCAGCTCTACTGGGTGGTTGCCCTGCTCGCCTAATAAATAAACTCCAGCTGGTCCAAAACGCAGCAGCTCGAGTTCTTACTAGAACCAGGAAGTACGATCATATTAGTCCAGTTCTGTCATCTGTGTAAGAGAGAGAGAGAGAGAGAGAGAGAGAGAGAGGCTGCTTGTGGAGGCGGGGATGGCACAGTGTCTGTAATCGGCCATGTTAAAGCGTAGACAAAACCAAAACAACCCAGCTGACTTTTCTAAAAACAACTTAATAGTGAACAGACATGATTTGAAAATGATTAAGAAACCAAGTAGAAGCAAATTTTGAGAATGAGCAGTTCATATTTATGCCCTGATTGAGTGTAGTGTTTTATCACTACAGATGGGTTAAGCCAAACGACAGACTTTAAAAGAAGCGTATTATTCTGAGTGATTCTGATAAAAGATGATCCAGAACATGGACGAGCTTTAAGTGGATTGATATCCAGCTTGGTCTGTTACTGGTAATAATAATGACTACTTTTGTCATTTATGATGAGGATTTGAATTACTCTCTGGATTAGTTAAAATAGTAAGCGTAAAATTATAGACTTGAGGACAGAGACAAAATGACAAATTGGCTTAAGTCATTATCTAAATTATCCAGAGAATCCACAATTATGAAAGGCCAGAGGGCGAACGAAGGAATATAAACTTTAAAATGAAAAGTTTTATTTTTGTGTTTCCTCCATTAAATGGAGGCAGAACATTAATTTATCTAGAGAACTAAAAAAAAAAAAAAAAAAACAAGAGGCTGTGAGGCTTTCTGTGTGACTAGGATTGAGATGGAGGACAGTAATATTTTGGATTTCTGCAGAGCAGTGGACAGTGGAAAGGTGTGCCGTAGGGTGAGAAAGAGGACTTCACGGTGAAGGTGAGACTGCATCAAGGATCGGCTCTGAGCCCCTTCTTGTTTGCAGTGGTGATGGACAGGCTGACAGAGGAGGTCAGACAGGAATCTACATGGACTATGATGTTTGAGGATAACATTGTGATCTGTAGTGAGAGCAGGTGGACGAAAGTCTAGAGAGGTGAAGGTTTGCTCTGGAGAAAAGAGGAATGAACGTTAGCCGCAGGAAGACAGAATACATGTGTGTGAATGAGAGGGAACCAAGTGGAACAGTGAGGTTCCAGGGAAAAGAGGTGAAGAAGTGTGTGTGTGCAGGCAGGTTGGAATGAGTGGAGAAAAGTGTCAGGTCTGTTGTGTGAGGGTTACAGTAAGAATGAAAGGGAAGGTGTGCAGGACAGTAGTGAGAACAGTGATGATGTGCGGTTTGGAGACAGTCACACTGAGGAAAAGACAGGAGGTTTAAGGAAGACCAAAGAGGAGGTTTATGGATGTAGTGAAGGAGGAACATGAAGGTAGGGAAAGAAGGAAAAGAAGATTCAAGACATTGAAAGGAAAATGTACTTTAAAATCCTAATTAATTGGAAAGATTTTGATAAAGAATTGGGTATTGAATATGATTAAGCATAATGTCAGAGAAAGATGAGTGAACGAGCTAATTGAATGTAATACGAATAGATAATTATGTCGTTTTGATGAAACGTTTTCAACATTAACAAATTTAGGTTTATGTTATAAATGGTTAGATATGATGAGTGAAATTGCAGTTGATGGAAACAGTAATTTTGAATTTTGGTTTGTAAAAGAATTGTGTTGAAACAGCGAGCTGGAGGAAGTTTGACAAGAATATGATGTTCATTGAGAAACTGGGAGCATTTAGATCTGAATATAAACATGAAGTTGAGTTAGAGAGGATAATGACAACCATGACAGATGCACAAAAGAGAATCAGTGCATGTCAAACATACGGCCTGCATGGGCAGAGGACTCCTCTGAACTGTGGGCAAAGCACAAACTGAAGGATGTTTATATGGAGATTTAAAGCGCTTAGATGGATTTTTATTTATCTTACTTATTTTTTTTGTCGTTTAATTTGAATTGGACAACAATTGGGGTCTGTGATGATTTGGATTTATCAAGAGAATCAATGATTGTTTTTCTTCCTTTACACTAATCATGTATTTGGTCTCTGAGGAGTGACTGAGGGTCTGGCCTAGGGATGTGTGATGTGTCGTTTAACACTTGAAAGCAACCAGGTGTCGTGTGTTTGGATTTTGAAGGTATCACACACCCCTAAATTGACAGGAGTGCAGTAACAGAGCTTACTCATTTAGCCCGGCTTCCAGATTTGAAATACAGATTTTATATTAACTTTCACTGAAACACGAAAGAATCAGGATAAAGATTGCCTGGTTAAGACTGGAGCTCGTAGCCCTGACTGAAATATGCAAGCTGATGAAAGGTAAAAGTGTAACAATTTGAACAGATTTGTGTTTTGAGTTCGGAGTTGAGCATAATTTTGGGGCATTGTGGAAACACAGGAAAATTGTAATATCGGATGGGCGCCAATTCTGAATGGTTCAACTGTGTCTGTTCTCAAGACACACATTTTCTTGACTGGCCAGGTTGATATCTATGAATGCGTAGCGCACATTAATAACAAAGATTTTATTTAAACAGGCAGATGAGATTGCGAAGGCCGAGGCAGAAGCAGTCAAAGGAACCATAATGTCTTTTTGATATTTGAAATAACCACAAATGCTTTCACTTCTTTACAGAGTACGGAGACCTTCGCCACAACAGCGGAGAAACAGCTGTGGAAACGATGTGGCTTCACTTTTCAAAATAGTGTGGTGATGGCAAGCCTTGTTTACCCCAAACATTCTTTGACCATTATGTTTAGATGGCTGCATAGATGATCAGGCAGCCAAAGGGGGAATTAGTTAAGTGAAAACTGATGAAAACTGTCTGGGGTACAGTATGTTTATGAAAAATTTTTGTAGAAGGAAAGGCCTAGAGCAAATCTGAGTCTGTCCGAGACTGTTTAATGGAAGGGGTAAACAATAGCTTACATCAATATAATTTGTGAATTATTGCAAAAGAAATGTCCTCTCTGTGTCTAAGATCTGTGTGCAGGTTAAGGGACTCCTTTACATAACATCAGACCAGATGTTTGATGTCGTGATACGGGACTACAGAAGGAACAGATGGAGAGTGAAAAGGTGACTAGGGCCTTTTGTCGTGCTTCTGATGACAAACACCGCCATCAAGGTAGCTGAGAAAGATCCCAGATAGCATTGTGACATTGAGTCAATGTTGAAATTACATCAGAATCATCATATTGGTTGAGGTTGAAATTTCAATGCTAAGTAATATTGGATCAATGTTGAAAATCCGATGCTAAAAACATATTGGACCAATGTTGAAAATTCAATGCTAAATAATATTGGATCAATGGTGATAATTCCATGCTTTCCAGTGTTGAAAAGACAAACATTGAATCAATATTTAAATTACATCAGAATCATCATATTGGTTGAGCTTGAAATTTCAATGCTAAGTAATATTGGATCAATGTTGAAAATCTGATGTTAAAAAAATATTGGACCAATGTTGAAAATTCAATGCAAAATAATATTAGATAAATGTTGAAAATTCCATGCTTTTCAGTGTTGAAAAGACAAACATTGAATCAATGATGTTGATTTTTGGTCAGCTTAATTCTCCACTGGTGAGACTTACTGTCAATCTAGCTGCCCCATCATTCAATTTAACTGGGTACATTTCTGTTAAATGTGAACACATTCATTATCCTTTAAGGATGAATCTCCGCCAACGAGTGTGTTGACTAACAAAGAACTCCTACCATAAATTGAACTCAATACACCAGTAGCCTATATTATTAGTATTATTAATATTAATGTTTTAATTATTGTTTTAAAATCTCCTCCATCATTTAAAACATCTCCAATCCCTTAGTTTTTTCCTGCTAGCTACACAACACATGCAGACAGATATATAATGTCACAGAGTTCTTAATTCTTGTGGTCTTCCAATTATATAAATAAATCATCATCTGTTTTAATTTTTTTTTAATGTACGCTATTAATATTATTTAAATCATGTAGAATTTACATACATTTAATGATTTATCTAAAGAAAACAGAGTTAATAAAGAATTTAGAATATTTTCCCTGCCTATCGAATGCGCCATAATCCAATCCAGTAGGTGGCAATGCAGCTTCAATCTGGCTGCCAACCACCAATCAGATCAAGGCGCAGTTTAACAGACTTCAAGCACGAAGGACAGCGACAGAGTTTATTACAGGTAAGTACAAAAAGATTTAAAAAATTCATTTAAATTTTCATTTTGTGCTTTTATTTATTTTCTTTTTTCTTTTATTTATATTAATTACACTTTGTTTTTCACCAAACACTATCATATTTTTATTCATCTTTATTTCTTAAGATGGGCATAGCCTACACTTTGCGTTTTTTGTCCGATTTCGACCCGACTTCTGTCTCGTGCGACTCTTTTTTGGGTCGGGCCGATTCTCAGCTTTGTCTTTTCGTGAGGTGTTTGTGCACTTTACGAGACAAACGAGGCGATCGGATGAATTTCTGCCATGTCAGTAATTCTGCTCGCCCCTCGTGATGATATCGCACAGCTGAAACAGAGCTACGGACTGATTGCTCTATTTCCCCTTACGCGCCTGCGCGAAAGCAGAAGTTCAAGAATTTATTCTTTAATGCAGCAAGAAAGAAAACGAAAAGAGATATTTAAGTTCTGTAAGCAGCTATCAAATAGCAGTAATTCAGCAAACTGCTGCGCCTCCAGTTCGTCCTGTAAAATGGACAATCTCTTCCAAACCACCGCCTATCCAGCTCCTATTTTATTAATTTAGCTTGATCATGAATTAACTTGTTTCTTTTTCACAATTTATTTCTTTAGCCTACTTAATGTTATTATAACGGGAAATATTATCCGTTGTCCATCATTTGCAGTGTTGGGAAGCTACTGAAAATTATTAATTAGTTACAGTTAATTAGCTTGTACTGTAGTGTAGGCATATCAGAGTAATTAGCTAGTTACTAGAGCAGTGGTCGCCAACCCGTCGATCGCGATCGACTGGTCGATCTTTATCACTGTCCCGATAGCTCCCGATAAACAACATGTAACAAGTAGAATTAGGTACTGCTCTTTTAAGGCAGAACGCACACACTTTCACTAGCTGATGAGTGGGCAGTCCGTGGATGCGCTGTATGAACATCGCATGGATGCGTGTAATATTTATGTTGCTCTATGCACTGTTTATTTTCTGTTCAGTAACGCCGTTTGTAGTGGAGTGTTTTGCAAACTGCCCATGTGTGTGGGATCGACGACGCTGATAATAACCCCCTGGGAAATATCAGATACGTGAGTTTTGCTTACACTTGGCTACAACCATTCAGGCCAGCTATCCGGCCTCTATGTGTAAAGCGTAACCAACACTTTATCAAGGCTCGAAATCGCTCCATATACTCCCAAAATGTATTCTCTGCAACTTCAAAGTTTGCACAGCACAAAATGACCGATGTTATATAGTTATGACAGCGCAGGCGAGCATCTGAGGATCTCTTCAGAAAACTGACGCAAATGAAAGTAAAAGTTGCAGATGCTCAATACACAATCATCATCGTTAAAGTCAGTGCTTATGCCACTCTCTCCTATTGCAGTCCTTGATTTTATAATGATAAATCAGATAGATGTTTTATCTGTAAAAACACATGAAGTGGACCATGCAGGTATAAATAGGCCCAGCAAGATAACTGTTGGGGATGCTTGAAATATGAAAAATATAAATATTGAATCGGGAGGGCTACATGGAATGTATCTCTGAGCAACGAACTGTCTTCAGAATAGATTCGCTGGCATTTTTACAGCGGGACCCAAAGAAACACCTTTTTCCATAAGCACCACCTACTGTCAGAGAGTGAATTAGCATTTTATTTAGTCCATCTGTTTTTGTTTTGTGCAGGTTTGTATTATGTAACAATTTCACAAAGCTAAAGTCAGATTTGCTGTAAGTCTTGAAATTATGCAATGTAATTAAAATCAAAAACAACTGCTCATGCTACATATGTCTATGTTTGTTTGGATCTTGATTAAAATGCAGTGGTTGCCTCGCATTTCAAATAGCTAATATTTTTAAGGCAAGTTTGGCCAGTTATAGAGCAAAAAAAACAACAATAATTTGCTTAAACAAAGAAAAGAAAAACAAAATCGACAGATGGTGTCGAAAAAACTCTGAATCGGCCATGAAAAATCTATAGGTAGATCTTGCCTTTCATCAAGGCTGAGGTCAGGGATCTTTGGCTTGAAAAGGTTGGTGACCACTGTACTAGAGAAAAGTACCTTTTAAGTTACTTTTACGTCTGCTTTTACATGTAGCCTAAATATGAAGAGCATTGAACAGACAGTAGGCTACGGTGTTTAGTGTCCAGCAGCCTCAGTGAGCGTTCCTTCGGCAGCTGAGAGAGTTATGGCCTTTTAGGTCACCGTTCATTTTCTCTGACCACATATAGGCCTAGCCTAAATCCACTTGCGAAATTCTTTCAAGATGGATTTAAATCCGATTACTCAAACAAACCAGTTCCGAAGTTGGTCTAGGAAGCATTTCAGGCGAAATCGGACAAGTGTTAATGCATCTGGTTGTTTATATGTAGCCTACATTTTACTCCTGGCAAATGGTAAAAATAAAGGTGTGTGAGAGCGTGTTATAGGCCATGACATGTTGTAGTCAGATGACAGCGCTACTGCAACACGCGTGGCTGCGAATGAGTAACAAGCCAACACACAAAAACACAATCATCTTCATTAAAAGTAATGAGACTAAATGAGCTTTCTCATATTGCGGTCTTTGCTCTTGAAATGAGCTTCAATATCTGTTGCTTTCGTTGCGCGGGAATTGAAGATCGGATTTATATTCATTTTGTGGACAGGTGTAAGGACAGACAACCTGGAAGGTGTTTTTTTTTAAGATTGTGTAGCCCGTTCAGCTTGCGAGCGCCTGCGATCAGCCTAACCTCAGTTTATCAAAATAGCTTTTTACTGTGGTGGTGGTGGTGGTGATATGCTAATTAAACTAACATTGTGATGGTTGAAGTGTTATAGGCAAGACAAGTCCAGTGTTGATGAGAGGCCAAAGCATTGGGTTAACTCACTGTCGGCGCTGGCGCTTGGTCGCCACTTTAAAAAACAACAACTTTAATTTAACAAACAAAAAAAATATCCAAAAAGATTCTACCCAGTAAACACAGAACGTTCCCATATGGTTCCCGTTTGGTTATTTTTGTGGGGAACCAAATAAGAACGTTCTGGAAACGTTCTCTATTGGTTGTGTTTTTGTAACCTAAAGAGAACCTTCCCAGAACGTCGTTGGAGAGCAACTGCGCTCGACTGCAGAATCCGACACATCCGCCTTTAGCTCGCGAAAGTTCTTTGACATACGTCAGCATGACATCAGAGGAAGGCGGACCGCCCTCGGACACATTTCTAACCGGCATGCATCTCGCGCTGATCACCGGTGATCGGTTCTGCGCAGATTTTGCTCATCTCAAACAAGCCTAATTATTCACTACAGAAAATGAAAGTAAAATCTGATGCGCTTTCAGCGCATATTGACACATAGAGACAATTGGGCTAGATAAATGTACTTCAACATATGCTGATAACGTAGCCTATAACTGTCTTAATTTATTTTCTTAATATTTCTCTTGTGGCCCATATTGTGAATAATAATAATAATAATAATAATAAAAATAGAAGAGAACTTGCTAACTTGGGTAAACGAAGAAGTCCTATTTCCTGTTAAACAAGTTGTTTTTGAAATTGATGCTCTTACTTTTCATTGCGACTGATATTGCAGTGTTCTGACACATAGACTGATAATCCTTTTTAATTAGCCTATAGGCATATAATTAGGCCTACTTGTTTCATGGGGCTAAATGTTTTTAATTCATTTTATGAGGAGTAAACTAATCTAGCCTAGCTAATATTTTATAAGCGCGTTGGTTATGATGCATTATGAAATTGTTGCGGGGGCAAATTAAATCACAAGTAAGTCTAAAGTCTTTGCCCTCGAGTCCCGAGTCAAGTCGAGTCAAAGATGAGGCAAGTCCCGAGTCGAGTCAAAGTCAAAGCTAACAAGTCTCAAGTCGAGTCCAAAGTCCTACCATTTTAGTTTAGTCATTTCAAGTCCTCTTACCACAGAAATAAAATGTTTACAAATCATTTATGTCTGTAAGATTTGTATTTATTTAAACCCCTTTTTATACAATGGCATTATTTAAATACAGTAAAAAACTGAAAATTAAGTGTAGGCCTATAGTAGGCTGTGTTATGTATCCTGATTGTCTTTATGATTAGTTAAATCTGTTTTGCAAATGTATGGTATAGAGTTAACCATTTCAGACAGTACAGGACAGCCTCTGTCTCGTTCACTTCACGTCTGTGGGCGTTACGCACAGCTCAGTGTGGCCCAGGGACGGCGCCAGGATGCCAGTTTTGGATGGGCCAGACCAATTGTGGGTGGGCCTTAAATTAAAAATGTTATTTAAAAAAAAAACGTTTTCCAATCACTGTTTAACCTAATTTAAAAATGGACTAATATAGCCTACTGTTATATTATCTGTGCGTATACATAATATAGATTTTAATAGCTTGATGCTCTTTAAATATTTTGTTGCATTGTTATCCGCGATCGCATGGTTCTGACTACAGAAGAGTGCTTTGGAATCTCCATTACGCATGAAACGCATCATACCTGGGCTGCGTTTCCGATAACATTGTCTCTTAGCGCTACGAAGACTCTTAAGGTATAACTTAACTAAAGGTATACTACCACTAAAGGTATATCTTGCTAGGCGTCTTCAGGGCTATCATCCACTCGCGAGGCATAGGCGCTGGTGCCCTCCTAGCGGCACTGTTTTTGGTAAAACATGATTTTGTGAGTTCATTAAGTTTTGTTTTATAGAAAACTCTTCGTTTGTATAAATTCGTTTTGTATGAATTGTATCTTAATTTTTATCAATATTTTGTCAATCAATTGCCTGTATTTAATAAATAAGAAGCAAATATATAGCAGACAATTTAATAACCTTAGTGTAATTGACAGAATTACAAAAAATATTTTCCTACCTAAAAGTTAAAGATTTTTGTGTCACGCATGCACGCATGTCTATTTCCCTCATATTAAATATAAAGCATGTGGACTGATATTTTTCAATGTCTGGACTCCTTTATTAATGGAGTATAAACAGACGTAGTTTTTACTGCAAATGTCGAAATGCGCGCTCTTTGGTCCATCGTGCTTGAGCTGTATGATATAATTTTATGACACAAAATTGTGAAATGTAGGCTTCAATCAAACACATTTTAATTCAGAATCTGATATATATATATATATATATATATATATATATATATATATATATATATATATATATATATATATATATATATATAAACGGAAAACAAAACGAAAAAACAGCTGGCTGACCCCGTTCCATGAGACACTCCTGCTGCAGACTGTAGCGCGATGACGTAGCTGGATCAGATCCAATACGTACTGGATGGTGGTTCGTTATGACGAGTGTGTATAGTTATAATACGAGTGCGAGTCTAGTTATAATGCGTATGCTGGTCTTAAGTGACATGGTCAATATTGTATATGATGTTGTAACCTGTGTAGTAGTAGTACTGATAAATAGTAATACGTAATTATTGATGAATAAGTCATCGTGATGCTGAAGTTATCCTAGTCTCTCCCTACATACATGCAAAACAGTTAAAATTGTAACATATTCTGGTCATACTTGCTGTTGAGTGGAAGCAAAAATGAGTGAAGTAGCCAGAATTGTCTGTAATTTTAATCCTCAAGGTACAACCAGTACACATTCAAGAGGAAATGCAAAACGTGTGTCCTGATTTCGTGAGCATGTTATTAATAATTGTTTTTCTTGGCGATTTGAGTATTTATCCAGTTCACAAAGCTCTCAACTGCGCGTGCGCATGTGACGTCATCAAAATGTGAATGAAACCACCGCGCATGCGTGTCCAGTACGTGTTGGATCTGATCCAGTACGTCGCGTGCTTCAGGCTGCAGCGCATATTTTGTAACAGCACGCGCGACTCCGCATCCGAAGATGAACGAGTTGTAGGCGAATCTAGCCGAGCATGACGTCTCAATAGTACCCAGTTTGCACATACAAATTAGTTGCTTAAATGTGTGCATATATTTTGTTCTCATTTCACAAATATTACTATAGAGGTTTATTGAGTTTTACACAATTCTTTTGTTGTGTGGTTTTTGGTGAAGTGTAGGCCTACTAAAATAAATATCATCACCTGTGTATGTTAGCCCACTTCTTGTCCACGCTTTTTCCTGATGGTTTATAGAACAATTACTCCAAGTCGCCCTCTGTCGTTTCAAAGAATAGCACAAAGGCGATTGGGGAGAAGCGCGCAGTCAGCGGAGGCTCGCACTGCGGAGCCAGGCGAAAGTATAAACAGCACAGTCAGCGCCGCTGCTTCCACCACGCTCTGCATAGGGCACCAAGTGCTGAGGGGGCACCAACAGAAGACCCCCATACCCAATATTATATGTTATATAATAACATAACAGATAAAAGTGAAGAGAATAAATAAATAATGACAGAACAAATATTTACCAGACATCTCTTATTAGTTAAAGTTTTCTGACCACTTTTGAATGTATTATGCCATTTATTATTATTGTTAACATTTTTTCTTTGTTGGTATAGGTGTGTTCCCAAAGAAAATAGGATTGTCTTCAGTCAGTCAATATGAATGTTTTAATTATCCTTTTTTTTTTTTCTTACAGTGATCCACTGATCCACAGAAAAAGGTTATTTTTGTATTGAGCCTCCTATTTACTAAACAGTGCACCATTTATGGAACAATGTCTTCTCGTTGGTCCAAGAGGAGACACTTGAAAAGAGTAATAGAGTCAACAGAGTCTGACATTTTGCTTAAGTTTCAGGAGACTGTCAGACAGAAGAAATATGCTACTGAACATCCTATTTTCAGCGAGCATTCTGGTTTAGTTGCTGAGGAGTCTGGTTGTCCTGAATTTGATAACTCAGAGTTTGTTGGTCCGGTTTCTGATGAGTTTACTGGTCCAGTTTCTGAAATGCCAGGATCCCAGATAGTTAAGGGTTTAGATTCATTTCTAGTTGAGAGTCCTCATATGTCAGCTCCTAGTGAGTCAGATGACTGCGGAAGTGATGGCAATGATACTCCAACACATGATTTTCTTGTACGGAGTTTGAGATATTGGGCCACAACTTTCTCTGTGTCACTTGTTGCACTAACAGCTCTTCTGAGTATTCTGAGGGTTTTTCACCCCCAACTCCCAAAAGATGCAAGAACAGTCCTTAGGAGTCAAGTTGATGTGCCTACTACTAAAATAGAGGGAGGAGAATACTACCACTTTGGCTTGGCAAAGGGACTGCTGTCCCGTTTGAAATGTTTGACATTACCAGCAAATTTTTGTACACTAAAACTTCAATTCAATATTGATGGGCTTCCTCTTTTTAGAAGCTCCAAGGTTCAGTTTTGGCCAATTCTAGCTTTAGTCAATTGTGATTACAGTAAGTCCCCATTCATTGTTGGTCTGTTTTGTGGGATTAGCAAGCCAAAAAGTGTGTTTGAATTCTTAAACACTTTTGTTACAGATTTGACACACTTGTTGACTAATGGTATCATTTACAATGGTAGAAAGTTTCAAGTTCTTGTCTCTTCATTTGTGTGTGATGCACCTGCTCGTGCATTTGTTAAGAATACTAAGGCTCACAATGGTTATGCTGGGTGTGACAAATGCTGCCAAGTAGGGGAGTGGAAAAACAAGATGACATACCCTGAAACAAATGTAAAACCACGAACTGATGAAGACTTTGTTGCAATGCTTGATGATGAACATCACTTGGGACAGAAGCTTTCTCCTTTAAGTGGCATAGTAAAAATGGTCTCAATGTTCCCATTAGACTATATGCACCTTTGCTGTTTAGGTGTCACTAGGAAGCTATTGTACATATGGACAAGAGGACATTCACTAGCCACACGATTATCTACTCAAACTATTAATGAAATCTCAACAAAACTGATGATGCTCCGTGGCCACACACCTGTCGAATTTAACCGTGAGCCCAGGCCGCTGACAGAGATCGATCACTGGAAAGCCACTGAGCTACGCTTATTCATGTTGTATACAGGGCCCACTGTACTCAGAAACAGCATTCCAAGTGAACTATATGATAATTTCATGTTGTTTTCTGTTGGAATGTGTTTGCTTCTGTCTCCTGGCATCTCTGATGGCACGGTTGAATTGGCTCGAAAATGCTTGTCTCCTTTGTAAACCATTTCGGAAAGCTTTATGGCAGAAATGAAATTGTGTACAACATACACCAAGTAATACACCTTGCAGATGAGTATAAGCTTTTCGGCCCTCTGGATAATACATCTGGTTTTCCTTTTGAGAATTATCTAGGACAAATCAAGCGTCTGTTGCGTAAGCCACATTTACCTTTGCAGCAAGTAGTAAAAAGAATCTCTGAAATCCCATGTATGCAGATCCCAGTGCCATTCAAACTGTGCACTTTACATAGCTTCCATTTTGATGGCCCATTGCCTCCTCAGTTTAGATTAGCTGAACAATACAGGAAAGTTACTACATATAAATATACATTATCCACAGAGGAAGGGGATAACTGTATACAGATTGAGATGCAATTGCTCTTGTTAAGAATATAATTAAGGTGGAAGAACAGATATTTGTACTTTATCAAAACTTCAAACATCAGGAGTCATATTTTTCATATCCCTGCATGTCTTCATTTATAGGGTGTTACAAGGTCTGGCAGATGCAGGACAAACTTGGTGCAAGCAGACTGGCACACATTCAAAATAAATGTGTTCTCTACCCTGATAAAAATGGCTTCATTGCAATGCCTATGCTACATATGAAGTGAGGTAGAGATTGTTGCTTTCCAAAGACAGTGAATAAAAAACAAAGGTAGTGGTAGTTTTGTCATTTGTGATTATTGGCCATAGTGAGATTAAAATAGGAAATTTACAACTGTGGACATTTTTTTCTTAACGTAAACCATATTTTCCAAAAGTGTTATCCATGTACTTAGCAAAAATCATGGTGTGGTGATAAATATTTACTCAGTACATGAAGAGCACTTTCGAAAATCTGGTTTATGCTGTGCATGGGCTGGATAGTGACATTGGCTAGATGGTTTAAATTCCTTGGATTTGATCCTCTATCTTTGTTTTTATTTAGTCTTTGCTTTTTCTCAAGGTATCAACATGGAAAACAAGAAGCAGCAATGGTGCATTGTTCAGTTTAAAAATGGTGGCACTGAAATAGTTCCCCACAACTGGCTTCATGGTGACAAATTATTATGGCCACCATTCACCACAAAAGAGAGATCAAAAATTCATGCTGCTGTAAAAAATTGCCTCCAGCCAGGTGACGGGTGGACTTTTATGAGCCAGTGAGATGCTTAATAAGTCGTGGTAAGTAAACTGTTAAAGCAGTAGCTAAAAAGGTTTGTTCACCCAACAATGAAAAGTCTGTCATTAATTGCTTACACGCATATCATTCAAAACCCATACGATTTCTGTTCATCTTCGTTCTCACACAACAATGTCTACTCTCATGGCCATCTTGTGGTTGTCTCATAATTGTACATTTCAGATCAACATTGCACACACAAAGTATTTGTGTCAATTCATAAAACTGAGGTTAAACCACTGGAGTCACATGGATTACTTTAATGATGTCTTCACTACCTTTCTGGGGCTTGAAAGTGGTAGTTGTATAGTGGTCAATAGAGGGACAGAAATATGTAATTAAAAAGGTCTTCATTTCTGTTCTGAACATGAATTAAAGTCTTATTGGTTTGAAAAGACATGAGGGTGAGTAAATGATGACAGAATTTTCATTTTGGCCAGACTAAACATTTGAGTAGTTGAAGCTTAAATAATTGAAACAGTACCTAAAGTACTAGCAGCAGTTGTCCAAATTATTGAAGCAGTACTTGGAGCTTAAGCAACTGTTGTAGTGCTTTATTACAGTAAATCAAGGAAGTTGCTAGGTTGTTACTAGCTTGTTTCTATGCAGTTGCTGGAATCAAAGTACTACATCATTGCTATGACACTGCTAATTGGTTGAAGTTGCAGTAGTACTTGCATTAGTGTTTGTGCTACAACTTGCAATAGTAATGTAAGTAGTATTTAAAGTAGTCATTTAAATACTTAGAGGAGTATTACTATTACCAGCAGTGTTAGTAGTAGATAGGGATGTCCTACTACTAACATCAATGATGCATACATTAATTATACTAGCTAATTGCTGCATCAAGTAATTTCTATTGAACATGGATTGGATCCATTTAACATTCAACATCCCAACATAAATATAATAAAACAAGGATAGATGTGAAATGAACAGTTTTTCAGGTAGGTTTAACAGTAGTACTTCTAGTAGTAATAGTAGAAGCAGTAAAGGGCTTGCAGAGAGGCACAGTATGCCTCCCTGCCAACCCCCAACAACAATATTTTAACCATCCATATTAAGCATGTATTTTGAATGCTTTCAGATACTTATGACGAAGCCCAAAGAAGCCTGCAGAGATATTTAAAAGAAAACTGTGACACAACTGATATGCAGTCAGAGGAGGAGTTTGATGGTCGACAAAGAAGAAAGTCCAAGTAATGTTATTTAAATTGACAAATAGTAATGAAAGTGCTAAACAAAAATTACCATTCTGCCCATTAATGCTGTCTGATTTTGTTTTGTTTCAGACCAAACCCTGTATATAGTCAAGATGTTGAGTCAGAGGAGGAAGGCACTGAGGTTAAAAAGAAGAAATTTGCTCAGGCTCCAAGAATTGAGATACCAGGTATCCTGTTTATGTATTTTTTTTTATGGTTATTGTGCTTTGTTTATTCAGATCCACTTACTCTGCACTATAGGAAACGGGTTTGAAAATGCTGCATCATGTTGAGAGTATATAATGATAATAATTTTGTCTGTCTCGTATAAAATCACCCACACTTCATGTAATGTAGTGGCTAAGTCTAAAGACCCTAAATACGTTTTCAGCATTTTAATAAAAATATGATATTTTTTCTTTTACACAAATCTGAAATGAATCAGGGACTATAGAGTCAGTGTCTGTCCCAGGCTTTAATTGGCACCAATAATTAACCTCCTCCTTCTGCAGCAGAACAACCAGGAATTGTTGGTGCAGCAACCTCAAGCAGTGGAATGGGGAAATCCTCAAGAAACAGTAGGCTTAGTATTGTAACTTTGATATTACTTGCTACCTTCATAATTGTATGATAATTTGTGTTGTGGACATTTAAAACAACACTTTTATTTGTGCTTTTTATTTTAAGGCAAAAGTCATTTTTATTTTAACTTTGTCACTTTGGTGTTTGCCACAGCTCTCATTGTACTGCACTTTTGCTTGATTCTGGGAGGTTGTCAGCTCAAGTAAATTAGCAAGCAACATCTTGACTGCCTTAAAGGGTTTTTGATGATTTACTCTCCTCAAGCCATCCTAGGTGTATATGACATTCTTTCAGATAAATACAATAGAGTTATATTATAAAATATCCTGGCTAATCCAAGCTTTATAATGGCAGGAGCGGGCTCACAAGTTTGAAGCTCCAAAAGTGCATCCATCCAACTATAATAAACATACTCCACCTCGCCATCGGTATTCTTATACATTGTAATATTAATAACTTAAAAAAAAAGTGTAACACCTCACACAGTTCAAAATGCTTACGCAACATCAGACATATGTCACATCAGTTACACTTTTTTCTTAAGTTGAATATGGAAGATGGTCTGGTGGAAGCTAGATGTTTTACTTTATAAAGTTTTAAATATGTATATTATTTCTTACACAATCACATTGATTCACTTCAGAAGGCCTTTATTAACCCCCCAGAGCCGTGTGGAGCACTTTAACATAAATGGGTGTGCTTTTTTGAGCTTCAAACTCGTGAGCCCGTTCATTGCCATTATAAAGCTTGAAAACATCAGGATATTTATTAATATAATTCCGATTGTGTTCATCAGAAAGCAGAATGACATATAGACCTAGGATGGCTTGAGGGGGAGTAAATCATGGAGTCATTTTAATTTTAATGTGAACTAAAGTAATGAATTGTTCTAATTATTACATGTTGTGTTTTTCCATCTGTGATGACTGAAGTTCAGGGACTCTCTCCTGCTGGTGCCCAATGTGGCCCTCTTTATTCTGATTTAAAACCTGCCCTCAGTCTGGAGAAATATGTGCATCACCTTGAACCCCATTTTCATCAACGTTTACCTGCTGGTAGGGCACGTAACAAAGATATCTAAAACAATGATTTAAAAAAATTTTTTTTCAATCAAATACATTTTTTTGTTTTTATCCATTCACATGCCTGATATGGTTTCTGCTATTGTACAGCACGTTGGTCAGCTGTTGTTTTTAAATGTGCTTTTATAAATTTGTCTTGGCTAAACAAATTTTAAGCAATAATGCAGATAAATATTACATCTCATGTCACTTAACATTTCTCCTTTCAGCAGATGAGGAAGTTGAATACTGGCCCTTCAATGAGATGCCACAAAGTGAAAGAAAAGGTATGTATATCAGTGTTGTCAACTCACCTTTATTAATGTAGCGCACAATATAGATGGAAGCTTTACAGGGATAAACAAGAAAGTGAAGAGCAATGATGCAAAATGAGTTCAATTCTGCTGTAATGCAGCTCTAAAAAGTACAATTGTGTTTGTCATTGTTCAGCTTTTACAAAAGTACTGGTATTCTTGTTCTGATCAGCTCTGTGCGCTTCCTTTCAGCAGCTCCTTCACACAGCATGGGAGAATACTACAGTATGTATAATGTTAATAAATATTTGCAAAGACAATGTTGAATGCAGATACATATGTAGCATATTCTAAAACATAATTTGTTGCATTTAGACCCCCTGCAGTGTTTCCCATGGGTTGCAATTTCACTTGTGGTGGTGGGCTCAAGCGTCAAAAGTAGCGTTGTTCTGTTCCGCTTTTGTTTTGTTTGTCGTTTCTCATATGTAACAGAAATTGCAGCTCTCAACATTTGCATGCAGTCTGGAGCCTGTGGAATGGCCTTAATATTGTTGTAGGCCATTTCATGATTTCAAGTGTCAGTGTATTGTTTAGTCTATGTTGTTTAAATAGATGTCATATAGATGACTCAGACTTCTGTTAGGGTTTGACAGATTAGTTACTTTTGTATTACTGTACATATTTGACACTTTGAGTCAATACGTCACCCAAATTACAATGTTTGGTTCAAAACCTAATGGCTATGCTTTTCCCTATTCTTTTTGTAGGCCTATCAGAGGGACACATAGGCCCACAGTACACACAGGCTCATTTCCCAGGTTCCCACACATACGGTAAGAACAAATTTCAGGCAATTTTTAAATGAATATTCTTAATTATTTTTCTAATGTATATTTTTTTCATTATAGTTCAGAGAATGGAATCTCCTGATTCGAGGCAGATAATTAAAGGCAAGTAATGTTAAAGTTTAAAGGAATTTACTAAATGTATATCATAAAGTTAATAAAATCTGATATTTTGTAAATAGATGTTAGTTTTACTTTTTTTTTTTTTTTTTTATTAAGCTGCAACAGTACAAAGTAGAAATCTAGTCCTCAAGCCCCCACCAGAATGTTTTAGATGTATCACTAATGAAAACACCTGATTCAACTTAAACATTCTGGTTGAGAAACACTGACTGCACTAAGGATTATGAAAGATTTTAATGCTGTGTATGATAGCAGTTGTTGACTTACTGTGTCTTTTTTTCAAACTGCTTTTCCTTTTAAGACATTGCTTATTCTAAAATGAGCGAAACATTGGCTGAACTAGTGACTGAAGTAAAAGGACTCCGTCTAGAGGTCCAGGGTTTCCTGAGACGGCAAGTACCGATCTCTCCTTCTTTACCTCTGTCACTGCCTCTAAAAGACCTTTCTGAGCTAGAGGAAGCTGAGCGGATTCTTCAGAGTGAAGATGCCAGGCGTTCAATGGTAATTATTTTTTTGGTTAAAGGTTTTTGAGAAAAGCAAGTTTTTTTTGTATTTATTATTTTTTTATGTTTTGTAGCAGAAAAAAAAAATCCTGTAACCTATCCATGTTCTATGCAAATATGTTCCTGACAATAGGTTGGCCGTTTTCTATTGTGGGAGGACCATCAGTTGAGGCACGTATTAGAAGGATGCTGGCCTGTACTCTGACCAATGAGCTGGCCTCTCAGATGAACTGGGCAGGGAAGAAAATAAAAAATGAGGAAAAAGAAAAACTGCATTTAGAGACACCAGGCTGAAGATGTGCATGTTTGGTAAGTCATGGACCCACAGGTCCTTAAAGGGAGTTTTACAAAGTTTTACTTCATTTTGTTGTACATTTGTAATGTATATTAGTTACATTTCCAAATATTGACTAACTTCTTGTTGTTTTAGATGCCTTACAATTGAATTCTGATAAAAGGAGGCATCAGAGTTTCTCTTTTCTGTGACGGTGCAAAAATGGCTGCCGTTCGCCCCTGAAAGGCTTGGGGCATTGCTCGTGGTGGAAAACTCTGAGTTCAGAGTATTCAGAGTATTTCATTCTTTCTTCTACCGTCTTTCTTTCAGTAGTACTGTTCCATTTGTGTATGTATTGACAAGTTTCCATTTGTATTTAGTTCCATTTTTATTGTATTAGGTTGTCATGTTTTTCCAGGCTCTTCTCCTGGCATTTGTGTTATAAATATAGATGTAATTGTTTTAAGACAATGTGAGATTTTCTGTTGTAACTGAAATAAATACATTTGCATGTAAACTGAATGATGTTGTTTACTTTGAGTGACTTTTGGATTCAAAATTATATCAATTTCAGCCATACATGGTCTCTGAGTGAAATAAATAAAATAAGAGACAATTAACTGGCATAAAATCCTGCTGTACATAAAGCAAGATTGATTTTATAGTGTTTCTATGTTGATTCAGTGTTAACTAAGTGATTCAATTTAAGTTGAAAAAAGATTGATTTTATGGCCATTTTGATCTATTTTTCATCATTGAAATAACATTATTTCAAGGTGCAAACCTGATGAAAAATCAATGTTACATTTCAACATTGTTTCAATGATAATTTGATTGCTGCATTAACATTGATTCAATATTGATTCAGTGTTAAATAAGTGATTTAATTATAGTTGAACAACTATTGATTTTATGCCCATCTTCATCTATTTTTCATAGTTGAAATAACATTATTTCAGGGTGCAAACCTGATGAAAAATCAATGCTAAATATCAACATTGATTCAATGATATTTTAGTTGATGCATCAACATTGATTCAACGTTGATTCAGTGTTTGTCTGCTATCTGGGATCCCACCAGTGATCGGGGAGAAGGAGCCGAGAGGAGCTGGAGGCACACGTCTGTGCGGACGGAGGTCACACAAACATCACTTGCCGCTATTACCGCAGGAGCAGAGGCGCTGGCACAACATGGAGCTGAGACAACAAGTTTAGAACCTGTTGCAAGCCCACAGAATCAGAGTTGCACAATCTACAGAGAGGTGGCTTCCTTTCATTAACAGAGCAGAAAAGACTAATCTTCATAACTTTTTCTGGGCGTACAGCTGTGCGATTCATATTGCCATCTGAAAGACTGGAGCAAAGCGAAGCCGTGGTGCCCTTTTCGATGTTTGGACTGTGCGACTTAAGAAGAACAACATTCATATATACATTTAATATTTTTCTTGTGAATTATCAAAGAATGATAAAAGGGGGAATTGTGGAGGAAAAATGTAATCATAGAAGAAGATTTATGTTTGAGTTCATTCAGAAGTCAATGTCTTTTTGTGAAACACCTTTTTCAGCTGTTCAGACACAGCTGCTGCTGAAGCCCAGGGGGGTAACTGTGGGACATCAAAAGTGGGAGCTTTCCCGACAAAGGGTGTCGGATCATTTAAATTATATTAGCTACAGGAAGGGACCATTTACATATTGTGTTTCTGCTCATTACTCTGTGGACAAATACTGGGGTTGCTTAAACATTGGGGTTATAAGAGCTGACTTTTCTTTGTTCTAGTCAGTTCACACTCGATGCAGGCATTATCTGGTTGTATTGACTGTGGACTCATTCTTGCAAGAATTAAATCTTTAGAAAGACTCAATTGGCTAAGGTTTGTCTCTTATTCAGAAATGCAACGGAGTTAACGTTATTTTGCCGCAACAGTCAACACTGCACTGGCTCCCTATTAAACATCGCATACATTTTAAAATCTTGCTTATTACTTATAAAGCAATAAATGGTTTAGCTCCCCAGTACTTAGCGAGCTCTTAACGCATAATATACTCCATCACGTCAATTGCGCTCTCTAAACTCTGGCCAGTTGAAAATACCTAGAATATCTAAATCAACTGCAGGCGGTCGATCCTTTTCCTATTTAGCACCTAAACTCTGGAACAGTCTTCCTAGCATTGTTCGGGAAGCAGACACACTCTGTCAGTTTAAATCTAGACTAAAAACACATCTCTTTACTATGGCATACACATAGAACATTTTTAACTTTCTTTATTCAAATCAAATGACTGATTGTTAGGCTGCATTAACTAGGTCAGCCGGAACCGGGAACACTTCCCATAACACCTGATGTACTCGTTACATCATAAAAGAGTGGCATCCACACTAATGTTAGTCTCTCTGTTTATCCCGAGGTTTACTGCAGTCGGCGGATCCAGGCCGTGTCCGGATCGGATGGTGGACCTGCATCTGGACATGACCAGCTCATCCTGGAGTGTCTGCTGAGACCGTGTCCATTAGTGTCTCCTCTGAATTTGCCTAACCGCACGTCATCCTCAATTAACCCGTCTCGGCGCAATAACTCCGATCTTTCAAGTATTCATATTCTTGTGTGTAATCGACGCGCCATCCTAAATGAGCCCGTCTGCGCCATACCCAAAATTTTGAATATTCCTATCTAATATGATTTATGACCTGCAAGGTTGCCAGAGTAATAATTATACACTGTTAATAATAGGCCAGAGGAGAACTGGCACCCCGACTGAGTCTGGTTTCTCCCAAGGTTTATTTTTCTCCATCATGCCCTGATGGAGTTTTGGTTCCTTGCCACTGTCGCCTTTGGCTTGGCTTGCTCAGTTGGGGACACTCAAATTATGATCCAAGTTACTCAACTAAATATACAAATAGAATGTATTAATTTGGTCATATATAATTCTATAAACTATCCAAATTATAGTTAATAATTCTATAAACTATCCAAATTAAACTAGCCAAATCAAATGTTGTTGTAATGTTGTCCTGTTTAACACTGTGAAGCTGCTTTGAAACAATCTTCATTGTAAAAGCGCTATATAAATAAAGTTGATTGATTGATTGATTGACTTGTCATTTTCAAAAATAATTGTATACTATGCCTTAAATGTGTCCAGTGGACATGCATTTAACATGAAGAATAATTGCAAACACTTACCCACTATGTACATATATTTGATATATTTAGTTTCTTTTATGTCTCTAATCTGTTTAATCTTTTTACTAATACTATTTACTATCTATTTGTATGTAGGTTTTGTTTCTAATTGATTTGGTGTAATCTATAATCAGATCATTTGCTCTATTTTTATCCATCTAATCTATTTTATCATTTGTATCTATCTATTCCTCTTAAAGAACAAACATGTCTGGCCAAAAAAGGACTTGGCAGCAAGTCAAGATTAAATACAAGAATGTTTTGCAGGCTGGTAAGTGACTTGTTTGCTGAGAACATAGGTGACATGTTTGCTGACATTTTATTATCTGTGCTGATTTTAGCAATAAAAAAAAAAATCATATTACTGGTACGGGGGGTGGCCCTCCAACCCAAGACTTCACCCCAGCAGAGGAGCTGGCCCTGGACTTAAATAAAGGGAAGCCAGTGATTGAAGGGATCCAGGGAGGGACAGCCCAGCAAGGGATACTGGCCTCTTCATACAATGTACATTATTGCCATACTACTGCACATGGAAAATATTGAAATCCATTTATATTTTGTTATGTGGACTGCGTGACTTTGCCTTACCTTGAAGTGGCTGGCAACACCCTTACACTTTTGGAGCCACCAGACTATGATTCGCCGGTGAGTATTCTTTATTAAATCATAGGCTTTGCATGTTCTGTCAAAAATATCAATACCAGTAATGAATATGGCAGAGGGAAGCCACATCTACAGCAGTGGAGTGCACTTCTGCCGATGATGAGACCGTGTCGCTGGACTCCAGAAGGCTCGAGGTATCATGTCAATTTTGTGGAAATAGACAAATTTTTTAAGTTTATAATAGATAAGAAGTCAGGGAAGTGGTACTAATAGAAAATATAATTTGTTAAAGGATCCTGACATTGGGCAGCCTGATAAGCAGCCTGGTAACATAGTGAGTATTGCCTAAAGTAAACTTACATTATGCAACAATTCTGCTATGCTAACTAAAAGGTGTTCACAGAATTCACAAACGGTCAGATATCTCTACACAACACATCTTAAGAGACAGATCGAGCTGACAGAAGTCAAGATTGATGTCAATAAAAGAAAGCTGCAGGACATGGACCTTGAGATTGTAATAGAAAAAATTTATTTAATCAATAAAAGAAAATATAATCATTGAGGAGAGTGATTTTAACAATAAGTATGAATTTGTTTTAACACATATAATCATTATTGTAGTATGCTTAACATGAAGGTTGCTACATGTCCTTATTATTAAACTGAGAGGGACAACTGGTCAGTTTAAAAAGAATCGATCTGACCCCTAAGGTCAGTGGCTAAAACTGTATTGATCCTTGACAAAGGGGACCATGACCAAACTGAAAGGGTTATTACTATGTGAATACTGAAGTGGAATATTACAGGAGCTCTTGTCTTTGTTTCTGACCTTGTAAATGGTATAAAAGGGAACCTGATTGTTTAGTCTTTAGGCCGCTCTCATACAGTCATGTGTGGCTGTGCGACAGTGTACTCTTTCCTTGCAAGAAAATAAATCATTCTTTATTATATTCAAAGATTTGTCTCTTGTTCAGTGATTGAGTTGAATTATTGCCACGACAAGATGCAAATTAAACGCAAGACACTGAGGAAACTAGAACTGGAAATCCAGAAACTAGAAAGAGAAGTAAGTGACTTCAGTTCATACTGTAACCATGATTGTAACACAATGTATTAATCATCATAATTTCTTTTCTCCAAAGCTCCAAGCTGACAAGTGATAACAGCAAAATAATAAAAGTCAAGTACACTTTATAGTTATTGATCCAGTGAAGTGGAACTAGAATTTGGGAAGATAACCACAGTGTGTGCTACTGATGCCAAATAAAATGCATGTACACATGAAAAAGTTATATAGCCTACATTATCCTTTATTAAGGGATGGGCTAAATCAAAACTAAATTAACTGAAATAATTTGCAATGTATTGTTCTCTAACAAGTCTACCATTTCTGTTATCTGGGAATATGGCAGCATTGTCCCAATCAACATCCAAAGCAACTCTGGGAGCCCTTTCTTTCTTAGGCTGGCAATATTGTGCAGCACTGTGCAGGCAACAGTCACGTCGCATGCTCTGTCTGGGGAGACCCTCAGGTGGTGCAGGCACTGAAATCGTGATTTCAGGAGGCCAAAGGTCATTTCAATTCGAGCCCTGGTTTTGGCATGGGCATGGTTGTAAACTTGCTGTGCTGGGGTTTGGGGGTCTGTAAGGGGAGTCATCAGAAATGTCTCACAGGCATAACCTTTGTCCTCCAGCAGCACACCAGAGAACTCACCTGTGAATACAAAACATAATTCTTACAAGTACTGTACTCTTGATGTTCAAGGTGCTTAAAAAATGAGGTGGCTTACCTAGAGAGAGTCTCTGATAAATTCTACTGGCCCGAAAGATTCTGGAGTCATGGACTGAGCCAGGCCACTTTGCCTCTAAATTTGTGACAAGGCAGTCAGCATCACAGATCATCTGTAAAAATATATAACACATAGTCACAAAACAGGGTGTCAGATCTATGTAGAAAATGCCAGACCTCATCGATCTTCACCACCACATAATTTTTCTCAACAGCCTTTAACAATTAAAGACTGACCCATGTCCCGGAAAGTGTTCGTACATGGTATAACTTTGCTTTGCATCTCTGCACAAGTGCGACAGAGAGGAAACATTTCAAAAGAGTTTCCCAGCACACCTGTAAGGGAGAACGGGGTGGAGCAATTTTCAGGGTGGGACCACAGATGCCTTTACGAAACCATAATAATTTTCAAGATTTTGAAAATCCTTAAAAATTTTTGAGGGTGTCCTGTTGGGTAGGATTTGCGAGACTGCACGTACGAATATAGACTCATGAAGTCAATGTACATTACTTTCTCACCTTCTGCAACCTTACGGTACAACTTGTAAGCATTTGTAGAGAGCATCACGTGGTTTCAGTCTTCCGGGGGGTGTATAAGTGAACATAAAATCAATTACGTCTGGATCGGTCTGCTTAAGAATTCGTGACACTCCCACATAACTTCCATTATAGATTGTAAGCATTACGCAAAGCATCATTTCTGTCATTAAACATTTTCAACAGCGTTCCAAATGGAATTGTGGATTGGGGGTTGATGTAGTCAGGTCTGTAACGACAGCTGTGTCCATGAAAAAAGCATCCTGCAAAATCTAGAGCATTCCTCACACCATCTTTCTCATAATACCCATTAACAAAGTACCCGCCAAACCTCACTTCACCATGATTTAGAGCATGGTGAATGTCTACGTCACGTGTCTTTTTCACATATTCAAGCCATTCTATTGAAACATTCAAAAATGTCTTGTGTCTGGTGAATGTATTCATTATTGTGAGTGAGGGCAATTGTGTTGGGTGTAAGAAAATGGGATTTGAACACTCCCATGCAAACAGATGCCAACGTAGTAAAACTGAATGGATCTATTTGTGTACATTGTATGAACTCCTCTCTGTACTTAATGCATGCTTCACGCAGTAAAACAACATCGTTCATACAGTACAAACCAATCTCTTTCCTAAAGTCAAAGCCTTCGAGGCTTGCATACCATTGGTCAAATTTTGCTCTAGCACTGTCTGTCATCGTTGCATAACCATAATCTTGTTTAGAAGGGTATGACCCCACATAGTTTTGATTCTCAATTCTATTAAAGAAATGTGGGAAATAGCCCTTGGACACAGTCTTTAGGTTAAAAGCAGCAGGTGTCTTTGCTAGAGACATTGGTCAAAATGAATATGAGTCAATGTAACGTTGTTTGGAAGTTTCATCAAACATGAATATTAACCTGCAACCCTGCATTACTATATTAAGTTTGAGCCCAACGTTGCAAAAGTACTCTAGGATTAAGAAATTATCAAATCCTGCACTGTTGTGTGCCACAAATGTGTAATTTTTGTATTTGGGCTGTCTAAACTTGTGAATGAACTGCTTCACACAGTCTTCACCACTCCATTCAAATTTCTTACCATTGAAAGTCATGGCACAGAGATAACTAGCAACATGCTTACCATTATCGCTCCGCTGGACATTTATGTCTCTGGGGCTTTTTCGTAGCTACATGGTAACGTCTACCACATTTACTACAGTATTTGGTCCTATCGCATGGAGATCTACCAGATGCACCAACAGTTGGCTTTTTATGTGCATTAAAACAATACTGGGATTTACAAAATCGCAAACAGTCTGGACAGTGTATTATTTTTTTTGGTATATTTGAAGCACTGACTATCGCCACAGACAGAACATGAAAATGTACATTCATGACTCATTCTGTTGGAGTATCCTGTGTAACAGTACTCGCATACACAATCTGATCCAACAAATCCTTTCAGATTTTTTATCATATGGTAATGTCCGTCATGTAGATATAGAAATACAGTCTTGTCATGTGGTTCGTCATGAGATTTGTACTTCTCTAATTTACCATCACTTGATCTGTGATACACAACAATCTTTACATCCAAGGCCTTCTCAAACCTGCAACATGATTAAATCCCAACACAATCCTGTGATGTCAGTCCAGCTGCAGTCTGGATAATACTAGCCCTACCTTCCAAGTCATGATAGTCTGCCTGTGGATCGAGAAAATGTGCTAAACAAATGGCAAAGCACAGATTGTTTGTAATGTTGATTGAAGGGAATTAAATGCATTCTTTTTTTCAAAATCACATTGTCATGAGCTATATCTGTAATCTTTCTACGAGCCCCACCAGATCTAGTTCTAGCTATTGACACATGTAATTGCAAGTTGTCATCTGCACACACCTGATCATTACTTTGAACAACACTGATCCACAAAATATCATCATAGTCATTAGGTGGACACAATATGGCATGTGCATCCGATTTAAGACAAATATTGATAAAAGAACCCTCCCCTCCCAGCTGTCTGGAAAATGCAGCCATTTCTGACAAAACATTTTGGACAAATATAGTATAGGCAGCCATATCTGTAGATGTAATTTCCCTCAAATTTAGATTTCTCTGTATCTCTAAACCATTAAAATATGGTCTTGGTACAATAATATAGTCTCCAACAGATCCTCCTTCATTTCTAAGTGTTCTAACATCGCTCTGACTTAAACGCATAGCAGGGTCTAACAATGGTTCTGCAGAGTTGTTCATTTCACCATGCCCTGATTGTAACAAATTGGGTTCGGGTTCAAAATTTTGATTATGCATCTGAATCATTTCTTCTAACCTTTCACAGAGGTTAGGGGTTGCGTTTCTCCGATGTCAATCTCTAACAGGTCTTGTAATGACAAATTGCTTGCTACTTGTAACATATCGTCTGGAATTTCTGTAACCTGTTCATTTTTAGAACTATTGACGTGTAAAATATTCGCTATTCTGTCTGTTATATTTAGATTACTACCTCTGGAAGCTTCGATCTGTTGGTCAATAATACCTTGTAATTGTTCTGCTATAGTCAAATTATCATGTCTAACCCCTAAAGAACGCCTCTGTTGGCCACTATACAAATCATCATCATCATCATCTGATAGCACTCTTTTACAAGCCATTTTTAACTATATTCTTCAGTGATTACACATACTAATAATAACCAAAATAGCTCTGCAGAGTAAGTCTTTTTACAAAATAAAAATATATAAAAATTTAACATTACCATAAATGGAAAAATGTAAAATGTAAAAAAATATATAAAAATACGCAGAAAATACAAGTAAAGCATTAGCAAACCACAAAATAAAAAATGTAACATCACCAAACACGAAAAAATGTCAAAATAGCAAACACGCAGAAAAAAGTATCAAATAGAATCGACGAAACAGTTCTGCAAAGCATTAGCAAGCCACAAAATAAAAATGTCATGAACCAGCCAAGCGGAAAACAGTAGTATTGATATTTCCCAATAACGTTACCATGAGTTGTTTTTCTATGGCTTCGACTCGTTGTCTGCTCTCTGAATCCTTCAATTGTTCTTGAATGAGTTCTACGCTGAAGAAGGGTTCTGTTAATCCGAGATTGTTCTGCATTATTCGTCATCAATGTATCGAGGCATGCAGAGATTTTCTGCAAGAATTGCTCGTTACAATATTCACGCACTTCCATCAGCAGTTCATAATTCTGCAACCAATACATCACTATCCCTCAACAAGTTTTATGTGTAGAAGTCTGTTAAGAAGACACAAAAAATAGCATATTAGTTTTTGCATAAAACTTGTTCTTAATAATGTGAAATTATACTCACCAACTTCGCAAACAGGTACACATTGAACAGATGTTGAAGCCACACAAGGTTCCACGGATGTAGTTTTATTTAAACAATGTTGTTCTAAGACTGACAATTCTTTTGTTTTATCGCTGGTACAATTACGCTTTGCAGATAAAAACTTTTTTTCTTCTTAAACGATTTGCAAACAATTTTGAAGAGTCAGATGAAGTAGCTTTGTCATCTGTGAAATTTTGTAGACAATGCTGCTATTTTGTCAGCTAAAACATCTGTGATAAATAGGAATCAAATGAAAGAAAACATTAGTTTCAAACAGAATAAGAAATATAAAACATGACTATACCTTGCAGATCACTGATACCAGGGTTATGTTCCACATTAATTAAGGACTCGTTCACTGTGTAAACAAATTGTATATTTAATCAAACCATCATGTATTTACTTATATATTTAGAATACAAATAAAAAACATTACTCACAAATTTTGTCGATGCAGTCAAAAGTATTTTTCCCATCAAAAATCCTGCATCGTACAGAATTACATTTTAAATCCTGTTAAAGATGAAAAGAGTAAGTCTGTTTACGATGAAAATATCTTAATAATAATTAAAATCATACGATTTTTTTACCTGCAGTATTGGAAGCCATGTTAAAGTTTTTTTTTTTTACGCTCCAGATCAAACTGAATGTGAAGCAGCTTCAGGCTCAGGGCTTTTTAACTGGAGGCGGGTTTAGGTTCGAACAGGCGTAGCCAGATACAAGACATTACGGACCAAATATTACGTTCTTTTATCAAAATAAAACTAAAAGACAGGATTTTTTTTGTTGTTTTTTTAAACACCGTTCTTAATTTATTTTTATAGCCATTGTTTTAATAAGTCTGGTAAACTTTCTAACATGTGTAAAGAATACAATTCTACAACAAAACGTATAAACATTTATTGACAAGCCTAATTATAAAAAATAATAATTTAAATGTAAAGGTTTTTATTTATTTATTATTATTTTTAATACGCTTCTAACGTGTAAAGAATACATGACACCTTCCAGACTTCTAAACTATTGTTCTATTCAGTTTGCTGCTACCACCCCCTTATCAGATCAGAGGATATACACTATTCATCTGGCATAGTGAGTGTTAAACTCACTGTCTAGAGATAGAGTCTCCTTTTTATTGTTTTTATACATTTAAACAGACAGAGAGGATTCAGTAGCTTACTTTTCACACGCACAAACACATGCGCTCGCAGACACACTGACAACCACACACACACACACACACACACACACACACGAACGCTCTCGCAGACAGACTGACAAACTGTTCTCCGCACAGTGCTCTTCAGCTCAGGAGAAAACCCTCAAAGCTTAAAACCGAAATACTATTTCATCTACTTCATATCCTTAATATTCTTTATAAACCTATTTTAATCATCACATTCTACACCGTTTTTATTTAAACAACATTTTCAGCAGTGGCTTGTGGAGGAGATGCGTCACACATTGACGAACGAACTCCGTGACACACTTCAGCTCGTAAAATCTTTTAAAGCTTAAAACCGAAATACGATTTCATCTACTTTTGTATCATTAATGCTTTTCTTAAACTTACTTAAACATCACACCCTATTTCACAACACTTTTCACCAGGTGTGTTTTTGTGGAGGAGGGGGGCGTGAACCACCACCCCGTTCGCTTCCTGAGCGCGTGAACACAAACAATCTGGACACGGAGGGTCAAAAAGGGGACAGTAATAAAGTAATTAAACAATAAATCATGTCATAAAAGGGTCATAAATCTTATTCTGACCGGTAGTCCGTAATATTTACCACTGAAGTGTTAAGGAATATGGCAGAGGATGTAAAAGGAAAAAAGAAAACTACAAGAGGCTGTTGTTCAAAAGCAGTCCCGTGGTGGACTGAAAAATGTAGTAAAGCAGTGAGGGAAAGAAACAAAGCAATGAAGAAAGCCAGTAAATCTGTATTGTTTAGTGATTACATTATTTATAAGAGAGCTCAGGCTATAGTAAGGAGGGAGGTAAGAATAGCAAAAAGAATGTTCTGGAGAGAATCCTGTAATAGAATTGGGGAAGGTTTGGAATATGATTAGGAAGATGGGAGGGATCAAGAGAAATAACAATATTCCAGTATTAGTAGGAAATGGAAAAATAGCGATTAAAGACAGTGATAAAGCAGAGATGTTAGTGGAAGCATTTGTAAAAGTGCATAGTAATAACAGAGAATGAGCATATATATGAAAAGAAGAATCCATCAGGAAGCAGGTTATACTAAACATTTACTTTATACGAGTTAACAAGAGCACTTGTAGGGTTTAAACATACTTCCCCAGGAAAAGATGAAATATGTTATGAGATGATTAAGGAATTGTCAGATGTATCATTGTATATGATTTAAAAACTTTTTTTTAAAAAAATTGGGGAGTCAGGGAATATACTGGATTGGATTGGAAACATGGAGTTATAGTTCCGATCGCCAAACCTGGAAAAGACCATTCCCAGTCGATTAATTAAAGACCTATTGCTTTGACATCAAATTTATGCAAACTTATGGAACGGATGATTATGAATAGGTTGAATTATGAAATTGAGAGTAAAAGTATTATGTCAGCATGTCAAAGTGGATTTAGAAAAGGGAGAAATACGATGGACTCAATTCTGAGTTTGGAGGGTGAAATTCAAAAAGCTCAAATGAACCCTCCTGTTACCCTCAAATTTTATAACATTTTTTAAGCAATTTAAACCCTATTTTTTTTTACAAAGGTTTGTGTCTCAGGTAATTTATGTATTTGTTGACTGCTTAAATAGCCTTTTAAATTGACATCCACCTTTCACCCCCACCACCCCACCCCTTATACATCCAGAATACCCATTGCACGACTATGCACAAATTTGCAAATCACCATAAAATCTTACTGATTAACCTAAAATGGGGAAAGTATATATATATTTTTGGTGTTTTATTATATTCTAAGTATTGATTTTTATAATTTATAACATTTAGAAAGAAAAACGATTTATTTTATCAAGGATAGTAACACGAGTTATGTTTGGGGTCAATTTGACCCCAGGAAAAACAAACACAATTTCAAACATTCAGAAGGATTTTATTTCTAAAACAGAACAGCATTACTACCAGAACATCAGAAAGGAACACATAACAGTTCATTAACTAAAGAAATAAAGAAAGATTTACAAAACCACCTATAAAAAGTAAATTTGAACATTGTGTCTTGAATTGTTTTATGAGACTACTTAAAAAAATACAAGTAATACAAAACCAGGCCTTGCGGATTTGTTGTGGAGCATTTAGATTTCTCCGGTAGTATCATTACAAGTTGAATTGGGAGAATTGCTGCTAGAACAACGTAGACTTCAATTGAGGATGAGGTACTGGTCTGCTGTGAGCGGACATTTGGAAAGCCATCCAGTAAAACTACTCCTGAAAGATTGTTGGGAATATGAATACAAAGAAATTTTTGGTTTTGGTCAGTTTTGGTTGGGTAGTAAGGAAGGAGGCAAACAGCTTGGGATTGAAAGATAATTTAATAGCCCCTTCTGTTCCAATACCAGCAGTTCCCCCTTGGATGTTTCCTATGCCATTAATTGATTTACAAATACATAAAGAAATAAGTAAACCAGGAATAAGCATAAAAACTGAGTTAATAGTTCAACAATATGTAAGTCGAGAGTATTATTCAGAACTACAGGTATTTACAGATAGGTCAAAGGAGTCTGGCAGAACTGCAGCAGCAGTATTCATTCCTACATTTAACATACAAATTGCAAAAAGATTATCAGATCATGTATCAGTATTTACTATAATACTAGCACTACAGTGGATTGAAGAAGTTCAACCAGAAAGAACTGTGATATGTACCGATTCAATGGCTGCTATTAATAGCCTTTTAAGTGGAAAGTCCCGGCAGGATTTAATATTTGAAGTTTTGCAATGTTTATTTAGAGCAAGGCAGTTAGGGGTATTGGTATTCTTCCTTTGGGTACCAGCTCATGTGGGTGTGAACAGTAATGAGGAGGTAGACCAGTTGGCAAAAACAGCATTAAATCATCCACAAATAGAAATTATTGTTTCTCTAAGTAAATCAGAAATCAAGGGGTTGATATCAATCAAGATTAATAAGAATTTGCAAAAGATATGGAATTGTGGCTCTAAAGGAAGACTTCTTTATCAGATTCAGGAACGGGTTGGAAATGAGAGGAAAAGATATGGAAACAGGAAAAAATATATCATTATTACAAGGTTAAGAATTGGTCATACTGCACTAAATTATAGTCTTTATAGAATAGGGAAGCATGAAACAGGAAAATGTGATAAATGTGGGGATCCTGAAACAGTGCAGTGTATTCTTTTAGAGTGTGCTGCATATGAAAGGGAGAGACAACAGTTCATTCAAGAGTTACGATGGATGGGAGTCGATGCAATATCTATAAAAGTATTGTTAGGAGATGGATCAAGACAATCAAGTCCTGTGCTGGTTTGTAAATGTGGGTATGTCGTCTGTTCCTGTTTGGTTGCTCCCTGCATCACGTTTGTTTCTCCCGGTCACCTGTGTGTATTATGTTCTGTTTGATTTCCCCCTCGTGGGTATTTTGTTTGTGTTTATTTTATTTAGTAATAAACCCATTCTTTATTGCACTCGAGTCCTCGCTCCCTCTTCACTTGTACCACATCCTGACAGGTAGTATTTTGATTACATTATGATCAAAAGTGTTTGGTTAGTTTGTGGTTTGTTTTTTGGTCAAAGATGAAATACACTAAAAGAAAGATTTCCAAACCATCCAAATACAGAACGGTGGATGAAACCGCAGAGGTCGCATGTGGGCAGGGGCGTCGCACCCGTGGGGGGTCAAGGTGTTTTAATATACACATTATATATTAAATATATATTTGAGTATTTAATATACTCATTCCTGCGTAATAGTCTTGGATCTTCCCGGCTGTACCATACAATAATGAATGCAATACAAGCTTGTTGTTTTATAATGGTTGGATGCATTTTCTTATCCTACACCTTCCACAGTAGGCATATATTTGCATAGGTTTTATTCCATTTATAATTCTGGAAAAAAAAAATTCACCTATCCTGCCGTAAATTCTCAAGATTCACAAACAAAAAGACAGCAAAACCAACATTGTAACATTAGTTAAATCAGTGTACATCATGCATTTACATTTTTAGGTACAAACATTGTTTCATTCATGTGAATTATTAGAAGAAAATCAGTTAAGAATAATTAAAAGAATGTGTACATAACAGATACAGTACTCCTCTACGTATAATGAGTTCTCATACAATCAATTACTATGCATTTTCTAAGCTTGTCAGGTAACAGATGGATCCATGGTTGCATTTCAGACTGTGGCTGGAAAACACACACACACACACACACACACACACACACACAAAGAAATGTTGAGATAATTTATATAGACAGAAAATTCATGTTACAGGTGAATGCTTTAAAAGAACAGAAAACAGTCAGAGATTTAAACTGAGTTCTTGGTTTCTTGCATATATAGATTTTTTTTGTTTGTTTTGTTGAGGATTTATCTTTACCTTCAAGCTTCTCCTGCAGTTCTTTTGCATCGTTGTTCTTTTGCATTTTCCCCAAAAATGGTCACACAGAGTTTAGCAGCACCATCCACTTCACACTGATCAATCATACATTTCACAATATCACATCTTTCTGCTTTCTCCAGTTTATATTTGGGGAGTTTTTTGAAGGCTGCCACACCTTCAGTCAAATGCCACTTAAATTCTTTCAGTTCTTGTGATTCCAGATTTTCCAGATACTCAAGGAGGATCTCACGCACGGGTCTGTTACCTACAGCTAATGACAAAACACATTTTTATTATATTGCCAAGTATATAAAGTAATCAACAATAAATTGAAAACATTTCAGGTTACACATGTTACCATGTTTCTCTGAGAGGGGAACAAGATGCATGCATACAGTGACCATGCTTTGGGAAATGCCTGTGTGTGACTTCGCCTGAAGCACGTGTGCAACTAGTCCAATCTTGATTGGTTCTGCGTCAGATTATGACGTGTGATGGCAGAAGCAACAAAAGGAACCCGAAACGCAGCAGCGTCAGTGCCATTGAATGTCTCTAACACCTCCACGGCGAGTCCTGCATTTAGGAACTGATCACCCTCAGGGACCAAAACTAACTCCGGCAGGGGGTGGTCTATTGTGCCCCCGGTCTGCAATAAAAGGTCCCTCCTGACTGTCTAGTAGGGCTGTAAGATCCAAGAACCATAATCGGGCCGGAATGAGAATACCAGAAGAAGACATACCAAATCCTGGCAAACACTTTCTTGAACTCCTGGGAGCAGAGCGATTGGAGAAATGTGTACAGACAAAGCCTCAAAATGTCTGTACCATGGCATACAACCACAGAGGAGAGAGAACCAGAGCTGATAGTGAGTTGTCTCTTGTGGCAAAAACAGGTCCACAATCGCCTGATCAAAAACTGGATGCAGCTGCCATGAGCCCTAACAGTCTCTGAAACTGTTTAACAGTGATTAGCTGGCCTAACTTGATTCTGGTTACTGCCTCCATGTTCAACTCGATAAGCAGTCTTTAGATTGTGACAAAACATTTAGGTTCGAGTGAAGCAGAGCTATAATGGGACGCAACCCTCCATCCTTCTTCTGAACTATGAAGTACCGGCTGACGTTACCAGCTGAAAGAATAAATTCTGGAATTCACTGCCATTTCAATATACCTGCAAATAGCCAAATTAATTTAATAAACAAAGCCGTAATTAATATTTATCTTCCTGTTTCTAATGATTAATTCCAGTTGATTTTACTCAATGGAAGTACGGTAACACTTTACAATAAGGTTGTATTAGTTAACATTAGTTAACGCATTAGTTAACATGAACTAACCATGAACAACACCTCTGTTCAGCAATAGTTAATCTTTGTTTAATAAAAATACAACCGTTCATGGTTTGTTCATGTTATTTAACAGTGCATTAACTAATGTTAACAAGATTTTATTAATGCATTAGTAAATGTTGAAATTAACATTAACAAAGAGAAATAAATGCTTTATAAGTGCAGTTCATCATTAGTTCATGTTAACTAATGCATTAACTAATACAACCTTATTGTAAAGTGTTACCGGAACCACTGATGTTTGTTCTTCCAATATGTTTTCTAAAGTTTGTGTTTGGTCTTTAAGTGGCGATCGAGGCTTTGGCCTAGAGATGTGTGATGTGTCATTAAACACTTGATAGCAACATGTTGTTGTGTGTTTGGATTTTGGAGGTATCACACACCTCTAACATGCTGGGAGTGCAGTAACAGTGTTTGCTCATTTAGCCCAGCTTCCATAGATTAAATTTGGATTTGTCTTTCATTTTTATTTTATTAATTTTATATTTCCTTTTAATTAAACACTGAATCCAGATGAATATTGCCTGTACTATTGTCTGTACCTCTCACTGAGAGAAAGCACATGTTATCAGTATGTTTTGGTGAAGTGCTTTGTTGATATGTAGTTAAGACTCTCGAACCTTGGGAGAGCTGTGATGCTGGGGAGCTTTTGTGTGTGCGTTGCATGATCTGTGCAGGCCCATTATTGAAGATGGACATTTTCTGCACAACACCAGACATGAAGACGCCTTTCTGCAACCTCCGAGGTCAACAATGATCTAAATCTAGTCATAGGGCAACAACTAGTCTGCCTAGTTTAGTGATATGCTCTGCTATCTATCCTTGTGTGGAAATTTACCATGACTGTACATTTTCTCTGAGCCAATCAGAATCATACACCTTGCAATAATAATGTGGTTAGACCTTGAAAACAGTATAACTGTTGGGACAATTGAATGTACGTACGACGAGACTGGTAGAGGGGAAGTGCGGCCTACAAACTCCTTGTGAGACTTGAAGCTGGCTTCTGCTGATGAAACTGCAAACTATTCCTCAGTAAAAAATGTATTTAATTAATTGCACTCCTAACTCTTGGTCTTCATTCTTCCCTACTGGTCTCTGGGTCTAAACTGTTATAGCCCTAAATCCTTTTGTAGCTTCCGCCTTAGGCCGTCACTTGTCACGAGGTGATGCAGCATCAATCGAGATTGGGCTAGTTGCACATATGCTTTAAATGCATCACAAAGATCCGTTCCCCAAGGTGTCTGCTTTGGACGCTGCGCAAGTTCCCTCAAAAGGGAACAGGATTTTCTTTTGCTTACCATTTGAGCTGGAAGATTCTCTGCGTACATCTGCAATTTTGTAGTACATCATTATTAAATAAATGCAGTATTGTGAAGTCTGAATTTCCTTATTACATGTTTGCTCTAAACATTGCACAATGTGTATTGAGCCCATGCTTAAATCACTGCTAAATTCTCATGCAAGCAGGAGCCTGGGATGTATGAATTTAGCAGGGCTAAAAATGAGAAAAAAGAGAGTTTTGTGTTTGTAGAAGTCTTGTTGGCCTTGTTTTAAGTCATTTTTGATACGATTTTTAACAAAATCCTTTCTGAAGTTTCCAAGCATTATGATATTGCCATAAAACTTCTCAGAATCATCTCCGTGCTTGTCCTTGATCAATGCATTGTGTTCCTTAAACACAGTTGTTTCTTCTGGTAAAAGCTCCATTTTGAGTTTCACAGTGGTGCTTTTGGGAATTGTTGTCTTGCTTTCTACATTCATGATGATGAGCATAGGAATGCTATCTCCAGCACTTCTCTTTTTTCCTTCTTCCCCCACATCCAAAAGGAGAAGCACTGTGTTGTGATTCTTTTCTCCTCCCTACATTGATCTTCTGGACCAAGGAGTCATAGAGGTCTCTTTTGACAAACAAATAACCTTCATGCTCTAAACAGTAAAAGTCTATCCACTGGGGTTGACCTCCTTTAACAAACTCACACTCTAGGTCCTTAGCAGACAGACGATCCAATGGTATATCTTCATAAATGTTTGCCCATAGTATGTCAAGACAGGATTTGGAGAAAATGTCGTTCTTTGATACTTGTATTTTTCCACCATTTAGTTTTGGGGTCATGCAAAATTGTGGGGAAGGTGTTAAGGGTTTGATGGATTTAAGAACTGACCTATCATGTGGCACACTACCATTTCCAAGCATTCTGTTGAATCCCCTGAATTTGTCATGTCCCTCATGTTTCTCAGTAACTTCATTGTGTTTTTCCCTTAGTCTTGTTTCTTCATCTTCAGACAGCTTTGCCTCAAGACTGAACTCCTCTGATCGTGTGAAGTCCATTATGATGCAGTTTAGGATCATCACGACAGGAATGCTTTGATGTTCTGCCCATTTATTTCCTTGATCAGGTTATCCTGGAGAATTCTTTTAAATGGCTGATCTTCATTCATCTTTTCCTTGATGTCCAGCAAAAGCAGCACAGTGCTCTGATCCTGATCATCTCCCACCAAAAAAAGCTTGACCACTTGCTTTGAAAGCTCTGCGACATCCAGGGCAGAGTCTGTCACTCTGACACATCTGAGTTCCTTTCGAAATCTCCAAAGAACCTGCATTGCGAGTGTTGAACCGCCGCTCCCTGGATGATAAAGTAAGTGCGTATCTACAACACTCCATATTTTCCTTTTGTTTTTGTTGATTAACTGTATTAAATCATTGTAGCCATTCCTTGTCACAAATGGTGTGGCTTCTTTTTCTGACCAATAGAAATTCAGCCACTGTGGTGGAGCTCCTCTGAGAAAATCAGCTTCTTTTCTCTTGGCATCATCTGGGTCAATGTTCTCATTCTCAAACTTGTTGGACCATACAATGTCAAGAAGTGAAAGGGAATCTATGACCTCAGTTGAATTTTAAAATCAACATGAATTTGGGGATGTTTAATTGCATTTGCTTTAATAGCATCATTCAATCAATTTAATAATTTATTATTATTATTAATATTCATTCAGTTTATTTATATATATATATATATATATATATATATATATATATATATATATATATATATATATATATATATATTATATCACTTATTTTTGCTCATGCAATGCTTATTGTTGTTTATGATTGTTTGGTTTTAAGGGATATTTATTTTTCCAAGAAATGAGAGAATGTTTCCATTTCAAGGCTTTTAACTCTTTCCGCCAGCATTTAAAAAAAAAGTTGCCAGCCACCGCTAGGGGTTTTGAAAGGGCTGTTCAATTTCACCTAAATTGAACAGCCCATAGAATATTTTGTTTTATGAATATCTGAGCAAAAAAATTCACGTTTTTGTGAAAGTCACTACATCCAGATCAGATTGAGAGCGATGATCACACACAGATGGAGGAGTCCATCAACACCCCTAATGCTTCACAGTCCTGTAGCTCGCCTTGAGTGCACATCTCATTCAGTAACATTACATAGTTTTGATTCATATGATGTTTAATGTTGACGATCCCATTATTTTACATATGCATCTGTTTACATGCGATCGCTTGTCTTCCTCACGTGTGTTTTGATCAGGAGATTCAGTACTCATTCAGAAGATGTGTAATAGCGCCCCTAGCGTCTAACAGTGTACACACGGAAAATTCTGTGTTTGGTGGGGAAAGTGCTAAACCCTAAACTAACTTTTTTAGTTGATGATCTGCAAGACTGCGTCTTTATTAGTGCTGTTCATTGACGGGTAAATGTTTTGAAATCTGGGTATAAAGTGTTTTAATCCTATAATATATGGTGTAAAAACGCCTGAGTGCTGCCCTCTTAAGGTTGAACGGTGGCTACTGCAGCTGAGTTTTCAACGGCTCACTACCATGCCACGGCACAAGCTCACCACGCCTAAGAAATGTTTTCCCGATCACATGAGAACGCCTTCACTACGGTACATGAAACGCTCATGTTACATGAAACATTATGAATGAAACTTACTTGACACTTGCAATCAACATTTTAATGAATTAAGAAATTATGACTTTAATTAAGAAAATAGGGTTAAACAATGCAGATGTCAGTACACGTAAGGCATTTCTTGCAATATATTTAATGCCTGTAATGTGTACAGATACTTTTCATACATGAGACACACTTCCAAACTCTGACAGCAAGTGGTTCCTGTGGTAACGAACAACAATACCATAATGTGCTGGCGTATATAGTCTTACTTTAAGGAAATCTGTTTATAAGAGGCGATTAGGTTTGAACTTATAGGTCCTGTTGCCTATTGATTCAGTTGATTTGAATAAAAATACATTACATGTATCTGATCTAGTTTGATTTGACTCTTCATAGATTAAGTCTTCTCCATCTTTGCAAATCTGACAGCTGTCAATCAATCCGTCACTGCGGGTCTCAGGTGCACGCCCCCCACTGTCTCCGCTGGGCTCTGCCCACTTTTCCAGTATTTTTCAAATATTGCCAGTGGGTGGAGTTAAACAGGGGTTTAGTTACCCTTTATAGGGACAGTTCACCCAGAAATGAAGATTCTGTCATAATTTACACACTCAAACAGTTGCAAACCTGTATAAATGTCTTTGTTATGAACACATAGGAAGATTCATTCCTACCATGGAAGTCAATGGTGCCCCCAAAGCAGCCTGGGTACAACATTTCTTCAAAATATCTTCTTTTGTGTTCAGCAGAACAAAGAAACTCATACAGGTTTGTAACATCATGAGGGTGAGTAAATCATGACTGGGTGTCGTAAATGGGTGTCCCTTATTCAACCCTAACTACTGCTTGCCTACACCTGTCTACTGACCTAGGGCTTGTTTCAATTAGGAGGTTTAACCAACTCTGAGTTTGGGGTTTCAGAACAGCTGAAATGAGGTAGCTCAATCAACTCTGAGTAGACTGACTCTGAGTTAAGCGTGTGAAAAGCCATGATCAATGGAGCCATAAAATTATGATTCACCATGACAACAGCACCCAACAAAAAGACATCTGCATACTTCAATACATAAGTTTAATTCTTAATCATTGTTATATCAGAGGTGAAAACTGGCAGAACGGTAAGTTATTGAACTAATATTCATTTCCATGGTGTTCCACGTGCAAAAAAAGAAGAAAAGAATGTGGTGGTAGCTAAAAATGAAGTACAAAAATATTAAATATGATTTAATCCGGTAGATTAAGATGATGCGGTGGAAACCGTTCACCCAACGCTAAGCGAGTCAGGCTTTTACAGCTGCTACTTCCTCATTACGAAAAAGGATGGCGGTCTCAGACCCATCGTAGACCTCAGACATCTAAACAAAGTGCTTATGATGTGCTCGTTCAAAATGCTGACGATGGAAAAAAAATCCTCAAGCAAATTTGCCTGGGGGATTGGTTTTTCACAGTGGATCTGAAAGATGGACAGGCCATTCTTGAGTCACATGGCCTCAGCTTCAGCAGTGCTCGGGTCACATGCGCCCACTCCAACGCTGTCTAAACTCCCGCATTTGTCCGTGGCGTTTGGGCCAGTTACACCTCAAGTGAACCACAGCTGTATCAAAGCTCTGGCTCCTTTGAAAGCAACCGCCTGGTACCAGACAGGAGTGAGGGCACAGTCACGAAGTGGAAAGTAGTCTCGACAGATGCAACCAACCTAGGCTGGAGTGCCCTGCATGAGGGCTTGCCAGTCTCTGTCCTTTGGGCAGTATCGGAGAAACGGCTACACATAAACTGTCTAGAGATGAAAGCGGTCATTCTATCGCTAAGAGCTTTCCTCCCATATCTAAAGGACCACCATGTCCTGGTCCGAATCGACAACATGTCGGTGGTATTCTATAACCAAAGCGTTAGAAGCGTCTCGCCTGGACTAAAGACAAAAAGGACTGGACTGCTACTGAGTGCTCAAGTTATGTTCTCTGAAGAAAGTAAATTTTGCATTTCCTTCAGGGTCCCAGAGTCTGGAGGAAGAGAGGAGAGGCACACAATCCCCGTTGCTTGAGGTCCAGTGTAAAGTTTCCACAGTCAGTGATGGTTTGGGGCGCCATGTCATCTGCTGGTGTTGGTCCACTGTGTTTTCTGAGGTCAAAGGTCAACGCAGCCCTATACCAGGAAGTTTTAGAGCACTTCATGCTTCCTGCTGCTGACCAACTTTATGGAGATGCAGATTTCATTTTCTAACAGGACTTGGCACCTGCACACAGTGCCAAAGCAACCAGTACCTGGTTTAAGGACCATGGTATCCCTGTTCTTAATTGGCTAGCAAACTCGCCTGACTTTAACCATAGAAAATCTGTGGGGTATTGTGAAGAGGAAGATGCGATATGCCAGACCCAACAATGCAGAAGAGCTGAAGGCCACTATCAGAGCAACCTGGGCTCTCATCACACCTGAGCAGTGCCACAGACTGACCGACTCCATGCCACGCCGCTTTGCTGCAGTAATTCAGGCAAAAGGAGCCCACACTAAGTATTGAGTGCTGTACATGCTCATACTTTTCATGTTCACACTTTTTAGTTGGCCAAGATTTCTAAAAATCATTTCTTTGTATTAATCATAAGTAATATTAAACAAAAAGGAAGAAGAGGAAGTTGAATGGCGCTCTTTCTTAGCGTCTGTTTCCATCATTCGTTGCTCTGTTGCTCTGTTGTGTGTTAACCGTGAACCGAACGAAACCAGAGCTTTCCCAATCCGATCTTTTTCCCCCTCGTTTCACAAAATATCTGCGTACATGAGAGCACTGAAAACGACTAAAAACGATGAAGTATACATGCCAGACCAGTGTGTGGCGCTGTAATTATGCCACAGAAATACACAAAAATGGGAGGGAAGAGTTGTGGCTAGAAGGGATAGAGCAAGAGAGCAATGGTAGGATGTGAGGCAAAAATCACACAATAAATACATTTGTAACTTACCAGATGTGTTTTCTTAACGCCTACACTTACCCCAACCCTAAAACTACCCTTACAATAATGCAAGTATAGTAATGAAATGACGCAATATTGATGTGCCCATGCCCAGTGCCCGTAGTTGTACCCTGATCTAGTCTTTCGCGTTTGGGACCTGGTGTGATGTCATCAGCGTTTCACAAAATATAGGGATGTACCAGTGTTAATTTTGTTGGCGTATAATTTTCGTCATAATTTTCACAACGACCTTTTTCACTGACGAAAACGCAGACGATAACTAAATAAAAACTACTGCTGGATGACAAAAACTATGGCGAAAAATCTACTGTCATTTTCGTCAACGAATAAAACGACGAAAATGTCAGGAGGGACGATTAGGGAAGAGATCCAGTCAGAACTGATGTCCTGTGTAACAGATGCGCAGATTTGAGTTGTAACCATGGTTGTAATGTGCGGATCTAGCCGCGGGCAAACACGGAGCTGTTGAGCTTTGCAGGCTCACGATCTCCAATACAGCGCTTCAGAGCGGCTCAATCAATGAATAGCACACATTTATATCAGGCAATAGTTTATGAATTAATGCTGATGAACAAGGACAATGTTTACTTTACGATATGTATATAGTAATATGCTTTAGACGGTTGTAACAATGCATATTTTATCTCCCTCATCTGATCTTGAAAGAGCAGCTGCAACTGCATTAATTCAATTCAAATATTTAATTCAAATATATTTGTATAGCGCTTTTCACAATACACATTGTTTCAAAGCAGCTTTACAGAAAGTGCATTTCATAAATGTACATTGAAAAATGTTAGAAAAAGTTAATCAATCATGTATTATTTTAGGCCATAACAGCGCAGGTGTTGAGTCGTCTCATCACAGGTGTTGGGGCATCTGAAGTCTCCATGAGAGGCTGGATACAAACTGAGCTGACTAACTATTTACCTCGGACTAGTGTCCCGAGATAATAACAGAAAAGCAGATGGGAAATAATTAGCATAGCTGCTGTTCAGAATATTAATGCTTTTGATCCGATTTAACTGTAGTATAAAAGGTAATTATAATGTGAATGCTTGGCTAAAGAGATGCGTCTTTAATCTAGTTTTAAACTGGGACAGCGAGTCTGAACCTCGAACAATATCAGGAAGACTATTCCAGAGTTTAGGAGCTAAATGTGAAAATGCCCTCCCTCCTTTAGTGGACTTAGATATCCTAGGAATGACCAGAAGCCTCGAGTTTAGTGATCTTAAAGAGCGATGGATTGTAGGGCGATAGAAGATCCGTTAAATACACTGGAGCTAAACCATTTAGGGCTTTATAGGTCAGTAGCAACCAGGTAACCAGTGTAGAGATGATAAAATTGGTGTTATATGATCATATTTTCTTGACCTAGTAAGAACTCTAGCAGCTGCGTTTTGGACTAACTGTAGCTTGTTTATTGAGGATGCAGGACAACCAGCTAATAAAGCATTACAGTAATCTAGTCTCGAGGTCATGAATGCATGAACTAACTTTTCTGCATCAGAAATAGATAGCATGTTACGTAGCTTAGCAATGTTTCTAAGGTGGAAAAATGCTGTTCTTGTAACATATGAAATATGATTTTCGAAAGACAAGTTGTGGTCTAATATAACACCCAGGTCTTTTACTGTAGTGGATAAAGTGACAGGACGTCCTTCCAAGTTAAAGTTGTATTGTGAGAGGTTTTGTGGGCAGTTTTTTGGACCAATAAGTAATACCTCTGTTTTATCTGAATTTAATAGCAGAAAATTACACGTCATCCAGTATTTAATATCTTCAACACACGCTGTCAGTTTAGATAATTTAGCGTTTTCATCTGGTCGTGATGAAATATATAATTGAGTGTCATCAGCATAACAGTGGAAATTAATTCCATGTTTTCTTATAATATTACCAAGTGGCAGCATATATATTGAGAATAGCAGAGGGCCTAACACAGATCCTTGCGGCACCCCATAGTCTACTGACGTTATCTTTGATTTTTCCCCATTTAGACAGACAAAATGGTAGCGGTCTGATAAGTACGATCTAAACCAGTTTAATGCCTGTCCCTGAACACCAGTGTAATTTTGAAGTCGATCTAAGAGTATTTTATGATCTATAGTATCGAACGCAGCACTAAGATCGAGTAGAACTAGTATTGAGATACAGCCTTGGTCAGAAGCTAGAAGTAAATCATTTGTGATTTTAACGAGCGCAGTTTCTGTGCTATGATGCGGTCTGAATCCTGATTGAAATTTTTTTGCAAGAAAGAGCACAATTGAGCAGACACAACTTTTTCTAGTATTTTAGACATAAATGGAAGATTTGAAATGGGTCTGTAATTTGCTAGGTTATTATGATCTAATTGTGGCTTCTTAATGAGAGGTTTTATGACTGCCAACTTGAATATTCTTGGAACATGACCTAAAGATAAAGACGAGTTAATAATATTGAGAAGAGGCTCTTCCACTACAGGTAACAGCTCTTTCAGTAGTTTAGTGGGTATTGGATCTAATAAACATGTTGTTGGTTTAGATGCAATGATAAGTTTATTTAGCTCTTCCTGTCCTATAGTTGTAAAGCGTGTAGTAGTTCTTGAGGGGCGATAATTGAGGTTGAATCATAAGACATCATTAAAGGTTGTACATTTACAATTCTGTTTCTGATGCTTTCTATTTTCTCAGTGAAGAAATTCATAAAATCGTTACTACTAAACTGTAACGGAATATTTTGCTCAGGCGATGCTTGTTTATTTGTTAATCTAGCCACGGTGTTAAATAAAAACCTTGGATTATTTTGGTTATTCTATTAGTTTATGGAGATGCTCAGCCCTGGCGGCTTTTAGGGCCTTTTATAACGTGGCATACTATCTTTCCACGCGATTCTAAAGACCTCTAAATTAGTTTGTTTCCATTTACGCTCTAAGTTACGAGTTTCTCTCTTGATAACGTGTAGCACTGTTGTACCATGGTGCTTTAGTTTTCTCTCTAACCTTTTTTAATCTAATTGGTGCAACATTTTCTAATGTACTAGAGAAAATGGTGCTCATACTGCTAGTCATTTCCTCTAGTTCATCTGTTTGTTTGGGTTCACTGAGCAGCTGAGACAGATCAGGTAAGCTATTTGAGAATCTATCTATAGTGGTTGGAAGGATTGTTCTGCCTGGTCGATAACGTGGCGCAACATGACAGATTTCAGCAGTACGCAGTATGCAAGTTACCATGTAATGGTCAGTGACATCATCACTTTGTGGTATAATATCTATATCGGTTGGGTTGGTTCCATGTGATATAATTAAATCTAGTGTGTGATTAAGACGATGAGTCGGACCAGTGACGCTTTGCTTGACCCCAAAGGAGTTTAATAGATCTGTAAACGCAGCCCCTAACGCATCATTTGTGTTATCTACGTGTATGTTAAAATCTCCAACAATTAATGCTTTATCGACATTGACCAATAGATCTGAGAGAAAGTCTGCAAACTCTTTAGGAAATCAGCATAGGGCCCTGGAGGTCTATATACAGTAGCCAAGGCTAGAGATAAAACGGTTTTCTTTCTTACATCTAAGAGCGTAACATTTAGCACTAGTACCTGTTTTCTGAGTAACATTTAGAATATCTCTATAGATTATTGCAACACCGCCACGAACCAATCAGACGGGGCTCATGCTTATAACAGTATCCTGGTGGAGTAGACTCATTTAGACCGAAATAATCATTTGGCTTAAGCCAGGTTTCAGTAAGGCAAAGTACATCGAAACTATTATCTGTGACCATTTCATTTACAATAACCGCCTTTAGGTGTGAGCGATCTAATGTTTAGAAGACCTAGTTTTAGAAATTGTTTTTGTTCACTAATATTGAGATTTTCTGGTTTAATCACAATTAGATTTTTCCTAGATCTTACAGTAGATTTAAAGTTTGACCTCACTAAACGAGGAATAGACACAGTTTCTATATAATGTTCTACATTGGTACTTATGTCAATTAAGTTAGGACAGCAAAGACTGTGATTTGACTTACTAGTCATATGGTGGTGTGTAACGCCTGGAGATGTTGTCCGACAGTAGAGCCGCTCCGATTCTGCTGGGGTGAAGGCCATCAGGACGGAAGAGCCTAGGTCGCTCCCAAAACAGATTCCAATTATTTACAAAGAGCAGCTTCTGTTCATTACACCATGACATTAACCATTCATTTAGAGCAAGTAATCTACTAAACCTTTCATGTCCTAGTCGGTACGTGGAAGGGGTCCAGACACGATGATCGTTGCTTCAGGCGATGTTCTGCGCACCGTCTCGACCAGACTCCTGTAGTCCTTCTTCAGAACCTCCGTCCTGCCGCAGCCTGATGTCGTTCGTTCGCGTGCAGCACGACAGCTCCGGCGCGCTCGTCACCGTTCAGGATCTCGGGAACATCGAGAACACGAGCACCAGGAAAGCAGTGAGTGCGCACCTTACCTTTACCTGAAGTAGCGCGGACATGCCGGACGATGGAAGTACCGATGACCACTGCGGTACTTCCGCGACGCTGTGTTTACCATGAACACACACAACATGTGTCATTTTTAACATTTAACATGTGTCATCATAACATCGACATTTGTCGATTTTAACATCTCTTCTTACAGTGTACATGGCAAGCAGTCCAGACTCAATCATCCTCATAGCAAGTGATCTGCTGCATACCATCCCAATCACTCTCTTGAACTTTGTACTAAAGCAGCCAGCACTAAACATTTTGTCTCTCTAATCATAATTCACCTTACCAACTTACTATAGTACATACTTTCCAAGACAAAAAAATAATGGCAGATAGTGTAAACATCCAAAATGTACTTTTGTTGATACTACAATATCACAAACAACAAACACACTCACCTAGCAGCATACACTTTTATCCAGGTAACTTATAAAAACATTCTGTCGTTCAATAGTTGCAAAACGTTTAAATATTCTGGAAAATATAATTTTATAGAACGATTTAACCGAACTCATACATTTCTCACGCTGTTCCGCTGTTCTTGTAAATGTTTCATATGTATGGGCCAACCTGATCAATCGTCCGGGTGACACGATTTAAACAAGTACCACGCTTTCGTTCCCCATGCAAGTGCGCATAATTTAATGAGCACCTGCATGGGGAAAAACAAATCAGTCTAGACAGCTATCAATACCGAAGGAGTTCAAATAAATGTCAACTCTCGACAAACTTAAACACAGAGCTAATCAAACACGTACCTTAACATTATCTATTTTAATCTTCTGTACCCTAGTTTTCACCATTGTTAATTAGTTAATTCATATCTACACTTGGATAAATTATAAATTCATTGTTTGGATAACACAATAACACGCAATAATTTTCTATTCCAATCACGACTACAATATTCCAATCACGACTACAATATTCCATTAATACACGTTAATATAATGCAACATCATTATATAAACACCGTCCTATTTGTAATAAAGATTTTCTCGTCATATGTCTGAATCTATTAACAAAAACTATACCAATGTCACAGCTGCATAGTGATTAGCAGTCTGCACAGTTGAACATGTGACCAAGTACACAAGACAAATATAGCCTATATGCATCGATAACAAATTTGATGTCTCTAAATACCATAAATCAAACAAAACTATCACATAGGCTATACAACACCTGCTACAAGAACTAATTAACTCTACACATCACATATAGGCCTATCAAACTACGTTAATAAACACAATATCGCTTCATTTTAAATTACACTAAGTAATAAACAATCATTATACAAACTTCCGCAAAACCTAAAATATAACGATTTAAAATAAATAAATAAAATAGGCTACTAAACGAACATAAAACTCATACTTTTCATTTCTTTGATAAAGAAATTAACTCTCTCATAATCTATGTAATCTTTATAACATACCTTTCATGTACTGACGTTCACATTATTTTAGACATTAACACTCTCTTAAACACAATATAACTCAAATTAAATTTTGCAACATTTCTATGCAGTAAATGACTCTCATACAACAACTATCATGACATAAACTTCTCTATAACACATCCACACCTGTTTAATAAAAAAACGATATCACAATACTACTAATAAACATAATTCAAATAATAAATATACTACATCTATACAAGTATATTTCTAATACCCGATGTTTGACTTTGACATGACTGTCCTTTCATTGAACTCTACTGCACTGGACACCTGTCTGTCAAACCTAATTGGTCTGTCTAGCCTTGTCTGACTTCTGATGATCGTAGGTTATAAAGGTGTTTAAAACTCACAATTGACTACAACAACTCATCATGACATCCAGACCCAAAAAAATCAGAAACTGCACAAACTGCAAAACTGCGGTGAAATTGAGCGGTATATCCAAAGAACCAAGTAAGTATTTAATCAGCATTCTATGATTTTTTTAGCCTACATAGCCCACTTGTTTTCCTACACATTGTATATTTATGTGTTATTGCATTATCTCTTTTTCTTAGGTCGTTCTGGTCAAGGCCTGGACATTTTGTGTAGTCGAAGGACCGATCTGACAGTGATCAACGATGTCCAGTTTCCCTTCAAACAGCCTCCAAGTAAATGCAGACGTACCATCGAGGAGGTCAAAAACTGACACAAAGACAACATGAACGTTCTCAAATATCTTATATTATTTTAAACAAACAGCTTTTGTATTTCATCATCTATTTCACTTAACTTAACGATTTTTCTTATATATATTTTGGCAGGTTGGTATACTCACAGCACGTATAGTGCACCTGACCACAGGAAACCTGGAAACCCAGAGCGCTCAGGTGGAGGACGCCACCGGCCGAATTAAGCTGCAGCTGTGGGAGGATCAGTTCGACAACTGTCATATGGTAAAACCTACGAATTCACCTCTTTAAGCACTAGATAATTCAACGGAGAACTGTTCCTAACAACAACAAAAGAAACAAAAATTGAAGCAGTAAAACCCTTGTCTGGACTCGGAGAAATAGCTCTGTGTGAAATCAAAGAAGACCCAATCACATCTGTCAACGGTGTCATTAACCGGGCCGAGGTGGCTGTGTCCCGCAGCTGCGGGAACTGCAAGTTTTGGCAAATAGACTTTCAGCCCAAAAACAAATTCCATTGCTGCCAAAAATGCAAAATGCTCCAAAAAACTGCTATGTACAAGACAACAGCTACGGCACATATCACTTTTTCCGGAGATTTTGGGGAAAACACAATGACGATCAACAATTCCGTGCTGCAAAGCTTTGTGACCAGTCTTGCTATCACTAACCTTCTAGAAGATGGACAAGATATGGAAGAATATTTCCTGGAATGCGGATCATTACTAGCCTGGATGCCAGCCGAATTTAGCCCCGCCCACAACATTTTTTGCTCGGGCAATTCGGTCTGGACTCGCTCCATAGAGGAGTTATTATGCCTGAACAGAAACTGTTCGGACCAATGAAATCATCAGGGCTTTAGACAATGATGGACAGATGATCAACAGTATCGTAATCATCCACGTCATCAAAGGCGCTTTGGGTTGAATTTGCTCTTATCCTAAACGGAGAACTTGTTTGTATATGCATTCACCTTCACTATTTCTCCCAGAAACGATGATCGTGTTGTAAGTACTCTGTGTATCCTTAAATTCTTTTATTACAACACTGGCAAAGAGCGTTTACACTCATCTTTTTCTTCTAACGTTACTTAATCCAGCGCCGTGCAGCAGACAGGGGTGCCACGTTTTTTTGCAATGTTGCGCAAATTGCTACTCAAAACTATAGCCCAAAACAATAACTTTCCGGGGGGTTCTCCGGAAAAAATGGCGTTTGGTTGGCAAAATATGTTATTTTGGCAAGGTCAAAATTTGCATTCCTGGGTTTATATAATCACATAATTGGGGTCGCTTCAACCCGCGGACATGGAGAAAAACACGGACTTGGCAACACAGTGCAGTTGAGTTCTGCTGACATTTGATAACTAACGTTACGCGTCGCTCCGTTGCTCTGATTGGTTGTAGGTCTATCTAGTTGAGGTCTTTCCTGGTTCGGTTGAAACACGCCCCATAATCACAGCCCAATGGAGCGGCACCAGACTCATATTCTGACTAGAATTGAGTATGGCCACGACAGGCTAGATCATTACAACTCAGCATCCAAAACGAAAACGTAATTGAAATCCACAAACTGCCAGACGAAACCGCAAATTCAACAGAATATGCAGCACCATCTGAATCTGCAACTCCGTCAAACACTCTAACTACATCAGGATCTGCAAATCCATCGATACCTGCAACTCCATGAAAATCCTCACCACGATCCGAAATTGCTATGAAAAACCATAGCAGACCGAGCTCTTATTCATAGAACAATTTGTTAATGCAATCTCAATTGTTCAAACTACAGTATGTTAAAAAAAAGTTCAAAGCTTAATGATGTTATACCACTAAATGTTGTTGTTCTTTAATTTTCAATGTCATTTCTGTGCAATTTATTTACATTATTATTGTTAAAATACTTGTATTGCTACTTTTGTTTAATAAACATTTCTGATTTCTATTACTTCTAACTCTTTCTTTGTACTAACTTAAGACATTATAGACTACACATCTTTTCCAGACATACACTATTTAAAGTACAATTGGCTAGTCACAACTTAAGAAAAACAATACTTAAAAATAGCCTAACAGATTCATTTAAAATATTTTTTATTTCTATTTTACCGGTATTTCAATTAAAACTGCGATGAGGGAAGCCAATAATACTTAATTAAACCTTTACGAAAAAATAACGTTCCACTCTGTATCATAAAAAGTATCATTAATGTTATCAACACTAGACAGTAACAATAACCTACTAAATCAAATAAAAATATTTACAAAATACTCTTCAAACTGATTTTTACTTCTAAAATTCCAGTAAATAATTCTCTGAATATCCTACATTTATAACAGGTCTTAAATCCGCAACGTAGTTATATATATATATACGGACTGTGCCAAGTGTGCGGCTGCACAGGGCCTCACCAGAACCTCGCGCAAAGTAGCTTAGTGACAACTGACTTCATGTAAAAAGCCAATAGTTAAAGTTTATGTTTTTGTCCTTCAAAATACTATAATACTTAAAACACATAGCTAAAAATGTGTATCGTAATGCTCTATTTTTCTAATTGTTAAATGCAGTAACTTACAATATTTTTCTTTGCATGAGACCGTGCGTCTGACTTTAGCCGCGTTTCCATTACAGATTTCCTCAAAACCTTTGCGGTATTTAGCTACTAAATGTCAATATAAAACTTTTGCGAAACGATGGCTTTCCCATTAATCGATGTCATTTTTTCCCTCTTCTAATAAATCATTCCAAATATTATACCACACATTTTAATAGCTTTATGTGTATCCCAGGACCCGCACTAGCCATTGTTTTTAATGGAAGCATACATAGACGTGTTATTCAAGCAATTATTAAAATTAAAAGAGTAAAAAGTTTGAATTTGCATGGTGGTAAGCTATAGCCTAACTCAAAGTTTTTTTTGTTTTTTTTGTTAACCATTTCGTTATTTCGGCTTGGAATTTCAAGTTTTTAATTTAAAAAGCATTTCTACATTCAGTTCATATTTTCAACAAACAAAATTCCACGCCAAAATAACGAAATGGTAAAAACAAAAATCAAACAAAATACAAATTAAATTCAAGCAAATTCAAACATTTTTCTCTTTTAATTTTAATCAACGCTTGAATAACACGGAGGTTATTCATTAACAGACAAAAGTTAATAAATCAATTAAAAGTATCAAATTATACTTTTAATACATAACAGCCTATAATTGAAACTAATGATCATTAATTAATTCCAGTTATATTTACCTTATTCAGCAGCTGTTCTGGGTACTCAATGTGATTTTATAAAAAAATCATCTCAGTTATTTAAAACCACATGTAGCCTAATATCACTATTTTAATAGCCTAATGTTTTTACTCTACAATTGTGCAATATTAAGGGAATATATGGCATTTTTTAAAATGTATTTGCCAAAATTAGCAATGATATTTATACAAAGGTTAATTTAAAATAGCACAATTTTTTCACATGCATATTAAATATCTAAATTTCTCAGTTTAATTCATGGAGAAAACATGAATGTGCATAGCTTACTGGAAGAATGTGGATATATATACAGGGACTTTAGTTTTGAAAGGGTTTTTTTGTTTGAAGAAAGGTTTTACATTGAAGAAGGGGGGAGCTAGACGAGCTGTTGGAAAAATGCGGACAGAGGTGAAGACAAAAAAGTTTTAGTTTTTCTACTGACTTCGTTGAACAGCATTTTGACAAGTGTCGATGTGAGCTGATGAGAGGCTGGACCAAGCTTCTGCTGTTGTGAGTTTCAACCGAACTTAATCGCTGACGCTGAAGAAATGAACTGCTCGTGTCTATTATGAAGAGATGCATTTCTCATCGTTCTGGCTGAAACGGTCCTACGGCCCGAATTTTTGTCTCCGATTTCAGGGAGCTGAGGTACTGTAAGTTCTCCATTATGTGTTTAACTACAGTTGACATCCGGAATAAAACCAAGGGGGTAATCCAGCCCCCGGAAAGCGTACCTTCCATAGGGGCGGCCATTGCTGACCAAGCCATCACCTGCTGTAAGCATCCCATTGACTCCCATTCATTTTGGTACAAGATGAATATTTCTAGGTGGAAACCTACCAGTGATATCTTTGATTATAGAATGTTAAAATGAGCAGGAAGTCTAGAGGCGTAGACAGGTAATATTTATGTTGGATTATTTCAAATATCTCTTTGTACTTCTTATAATATTTTTTAATGTGTATTATCTAAATTAGACACTATAAAAATAAAAATTTTCATAATATATATAAATATATTTTTAAAGTTTGTTGCCTCAAGGAAATATTGTACCACAACGTAAAAATGGAAACATTTTACTTCTGCATGTAGAAAAAGAAATATAAAAAGAAATACATTTATTGACAAATATGCATTTCTTTAACCAGACACCAGAACAACACATTTATCCAGTTTATAATGTATTAAAAATTTAATATTTAATAAAAAGTAACATTTCAAATTCAGCTGTTGCTCTCAGGCAACATTGTACCATCGTGGAACACAAGTATTACCAAACCATCAAATCAAGTTATCAAATCAATTTACCATATCCATCTTCATCCTCATCTCCATCTTCAATCTCACCCTCACCCTCTCTCCCTGTCACTATGACCCTCATCTTCCTCATCACATGACACCTCATCTTCCTCATCACGACACCTCATCTTCCTCATCACATGACACCTCATCCTCACCCTCATTGGTTGTGTATTATAATTTTTTAAGTGCTATAGAAAATGTGCAGATCATAATGTGCAGTTATAGTATGTGAATTATTAATCTTATACGTGCATTACAAAATCATGCAAAAATGCAAATATATTTCGATAATTCTAACTCTTTTCCTTACAAATATACTACATTTGTGTCCAACCCAGTGTGTCTGGTATGCGGCCTTATGCGATTCCATTAAGGTACAAAGTTGCCTTGAGGCAACACACAGTTTTGTTATTTACTCTAAAACATTTGATGATATATAATGTAAAGTTCTTAAAAATATTTGTTTACTTACCAGTGAAGGTGACTCATATTTTTTGTGGTTGATTAACTGGACGGAAATTAGTGAAAAATGCACTTTTCATTGGAGAAAATATGGAGTCATGTGACCTATGAAACAGGACACTTTTTTGCACTTTCATTGATTAGTGTTTGAGTTCAGCTGTTTAAGTTTAATTTGTGATTTGTTTTGTTAATTTTCTTATTTAGGCTATTAAAGAATTTTATATTAGTCTTGTTATTTTTAGTGCTGTATCATACTTTTACTGTATTATTTCAATCATTGTTGTTTGATTTGTTTTTATATTTGAGTAAATTATGATCCAGTTATTTGGATTTATTTTTTAAGTGTTTTTTGTTTATTTAGTGTTTGTTTTTTTTTTGTTTTTACCAAAAGTGTTGCACTTTCTTTCACACTATTTAAACATGTGAATTTTAAACCCTTTTTTTTTTTTTTTTACAAAATAAATGAAAACGTCAATGGCAATAGAATTTAGGCTCATGTTTTCTCATAAAGTGACTTTGGGTATCTAGAAAAGTGCTATACAAGTGTTATTATTTTTTTATTATTTTGTCTAAATACTTGGTGATATAAATCGCAATATAAGGGCGCCAAAAAATCTTGCCTAGGGTGCCAAAGAGGCTAGGGCCGGCACTGCTCTCTCTCATTCAAACCCAGCACAAAGCTGTTATCTGAGCATGTGTCATAAGTGATGAGATACTTATGGTTAAGCACAGGGCATCAGTTGAAAATCATAGAGACAATGATTTGATAAAAAGGACATTTTTGACTAATAGTTAAAGGATTGCCATGGAGGGCAATGATAGATATTTTGATGAAACAAAATGAGATGTTTTTACAAAATGAGATGTTTTTAAAATATAGAACTGAAAATGTTGTGTCTGATCTAAGCCTTCACCATGTACAGGACCGATGGATCGAGACACAAAGGTAGCAGAACATTAAACTGAAAGGACAGTTGTTCTGGCTAAATTCACTGAGTGGTGGATTTTAGTGATTTAGTTGTATTGTGATAATTAACCTGTCTCCATGTTCTACCTATAGTAAGCAGACCAGATGGCTCTGATGACTCTTGAATGCACTCTATGCAAAGCTCCAGAAAACATCATTGTGGCAAGTAGCGGGCGAGATGATTCGAGGGACGGTGACAGTGATAATGAGTGCCAGCTGCGCGTCGTCTCGACATCGCCGAGGGCCGAGGGCGGAGCATAAAGGAGGCAGCGGAAGTCGAGAGAGGTCCAGGCCTGGAGATTTATGTTATGTTTTGTTTACGTTTGGTATGTGTGTGCGGGCAGTGCGTCCGTGAGGAGCTGCCCAGTTTACTTTTGTTTTGTTTATTTATTTTGATTAAAGTCTGTCGAATGTTAGCGGTTCCCACCTCCTTCCTTCCCACAACAACAAAGTAAACAGCCCTCACGGACGCAAAGATCTCAACATGACCAATGATCCTCTCTTCCTTTTATGCCCTCTGTGTATGAGAGTTGAGCGGATGTCTGTGAGGCCAGCAGGATCATAAAGGGAGGAGTTGTGTTTTTGTAGGGCCGAGAGTCCAGACAGATATACAGCAGTCCGACCCAGAGATGTTCCTCTAAACCGCTCACCCAAGAACCGCTTATATTGTTTGTGAATTCCAGGGAAGACCCTGAGGAAAGTTATGATGGTAAGGGGCATTCAAGAGCCAGCTGAGACAATGCTGTGAATTGTCATACATTTTATGGAGAACAGAACAAAATGTATTGATTGGTATAAGTAAAACTGTGTGATATTGAACTAATATGTCTCTGTCATAGTCTTAAATCCTGCAGGTCATTAGATATGGCATAGGATCATTCGAAACATGGTGATGGCTTTAAGATGAGGACAGCTTTTGAAGTTCAAAAGAGAAGGTCTGGATAACAAAGGTATTTAAACTAAAGATTATAGTTTGTCTTTGTTCTGAGTTAAAGTCTCAGAGGCTGTTGAATGTTGAAAAGATTATCTGTGTGTGTGTGTGTGAGAGAGAGAGAGAGAGAGAGAGAGAGAGAGAGAGAGGCTGCTTGTGGAGGCGGGGATGGCACAGTGTCTGTAATCGGCCATGTTAAAGCTGAGACAAAACCAAAACAACCCAGCTGTCTTTTCTAAAGACAACTTAATAGTGAACAGACATGATTTGAAAATGATTAAGAAACCAAGTAGAAGCAAATTTTGAGAATGAGCAGTTCATATTTATGCCCTGATTGAGCGTAGCGTTTTATCACTACAGATGGGTTAAGCCAAACGACAAACTTTAAAAGAAGCGTATTATTCTGAGTGATTCTGATAAAAGATGATCCAGAACATGGACGAGCTTTAAGTGGATTGATATACAGCTTGGTCTGTTACTGGTAATAATAATGACTACTTTTGTCATTTATGATGAGGATTTGAATTACTCTCTGGATTAGTTAAAATAGTAAGCGTAAAATTATAGACTTGAGGACAGAGACAAAATGACAAATTGGCTTAAGTCATTATCTAAATTATCCAGAGAATCCATCACAATTATGAAAGGCCAGAGGGCGACGAAGGAATATAAACTTTAAAATGAAAAGTTTTATTTTTGTGTTTCCTCCATTAAATGGAGGCAGGACATTAATTTATCTAGAGAACTACAATTAATGTAAGAGAAAAAACAAAAACAAAACAAAACAAAACAAGAGGCTGTGAGGCTTTCTGTGTGACTAGGATTGAGATGGAGGACAGTAATATTTTGGATTTCTGCAGAGCAGTGGACAGTGGAAAGGTGTGCCGTAGGTGAGACAGAGGACTTCACGGTGAAGGTGAGACTGCATCAAGGATCGGCTCTGAGCCCCTTCTTGTTTGCAGTGGTGATGGACAGGCTGACAGAGGAGGTCAGACAGGAATCTACATGGACTATGATGTTTGAGGATAACATTGTGATCTGTAGTGAGAGCAGGTGGACGAAAGTCTAGAGAGGTGAAGGTTTGCTCTGGAGAGAAGAGGAATGAAGGTTAGTCACAGGAAGAACAGAATACATGTGTGTGAATGAGAGGGAACCAAGTGGAACAGTGAGGTTACAGGGAAAAGAGGTGAAGTCAGAGAGGATAATGACAACCATGACAGATGCACAAAAGAGAATCAGTGCATGTCAAACATACGGCCTGCATGGGCAGAGGACTCCTCTGAACTGTGGCCAAAGCACAAACTGAAGGATGTTTATATGGAGATTTAAAGCGCTTAGATGGATTTTATCTATCTTACTTATTCTTTTGTCGTTTAATTTGAATTGGACAACATTGGGGTCTGTGATGATTTAGATTTATCAAGAGAATCAATGGATTGTTTTTCTTCCTTTACACTAATCATGTATTTGGTCTCTGAGGAGTGACTGAGGGTCTGACCTAGGGATGTGTGATGTGTCGTTAAACACTTGAAAGCAACAAGGTGTCGTGTGTTTGGATTTTGAAGGTATCACACACCCCTAAATTGACAGGAGTGCAGTAACAGAGCTTACTCATTTACCCGGCTTCCAGATTTGAAATACGGATTTTATATTAACTTTCACTGAAACACGAAAGAATCAGGATAAAGATTGCCTGGTTAAGACTGGAGCTTGTAGCCCTGACTGAAACATGCAAACTGATGAAAGGTAAAAGTGTAACAATTTGAAAAGATTTGCATTTTGAATTCGGAGTTGGGCATAATTTAAAATTGTAATATCGGATTGGCGCCAATTCTGAATGGTTCAACTGTGTCTGCTCTCAAGACACAATTTTCTAGACTGGCCAGGTTGATATCTGTGAATGCGCAGCGCATTAATAACAAAGATTTTATTTAAACAGGCAGATGAGATTGCGAAGGCGAGGCAGAAGCAGTCAAAGGAACTATAATGTCTTTTTGATATTTGAAATAACCACAAACGCTTTCACTTCTTTACAGAGTACGGAGACCTTCGCCACAACAGCGGAGAAACAGCTGTGGAAACTGTGGCTGCACTTTTCAAAATGGTGTGGTGATGGCAAGCCTTGTTTACCCCAAACATTCTTTGACCATTATGTTTAGATGGCTGCATAGATGATCAGGCAGCCAAAGGGGGAATTAGTTAAATGAAAACTGATGAAAACTGTCTGGGGTACAGTATTTTTATTAGTGGTGGGACGTTATCGGCGTTAATCTATTCTCAAAGTTGGGTTGGGAGCTGGGTCTATACTACGCAAGCTATGATGACTTTCACATTGATATTTTAGTGCAGATGTATTCCTAGCCGAATTGCACTGTAGGGAGCTAGAACGAGTCTTCGAACCTGCGTGTATGCCCACTGTGAAATTACCACATCAAGCGTGAACGCTGGCTTCCGTACTCGAGTCCTGACGAGCGTGACTGACGTACTGTAAGCAGAGAGCTGTAAATCTCATTTCTGCTCATCGTCAGCGTTCTTTAGAGCATTTGCAGTACATTCACGGCAGATAGACGCAAGTGTCATTACCTACTGAAGCTTTGGTAACAAAACTAACGGTTCAAAAACAAAAATATATTAAAAATAAAGTTAGGTGAACAACGCTATTCATTTTGCCACCTTCTCGCTCGCTTTTGTTGCCAACTAACGGGGTAAACAGCTGCTGCTTTGATGATGCAAACGCACCTCGGTTTCAGACCCAAATAATATAATATGAACACGGTCCAGGGAGCAATCGAACTCGGGTTCGGTCAGGCAATCGAACCAAGTGTGAAAGCACCAGTCATTATTTGGGTAGCACACATATTGTGAATGCCTTCGGCAGAATTCAAATGAGCCATTTTAATCTAGATTAAAAAAATTAATCTATGCCCACCTCGAATTTTTATGAAAAATTTTGTAGAAGGAAAGGCCTAGCGCAAATCTGAGTCTGTTCGAGACTGTTTAAAGGAAAGGGGTAAACAATAGCTATATAATTCGTGAATTATTGCAAAAGAAATGTCCTCTGTGTGCAGGTTAAGGGACACAACTGGCTAAGGTTTGTCTCTTATTCAGAAATGCAACGGAGTTAAAGTATTTTTGCCACAACAAAAGTCATGGAAGATTATAATTGTTTTTGTAGCTAGCTTAAACACTTTGTTTTGTCTATACATGTGACTGATGAAGATCACATTAAATTTTATGATCAATTAATGCAGAAAATCATCCAATTCCAAAGGATTCAGATACTTTCTTACCACTGAATATGAATGCAGTTAAAGGATTAGTTCACCCCAAACTGAACATTTCCCGATAATTTACTCACCCCAATGCCATCCAAGATGTTCATGTCTTTCTTTCTTTAGTGGAAAATAATTTTTTTGAGGAAAACATTTCAGGATGTTTCTCCACACAATGTTCATCAATGGCAACCAGAATGTTGAAGGCCAAATCAATGCAGCTTTAAAGTGCTTCAGAGGGCTCTCCTCAATCCCCGCTGAGGAATAGGGTCTTATCTCCCGAATCCATCTGTCATTTTCTATAAAAATAAAAATGTATATACTTTCGTTACCTAGACGAAATTCCATTCAAAATCAATGAGGTTATTTAGGAGAGAAGCAACTTTGGGATTGACAGTGGCAGACTTCTTGCTGACTTTTTTGAAACCACCTTGCCCCTGCAGGTCTTAGAACCTCTTTCAGGGTTTATCCCAACAAATCTTCTAAGGGTAACACACACACACACACACACACACACACACACACACACACACACACACACACACACACACACACACTGAAAATTAAAATAGAAAACTTACAAAATCTACCTTTAATCAATTTAAATATTGGATTAAATATAAATTTGCTAAATTAGGGAGCAATAAAAGAAAATAATAAACCAATTTAAAGGGTACTATAAAAGGTGATAACATACCTTTGCATGAATTGCAATGTGCCACATGCCTCCTCTGGATACTGAAGATTGAACACAGAACATTGTTGCAATTGCAGTCAGAAATCGTGGTTGTATGCCCTCATAAACAACACAATGATTACCTCTAGGGTAATCATCCAGCGTTCAGTACAGTTCTCTGCCCTTACTGAAATTATTTATTTATTTTTTCAAATTATACACAACACTTAAAATAACAGTTACATCAATGATCACATCATTTTCATTTTTTAATGAACCTTCAAAAGTACTTGCAAACAATCATTTGAAATGTGCCAGAAGAAGCTTGATGACCAGGTCTGCAATTTCAAGGTTGTCTGCCTGGGACAGGACATCCTTTATGTTTTTGTCTTTTGGTCTGCTTTTAAAGTACTCATGAATGGCCTTTCCACATTCTTCCATGGACATCTTTTAAAGTGTGCACTATGTCAATTTCAGTAAGTAAGTGAAAATGGGTACAGATGGACCTCTGGTTGAAAAGGTAAGGCCACAGGGACCGTATGTCCTCAACAGAAGGAGATGGTGTGGAATTTAAAAGCTGATGCTGCAGACAGAATGTTGTTTCCATCAGATTTTGTACTTCTACTTTCTCAAATCCAGAAGTTCCTCTTTCCTTTAAATGTCTTGTAGTCGCTGACATTTCGCCTCTATGGTTTCCGTGGTTTCTTCTGGTGGGAGATGTGGCTGAAATCTCACACCCCGTAAGTGTCAGTGGGTCCTCGTTTGCATCCAGACTTTTCATACTTCTTCTATGATGGCCAAAACTGCTCTCACGATTAAGATTTTCCACACGTGTCTTCACTTGCAGTAAGAGAGATGAAGGGGTTCAGACACGATGATCGTTGCTTCATGCGCAGAACATCGCCTGAAGCAACGATCATCGTGTCTGGACCCCTTCCCACGCACCGACTAGGACATGAAAGGTTTAGTAGATTACTTGCTCTAAATGAAATGGTTAATGTCATGGTGTAATGAACAGAAGCTGCTCTTTGTAAATAATTGGAATCTGTTTTGGGAGCGACCTAGGCTCTTCCGTCCTGATGGCCTTCACCCCAGCAGAATCGAGCGGCTCTTCTGTCGGACAACATCTCCAGGGCGTTACACACCACCATATGACTAGTAAGTCAAAGTTCAAATCACAGTCTTTGCTGTCCTAACTTAATTGACATAAGTACCAATGTAGAACATTATATAGAAACTGTGTCTATTCCTCGCTTAGTGAGGTCAAACTTTAAATCTACTGTAAGATCTAGGAAAAATCTAATTGTGATTAAACCAGAAAATCTCAATATTAGTGAACAAAAACAATTTCTAAAACTAGGTCTTCTAAACATTAGATCGCCACACCTAAGGCGTTATTGTAAATGAAATGGTCACAGATAATAGTTTCGATGTACTTTGCCTTACTGAAACCTGGCTTAAGCCAAATGATTATTTCGGTCTAAATGAGTCTACTCCACCAGGATACTGTTATAAGCATGAGCCCCGCCTGATTGGTCGTGGCGGTGTTGCAATAATCTATAGAGATATTCTAAATGTTACTCAGAAAACAGGTCACAGGTTTAATTCGCTTGAAGTACTAGTGCTAAATGTTACGCTCTTAGATGTAAGAAAGAAAACCGTTTTATCTCTAGCCTTGGCTACTGTATATAGACCTCCAGGGCCCTATGCTGATTTCCTAAAAGAGTTTGCAGACTTTCTATCAGATCTATTGGTCAATGTCGATAAAGCATTAATTGTTGGAGATTTTAACATACACGTAGATAACACAAATGATGCGTTAGGGGCTGCTTACAGATCTATTAAACTCCTTTGGGGTCAAGCAAAACGTCACTGGTCCGACTCATCGCCTTAATCACACACTAGATTTAATTATATCACATGGAACCAACCCAACCGATATAGATATTATACCACAAAGTGATGATGTCACTGACCATTACATGGTAACTTGCATACTGCGTACTGCTGAAATCTGTCATGTTGCGCCTCGTTATCAACCAGGCAGAACGATCCTTCCAACCACTATAGATAGATTCTCAAATAGCTTACCTGATCTGTCTCAGCTGCTCAGTGAACCCAAACAAACAGATGAACTAGAGGAAATGACTAGCAGTATGAGCACCATTTTCTCTAGTACATTAGAAAATGTTGCACCAATTAGATTAAAAAGGTTAGAGAGAAAACTAAAGCACCATGGTACAACAGTGCTACACATGTTATCAAGAGAGAAACTCGTAACTTAGAGCGTAAATGGAAACAAACTAATTTAGAGGTCTTTAGAATCGCGGAAAGATAGTACGTCACGTTATAAAAGGCCCTAAAAGCAGCCAGGGCTGAGCATCTCCGCAAACTAATAGAAAATAACCAAAATAATCCAAGGTTTTTATTTAACACCGTGGCTAGATTAACAAATAAACAAGCATCGCCTGAGCAAAATATTCCGTTACAGTTTAGTAGTAACGATTTTATGAATTTCTTCACTGAGAAAATAGAAAGCATCAGAAACAGAATTGTAAATGTACAACCTTTAATGATGTCTTATGATTCAACCTCAATTATCGCCCTCAAGAACTACTACACCGCTTTACAACTATAGGACAGGAAGAGCTAAATAAACTTATCATTGCATCTAAACCAACAACATGTTTATTAGATCCAATACCCACTAAACTACTGAAAGAGCTGTTACCTGTAGTGGAAGAGCCTCTTCTCAATATTATTAACTCGTCTTTATCTTTAGGTCATGTTCCAAGAATATTCAAGTTGGCAGTCATAAAACCTCTCATTAAGAAGCCACAATTAGATCATAATAACCTAGCAAATTACAGACCCATTTCAAATCTTCCATTTATGTCTAAAATACTAGAAAAAGTTGTGTCTGCTCAATTGTGCTCTTTCTTGCAAGAAAATGATATCTATGAAAAATTTCAATCCGATTCAGACCACACCATAGCACAGAAACTGCGCTCGTTAAAATCACAAATGATTTACTTCTAGCTTCTGACCAAGGCTGTATCTCAATACTAGTTCTACTCGATCTTAGTGCTGCGCTCGATACTATAGATCATAAAATACTCTTAGATCGACTTCAAAATTACACTGGTGTTCAGGGAAAGGCATTAAACTGGTTTAGATCAGATTTATCAGACCGCTACCATTTTGTCTGTCTAAATGGGGAAAATCAAAGATAACGCCAGTAGACTATGGGGTGCCGCAAGGATCTGTGTTAGGCCCTCTGCTATTCTCAATATATATGCTGCCACTTGGTAATATTATAAGAAAACATGGAATTAATTTCCACTGTTATGCTGATGACACTCAATTATATATTTCATCACGACCAGATGAAAACGCTAAATTATCTAAACTGACAGCGTGTGTTGAAGATATTAAATACTGGATGACGTAATTTTCTGCTATTAAATTCAGATAAAACAGAGGTATTACTTATTGGTCCAAAAACGGCCCACAAAACCTCTCACAATACAACTTTAACTTGGAAGGACCTGTCACTTTATCCACTACAGTAAAAGACCTGGGTGTTATATTAGACCGCAACTTGTCTTTCAAAATCATATTTCATATGTTACAAGAACAGCATTTTTCCACCTTAGAAACATTGCTAAGCTACGTAACATGCTATCTATTTCTGATGCAGAAAAGTTAGTTCATGCATTCATGACCTCGAGACTAGATTACTGTAATGCTTTATTAGCTGGTTGTCCTGCATCCTCAATAAACAAGCTACAGTTAGTCCAAAACGCAGCTGCTAGAGTTCTTACTAGGTCAAGAAAATATGATCATATAACACCAATTTTATCATCTCTACACTGGTTACCTATTAAGTTCCGTATCAATTACAAAGTATTGCTACTGACCTATAAAGCCCTAAATGGTTTAGCTCCAGTGTATTTAATGGATCTTCTATCGCCTCTACAATCCATCGCGCTTTTAAGATCACTAAACTCGAGGCTTCTGGTCGTTCCTAGGATATCTAAGTCCACTAAAGGAGGGAGGGCATTTTCACATTTAGCTCCTAAACTCTGGAATAGCCTTCCTGATATTGTTCGAGGTTCAGACTCTGTCCCAGTTTAAAACTAGATTAAAGACGATCTCTTTAGCCAAGCATTCACATTATAATTACCTTTTATACTACAGTTAAATCGGATCAAAAGAATTAATATTCTGAACAGCAGCTATGCTAATTATTTCCCATCTGCTTTTCTTTTATTATCTCGGGACACTAGTCCCGAGGTAAATAGTTGGTCAGCTCCAGTTTGTATCCAGCCTCTCATGGAGACTTCAGATGCCCCAACACCTGTGATGAGACGACTGACGCCTGTGAAGAGACGACTCAACGCCAGCGCTGTTATAGCGCCTAAAATAATACATGATTGATTAACTTTTTCTAACATTTTTCAATGTACATTTATAAAATGCACTTTCTGTAAAGCTGCTTTGAAACAATGTGTATTGTGAAAAGCGCTATACAAATAAATTTGAATTGAATTGAATTGAATGTATACCCTCCTACTATTAAAGCACCATTTGGAAACTGGTCTGCAAAGCTGTTAGGGTACTGCCTAACAATATTTTGGAAGACTGTAATACATTGAGAGCGCGTGGGGCAAAGCTCATATTTGCGGATTTCACAACGAGGACCCTCACCATCTGGCGCGTTCAGCAGGTTTGGGCCTCTTGTCTGCAGAAATAGCTGATTGGATCTCTGGTGGCATTCGGTCCCAAGAGACCTGGAAAGTTGTGGGCCATGTCTTGGAAATGGTAAAAGTATGTGAAGATGTACTTGGTAATGTACTTGGGTTGGCAGTGTCTGGGGAAAATGACATGCAAGCTTGGCTGTCAGGTGTTGGACTTGAAAGAGGAGAGGATGAACTTGACTGACTGTAATGTGAACACGGGCTGGAGATGGCGTGTAGGTCTAGAGTAATCACTTCAGTTTCTGATAAAAGTACAGAGAATTAACATTATTTACAAACTCTAATGATGATACCATGTACAGTGTCATTATTTTGTCTAACAACTTTTTTACATTTATTTACACATTCATGTAAACCTAAATGTTACTTGGAAAAAACATTAAATGGACCTCATATATAAAAAAACTGTATTTTAATCCTTACTGTCTGTAACATTTACATTCTTATGGGCAGGTAATGCTCATTAACTTTACAACCTTTAAATGTCTTTGCATTACCTGATTTAAAAACTTGAAGAAGCTTTCTAAGCTGAATAACTGGCAAGAGGTCTTGAAGGTCATCTTTCTGAACATACTGCAAATCATTTTTGGTTTCTAGCCCAGAGCTCTGAAGTTTTGAAAGTATCTGTTGCAGAACATCTGAGGATAGGTTAGGCAATGCCTGCAAAATGATGTCTTTAACCTCATTACTCTAGTTAGACATTGCTCTATAGAAAGAGAAAAGAGTGATGAAGAATTAGTACAGGCATGCCACTCACTCTGTACTGGGTAATAATCTAACAGATTCTCATGTTTTAGACAGCACGCTCTCTCGGCTGGCGTAATACTGTAAACTCCCATGTTAGGAACCAGTACAGCCTGATATTCCTGGGTAACAAAATGTACAGATGAACCCTGATGAACAAGAACTAATATGATCTTTCCAACTACAAGCGCTTCATCATCTGAGTCTCTGATCAAAACAAACATGTTTTTTATTTTATTTTGTACCTCTCAGTGTAATATCATTGTCAAAGTCAGTGTTTACAGCCTCAAAATTCATATGCAAAACTGCCGTTCTGATCTCCTTGCTGTATTCAGTAGAATAAAATTCTGTGCGTTTCTCTGCAAGCGTTCGACAAAGATTCTTGAAGTTATGTGATTTTCGAGCACACTGCTTGAAATATGTATGCTTGCTTTCAAATATTAGCGTCCACAAACGGATTAAAGGGCCAAAGTGGAAAATCAGTTCAGGATAATGAGTAATGTAGTGGTGCTTTGGTTTCAGTGAGTGATTTGGAAATGCTTTACATCTAGTGTGCATTAATCAAAACTTCTAGGAAGGCTATCTGCCCTGCAGAAATAGCTGGTGCACATATAAGCTCTACTATTTGTCGAAGCTGTAACACCAGCTGCCACACCTCATTTTCAGCTGGACTTTCAATCTTATCTCTAATCAAAACTGGAAGCATCCTAAGTAAAACCAGTTTTGCACTGCATGACCAGACAGATTATCCCCCCCTGGAGCAAGCTCAACAGGTTTGTCATTAGCATCACAACCAAAGTATGAGAAGTGACTTATTCTGCAATTTAATTCCTGATAAGTGAACTGCTTATCCACAGTCACAAGGTGTTTTATGTCTAATGCTACATCATATGATGCAACACCTTCAAATATGTCATGGCCAAGACATGGTGGTAATCCAGGTTGGCACACATGAAAGTAATTTAAATTTAGGCTATTGAACATAGAGTCAAATTTGATTCCTTCAACTGCACATGAAGCAGAATCACTCTCAGCATGCTCTCTATAAGAATCAACAGTGCGATTAGTACCTTTGGATAGAGGAGCTTCGAAAGGTCTCTCTGTCAATGTTGCAATATCTGCAAAAATGAACACTCTTGGAAAAATTCTCTACAAATCCACCTATACAGTGTGAGCCCAGGTTGTCCCCACAAATTGCAGTTAATGTTCCCAAGAACACTTGTCCATCGGGCAAAGTAACACCACTTATCTCAAGATATTTAAGGTCTTTGATGAGTGGCTGGAAGATTTTATCTTGCCCGAAAAACTTTATATCTTGCTCCCTGCATATCAGAACAAGTTGCATCTGGTCAATGCTTGACCTATGATACGGAGGAATGTCTGTAAGGGTGGCGTATACACAGAGTAATTTGTGCTTTTTCCTGCCAGATCCAAGAGGGTTGGCAACTTCTAATGCATCCTGGTAGAGAATTAAGCCAAAATTTTTGAACAAACTATTTTCTCTCATACTGTTGCCATCCCACACGTCCCGAAAAACATCTTTACGAGGAACACTGTAGTACATTTGTTTATGGTGTTCCCTTACTGTGTCAATTTGTAACAGAGAGCTGAAGGTTTCCTTGTTTGGAACATATTGTGCAAAACACTCTTTGCCTGCCTCATTTTCTCCAAGACGGACTGGAACTGGTGCTATGTGGTTAAAATTACTTTTGAAGTAGGTTTTTCGTCTCTGGTCAGTATAAAGTACGTGCGAATTGTAAGTCTGAAAGAGGTCATCACTTTGCAAAACATCAATAATAGCACATATATCCCTTTCAGCAAGCTGTAATGCAACTAATTTGTCTCTTAACTTCAAAAGCAGGTGTTCCTTACTCATGTCATGAATTTCTTGAAAGTGACCAACAATTGTTTGAATTACAGATGATGGAAGTAGACATTTAGCTTGTAATTTGAGATAAAATAAAGCACGATGTGTCAAAAACAATGCTTCGTCAACACTTTCTGCACTGTCATCTTGTTCCATACTATTGCTTTCATCACATGGAGACTCATGTAGTACTTCTGACAGGTGGTCAGAGCTCTCAGACAGGCTACCAGGATTAACAGAAACAACCAGATTTCCCTCAGAACAATCACAATGTTTTCTAGACAAGTGTGCAGTAAATGTGGATACGTTGGAAAACACTTTGCCACATCCCTGAAATGGACCTGGAACTATTTTCCCCTCTTTAATATGCATCTTTATATGTAAGTATACATGGCGTGAAACTCACCAATGATTAGGACTGTGTACTGTCTCAGTAAAACACATCAAATGAATGATTCCTAGAAAAAAAAAGAACAATATTATTTAATAAATATTTAATCTTTAACCAAGCAAAGAAATTCAACGTCAGAGCAGGGAGAACATTGAATAGTGAAATGCCTCAGCTTGTCTGTCTGCAAAAACGTGTTTCGCGAAAAGTGCCATCAAGAATATCCGCCTCTTCTTTCAAAAACCTCTTTTACTTTTTAATACTATGTACATGTGAATCTCTCAAAAACACAGGTACTCGAACCACTAAATCGAAAAAAATATATATAAATATCTATTTTGCATTGGGAAATTTTAACAGCTTTACATTATTTGCATGGAAACTAAAAACATTGACTACTAAATTTTAATTACTATAATGGATCTGGATATTTCGAGTAGTTTTGTAATTATTCTCCATCTTATGTGCATGATATTATGCGAATAACATGCATCTGGTAAGATTGGCATCATTACTGAATCAGAAATTCATGTGAATCGAGATAAGGGTTAATGTTACTACAAAAGAAAGCCAAACTAATTTCTAAATGGTAACTTAACTTCAACCAAGCAAGTAATTTGCGGTAATAATCGGAGCTCAGAGAAAATTCATTAGCAGGCAGGCGAAAGGCTCGTGCCGTTGAGAGCTCTGTCTGCAAAACGCGATTAGCGCTCAGTAACTTAGCACAGTCAAAAATACCTTGCGAAAAAGGCGATTTTACAGGTTGGGAGCAACATAATAGAATAACAGCAAAGAAATAAACGTACCTTGAACAGTGTCCTTCTTTAAAAGAGCCGAGAGGAGTGTTGCTGTTCTTTGACTGCTTTCTGTTCGAAAATAAACCGTGTTGAAGATGCCCCGCCCCCACGTGATATTTTTTACAGTCTAAGACTGTTTTACCACAAGTCATTAATTTATGGAACATAGACTGTAAATTTACAGGATTAAACTGTTTATTGAAATAACAGTATTTGGTAACGCTTTAGATTACGGCCCAGAAAGTACCACGTAATTAAAGTGAATTTACAGGGTAATTTTCGGTAATTATAGTGTAACTATAAAGTAAGTAGGTGTAGGTATAAGGGAACAATATGTAATATTGGGAGAATAAAGGGGTAACTAGCTCGGAAAGTACTGCGTAATGAAATCGAATTTACAGGGTATTTTTTTTGTAATTATACTGTAATGTTGTATGTGTTTAGGCAAAAAAACATGTCAAGTTTGGGGAATAAAGGGGTAACAACCAGGAAAATTACAAATAAGTATACTGTAAGTATTTTATAACTAAGGGCTAACTATTCTAATATTACATGATACTTATGGCATACTATACCTAACAACATGGAAAATTACAAATAACTATACTGTAAGTATTGCATAATTGTATAAGTATTGACACTTCCAGATGAGAACACAAAACATTTTTAAATATTACTTTTATATTTGTTTATTATTGTGAAGCTGCTTTCAAACAATATGTAGCCTATAGTTTAAAGCACTATTTAAATATGTTTTAACTTTACATGATGGAGATATTGCATGCTAAACAATCATTTGGGAGCAATTTAGAAAGCACATCCACTACATAACTTTTTGTAATAATAAGTGTCATATAAAAGTTTTTTTAGTAAGGTCGTAAGATTGATAAGGTTTTGCTATGATTTGATTTAGAATGAAGGTTACTTACCTGAGTGTTACAGATAATTGGTCTGCTATTCTGTTTGAAAGGCATTGAGTCGGTGAAATGTAGTGGAAAATAAGCTTACCTCTTTTCAGCTGATCCCAGAAAATAAAATATTCATATAACACGATAAAACACACTTGCATTTTACTACTTATATACAGTAGCCTATAATTTATATGATTTCATATACATGTTTCAAGGCAAGTAAGACTAAATTAATCTGGCAAAGATACCCCTCTTGTTACACGTAGTTACAGGGTAACTACATCATCTACGGGCTGTAAATTAAAGTGGTGCTTGTTACCCTCTTGTTACACGTAGTTACAGGGTAACTACATCATCTACGGGCTGTAAATTAAAGTGGTGCTTGTTACCCTCTTGTTACACATAGTTACAGGGTAACTACATCATCACGGGCTGTAAATTAAAGTGGTGCTTGTTACCCTCTTGTTACACATAGTTACAGGGTAACTACATCATCTGCGGGCTGTAAATTAAAGTGGTGCTTGTTACCCCCTAGTTACAGGGTAACTACATCATCTATGGGCTGTAAATTAAAGTGGTGCTTGTTACCCCCTAGTTACAGGGTAACTACATCATCTACGGGCTGTAAATTAAAGTGGTGCTTGTTACCCCCTAGTTACAGGGTAACTACATCATCTACGGGCTGTAAATTAAAGTGGTGCTTGTTACCCCCTTGTTACACATAGTTACAGGGTAACTACATCATCTACGGGCTGTAAATTAAAGTGGTGCTTGTTACCCCTTGTTACACGAAGTTACAGGGTAACTTCATCATCTGCAGGCTGTAAATTAAAGTGGTGCTTGTTACCACCTTGTTACACGTAGTTACAGGGTAACTACATCATCTGCGGGCTGTAAATTAAAGTGGTGCTTGTTACCACCTTGTTACACGTAGTTACAGGGTAACTACATCATCTGCGGGCTGTAAATTAAAGTGGTGCTTGTTACCCCCTTGTTACACGTAGTTACAGGGTAACTACGTCATCTGACGGCTGTAAATTAAAGTGGTGCTTGTTACCCCCTTGTTACACGTAGTTACAGGGTAACTACATCATCTATGGGCTGTAAATTAAAGTGGTGCTTGTTACCCCCTTGTTACACGTAGTTACAGGGTAACTACATCATCTACGGGCTGTAAATTAAAGTGGTGCTTGTTACCCTCCTGTCTGTGAAACACAATAGTTGTGGCTGAGCAACCAAAGATAAAGTGACATCAAGTGTTGTCAGCTCCTTGTTGATGATCACTAAATCATCACAACGCGAGCATTTGATGTTGTGTTTTAAGTTTTGTCTTATTGTTTGGTACAAAAAGTAATTTGTATATATCCACAATAACCTTGTGATACTGTGGTATTTGCGCCAATAAAATTAAAAGGATCAATTATCTCGAAGGATGACCAAAAAAAAATATATGCACCCAACATTTTGAGCAAATACTTCACAAAGTCACACACCGACATCAAGATTTGGCCTATGATTCACAACAACGGTGACAATCAAATCAAAAAAGCTTGGGAATCAAGCATGAGTTTTGCACTATGAAGCCACCCATCATGCATTGCCGCATGAAACTTGTCACCGTTGTTGTGAATCATTGGCCAAATGTTGATGTGTGTGTGTGACTTTGTGAAACATTTGCTCAAAACGTTGGGTGTGCATACTTTTTTTTCTTCAGGATAATTGATCAATTAAATGCTATTGGTGCCAATTCTGCAGTTTCACAAAGGTGTAGTAGCTATAAGCAAATTACAATTGAAAACAACTTGCCAAAAAATAAAAAAAAATTAAATGCTCACTTTGTGATGATTTAGTGATCATCAACGAGGAGCTGACAACACCTGATGTCACTTTATCTTTGCTTGCTCAGCCACAACTATTGTGTTTCACAGACACAGTTACAGCAGCCAAAGAAAAGCTAACACAACTACAGGGACCAAGAGCCCAACTAAAGCAAACGCTTCTCACCACAATGGTGACTTCAAATGAACCATAAATCATCAACATCTAAACCTCTGTTAATTTTCTGTAGACGTCTGACAGAAATAGTCAAAGTGTCTCTTATATCTGTGATTAAGGGCAGCACCAGTGTATGAGTGGGAAACACTGGCTCCTCACAGCAAGAAGATCCGGGATTGAGTCCTGAGCCAGAGAGTCTTTCCTTCAGGTCTGGTTTCTCTCACGATCCAAAGATGTGTGAATTACAGATGCTAAGTTGCCTAAAGTGTCTAAAGGTGTGAGCTAAGTTTCTTTTATTTTCAAGATTTTGGACAAACACACACTGTCTGTGAGTTGATTTGCAATTACAAAAGGAATATATGTCCACAATGAGCACATTTGAACTGTTTTACCTTGAGGTTCCATGAACATCTATATCAGACGTGCAGATCATGTCCAAAACAGGCGTCATAAAAACTTTCATTCTGGCTCCTCAGTGGACGTATTTTCAACATTCGCCTCTAGGGTCAAAGACGTTGAAACTTTGCTTAGTGGGTGTGTTATTAGAATGTTACCACTATACATTTTTAGAATGTTTTTAAAGAATGTTATCCTAACTTTTAAAAGAACATTCTGGGAACAAAAATAAAACTACCTGAAAACATTTATAGAACAATGTAGGTAATGTTCTAAAATTCTAGCTGGGATAACACCTGATGCACATTCCCTGTTCTTCATTTCCTGGAAGTAGATTTTAAGAATCTTGCTGTATTTGTGTGTAATTACTTAGGAGTAAGTACATTTAGTGGGTTCGTGGATTTTTCCCCATGTTAATCGATTGCCATTGGACGCATAATGGGCGCGAGGGATCGCAGGGTGAATTGGGAGTCCAAATGCCTAGTTTTTAATTTACCATTCGGACGTTTTATGATTCCCTGCCCGATTTAAGTTGCCCCGGAACCGAGGGTCTCTGGACCCCTCTAGGGGGCGACCTCCTTGCCAAAGACCACCCCCCCCAATCCACGGACCCACTATTTGTCCAATTACCCACTGCATTGGGCAAATGACCCATTGGCCCCTGCTGACCATTACCAACCCCCCACCCCGGAACCCCACAGTGACCCCCATCCATGTACCCACTATTTGTCCAATTACCCACTGCATTGGGCAAATGACCCATTGGCCCCTGCTGACCATTACCGCAACCCCCACCCCGGAACCCCACAGTGACCCCCATCCACGAACCCACTATTTGTCCAATTACCCATTATAGTTTGCAAATGACATATTGACCCCTGCTGCCCATTACTGCAGACCGCTCCACCCACATCCACGAACCCATTATTTGTCCAATTACCCATTATATTTTGCAAATAACCTATTGACCCGAAAATCACCCAGCTGGCATCCCATCACACACGAGCACCACAGTCTTGTGTGCAAGAGCGCTCCTAGTGTCTGTTTTTTATTCTTTTGTTTTTAACTTGCGCTCTCTGTATATCATTCCAGGACACCCCCTGTATTACCCTGTCAAATCTGGGGCCCCTGGGACCTTTCTGTAAAAATCCACGTGCCCATTAAACCAATGCATTTGCCACAGTGGGTTCACGGATGTGTACGGAACGGCTTGGGGAAGGGCCGATGGACTAGGAGCGCCATTTTTATTCTCGTCACGTTCCCCCGAGTCGTGCGGAAAAGTTTGGTGGGCCTTCGACCTCGTTCAGGGGTCAAAAGGTCAAAAAGGGATGAACATCCACAAAAGGCCTGCGTGTTTAATGGGTTGGAGGCGGGGCTGCCGTTCGGAGGAGGAAGGTCGTGGCGCTTTGAGATTGGAGATTCCGACTCTCCATGGGCCCCCGACTGATGGACCCGAAGCGTGAAACTCTAGGACCTTCCTGAAAAAAGCGCCCCTCCCCCGCCATCAAACCATTAAAAGGCTCTTAGACTGTATGAGTGTTAGAGGCCTGAGGTCAATATTAGGGTTAGAAGCTGAATTTTTTTTCCTTTGCTCTAGGGCTAACCGCTTTCGATATGTTGCTCAGGGCCTCCCGAGGAGCCACTGTGCAAAATATGGGGCCCCTGGGACCTTTCTGTAAAAATCCACGTGCCCATTAAACCAATGCGTTTACCACAGTGGGTTCGCGGATGTGTACGAAACGACTTGGGAAGGGCCGATCGACTAGGGGGCGCCATTTTTATTCTCGCCACATTCCCCCGAGTCGGGCGGAGAAGTTTGGTGGCCCTTCGACCTCGTTCAGGGGTCAAAAGGTCAAAAAAGGGACCGACGTCCACCAAAGGCCTGCACGTTTAATGGGTTCGAGGAGGGCTCCTGCTCGGAGGAGGAAGGTCATGGCGCCTTGAGATTTGAGATTCCGACTCTCCAGGGGCCCCCGACTGAGGGACCCGAACCACGAAACCCTGGCATGTTCCTGACAAAAGTGCCGCCATTGTACCTTACTTTGACTCAAAAGGCTCTTAGACAGTATGAGTGTTAGAGGCCTGAGGTCAATATTAGGGTTAGAAGCTGGAAATGTTTTCCCTTTGCTCCAGGGCCAACCGCTTTCGATATGTTGCTCAGGGCCTCCCCAGGAGCCACTTTGCAAAATATGGGGCCCCTGGGACCTTTCTGTAAAAATCCACGTGCCCATTAAACCAATGCGTTTACCACAGTGGGTTCGCGGATGTGTACGAAACGACTTGGGAAGGGCCGATCGACTAGGGGGCGCCATTTTTATTCTCGCCACATTCCCCCGAGTCGGGCGGAGAAGTTTGGTGGCCCTTCGACCTCGTTCAGGGGTCAAAAGGTCAAAAAAGGGACCGACGTCCACCAAAGGCCTGCACGTTTAATGGGTTCGAGGAGGGGCTCCTGCTCGGAGGAGGAAGGTCATGGCGCCTTGAGATTTGAGATTCCGACTCCAGGGGCCCCTGACTGAGGGCCCTGAAGCACGAAACCCTGGCACGCTCCTGACAAAAGTGCCGCCATTGTACCTTACTTTGACTCAAAAGGCTCTTAGACAGTATGAGTGTTAGAGGCCTGAGGTCAATATTAGGGTTAGAAGCTGGAAATGTTTTCCCTTTGCTCCAGGGCCAACCGCTGATATGTTGCTCAGGGCCCCCAGGAGCCGCTGTGCAAAATCTGGGGCCCCGGACCTTTCTGTAAAAATCCACGTGCCCATTATTCTAATGCGTTGCCACAGTGGGTTCGGATGTGTACGAAACCACTTCGAAGGGCCGATCGACTAGGGGCGCCATTTTTATTCTCGCCACGTCCCCCCGAGTCGGGCGGAAAAGTTTGGTGGCCCTTCGACCTCGCTCAGGGGTCAAAGGTCAAAAAAGGGGCCGACGCCCACCTGCCCATTAAACCAATGCGCACAGTGGGTTCGTGGATGCGCATTTAAACGGCTTGGGAAGGCCCGATCGATTAGGGGGCGCCATTTTTATTCTCGCCACGTCCCCCCGAGTCGGGCGGAAAAGTTTGCGGCCCTTCGGCCTCGCTTCAGGGTCAAAAGGTCTAAAAAGGGACCGACGTCCACCAAAGGCCTGCGCGTTTAATGGGTTCGAGGAGGGGCTCCCGTTCGGAGGAGGAAGGTCATGGCGCCTTGAGATTGGGGATTCTCACTCTCCAGGGGCCCCCGAATGACGGGGCCGGAGCACGAAACTCTAGGACCTTCCTGAAAAAGCGCCTCTCCCCCTCCATCAAACAATTAGAAGGCCTCTGTCTGCCGTACGGAGGAGGAAGGTCGTGGCGAGTTGAGATTGGAGATTCCCACTCTCCAGGGGCCCCCGACTGACGGGGCCAGAGCACAAAACCCTGACAGAAGTTCCAACTCTAACCCTAACTCTTCACATCTGGGCTCATACCTCGGGAATCCCATGGGGGAAAATTCTGAAACTCGGGAAGGAGCAAGGATTCGAGGACCTCTACCGAACGCACCCTCCCCCGAGGCCCTGGGCCCCGGGAGCTACGGCCGGGCTGAGATTGGGCCATTGTCGGCCTTGTTTCTCAGGAATGCAGCGGCCCCCAGGGCTGAGGGTGGAAAGGTCTCTGTCCCCAGGCCGAAAGAGCCCACCTCGAGGCCGGGAGCCTCCCGGTTCGGGAGCTAGGGCCCTCGAAATGTCAAAAGTCGCGATCCACCAGGGGGCGCCCTGGGGGGCCGCGACTGTCACGCTCAGGTCGGGGTGACAGGGGATTTTGAGCAAAGTTTGAGCGCAATCGACTTTCCGTTCCAGAGTAATGGGCGAAAGTTGGTTTTTCCCATTGGGCGGCCATTTTGTTTCGCGCTGGATCGTCCCGGTCGAATTTCTCCGCGCGGATCGCCGTGAAATTTAAATCATATATAGAGCTCGATAAGACGATTCCAACGAAACGAGTGCTGCTCGGATAGCTATACGGGTGCCGGGTTACGCCGCTTGAAATGTTAAAAATGTACATCTCAGGAATGCCATGGCCCCGGCCCCGTGACAGGGTCCGTTGGAAAGGTCTCGAGGAGGCCCCATCCAACGCATCCACCCACGGGTCGGGGCCTTGGGATTGGGAGTTAGAGCCTGCGCAAGAGCGGATGGCTCCTAACTTGGCCAAAACTTGGCCAAAACGCACATAATTTACATGTATATTTAAAGAATATCCACGTGCATCAGCGGTTAGAAAGAGCCCAGACCCGGCGAGTTTTGCTGATGCCGTTTGCCGGCACGCAAGTGCATCACAGCGCCACCATTTTGTAACGCCAATTATTATTATTATATAATAACTATGTTATTACCGCACCGATTGCAACCGCAAATGATTATAGTGTGCTGTGTACACGGGGCCGGTAAGAGAGAGCCCGGTCTGGGGCGAATCCGTGGAGAATTACCAAAAATAAGGAATATCAGTCTTTAAAAGTATATATTATATGACTGTTTTGTTTTTCACTCTAACCACTCGAAAATTAGACGAGTGTGTCCGGCTGAGTGTGTTGAGTATGGTAGAGGTGTTTTCATCCGTGAAAATCGTGGTTAAATGCTACATTTCACCTAAGATTCGAAACACACTTTTGAAAGAGGCCCGTTTGTCACACGCCCCTTTTGTTTTGGCAGGCTGGTGATTGGGGGAGCCCCCACCTTTGCAAACTCTATAAAATGTCCGAGCACATTTCAGGTCTTTGTCATACACTCAGAGCTCTTTCATATACACACTTATTTGTTTTTTATCACCTCACTCACTCATTCACTCACTCCACTCTCTCACATATTACAACACATCACACTGCAACAGGTTCCTGACAAGTTCCTCACTTTTATTTTGCTTTTTGATTATGGTTTATGAGGACTGCCCAATTTGCTTCCGTGGATACCATCAGCTTAGCTAGCACCTGACCCTCACACACAATGTGAGGAACAAGGTGGAGCGGAAGCTTCTCCTCTCCCTTCAATCCGGCCGGGTTGACGTCCGGAGGGGCACTTGCCCCGTGGTCGGCTGTGGCAAGTCCTCCACCAGGATGGACCGGCACCTCATGGCTCACACAGAGCTCACGGTGGGAGCTCGGCGAGAGGCCCTGCAGGCCCTCAAGCGGAAGAAGGTGATCCGCGACCGCCGAGCTCCGTGCCAGCAGCCCGGCGGTGCCGATGTCCTCCTCCATCGACCTGGTGGAGGGTGGGGACCTGGAGGACCCCATTGTCTCTTCGGATGAGGAGGGGGAGGAGCATCAGGGGACCACCGCCTGCACCAACCCCGCCTGCCTCAGGCTCCGGGACGAGGTGGCGGACTACAGGACGCAGGTGGACGTCCTGACCGAGTCCCTGAGGCAGGTGACGAGGAAGTGCAGGCTCCTGCAGAGGCGTGCGCGGGCCACCCCCTCCTCCCAGGTCAGACGGGTGACCGGCCAGCTCCTCTCTGCCCTGCGCTCCCAGCGAAGGTCGGGCGGAGCCGACGCGAGCGAGCCCGAGCCGGGTGATGCGGAGGCAGGCGAGCCCTGTGCCGGGCCCCCTGCTGAACCGGCCTGCCAGCCGTCCGCAGACCAGGACGAGCACCTGCCTCGGACCACGTGGCAGCTATAAGTGAGTACCGCCCTCTTCCAAATATATTTGCTTCTAAAAGCATATAAATAAACTAATAAATATATAAATAAATATATATGTGTGTGTATATATGTATGTATGATTTATAAAAATGTTTAAAAAAAATGTATTTGCACTGAAACGACTCAAAAGTTAGATAAATGTGTTGCTTCTCCCTAACCCGCTGGTCTTGTGTGTGTTTGGTTTTCGCAGACACCCTTCTCGAGGAGTACAGGGGCCACCAGCTGGGAGCCGACCCGGGGCCGAGGCTCCAGAACAATGTTTCCTCCAAACTGTTCAGGATCCGCCATTTCCTGGGCTACATGGCGGCGGGGGAGTCTGATTTAGGAACCTTTGTGTTCCTAAATCAGACGGCGAGGATGCGATCTTGGCTCGCCTCCCTGAATAGGGCCAAGATCGCGGAGCCGACTGTGCACCATTACTTAAAGAATGTTGCACAGTTTCTCTCATACATCTCAGAGACCCCGCCGCCCACATGTAGGCTCTCCAGGAAAGTAATGGTGGGCCTGAACAGGGAAATCAAGACCATGATCCGGTCTGTGAGGCGGAGTGTGGTCGTCCACGAGGTCAGGGTGAAGGAGGCCAAAGAGGGCCGCCTGATCTCAAAGGCCACACTCCGCCGGTGCGTCGCCTTGGCCAAGGACGCCATCCCCAATGTCCTGTGTAAGTATTTGCCTCTTCTCACCTTTCTGACTCTCTCTCACACACACACACACACACACACACACACACACACGCCCCTTAATGTTTTTGTCTTTTTTTCCACACAGCATGCCTTAAAGAGACGCATGACAGGACTGTCCAATGGTCATTTTATGGACACCTCACCGCCTACCTCGCCTGCATCTATGGGCATCGCGGTGGGGTGTTTCAAAATATGACCATCGGGGAGGTCGAGGCGGCGCAGCAAAAGGCCAAGGATGGTTTTTATGTCATCAACGTAAGTGGTTATTTAATTCATTTTGTCTCATTCTCGCTTGTCTGAAACGCGCTCTCTTATGCCGCTCGCTTGACCCTGTTTCTGCAGATCTCGAGCCACAAGACCAACCAGGCCTTCGGGCCGGCCCAGCTGGCCTTAAATGAAGAGGAGTTCGGGTGGATGTGGGAGTTCCTGGCTCTGCGTGAGGAGCTGGTGGGCGGTGGGGACGCCCACTACTTTTTCTTTACCTCAAAGCCCAGCCCGTGCAGGAATCTAAATCAGTATTTCCAGGAGGCATGGGCTGGGCTTTGCCAGGAACTCCCACATTCACGGATGTCCGTGACGCCCATCGCGACTCACGTAAGCGCTCCTTTAACCCTTTCTACCACTTGAGTTTCTGAAGTGCGTGTGTTTCTTTCTAACTATGCGTTCCTCTCTCCACACAGGCCAAGAACACCCACAGCCCCGGGGACCGCTACAAAGTGGCGCAGTTTATGTGCCACGACACCACCACGGCTGACAGGTTCTATGCCCTGAATCTGGACCCCAAGCAGGCGGCAGAACACCGCCGCCTGTTTGAGGCAGCCGTGGTGGGTGAGGAAGCCTCCCCGGGGACCCCGGAACGCCTCCACATCAGCCGGCAGGAAGAGGTCACGTGGCAGGAGCCTGCCGGCCTCGCCCACCCCGCCGGCCCCCGCCAGCCCGCAAGCCTCCCCAGCCCGCACGCCTCCCCACCCCACACGCCTCTGCCACCCTGCAGGCCTCTTTCGTAAGTTTGTCTTTATTGATGGTCCGTTTAACCATTTGTCTGACGAGTAGGCCGGTTTGCTGACTATTGGTCTTTCTCACTCTTCTCAGGTCACCCCGAGCAAGCGGATGAGAAGGAGACCTGTGGTGAGGCTGACCTCGCTGAGGTCGCCCAACAAGGTGGTCCAAAAGATCATAGAGCGGGCCAAGAGGAAAAGAAGGGCGCCACAATTTTTGTAGAATTTTTTTGTTGTTGTTCAGTTTTTATTATGTTTTTAATAAATGTTCAAAGAGTTACCACTGTCTTGTCTTTTTGATGCCACACAAATTTATTAAACACATGTATCTTTACTGAATGCCAAAATATTAGCCAAAAACCAATCAGCAGCCTGCTGAATCCAAATCCATAAAAAATGATATTAAATGTTAATTTTCATCTATAAACACTGAGTCCAAGGACCACTTATTTAAAGTTGCTCCGATCGTCTTCCTGACAGAAGTGCCCCCACACCCAGGTCAAAGGACAAGCACCTATGCATGCTTTTGTGTGTTTCACATATGGGGTCATATCTCGGGAATGCCATGGGGGAAAATTCTGAAACTCAGGAAGGAGTGAGGACTCGAGGATCTCACCGAACGCACTCTCCCCGAGGCCATGGGCCCTGGGCCCCGGAGCTACGACCGGTTAAAGATTGGGCCCTTTTCAGCCTTGTATCTCAGGACTGCAGCGGCCCCCAGGGCCGTGGGTAGGCTAGTTGGAAAGGTCTCGGTCCCCCGCGTCGAAAGGGCCCACCCCCGAGGCCGGGAGCCTCCCTTGAAAGGTCAAAAGTCGCGATCCACCAGGGGCGCCTGGGGCCCGCGACTGTCACGCTTCAGGTCGGGGGTGACAGGGGATTTTGAGCAAAGTTTGAGCGCAATCGGACTTTCCGTTCCAGAGTAATGGGCGAAAGTTGGTTTTTCCCATTGGGCGCCATTTTGTTTCGCGCTGGATCGTCCCGGTCGAATTTCTCCGCGGCGACGCGGCGGATCGCCGTGAAATTTAAATCATATATAGAGCTTGATAAGACGATTCCAACGAAACGAGTGCTGCTCGGATAGCTATACGGGTGCCGGGTTACGCCGCTTGAAATGTTAAAAAATGTACATCTCAGGAATGGCAAGGCCCCGGGCCTCGGGGTGGGGCTCGTTGAAAAGGTCGCGAGGAGCCCCGTCCAACGTGCCCACCCACGAGGCCGGGGGCCTCATGGCTCGGGAGCTAGGGCCCTTCGAAATGTCAAAAGTTGCGATCCACCAGGGGCACCGGGCCCGCGAATTTAACTCTGGATTCCTATAGGGGGCGCTGAGGCGTAGACATGAGCATGAGAATGGTGACCCTAGACCCTTCCAGAGCCCAACGGGAGCCCAAAACACAAAGACGTCCGAATGCCCTATGAAGCAGTGGTTGACAAATAGGTGGTTCGTGGAGATGTCATTTCTATGCAAATTAAACACTCAAATGAGTTGAAAGTGACATGAATGTGTTCGTCCAGGTGTGTCGAGTACAGTAGAGGTGTTTAAAGTTAAAAAAAAGTTATTTATCATCAATAAACCCTAAGTCCACGAACCACTTAATTAGCGCCACTACTTCATTGAGAAGTGGACGCCTCTTGCTTTCCCAGCTTCGCTCGGCTCTGGAACGCATCAGGGCCCCAGACTTGCGCTCCTGTTTACGTGACGATGCCCTCTGTCATAATCCAGAGTTTGGAGAAAATCTGAGAAATTCACAAATTTCCCTTAAAGGGCCCTTACAGGTTTTTTGGGTCGGGAAATAAAGTTGCTCCGATTGTCTCCTAACTCTGGATTCCTATAGGGGGCGCTGAGGCGTAGACATCAGCATGTGAATGGTGGCCTAGACCCTTCCAGAGCCCAACGGGAGCCCAAAACACAAAGACGTCCGAATGTCCCTATGAAGCAGTGGTTGACAAATAGGTGGTTCGTGGAGATGTCATTTCTATGCAAATTAAACACTCAAATGAGTTGAAAGTGACATGAATGTGTTCGTCCAGGTGTGTCGAGTACAGTAGAGGTGTTTAAAGTTAAAAAAAAGTTAATTATCATCAATAAACCCTAAGTCCACGAACCACTTAATTAGCGGCCACTACTTCATTGAGAAGTGGGACGTCTTTGCTTTCCCAGCTTCCGTTGGGCTCTGGAACGCATCAGGGCCCCCAGACTTGCGCTCCTGTTTACGTATCGATGCCCTCTGTCATAATCCAGAGTTTGGAGAAAATCTGAGAAATTCGACAAATTTCCCTTAAAGGGCCCTTACAGGTTTTTTGGGTCGGGAAATAAAGTTGCTCCGATTGTCTCCTAACTCTGGATTCCTATAGGGGGCGCTGAGGCGTAGACATGAGCATGAGAATGGTGGCCCTAGACCCTTCCAGAGCCCAACGGAGCCCAAAACACAAAGACGTCCGAATGCCCTATGAAGCAGTGGTTGACAAATAGGTGGTTCGTGGAGATGTCATTTCTATGCAAATTAAACACTCAAATGAGTTGAAAGTGACATGAATGTGTTCGTCCAGGTGTGTCGAGTACAGTAGAGGTGTTTAAAGTTAAAAAAAAGTTAATTATCATCAATAAACCCTAAGTCCACGAACCACTTAATTAGCGGCCACTACTTCATTGAGAAGTGGGACGTCTTTGCTTTCCCAGCTTCCGTTGGGCTCTGGAACGCACCGGGCCCCCAGACTTGCGCTCCTGTTCACGACGATGCCCTCTGTCATAATCCAGAGTTTGGAGAAGATTGGAGAAACTCAAAAAATTCCCTCCAAAAACACCAAAGGGATCAGTTTTTGGGTCGGAAAATAAAGTTGCTCCGATTGTCTCCTAACTCTGGATTCCTATAGGGGGCGCTGAGGCGTAGACATGAGCATGTGAATGGTGGCCCTAGACCCTTCCAGAGCCCAACGGGAGCCCAAAACACAAAGACGTCCGAATGCCCTATGAAGCAGTGGTTGACAAATAGGTGGTTCGTGGAGATGACATTTCTATGCAAATTAAGCACACAGATGAGTTGAAAGTGACATGAATGTGTTCGTCCGAGTGTGTCGAGTACAGTAGAGGTGTTTAAAGTAAAAAAAAATTTAACTATCATCAATAAACCCAAAGTCCATAAACCACTTAATTAGCGGCCACTACTTCATTGAGAAGTGGACGTCTTGCTTTCCCAGCTTCCGTTCGGCTCTGGAACGCATCAGGGCCCCCAGACTTGCGCTCCTGTTTACGTATCGATGCCCTCTGTCATAATCCAGAGTTTGGAGAAAATCTGAGAAATTCGACAAATTTCCCTTAAAGGGCCCTTACAGGTTTTTTGGGTCGGGAAATAAAGTTGCTCCGATTGTCTCCTAACTCTGGATTCCTATAGGGGGCGCTGAGGCGTAGACATGAGCATGAGAATGGTGGCCCTAGACCCTTCCAGAGCCCAACGGGAGCCCAAAACACAAAGACGTCCGAATGCCCTATGAAGCAGTGGTTGACAAATAGGTGGTTCGTGGAGATGTCATTTCTATGCAAATTAAACACTCAAATGAGTTGAAAGTGACATGAATGTGTTCGCCTGTGTGTTTAGTACAGTAGAGATGTTTAAAGTTAAAAAAAGTTAATTATCATCAATAAAACCTAAATCCACGAACCACTTAATTAGCGCCACTACTTCATTGAGAAGTGGGACGTCTTTGCTTTCCCAGCTTCCGTTGGGCTCTGGAACGCACCCGGGCCCCCAGACTTGCGCTCCTGTTTACGTATCGATGCCCTCTGTCATAATCCAGAGTTTGGAGAAGATTGGAGAAACTCAAAAAATTCCCTCCAAAAACACCAAAGGGATACCCCTTACAGTTTTTTTGGGTCGGAAAATAAAGTTGCTCCGATTGTCTCCTAACTCTGGATTCCGACAGGGGGCGCTGAGGCGTAGACATGAGCATGAGAATGGTGGCCCTAGACCCTTTCAGAGCCCAACGGGAGCCCAAAACACAAAGACGTCCGAATGCCCTATGAAGCAGTGGTTGACAAATAGGTGGTTCGTGGAGATGTCATTTCTATGCAAATTAAGCACTCAAATGAGTTGAAAGTGACATGAATGTGTTCGTCCGAGTGTGTCGAGTACAGTAGAGGTGTTTAAAGTAAAAAAAAAATTAACTATCATCAATAAACCCAAAGTCCATAAACCACTTAATTAGCAGCCACTACTTCATTGAGAAGTGGGACGTGCTCCAGCTCCCGCTCGCACGTAATTCCCGATTGACTTGAAATTTTGCTCAGTGGCTCGTGGGCCCCCGAACGACATATCCAAAGGGCGTGGCCCTAGGCGTAGGGAAAAATTGTAACGCCACATAGCTCCGGGATTCTGGGCCCAGTCGGGGGCCCACTGAGCCTCGGGATCTCAGATCTCAAGATCCAACAACCTTGGGGGGCGTGGCCCGGGAGGCCAGGGGGCCGGGGTCATTTGCCCACTTTAGTGGGTAATCGGACAAATAGTGGTTCCGTGGGAGGCGTGGCCCGGGAGGTCAGCGGGGCCAGGGGTCATTAGCCCACTTTAGTGGGTAATCGGACAAATAGTGGTTCCGTGGGAGGGGCGTGTCAGAGGTGGTCCGGCAACCGGGGGAATTAGGAAAGCGCCCACTGCAGGCTAAACGAATGGCTCGAGATCCCATTGAACTAATGGGGCGTGGATGCGGTGGTGGCGGCACACTGTGGATGAAGGCGGCACTGCATCTCGAACTTCCTGTACTCATAGAGGGCAGACGTGTTTTCTCTCTGCTCCCGCTCTTGCTCTTGCGCTTTGTCCTTTGGTCTTTTTTCCAAACTCCTGCTTGGCTGGGCTCCTGAGAATACTGAAATGGAATTGATTAACTGGTCCTCAGCGCGATTGACAAGATTTTTCACTAAGAAAGGGTGCTTCGGGAGAACCCACCTGCCCGGACGGGACCTTCGCTATGGCTACACGATGGACGCCTGGAACACCTGGCAAACCGTGTCTAGAAGCTCTGTCCGTGGAGGACGTGGAAGATTTATTCATAATTGGAATTGTGATAGTGGGGTCCCTATTCCTCGGCCTTGGGATTGCCCTGACCTATCGGAAGATTGGTAAGACAGCTGCCAGTAAATTCACCCAGCCGCTGTCTGCGGAAATTAACGGGCACTTCGGGATGTGTGTGACCGACTGAAGGTATTAGATCAGAGAGTGATAATGATTGATGAACTGAACCGTAACATCTCAGTCAGGACTGCGGATGCGCAGGCAAGAGTGGGCTCCATCGGGGTCAGGCTGGTGAACTTTACGGACTCTGACCGGTCTGACTGCGAAGCTGGATGAAATGTCTAAGTCACTGCATGAACCGGTTCGCCAAGAACGCTGAGGATCAGAATGGTTTGATTAATTATGATCCGACAAATTACCAAGATCAGAAAAATGGATTAATACAAATTAAAAAGTAACTTCTCCCCTTCTAGCTCTCTCGGTTGGGAGGTCAGCCTGTCAGACGGTTTCTTGCTATCACTCCTGTGCACTGCCTTATCTCTCTTCAAGGACAAGCCATTGAACTGAACTCTGAAAACATCTGAAGTTTTGGCTGACATTCTCACACTCACACCACACATCACTGACTCTTCACACCACATAACCTCCCCATCCCAGCCCTCCATCCGTCTGCCTCTCACAATCTCTCTCTTCTCTCCCCTTGCCTTCATACTCCCACACAAAATCCCAGCACGTGACCACGTGTACTGTTTCATGCTATGTTATGTTTTGTTGCATATGTATGCTTGTGAATCTGCTTTCTATATTCTGGTTCAAAGATGGCGCCGCAATTGAAGGCTGCCTTGGTGTGAACCCCTTAGCTGATTATGTTGTCTTGGTCATCGATGTCCCATGTCTTGTCACTTTGCTGTTGGAACGGAGTAAGAATACCTACTGTTGCACTTGTGTATACAGTTGTGTTTTTGTTGTCATATGTCTTGTGTCATGTTACTATGTTGCTTGGAATAGCACCTAAGAAAGCATTGCACCTACTGTTGCACTTGTGTATCTGGTTGTGTGCCAAATAAAGTAAATCTGAATCTGATCTGAATCATCTGCGGGTCTCGAACTTGGGGCCTCCGTCCGGCCCCGGTGGGTCAGGTCCCCAAAACCCGACCAGGGTCATCGAGCGGCCGGGGAGGGTCGGCGGCGCGTCAGCCGCACCCACAAAAATTTCGGGTGGGCGGGCGCACCGTCCGAGAACCCTCTACCACGAACCCATTGTGTAATGGACCGTTTGGGCGCTTTACGAGTTTCCGCACTGTCTAGAGAAAGTACGACTTACTCCGACGAAAGGGACTTGAATGCACATGATGTCGTAAACATGATTTCCTACCTCCCATACAAACTTACCAGGGGAATTAAACGCATGCATAGTGTAGGTTTTGATATATATTCCCACTGAATAGATCTACACCTGTTGAAGTTTCTTAATTGGGGTAGAGGTAGTTTTCAAATGTGTTACTACAAAAGTAAAATTTTCTCCACTTGTTTAGAGGATGAGTGTAAAAGGTGATTGGAAAAATGTCAGGGACAGATATGTTAAGGAGAGAAAGACCATGAGGGAGAAGAAGAGTGGTGAAGGGGCAGAACAGAAGACCACATTTCTCCATTATGAGTTTCTTGGAGCCTCATGTTAGAAAGAGGGCCACCTCCTCCAATATGTCCCAGTCCCCAAAGAGAGATCCTCTAGCCCCAGGTTACCTCATCATCCCTGGCTGCTCAGTCATCATCACCTTGCACCCCAACTGAAACCTTTACCCTTTACCTGACTGATGTATCTTCCAGCTCCCTGTCTACTCCTGCGGTTCTGGCCGCTGAGTCTTCTGAGACTCTGACCCTCATTGTTTGTCCTGGGAGCCCCCATCTACCTCAGGACCCATGTATCCCATGTACCTGCAGCACCCAGGACTCCACGGGCTATGCCAGAACCACAGGGATCAGTGAAGAACAAAGAAGGCAGGGGCAGAAGGATGACTTTCACAATCAAGTGATGAATGTGCTCACCCAGTCTGGAGATGAGGAGGAGCTTTTTCTTTAAAGTCTGACCCCACATCTCAGAAACCAGTCATGTGAAGAAAAAAAAGTGAAGTAGAAGTCGAGTTCTTCTCTGCTTTACACAGTGCTGAGTTTTCCTGAGAAATAAATTATTGATATATAGGTGTCAGCTTTAATGCTTGAGTACTAACTTATCCTTTATGTCTGGAGGAACATTTAAGATATGACAAACATAATCCAAGCAAACTAGTTATTTTGTAACAGAACTGAGTTCATGAATCATGTTTTAATTCCGATGTTACAGCGATGAATCATTGTTTAGTGAATGAAGGTTTAGTGAGTTTAAAAATGTTTATTCAAACAAATAAAAGCCCTGGGAAATGTAATGTGTATTGTTAATCAGGAATCAGATCTTTCAAGAATAAGTGAGTGGCTCTTAAAAGAGCCTTTATGTTATTTGAAAGAGGAAAAGCAGCAGCAGGTGAGGGGTGCCGAGAGGACAGGTGGCCAGGCCAGGGCACTTCACTAGCGGCAAAGGAAAAGAAGCTGAAGGCAAATTTATCAGGAAGTTATATAGATTTGTATCTTTCAAAAATTCATAAAAAAATAGACAAAACTGTATTTTCAAAATCCAAGTGGTGTATGATGTGTGTCGAGTGTGTGTGAACATTTCACAGCTGGTGTGACATCATCAGGTCACATGACCAGGAAGTTATATAGATTTGTATATTTCTCAAATTCATCAAAAATACATAAAATTGACATTTTCCAAATCCAAGTGGTGTATGAAGTGTGTCGAGTGTGTGTGAACATATCGCAGCTGGTGTGACATCATCAGGTCACATGACCAGGAAATTATATAGATTTGTATATTTCACAAATTCATCAAAAATACATAAAATTGACATTTCAGTGCAGTTTGTAGATGTCACTCTGGAACAAGTAAACGATAAACTTAAGGGTCAAGTAGTAGATTCACAGGTGGAGGCTCTTGATGGTTTCACTAGTTTTACAGTGGAATGGAGTCTATTCACAAATGGGCAAGATTTTAAAAAGGTAATAGAAGACAAGGAATATAAAACTCCTGATGTATGCACAGTGGTGTAAAGTAACGAATTACAAATACTCTCGTTACTGTAATTAAGTATTTTTTCTCAGGAATTGTACTTTTTTAAGTAGTTTAAAAACAGTTAACTTTTACTTGAGCACATTTTAAGCACTGTATCGGCACTTTTACTGCACTATTTTCCTAAACCAGCCATCGCTACATTATGTGTATTCGTTTCCTGTCAACGTGATTGGCTAAGACGAATATTCAGTCCTGCGTCTCCAAGTGTCATATGTGTGACTCCTGTCAAATTAACCATGATAGCGACCAGCCGAGAGTGAGAGGCACGAGCGCTTTATGAAAGTGGGTTCTGGTTGGTTATTGTATGATGACTGAAATTCTCAAATTGCCTTAAACAATTACAAAAAATTGACCGCAGAATATCATTTTTTTAATACACACAAATGGTACATATTCTGTTAGCACTGCGTTCTGCTGGAAACACTTCCTGATAGGTTCTTAGTGCTTTGTATAATGCCTCATCCCAATCCTGAATTGGCAGTTGAATAAACAAGTCTCAGCGCTGAGGAGAGTATCTCAAAGAATCTCATAGAATCTCAAAGAGTCTCCTTTTATTAAGGCCAGTGATGCAGAATATATACATAGGATGTAAAGGGGGTAGAAAAGTTTTAACCAATGACAGAGAGAATACATCATCTAGCTCATGGTAAAGGAATGTGAGATCTTTACAATAACAAGGCTAATATGGTTGCCATCTGGTCAGGTATCCATTTGACCTAGAGGCCCTGCAAGACTTCTTCATACATTTAACAGAAAAACCAGGACCTTTTCTCCATCCAATCCCAGCAGAACCTGTTTCTATAGGGGAGTGCTTCCATAATGAAAACCATATGCTACAGCATGGACTGCAGCCTCACAGAGAACAAAAACTAGCTATGTCAATTTTTTACTCTATGCTGAGATCAACACAAAATCTATCACTTCCTTTAGCTGTGACCGTTTGCCAGGCTTCAGTGCATTAGGCATTAACCGAACAACACTGCTAGATTTGTATCCCTTACATCGATTTCGCTTTAACAGGTAAACGCATCTGTCAGCTTATTGAAGTGCATATTTTAATGTAATGTGTTCTCACATGGCGATTTAAAATTGTAGTCTGTGTATATAGCAAATAACTTTAATAAAACATCAGATTTATATTTAAATCAGGTTTATTTTTAAATGCAAGCAAAAATAATCATTGGTGAAAATTGTTACTCAATTCTGATTTCTGAAGTGTATTCTTTTTACAGAGAAAACATCCATTGAAATTAAAGCAGGACAGTGAATGTGTACTGAAAAGAAAGAACTCTGCTTTTTTAAATGTAAAATTGTTAATGAACAACACTTAGAAACCTTTTTTAATTAACCGCAAGAAAACCTCTACAGAATGGTTGTCATAAATGTGACCAGATTATTGGTTGCTTATATTACATGGCTGTATTTTTTTGTGCTAGCAGTCAAAAATAAAACTTGGGGAAATATTGAAATACTGTTGATCTCTTGCTTTTCTGTTCTTACTGAGAATCAACCATAACAGAGTAAGCTACATTTTTAATTTGCAGGATATACGGTGGAATAACATGCATAGCATCATACTCACTACTCTTGAGTACTTTTAAAAGTACTTTTACTCCTACTTTGAGTAGTATTTAGGACAGGTACTTTTACTCTACTATAGGGATGCTGTATACCGGTACTGGGAAAATACCGGTATATATTTTATTTCAAATGGTACAATATCATGATTTTGCTCATTTCGATATTTGCTGCTGTTCCAAGTCACCGCTAGGTGGCAGCGCTACCCAAAATGACGTGAAACCGGCAAATGTGCAACAGAATAAAATGAATACAGCGGTTGACTCGCTCAACACGCACACAACTCATTAATAAAGACAGGAGTAGATGTGACATTTGGAATTACTTTGCTAATACTTCTGAAGAACCGTCAAACCTTGCCAAGCATCGGTCACTTAATTCCTGACTTGTAAGACATTAAGAGATCGACAGGTGAGTGCATCATTCAAACGATCTAATTTAGACATTTATTTTCTTTCAACACTTATCAACACACATACATAAGATCGTATCGTTTAAATATAAAGAAATCTCCAGCATTCATTTTAACCAGTGACGTTTAGACCTCATAATATTTGCACGCAGACTATGCACTATTTACATCCACGAAAGACATAACCAACTGTGTTTATGTGACTAACGTTACTCATGTGACATATTTGACATAATTTCGAGTGTATTTGACTAAGGAAAAACAACTTAATTTGGAATGCGCGAGCTCTTTAGGCTTGTGTGTTTGCAAAGAAAACTCTCAAAGTGCTCCCATCCCATATGTATTACGAAATGCTATAAAATCGCTTGCATGTTCAAATTGGCGAGGTTTAAAAAGACGTGGGCAGTGATTTCCGTCAGCTGTCCCGCAACAGAAGCAAAAGTGTTGAATCTGGGCGCGCAGGTTGCTTTTATAGTGCAGGTGCGATGTCTTTTGAAGCCAGAAGCAATTTGCTCATTTTGAGAGAATGGAGACGCGCAGTAATGCTGAAATTACTTACAAGAAAGTTTCCAAATGACTGATTGATGTGATAATCTTTGTTGATTAATTTAATAATAAACATTTGCGGTTTCCCGCTTCATAAACCTAAAACTTTATTCAAATTATGCGCAATACCCGCATCAAAATTCAGACCCTGTATGGTATCGATTTAATATCGTACTTCGGTATTAGATTGTAGTACCGCATCAAGCCAAAATTGTGGTATCGAGCCATCCCTACTCTACTAGAACTACATTTTATGACAAGTAACAGTACTTCTACATGAGTATGCTTTTTCTGTACTCTTTCCACCAATGTATGTGCATACAAGAGACCTGGCTGAAATCTCATTTAGACCTTGTGATACTGATATTAGAAGGGATAGACAGAAAGGAAATAGTGGAGGGGTGGCTATATTTATTAAAAATTTAATTATATATAGGATTTTAGAAATAAGTGAATATGAATCAATTACAGTAGAGGTATTTTTAAAAGAGTTTTAAGGTAATAAACTTTTACAATCCTTGCAATAGGTTAAGTATTGAAGTGATCTTCACTCCTGAACATCAATTTCCAATGTAGATGGATTGCTTTGCTTGCTTCTTCAAAGTTTGATGTATTTTTCATTAATTCTGTTGTTGTGAAATGAAAGTACAGTCATAGAGAGAACATGTAACATTCATCCTTCACTTGACACAGAGTCTCTGCTGAAAGACATCTCCTGTTCAGCAGTTCTGCTGTGGAGGAGTTAACAAGAGCAGCTATGTGTGTGCCAATTCCAAACTTCTCCTAATGTCCTCTCTTGTCTCCTTTGATTTTTTTGATGGAACCAATCATACGGAGAATCTTACACTGGATGCAGTGAGCAGAATCTGTCAGAAGAATAGGTGGCCTCATTTTCAGAGATTGCTCTTAATGAGAAGCCAACACATGTCACCCATGAGAACCGGACTTCAAGTCATTTTTCAGCCACAGCCTGTGTGTGTGCAGCACAAAGTTGTCCATTATATAGCAGGGGAAAAAACGTTGCTTGGAGCGGTTGGTTTTTAAAGTGTTTTGCAACACCTCCAGCAATATCTGACACACACACTGTGAGCGTGTGTTTCAAGCTCAACAGAGCATCTACATCCGGGCTGGCCACTTCATTTTCCCAAGGGCCAAACGAGAATCCAATTGACTTCATGCCTTGTGAAAAACTCTACATTCTGAATATTTGTTTAAAATATAAGCTAACATATTTAAGGGCTAACGGGTAAGCTTTCTTGAAACGAAGTGTTTGACTGCGCTATAATGGGTCATTGAGATCCCCATCTTTCACCGTTGTGTTGCTCTAAGACACAACACAGTGCTGTGAGTGATCTTTGTTTGGAACTACTTACATGGTGTCTAAGAAGTAAGTATCTTTGTGTTTATTGAAATTGTTGTGGCAAAAATACGTTAACTCTGTTGCATTTCTGAATAAGAAACAAACCTTAGCCAATTGTGTCTTTAGCGATATAATTCCTTGCAAGAAATGAATCCACAGTTGGAGCAATCGAGGTTACCACAAGTGTGAACTAACTAGAACAAAAGAAAAAGTCAAGCTCTTACACCCCCAATGTGTCAGGATTAATCTCGGAGTCAATAGCAAGAATTTATTAAGAAGAGATAGGCAAAGTTCAAAAGAACACCGTCCTCAGGAAGGAGACCACACACTGCGTCAAACGACGTATTCCACTCTGGTCGGAGACCGAGAGAATCCTCATGACAGAACCCAGAACTAGGCAGAAGGAAAACAGTCCTACAGAAAAGGAGCTCACCGAGACCCGGTAGAGACTGGATCTCGCCTAAAAACAAAGCGCACCAGTCAAACCGGGAATCAGAGCAGAGTTCACTCTGGGACAAGATCACGATAATCCACAGGCGTGTGAACTCCGGGCACATACAAGAGTCCAGAGCCAGCGGCAGAAATCTGAGACGGAGAGAGAGAACAGGACTTCTGACTGAACCGGACAGCAAGACTGAAACCAACCAAGACAATGAGCACGTGACGAGAGACACAGGACAGAGTGCCATTTAAAGAACACAGCTGATGAGACAAAACAGGTGAACAATTACCGAAACGAGTGGGAGGAGCTAGTGTACCCGTGAGGAACCACCACCAACAGGTAATTAATTATGTACACACACACACAACACTGTCGATCACCCAGGAATTCTGACACAATGTTTAAGCAACCCCCCCCCAGTATTTTTCCACAGAGTAAAGGGCACAAACACAATATGTAAATTGTCCCTTCATTGTCTTGGAGCTAATATCATTTAAATGATCCGACACCCTAAGACGGGAAAGCTCCCACTTTTGATGTCCCACCGTTACCCCCCTGGGCTTCAGCAGCAGCTGTGTCTGAACAGCTGAAAAAAGGTGTTTCACAAACAGACATTGACTTCTGAATGAACTCAAACATAAATCTTCTTCTATGATTACATTTTTTCCTCTACAATTCCCCCTTTTATCATTATTTGATAATTCACAAGAAAAATATTAAATGTATATATGAATGTTGTTCTTCTCAAGTCGCACAGTCCAAGCATCGAAAAGAGCACCACGGGTTTGCTTTGCTCCAGTCTTTCAGTTGGCAAGATCAATCGCACAGCTGTACGCCCAGAAAGAGTTATGAAGATTAGTCTTTTCTGCTCTGTTAATGAAAGGATGCCACCTCTCTGTAGATTGTGCAACTCTGATTCTGTGGGCTTGCAACAGGTTCTAAACATGTTGTCTCAGCTCCACGTTGTGCCAGTGTCTCTGCTCCTGAGATGATAGCGGCAAGTGATGTTTGTGTGACCCGTCCGCACAGACGCAGCCTCCAGCTCCTCTCGGCTCCTTCTCCCCGATCACTGGTGGGATCTTTCTCAGCTACCTTGAGCACGACAAAATGCCCTAGTCACCTTTTCACTCTCCATCTGTTCCTTCTGTAGTCCCATATCACGACATCAAACATCTGGTCTGATGTTATGTAAAGGAGTCCCTTAACCTGCACACAGATCTTAGACACAGAGAGGACATTTCTTTTGCAATAATTCACAAATTATATTGATGTAAGCTATTGTTTACCCCTTCCATTAAACAGTCTCGGACAGACTCAGATTTGCTCTAGGCCTTTCCTTCTACAAAATGTTTCATAAAAATACTGTACCCCAGACAGTTTTCATCAGTTTTCATTTAACTAATTCCCCCTTTGGCTGCCTGATCATCCATGCAGCCATCTAAACATAATGGTCAAAGAATGTTTGGGGTAAACAAGGCTTGCCATCACCACACCATTTTGAAAAGTGCAGCCACAGTTTCCACAGCTGTTTCTCCGCTGTTGTGGCGAAGGTCTCCGTTCTCTGTAAAGAAGTGAAAGCATTTGTGTTTATTTCAAATATCAAAAGACATTATGGTTCCTTTGACTGCTTCTGCCTCGGCCTTTGCAACCTCATCTGCCTGTTTAAATAAAATCTTTGTTATTAATGCTACGCATTCATAGATATCAACCTGGCTAGTCAAGAAAATTGTGTCTTCAGGAGCAGACACAGTTGAAACCATTCAGAATTGGGCGCCATCCGATATTACAATTTTAAATTATGCCCAACTCCGAATTCAAAATGCAAATCTGTTCAAATTGTTAAACTTTTACCTTTCATCAGCTTGCATGTTTCAGTCAGGGCTACGAGCTCCAGTCTTAACCAGGCAATCTTTATCCTGATTCTTTCGTGTTTCAGTGAAAGTTAATATAAAATCTGTATTTCAAATCTGGAAGCCGGGCTAAATGAGTAAGCTCTGTTACTACACTCCTGTCAATTTAGGGGTGTGATACCTTCAAAATCCAAACACACGACACCTTGTTGCTTTCAAGTGTTTAACGACACATCACACATCCCTAGGCCAGACCCTCAGTCACTCCTCAGAGACCAAATACATGATTAGTGTAAAGGAAGAAAAACAATCATTGATTCTCTTGATAATTCCAAATCATCACAGACCCCAATGTTGTCCAACTCAAACTAAACGACAAAATTTAGATAGATAATAATCCATCTAAGTACTTTAAATCTCCATACAAACATTCTTCAGTTTGTGCTTTGGCCACAGTTCAGAGGAGTCCTCTGCCCATGCAGGCCGTATGTTTGACATGCACTGATTCTCTTTTGTGCATCTGTCATGGTTGTCATTACCCTCTCTACCTCAACTTCATGTTTATATTCAGATCTAAATGCTCCCAGTTTCTCACTGAACATCATATTCTTGTCAAACTTCCTCCAGCTCGTTGTTTCAACACAATTCTTTTACAAACCACCCTGTTTTTGTTAAAAATTACTGTTTCCATCAACTGCAATTTCACTCGTCATATCTAACCATTTATAACATAAACCTAAATTTGTTAATGTTGAAAACTTTTCATCAAAATGACATGATTAACTATTCGTATTACATTCAATCAGCTCGTTCACTCATCTATCTCTTGTGACATTATTCTTAATCATATTCAATACCCAATTCTTTATCAAAATCTTTCCAATTAATTAGGATTTTAAAGTACATTTTCCTTTCAATGTCTTGAATCTTCTTTTCCTTCTTTCCCTACCTTCATGTTCCTCCTTTACTACATCCATAAACCTCCTCTTTGGTCTTCCTTAAACCTCCTGTCTTTACCTCAGTGCGACTGTCTCCAAACCGCACATCATCACTGTTCTCACTACTGTTCTGCACACCTTCCCTTTCATTCTTGCTGTAACCCTCACACAAGAGACCTGACACTTTTCTCCACTCATTCCAACCTGCCTGCACACACACACTTCTTCACCTCTTTTCCCTGGAACCTCACTGTTCCACTTGGTTCCCTCTCATTCACCCACATGTATTCTGTTCTTCCTGTGACTAACCTTCATTCCTCTTTTCTCCAGAGCAAACCTTCACCTCTCTAGACTTTCGTCCACCCGCTCTCACTACAGATAACTACAGTTATCCTCAAACATCATAGTCCATGTAGATTCCTTTCTGACCTCCTCTGTCAGCCTGTCCATCACCACTGCAAACAAGAAGGGGCTCAGAACCGATCCTTGATGCAGTCTCACCTTCACCGTGAAGTCCTCTGTCTCACCTACGGCACACCTTTCCACTGTCCACTGCTCTGCAGAAATCCAAAATATTACTGTCACGGCCCCCTCCCTGCCTGGCAGGGGCGGTTCCTCCTGCAGGCAGAGGAGGGTCGTTAGTGATTGGATCCACCTGGGCTCAGGGTATTTAAGCTGCCTCACTAACCACTTCTCTCTCTCTCTCTGCTCCTCCAGGTATGATCCTGTGTTGTTTGTTCTGTTGTAGTTTTACTTAGTTTCCACTCAGACATGTTTACACATACAGATTCATGCATCCATGCACTTTACCCACACCTTACATTATGACATTTTCACACCTCATTCCTTTTTCTTTGTTTATAGTTAATAGTTATTGGTTTATAATAAAGAGAACCTTTTGTTGGCCTATACCTGTTGTTGGTGTCCCCTCATTTTTGCCACAGGCTATGAGCCGGCCTGTGACATTACTGTCCTCCATCTCAATCCTAGTCACACAGAAAGCCTCACAGCCTCATGGTTTGTTTTGTTTTGTTTCTTCTTTTTCTCTTACATTAATTGTAGTTCTCTAGATAAATTAATGTCCTGCCTCCATTTAATAGAGGAAACACAAAAATAAAACTTTTCATTTTAAAGTTTATATTCCTTCGTTCGCCCTCTGGCCTTTCATAATTGTGACGGATTCTCTGGATAATTTAGATAATGACTTAAGCCAATTTGTCATTTTGTCTCTGTCCTCAAGTCTATAATTTTTATGCTTACTATTTTAACTAATCCAGAGAGTAATTCAAATCCTCATCATAAATGACAAAAGTAGTCATCATCATTACCAGTAACAGACCAAGCTGGATATCAATCCACTTAAAGCTCGTCCATGTTCTGGATCTGTTACGTTCGCAGACAGAGAACAGAGGATCCAATAGCGAGTGAAACACAGTTTTATTACTCTCAAAGATACAGATGCATAAAGCACAAAAAGTCACGGCAGTGCAGAAACACAGGTCCAGTCCCAACGATCGCAGGGAAGATCCAGAGGAATGGTGACAGGCAAAGCAGCGCAGGGAAGCAATGGACACACAGAACCGAAGGAATCCAGGAATCCAGAACGAAGCACACACTCAGGGGAAGACACACCGACAGACAGGAACCCACTGGACAAACTGCAACGACTGACAACAAAGGTGTGTGAGCTCAGTGTTTAAATGCAGTGAGTGATGAGTGCAACAGGTGACGGTGATCCAATCCCAGTAATCAGTAGCCCTGCCTCCAACACAACCACACACACACATACGAGAAAGGAGACGATGAATCTATGAACCGTGACAGTACCCCTCCCCCTAGGAGCACCTCCTGGAGCTCCCAGGAGAACCTACCTGTCGATTGTAATCATCAATGAGGGAGTGATCCAGTATATCCCTAGCAGGAACCCAACTTCTCTCCTCTGGACCGTAACCTTCCCAGTCCACCAAGTATTGGAATCGTCCCCTCCGTCCTGGCGCCCAGAATACGATTGACCGAATAGGTTGGCTCCCCGTCTACGAGACGCGGCGGGGGGGGAACCGGGGTCGGCGGATTAATGTGGGAATGAAAAACGGGTTTTATTTTAGAAACATGGAACACGGGGTGAATCCTCCCGTACGCAGGAGGTAGTTTGAGGCGGACCGCCACCGGGCTAAGGATCTTGGTGACGGTGAACGGGCCAATGAATTTGGGAGCTAGTTTATTACTTACGGAGCGGAGAGGAATATTCTTGGATGAAAGCCACACTTTTTGACCCACGACGTAAACGGGAGGCTTAGACCGGTGGCGATCGGTTTGCCTTGCGCGTCTACCCACGTGAAGCAGAGTCTCACGGGCTCTGCTCCATGTGTGACGACACCTCTGGACGAAGGCGTGAGCGGAGGGAACCGCGACTTCGGATTCCATACTGGGAAAAATTGGTGGCTGGTAACCTAAGCTACACTTAAACGGAGATAGGCCCGTAGCTGACACTGGTAACGAGTTATGTGCGTACTCAACCCACGACAGTTGCTGACTCCAGGAGGAAGGATTCTTAGAGACCAAACATCGCAACACCCTCTCAAGATCTTGGTTGGCTCGTTCGGTTTGACCATTGCTCTGGGGATGAAAGCCCAAGACAGACTAACCGTTGCTAATAATCTACAGAATTCACGCCAAAATTTGGATACAAATTGGGGCCCCCTGTCGGAAACCACGTCCATCGGAAGGCCATGTAAGCGAAAGACGTGATCAACGACAGCCACCGCTGTCTCCTTGGCTGAGGGTAATTTGGGCAAGGGGACAAAATGAACCATTTTCGAGAACCGGTCCACGACGGTCAAAACAACCGTCTTGCCCTGGGAGGGCGGGAGGGCGGTGATAAAATCTAGCGCTATGTGGGACCAGGGTCTCGAAGGAACAGACAGCGGTTGGAGTAACCCATCCGGGGGTCGATTAGATGTCTTACCCATGGCACAAACCGAACACGCCAAAACAAATTCTCGAATGTCACGAGCCATATCAGGCCACCAGAATCATTGTTTGACCAAAAATTTGGTTCTATTGACTCCAGGGTGACAAGCTACATTGGAACTATGACCCCATCGTATAACGCCGACCTTATCCTCAGGCACAAACAATCGCTCGGTGGTCCACCGGGCGGAGGCGTTACCCCTTCTAAGGCCGTTCTGACCCTCGATTCGACCTCCCATGTGAGTGTAGAGATGATGAGTCTCTTAGGAAAATGCACTCGGGAGTAGACGGGCGCTCGAGCGTCAAAAACGCGACAAAGCATCGGGTTTGATGTTCTTGGAACCCGGACGATACGAAAGCGAAAAATCAAAACGTCCGAAAAAAAGGGCCCACCGAGCCTGCCTAGAGTTGAGTCTTTTAGCCGATCTGATGTACTCCAGATTCTTATGGTCGGTCCAAACGATAAAGGGAACCCCCGAACCCTCTAACCAATGACGCCATTCTTCCAATGCAAGCTTAACTGCCAACAACTCTCTGTTACCAATGTCGAATTGCGCTCGGGCTGGCGACAATCGATGGGAGAAAACGCGCAAGGATGCATCTTGTCGCCTGAGGAAGAGCGCTGGGACAGAACCGCGCCTACCCCCACCTCTGAAGCGCCCACCTCTACCACAAACTGATGTGATGGATCAGGGGCGACAAGAATGGGAGCCGAAACGAAGCGGCTCTTCAGTTTGGAAAATGTAGCCTCGGCTACACCAGACCACCTGAACGCCGCCTTGGGAGAGGTCAACGCTGTCAGAGGTGCGGCTAGTTGGCTGAAGTTGCGAATAAAACGCCGGTAAAAGTTGGCAAACCCCAGAAACCTCTGTAGGGCCTTACGGGAATCTGGACTTGGCCAATCTACCACAGCCTTAACCTTATCGGGTCCATGCGCATTCCTCAGACGAGATGATATAACCTAAGAACGGGACAGACTGTGCATGAAAGACGATTTCTCCGCCTTGACAAAAAGCCCATTCGCTAGCAACCTCTGGAGCACTAGTCTGACGTGCTGAACATGCTCCTGGAGAGAAGAAGAAAAATCAATATGTCATCCAGGTAGACATAAATGAACTGATCTACCATATCTCTCAGCACGCCATTGACTACCGCTTGGAAAACTGGGGAGTTGGACAGCCCGAAGGGCATGACCAAATATTCAAAATGGCCCTGGGGTATTAAACGCAGTTTTCCATTCATCCCCTCCCTGATGCGCACTCAAATGATAAGCATTACGTAAGTCCAACTTTGTGAATACGGACGCCCCTGCAACCTCGAAGGCTGAAGACATCAACGGCAAAGGATAAGTATTCTTTACCGTGATGTTATTCAGCCTCGTAATCAATGCAAGGTCGAGAGAACCGCCCTTTTTACCCACAAAGAAGAACCCCGCCCCGCTGGAGAAGAGGAAGGGCGGATGAACCCGAAACTAGAGAATCAGAAATATATTTTCCATGGCCTCCTTTCTGGGTTAGAAAGTGAGTATAGCTTGCCCTTAGGCGGAGACGTACCTGACATAAGATCTATAGCACAGTCATAGGGACGATGCGGAGGAAGAGAAGCAGCCCGGGACTTACTGAACACTTCCTTCAGGTCGAGGTACTCTCCTGGCACGTTTGACAAATTCACCGTCTCCTCCTGTAACACAGAATTAGAAACAGACGGACAAGCAGACACAAGACAAGAGGCATAACACCGATTACTCCAGGCAGAGACAGAATTGTGTCCCCAGTCAACCCTGGGGTTGTGCTTGACCAGCCAGGGATGACCGAGGACAATAGGAACCAAGGGAGTGTCCGTGATGAGGAATTCTATGGTCTCAGAGTGATTGCCGGATACAGTCAAGGTGATGGGGTCGGTGGTGTGGGTAATGGTGGGAAGTGTCTGTCCATTCAAAGCGTGAACTGCAATGGGGTGTGAAAGGGGAGTGACCGGGATGTGGAGGTGTACAGCCAGGGAATAGTCCAGGAAGTTACCCTCCGCTCCGGAATCCAAAAGGGCTTGGCAGTTGTATGAACCGTGGTGCCCATTGCAGACTTCCCGAAGGAGAGTCGCGGACGAGGATTTCCCCAACGTCGCTCCACCCGACAGTAGCCTCCTCTCTACTGTCGGGCTTGATCTTTTAAAGGACAGCGGTTGAGGAAATGCCCGCCGCCACAATAGAGACATAGTCCCCACCCTCCGACGCCTTCTCTCCTCCCGGAGAGCCGAGCTCTCCCAGCTGCATGGGCTCGGGGTCGTTGAGTGGGCTGACCGTGTCTCTGTCGAGGAACTCACACGTCTCGGGGGCTCTGCGGGTGCGTGAACGCTGATCGCGTTGTTCTAGCCTTGAGTCCACTCGCAGTGCTAGGGCCATCAGATCGTTAAGGCCGGGAGGCAGCGCCAACGCTGTATATCTCTCGTTGGACACGGTCAGCCAGCCCATGCAGGAATCGGTCCCACTGCGCCCTCGCTCCATTTGCACTCTGCGCCAAAGTCCGGAACAGGATCATATACTCTGAGACGGTGTTTCTTCCTTGATGTAAGTCCGCTAGTCTGCGAGCCGCCGCGACCTGCATCGCACGTCGAACACCCGCCTCATCTCTTCCGAGAGTGCCTGGAACGAGGAGCAACAAGGATGGTGATTCTCCCAAACCGCTGTTTCCCCACAGGGCTGCACGCCCGATAATAAAGTTAGTACCAGCGCCACTCGGGATCTCTCCGTGGAAAACGTGACAGGTTGGAGAGAGAAAACAGTGAGCATCTAGTCAAGAATGATCTGCATAGATCGGGCTCACCTGCATCGCTCTGGCGTTGGCATCCGGGGCTCGTGCTGGTTGATGACGCCAGCAGGGTTGTGGGGAACGGGCGGCGGGGTGGGCGAGTGGGCGATCTCAGATGTTCTATCTGGGTCGAGAGCTCGACACCTGCGCTACTAATGCCTGCACCGCCTGTGCCGTCGCGGATACCTGTCCTCTTGGCGATCCATCCGCTTGTTGACTCGTGGTGAGAAACTCCTGAAGCTCTGCCATTCTCGCTGGATCCATACGATGGTCAGTCGTTCTGTTACGTTCGCAGACAGAGAACAGAGGATCCAATAGCGAGTGAAACACAGTTTTATTACTCTCAAAGATACAGATGCATAAAGCACAAAAAGTCACGGCAGTGCAGAAACACAGGTCCAGTCCCAACGATCGCAGGGAAGATCCAGAGGAATGGTGACAGGCAAAGCAGCGCAGGGAAGCAATGGACACACGGAACCGAAGGAATCCAGGAATCCGGAACGAAGCACACACTCAGGGGAAGACACACCGACAGACAGGAACCCGCTGGACAAACTGCAACGACTGACAACAAAGGTGTGTGAGCTCAGTGTTTAAATGCAGTGAGTGATGAGTGCAACAGGTGACGGTGATCCAATCCCAGTAATCAGTAGCCCCGCCTCCAACACAACCACACACACACATACGAGAAAGGAGACGATGAATCTATGAACCGTGACAGGATCATCTTTTATCAGAATCACTCAGAATAATACACTTCTTTTAAAGTTTGTCGTTTGGCTTAACCCATCTGTAGTGATAAAACACTACACTCAATCAGGGCATAAATATGATCTGCTCATTCTCAAAATTTGCTTCTACTTGGTTTCTTAATCATTTTCAAATCATGTCTGTTCACTATTAAGTTGTCTTTAGAAAAGTCAGCTGGGTTGTTTTGGTTTTGTCTACACTTTAACATGGCCGATTACAGACACTGTGCCATCCCCGCCTCCACAAGTAGCCTCTCTCTCTCTCTCTCTCTCTCTCTCTCTCTCTCTCTCTCTCTCTCTCTCTTACACAGATAATCTTTTCAACAGCATCTGAGACTTTAACTCAGAACAAACTATAATCTTTAGTTTAACCCTTTAGGCACCAGAGGTTTTTTCCTTAAACATTCAATTTTGACATCTTAATTTCAAAAGGCAATATATTAGAAGTGATAAAAGATAGAGACTTCCTGTAAATTAGTGAAATATTAAGGATGACCCAAAGTTAATGTAGGGATTACATTTTCCCATCTAATTTGCATATTATGACGTCATATGGTGGTGTCCATCATAGATTATAGAATTTTCATGAAAAGTCACATGTTTAAATGATAAAATGCAGCACTTCTTTCCCCCCCAAAATATTCCCCAAATTCTGTATGCTATATTACACAATACTGAATGCTCAGGTCAATAGTAAATAGTAAACAAACTGTGTAAATCATTACTAATAAATGGTTGAAACAAACCGAATGCATGTTGCGGTTGGCCTTTTGCTGTAGGGATTTTCCATTTACTACATACAGTAGGCACTCTGATTCCATGTATGTGGCACATATATATTATATATCATGTATAATAGCCCCACTGCGCCACGTCACACCGCGTCTTCTCCTGCTATGAGCAGCGCGGCCAGATCTGTGTCACGCGATCGGCCACCGCAGTGTGCACAGCTCGGATGGATTACTGTCATTGTGACTCCCCATCCTGCCTCCACGTTGCCCCATAACAGTCCTATGAATACTTCAACCTCGTCTAACATACCCAGTGGCATTAGACAAAATCTCCACCCCAATACTGTCACCGCGGAGAGGCACACGGTCAGAAGACGCCCATGGCTCGCGGTAAAAATCTCCGGCCGCCTCGTTCCAAACACCTACACCAACACACCTGCTAACTTCGAGATGAAGACTCGAGCCCGGGAAACATTGTTCCCACCGCTGACATTGGGCATAGCACCATCTACATTGGGCAAAGGATTCACCGTTTGTGCTTGGTGTAGGGCTATACTTTCACTTTCAGAATCAGTGTCATCTTCTGACAGCAAATAGAAACAGGGTCCGCGAATAGAAGACCCAACACTTCATTGCGGGTAAGATTTATTGAAGCCAGTAGATAACAATAATAATATAATAATAATAATAATCTACTGCAAATACTCACTGACGGTGACAATATTGCTCTGATAAAATGGCTCACTCGAACACAAGCTCCGCTTTTGTTCGCACTGATTCAATGCACTCTTGCTCGAAGAATTTGTTTAGAAGCATGACGTTTTTTTGAGACGGGCATGAAGTATGACATGTTTGCCATCTAGTGGAGGGGAGGTCGAACGAAATTCGATACCCTATTTGACAAAATCGGCCGTTTTATTCAGTGCCGCATCTCGTCGCGTAAACTCGACCGTGGCGCCTAGAGGGTTAAATACCTTTGTTATCCAGACCTTCTCTTTTGAGCTTCAAAAGCTGTCCTCATCTTAAAGCCATCCCCATGTCTTCGAATTAACCTATGCCATTTCTAATGACCTGCAGGATTTAAGACTATGATAGAGACATATTAGTTCAATATCACACAGTTTTACTTCTACCAATTAATACATTTTGTTCTGTTGTCCATAAAATGTATGACAATTCACAGCATGGTCTCAGCTGGATCTTGAATGCCCCTTACCATCATAACTTTCCCTCAGGGTCTTCCCTGGAATTCACAAACAATATAAGCGGTTCTTGGGTGAGCGGTATAGACATCTCTGGGTCGGACTGCTGTATATCTGTCTGGACTCTCGGCCCCTACAAAAACACAACTCCTCCCTTTATGATGCTGCTGGCCTCACAGACATCTGCTCAACTCTCATACACACCTCACATAAAAACACTCCCCTTCTTGGAGGTGCCGCCAATGTCGATGAAACCCTGGCTTAGGTTGTCCTCCTGCTGGCCAAGAGAGGATCTTACCCGTCTTTGGCGAATCATCTCACGCACATTTGTCATCGCTTAAATTTTTTTTTTTTTTTTTTTTTGAGTCTCTCACTTCTGACACCAAAATTGTTGCAGCAAAAATATGTTAACTCCATTGCATTTCTGAATAAGAGACAAACCTTAGCCAATTATGTCTTTAAAGATTTAATTCCTTGCAAGAAATGAATCCACAGTTGGAGCAACCATGCTCATGGTGACCACAAGTGTGAACTAACTAGAAAAACGGAAAGTCAGGCTTTTATACCCCAATGTTTAAGCAACCCCCCATAGAGTAAAGGGCACAAACACAATATCTAAATTGTCCCCTCATTGTCTTGGAGCTAATATCATTTAAATGATCCGACACCCTAAGTCGGGAAAGCTCCCACTTTTGATGTCCCACCGTTACCCCCCTGGGCTTCAGCAGTAGCTGTGTCTGAACAGCTGAAAAAGGTGTTTCACAAACAGACATTGACTTCTGAATGAACTCAAACATAAATCTTCATCTATGATTAAATTTTTCCTCTATAAACTGTTGCATAAAATGAATATCATTTGTAATCATACTGATATTTGGAGAAAAAGGGCTTTTTGGTTAACCAAATTAAATTATATAAATATAAAAAACATACTCCCATTTTTGCCCCTTATCTTGAATTTTGGGGGTATTTTAAATGCATTTCAATAGACGAAATCATGCAGTGAAAGCATGCGCTCTAATAAATATGCATGCAAACGAGTCTAACATGCTATATTACATCTCAGAGCGTATGCGTGCTCTCTATAGGTGGGTTTCTGTTTGGCTTTTGTAAAGCGAGGGACTTACTCAATAATGTCAGACAGTATAATTATCACACACCTACAATGCAGCACTGGTCCGATCGAGCAAGTGACCGCTCCGTCCCGAGCGTCGTTCACGCTGGCCAGCGGGCAGTCCTTACTGTCAAACCCTGAATTACCTCACGGATCGCCGGTCGAGGATAGCCACAGGGCCGTACAATGCCCAGTTCTGATCTACATGCTCACAGGCCGACTCTGAGAACACCAAAGTGTGTGCAGGTCATGTGCAAAACACCACCTCCATTCAGGGACGTACCCACCATTGAGGTCCCCGAGGTCCAGACCTCGGTAATTTTCCGAGTTGTACAAAATAGAAGTTGTAAAATAATAGCCTATTAAGGCGGCGTGTACAAACAGGTGTTCTCGCCTCGCCCGGCGTATGTTTGCGATTGTTTCCAATGGATGCGCCGCACTTTTCAATAGCGCCAACAGCTGGCAGGTTTTGTCAATTTTTACGCATTGAGCGTGTTGAACTTTGGGTGAACATCAATGTCCAATCACAGTGGAGGAGAGGCGGGACAAATGCCACAACCACCAACCGATGCTTCGAACAACGACTGATGTTTGACATCACAACACCGCGAGAGCGCTCTAAATTTACATTTACAACTTTGTTTTTACCGATACAGACGAAAATAAAAAGACTGCTTCAAACAAAGCTCAGCTTTGAAAAGAGAAAAGATACAGGGCAAGAGAAGGAGACTGGGGAAAAATGATGATGGCGATGAAATCCCAGCACATAGAGACGCTTTCACCTAGATATTATCACATAGAGACTGTGTCTGTTCCTAATCAGTAAATACAAAAACCATCAAAACCATTCAACAGTAAAAATTTAATTGATGTCCAACAAATAAACAACAGATATAATACGGATGAACAATTGATAAATCTCGGGTTGCTGAATATTCGATCCCTTTCGCCAAAAACGCTTATTGTTAATGATATGATTATAGATCATAACCTAGATGTGCTGTGTTTGACAGAAACCTGGCTAAAACCTGACGACTACATTACTTTAAATGAGTCCACTCCCCAAGATTATTGTTATAAACACGAACCGCGCCTGAAAGGAAAAGGGGGAGGTGTTGCTGTAATTTATAATGATAACTTCAGTATTACTCAGAAGTCTAGTTTCAAATATAATTCCTTTGAAGTTTTGGTGCTTTATGTAACATTGTGTAGTGTAAATGATAAATCGCTTTGACATTTGTGTTGGCTACTGTATACAGGCCACCAGGGCACAATACAGACTTTATCAAAGAATTTGCTGGTTTTCTATCAGAGTTAGTACTGGCTGCAGATAAAGTACTAATTGTTGGTGATTTTAATATCCATGTTGACAATGAAAAAGACGCATTGGGATTGGCATTTAAAGACATTATAAACTCTATTGGAGTTAGACAACACGATCTGGACCCACTCATCGCCTTAATCATACTTTTAGATCTAATACTGTCACATGGACTAAATGTTGATACCATTAAAATTCTGCAGCAGAGCGATGACATCTCAGATCATTACCTAATATCATGTATACTTAATATAGCTAAGGCTGCAAAGCCATCCTCGCTTCAAATATGGCAGGACTATAACCGCTGCGACTAAAGATTGCTTTATACATAATCTTCCTCATCAGTTCCATCTCCTCAGAATTACAGATAGCCAAGAGGAACTTGATGTTGCAACAGAAACTACTGACTCTCTCTTTACTAGCACTTTAGACATAGTTGCTCCTCGGCGCTAAAGAAGATTAAAGCAAATAACCCAACGCCGTGGTACAACGAGCACACTGGGCCCTTAAAACAGCAGCCAGAAAATGGAGCGCAGCTGGAAGAAAACAAAACTGGAGGTTTTTCGCAATTTGTGGAAAGAGAGCATGATTGCATACAGAAAGGCCATAAAACTGCTAGATCTGCTTATTTCTCAACTCTTTTAGAAGAAAACAAACACAACCATAGGTATTTATTCGATACAGTGGCTAAATTAACAAAGGATAAAGCTTCAACTTCTGACATTTGTAAACAACACAGCAGTAATGACTTTATGAACTTCTTTACTAGTAAGATTGATAACATTAGGAATAAAATTATAACCATGCAGCCGCTACTACAGTATCACTTCAGACAGAACATTGTAGTCTCACTGAGGAAAAATTACACTCATTCACTGCTATAGGAGGAGAAGAATTGGCTAAACTTGTTAAATCATCAAAATCAACAACATGTATGCTTGACCCTATACCGACTAGGCTATTAAAAGAGATGCTTCCAGAGGTCATAGATCCTCTGCTTAATATTATTAATTCATCCTTGACATTAGGATATGTACCAAAAACTTTTAAGTTGGCTGTAATTAAACCACTTATTAAAAACCGCAACTTGATCCTAAAGAATTAGTCAATTACAGACTAATCTCGAATCTACCGTTTCTATCAAAAATATTAGAAAAGGCAGTGTCTTCACAATTATGTTCCTTTTAGAAAGAAATTGTATATGTGAGGATTTCCAGTCAGGATTTGACCGTATCATAGTACTGAGACTGCTCTAATTAGAGTTACAAATGATTTACTCTTATCATCTGATCGTGGTTTGTATCTCTCTATTAGTGTTACTCGATCTTAGCGCTGCATTGATACTATCGATCACAATATTCTTTTGAATAGACTCGAAAATTATGTTGGCATTAGTGGAACTGCATTGGCATGGTTTAAATCTTACTTATCTGACCGTTATCAGTTTGTAGCAGTAAATGAAGAGATGTCACACACGATCACAAGTTCAGTATGGAGTACGCAAGGCTCAGTGTTAGGACCGTTGCTTTTCACCCTGTATATGCTACCACTGGGAGATATCATTAGGAAGCATGGCGTTAGTTTTCATTGTTATGCTGATGATACTCAGCTCTATATTTCTTCACACCCTAATGAAACTTACCAATTCACAAGATTAACGGAATGCATAGCTGATATTAAAAATTGGATGAATAGTAATTTCCTGCAACTTAATTCAGATAAAACTGAATTTTTAATTATTGGACAGAAAAGCTCCACAAGTAGTGCCCTAGAATACTGTCTAACCCTCGATGGCTGCTCTGTCAAGTCCTGCGTCGTCAGTGAGGAACCTGGGTGTGCTCTTTGATACCAATCTTTCATTTGAAAGCCACGTTTCTAGCATCTGTAAAACTGCATTCTACCATCTTAAAAATATATCTAAATTCGTCACATGCTTTCAATGCAAAATGCTGAACAATTAGTACATGCGTTCATGAGCTCAAGGCTAGATTATTGTAATGCTCTACTGGGTGGTTGCCCTGCTCGCCTAATAAATAAACTCCAGCTGGTCCAAAAGCAGCAGCTCGAGTTCTTACTAGAACCAGGAAATGCGATCATATTAGTCCAGTTCTGTCAACACTGCACTGGCTCCTATTAAACATCGCATACATTTTAAAATCTTGCTTATTACTTATAAAGCAATAAATGGTTTAGCTCCCAGTACTTAGCGAGCTCTTAACGCATTATACTCCATCACGTCAGTGCGGTCTCTAAACTCTGGCCAGTTGAAAATACCTAGAATATCTAAATCAACTGCAGGCGGTCGATCCTTTTCTATTTAGCACCTAAACTCTGGAACAGTCTTCCTAGCATTGTTCGGAAGCAGACACACTCTGTCAGTTTAAATCTAGACTAAAAACACATCTCTTTACTATGGCATACACATAGAACATTTTTAACTTTCTTTATTCAAATCAAATGACTGATTGTTAGGCTGCATTAACTAGGTCAGCGGAACCGGGAACACCTCCCATAACACCTGATGTACTCGTTACATCATAAAAAATGGCATCCACACTAATGTTAGTCTCTCTGTTTATCCGAGGTTTACTGCAGTCGGCGGATCAGGCCGTGTCGGATCGGATGGTGGACCTGCATCTGGACATGACCAGCTCATCCTGGAGTGTCTGCTGAGACCGTGTCCATTAGTGTCTCCTCTGAATTTGCCTCACGGGCGTCATCCTCAATTAACCCGTCTCGGCGCAATAACTCCGATCTTTCAAGTATTCATATTCTTGTGTAATCTCTGCCATCCTAAATGAACCCGTCTCGTCGTCATACCCAAAATTTCGAATATTCCTATCTAATATGATTTATGACCTGCAAGGTTGCCAGAGTAATAATTATACACTGTTAATAATAGGCCAGAGGAGAACTGGCACTGACTGAGTCTGGTTTCTCCCAAGGTTTATTTTTCTCCATCATGCCCTGATGGAGTTTTGGTTCCTTGCCACTGCCTTTGGCTTGCTCAGTTGGGGACACTCAAATTATGATTCAAGTTACTCATCTAAATATACAAATAGAATTTATTAATTTGGTCATATATAATTCTATAAACTATCCAAATTAAACTAGCCAAATCAAATTTTGTTGCAATGTTGTCCTGTTTAACACTGTGAAGCTGCTTTGAAACATTCGTCATTGTAAAAGCGCTATATAAATAAATTTGATTGATTGATGAGACAGAAAGAGCAGGTAGCCCACTGTGCTCAGAATAGAAAAAGCATTAGCCTACAATATTTTCCTAATTCCTACACATAATGTGATTCTTGTCTGTGAAATCCAGGATAAAGTCTCATAATCTAATATTGAGATTAGGAGCATCAAATTTTGATTTCACTCATTGGTTATATTTTCACATTGATTTCTATCTTTGACATGATCTTACTCATTCAACATTAAATATATCAAGGTTATATGTTCAAATAATGTTCTTTACATAATGTAAATCACAAAAATTAACTTTAGCTAGGTTTTCAAAGACGGAGTCACACATATGTCGTCTTTGGCTCAATTTAACAACAAAACAAACACCAAGATTCTACTTACTGTGCTGTTTGTATGGCATTCAGCAAAAAAACAACAAACACAATTTTCATTAAGGCCATTTCTCTTGAGTATGTTATTGTGTTTTGTCAATAATAAACATAAACACCGCATCTGATTTTCTAATTTGGAGTCAAATTTTTTCAACATTTAACCAGATTCTCATTTATAAAAATCTGTTGTCTTCTTAAAATAATTTATACTGCACACTGACATGGTTTTAAAGCTACAGTTAGCTGATTCTTTGATTTTCTTATGTTTTAAAATGCATATGTAAAGGAGGGAAATGTTTTTTTTTCAAACCCTCCAAAATTCATATTTGGACCTCTGTATTTAGAAAATCCTGGGTACGGCCCTGCCTCCATTTGACAAAACTTCATTTTATTGAAAAAGTAAACATCCTTTAAACATGTCATATGCATGTCAAAACAAGAAAAGAAATGTAAGCACTGTTAACCATATGACAATGTCTTACCACCAGCCTTCAGAAGCTTAACAAACATCTTGCAGTATAGTGTGCCAGGGTATACAGAAGCCCAGTTTGGTATAGTGTGCCAGGGTATACAGAAGCCCAGTTTGGTATAGTGTGCCAGGGTATACAGAAGCCCAGTTTGGTCTAGTGTGCCAGGGTATACAGAAGCCCAGTTTGGTATAGTGTGCCAGGGTATACAGTAGCCCAGTTTGGTATAGTGTGCCTGGGTATACAGAAGCCCAGTTTGGTATAGTGTGCCAGGGTATACAGTAGCCCAGTTTGGTATAGTGTGCCTGGGTATACAGAAGCCCAGTTTGGTATAGTGTGCCTGGGTATACAGAAGCCCAGTTTGGTATAGTGTGCCAGGGTATACAGAAGCCCAGTTTGGTATAGTGTGCCAGGGTATACAGTAGCCCAGTTTGGTATAGTGTGCCAGGGTATACATTAGCTCAGTTTGGTGTAGTGTGCCAGGGTATACAGTAGCCCAGTTTGGTATAGTGTGCCAGGGTATACAGTAGCCCAGTTTGGTGTAGTGTGCCAGGGTATACATTAGCTCAGTTGGTGTAGTGTGCCAGGGTATACAGTAGCCCAGTTTGGTACAGTGTGCCAGGGTATACAGTAGCCCAGTTTGGTATAGTGTGCCAGGGTATACAGTAGCTCAGTTTGGTATAGTATGCCAGGGTATACAGTAGCCCAGTTTCGAATAGTATGCCAGGGTATACAGTAGCCCAGTTTGGTATAGTGTGCCAGGGTATACAGTAGCCCAGTTAGGTATAGTGTGCCAGGGTATTTAGTAGCCCAGTTTGGTATAGTATGCCAGGGTATTTAGTAGCCCAGTTTGGTATAGTATGCCAGGGTATACAGTAGCCCAGTTTGGTATAGTGTGCCAGGGTATACAGTAGCCCAGTTTGGTATAGTGTGCCAGGGTATACAGTAGCTCAGTTTGATATAATGTGCCAGGGTATACAGTAGCCCAGTTTGATATAATGTGCCAGGGTATACAGTAGCCCAGTTTGGTACAGTGTGCCAGGGTATACAGTAGCCCAGTTTGGTAAAGTGTGCCAGGGTATACAGTAGCACAGTTTGGTATAGTGTGCCAGGGTATACAGTAGCTCAGTTTGGTATAGTATGCCAGGGTATACAGTAGCCCAGTTTGATATAATGTGCCAGGGTATACAGTAGCCCAGTTTGATATAATGTGCCAGGGTATAGAGTAGCCCAGTTTGATATAATGTGCTAGGGTATACAGAAGCCCAGTTTTATATAATGTGCCAGGGTATACAGTAGCCCAGTTTGGTACAGTGTGCCAGGGTATACAGTAGCCCAGTTTGGTAAAGTGTGCCAGGGTATACAGTAGCACAGTTTGGTATAGTGTGCCAGGGTATACAGTAGCTCAGTTTGGTATAGTATGCCAGGGTATACAGTAGCCCAGTTTGATATAATGTGCCAGGGTATACAGTAGCCCAGTTTGATATAATGTGCCAGGGTATAGAGTAGCCCAGTTTGATATAATGTGCTAGGGTATACATTAGCTCAGTTTGGTGTAGTGTGCCAGGGTATACAATAGCCCAGTTTGGTACAGTGTGCCAGGGTATACATTAGCTCAGTTTGGTGTAGTGTGCCAGGGTATACAGTAGCCCAGTTTGGTATAGTGTGCCAGGGTATACAGTAGCCCAGTTTGGTATAGTGTGCCTGGGTATACAGAAGCCCAGTTTGGTATAGTGTGCCTGGGTATACAGAAGCCCAGTTTGGTATAGTGTGCCAGGGTATACAGAAGCCCAGTTTGGTATAGTGTGCCAGGGTATACAGTAGCCCAGTTTGGTATAGTGTGCCAGGGTATACATTAGCTCAGTTTGGTGTAGTGTGCCAGGGTATACAGTAGCCCAGTTTGGTATAGTGTGCCAGGGTATACAGTAGCCCAGTTTGGTGTAGTGTGCCAGGGTATACATTAGCTCAGTTTGGTGTAGTGTGCCAGGGTATACAGTAGCCCAGTTTGGTACAGTGTGCCAGGGTATACAGTAGCCCAGTTTGGTATAGTGTGCCAGGGTATACAGTAGCTCAGTTTGGTATAGTATGCCAGGGTATACAGTAGCCCAGTTTGAATAGTATGCCAGGGTATACAGTAGCCCAGTTTGGTATAGTGTGCCAGGGTATACAGTAGCCCAGTTAGGTATAGTGTGCCAGGGTATTTAGTAGCCCAGTTTGGTATAGTATGCCAGGGTATTTAGTAGCCCAGTTTGGTATAGTATGCCAGGGTATACAGTAGCCCAGTTTGGTATAGTGTGCCAGGGTATACAGTAGCCCAGTTTGGTATAGTGTGCCAGGGTATACAGTAGCTCAGTTTGATATAATGTGCCAGGGTATACAGTAGCCCAGTTTGATATAATGTGCCAGGGTATACAGTAGCCCAGTTTGGTACAGTGTGCCAGGGTATACAGTAGCCCAGTTTGGTAAAGTGTGCCAGGGTATACAGTAGCACAGTTTGGTATAGTGTGCCAGGGTATACAGTAGCTCAGTTTGGTATAGTATGCCAGGGTATACAGTAGCCCAGTTTGATATAATGTGCCAGGGTATACAGTAGCCCAGTTTGATATAATGTGCCAGGGTATAGAGTAGCCCAGTTTGATATAATGTGCTAGGGTATACAGAAGCCCAGTTTTATATAATGTGCCAGGGTATACAGTAGCCCAGTTTGGTACAGTGTGCCAGGGTATACAGTAGCCCAGTTTGGTAAAGTGTGCCAGGGTATACAGTAGCACAGTTTGGTATAGTGTGCCAGGGTATACATTAGCTCAGTTTGGTGTAGTGTGCCAGGGTATACAGTAGCCCAGTTTGGTACAGTGTGCCAGGGTATACATTAGCTCAGTTTGGGTGTAGTGTGCCAGGGTATACAGTAGCCCAGTTTGGTATAGTGTGCCAGGGTATACAGTAGCCCAGTTTGGTATAGTGTGCCTGGGTATACAGAAGCCCAGTTTGGTATAGTGTGCCTGGGTATACAGAAGCCCAGTTTGGTATAGTGTGCCAGGGTATACAGAAGCCCAGTTTGGTATAGTGTGCCAGGGTATACAGTAGCCCAGTTTGGTATAGTGTGCCAGGGTATACATTAGCTCAGTTTGGTGTAGTGTGCCAGGGTATACAGTAGCCCAGTTTGGTATAGTGTGCCAGGGTATACAGTAGCCCAGTTTGGTGTAGTGTGCCAGGGTATACATTAGCTCAGTTTGGTGTAGTGTGCCAGGGTATACAGTAGCCCAGTTTGGTACAGTGTGCCAGGGTATACAGTAGCCCAGTTTGGTATAGTGTGCCAGGGTATACAGTAGCTCAGTTTGGTATAGTATGCCAGGGTATACAGTAGCCCAGTTTCGAATAGTATGCCAGGGTATACAGTAGCCCAGTTTGGTATAGTGTGCCAGGGTATACAGTAGCCCAGTTAGGTATAGTGTGCCAGGGTATTTAGTAGCCCAGTTTGGTATAGTATGCCAGGGTATTTAGTAGCCCAGTTTGGTATAGTATGCCAGGGTATACAGTAGCCCAGTTTGGTATAGTGTGCCAGGGCATACAGTAGCCCAGTTTGGTATAGTGTGCCAGGGTATACAGTAGCTCAGTTTGATATAATATGCCAGGGTATACAGTAGCCCAGTTTGATATAATGTGCCAGGGTATACAGTAGCCCAGTTTGGTACAGTGTGCCAGGGTATACAGTAGCCCAGTTTGGTAAAGTGTGCCAGGGCATACAGTAGCACAGTTTGGTATAGTGTGCCAGGGTATACAGTAGCTCAGTTTGGTATAGTATGCCAGGGTATACAGTAGCCCAGTTTGATATAATGTGCCAGGGTATACAGTAGCCCAGTTTGATATAATGTGCCAGGGTATAGAGTAGCCCAGTTTGATATAATGTGCTAGGGTATACAGAAGCCCAGTTTTATATAATGTGCCAGGGTATACAGTAGCCCAGTTTGGTACAGTGTGCCAGGGTATACAGTAGCCCAGTTTGGTAAAGTGTGCCAGGGTATACAGTAGCACAGTTTGGTATAGTGTGCCAGGGTATACAGTAGCTCAGTTTGGTATAGTATGCCAGGGTATACAGTAGCCCAGTTTGATATAATGTGCCAGGGTATACAGTAGCCCAGTTTGATATAATGTGCCAGGGTATAGAGTAGCCCAGTTTGATATAATGTGCTAGGGTATACAGTAGCCCAGTTTGGTACAGTGTGCCAGGGTATACAGTAGCCCAGTTTGGTATAGTATGCCAGGGTATACAGTAGCCCAGTTTGGTACAGTGTGCCAGGGCATACAGTAGCCCAGTATGATATAATGTTCCAGGGTATACAGTAGCCCAGTTTGGTACATTGTGCCAGGGCATACAGTAGCCCAGTTTGGTATAGTGTGCCAGGGTATATAGTAGCCCAGTTTGGTATAGTGTGCCAGGGTATACAGTAGCCCAGTTTGGTATAGTGTGCCAGGGTACAGTAGCCCAGTTTGGTATAGTGTGCCAGGGTATACAGTAGCCCAGTTTGATATAATGTGCCAGGGTATACAGTAGCCCAGTTTGATATAATGTGCTAGGGTATACAGTAGCCCAGTTTATATAATGTGCCAGGGTATACAGTAGCCCAGTTTGGTACAGTGTGCCAGGGTATACAGTAGCCCAGTTTGGTACAGTGTGCCAGGGTATACAGTAGCCCAGTTTGGTATAGTATGCCAGGGTATACAGTAGCCCAGTTTGGTACAGTGTGCCAGGGTATACAGTAGCCCAGTATGATATAATGTGCCAGGGTATACAGTAGCCCAGTTTGGTACATTGTGCCAGGGTATACAGTAGCCCAGTTTGGTATAGTGTGCCAGGGTATATAGTAGCCCAGTTTGGTATAGTGTGCCAGGGTATACAGTAGCCCAGTTTGATATAATGTGCCAGGGTATACAGTAGCCCAGTTTGGATATAATGTGCTAGGGTATACAGTAGCCCAGTTTTATATAATGTGCCAGGGTATACAGTAGCCCAGTTTGGTACAGTGTGCCAGGGTATACAGTAGCCCAGTTTGGTACAGTGTGCCAGGGTATACAGTAGCCCAGTTTGGTATAGTATGCCAGGGTATACAGTAGCCCAGTTTGGTACAGTGTGCCAGGGTATACAGTAGCCCAGTATGATATAATGTGCCAGGGTATACAGTAGCCCAGTTTGGTACATTGTGCCAGGGTATACAGTAGCCCAGTTTGGTATAGTGTGCCAGGGTATACAGTAGCCCAGTTTGGTATAGTGTGCCAGGGTATACAGTAGCCCAGTTTGGTGTAGTGTGCCAGGGTATACAGTAGCCCAGTTTGGTACAGTGTGCCAGGGTATACAGTAGCCCAGTTTGGTACAGTTTGATATAATGTGCCAGGGTATACAGTAGCCCAGTTTGGTATAGTGTGCCTGGGTATACAGTAGCCCAGTTTGATATAATGTGACAGGGTATACAGTAGCTCAGTTTGGTATAGTGTGCCAGGGTATACAGTAGCCCAGTTTGGTGTAGTGTGCCAGGGTATACAGTTGCCCAGTTTGATATAATGTGCCAGGGTATACAGTAGCCCAGTTTGATATAATGTGCCAGGGTATACATTAGCCCAGTTTGGTATAGTGTGCCAGGGTATACATTAGCCCAGTTTGGTATAGTGTGCCAGAGTATACAGTAGCCCAGTTTGGTATAGTGTGCCAGGGTATACAGTAGCACAGTTTGGTCTAGTGTGCCAGGGTATACAGTAGCCCAGTTTGATATAATGTGCCAGGGTATACATTAGCCCAGTTTGGTAGTGTGCCAGGGTATACAGTAGCCCAGTTTGATATAATGTGCCAGGGTATACATTAGCCCAGTTTGGTATAGTGTGCCAGGGTATACAGTAGCCCAGTTTGGTATAGTGTGCCAGGGTATACAGTAGCCCAGTTTGGTATAGTGCGCCAGGGTATACAGTAGCCCAGTTTGGTACAGTGTGCCAGGGTATACAGTAGCCCAGTTTGGTATAGTGTGCCAGGGTATACATTAGCCCAGTTTGGTATAGTGTGCCAGAGTATACAGTAGCCCAGTTTGGTATAGTGTGCCAGGGTATACAGTAGCACAGTTTGGTCTAGTGTGCCAGGGTATACAGTAGCCCAGTTTGATATAATGTGCCAGGGTATACATTAGCCCAGTTTGGTAGTGTGCCAGGGTATACAGTAGCCCAGTTTGATATAATGTGCCAGGGTATACAGTAGCCCAGTTTGGTATAGTGTGCCAGGGTATACAGTAGCCCAGTTTGGTATAGTGTGCCAGGGTATACAGTAGCCCAGTTTGGTATAGTGCGCCAGGGTATACAGTAGCCCAGTTTGGTACAGTGTGCCAGGGTATACAGTAGCCCAGTTTGGTGTAGTGTTCCAAGGTATTCAGTAGCCCAGTTTGATATAATGTGCCAGTAGCCCCATTTGATGATTGCAGTGACCCAGACTGGTGACAAAGGAACCTTCAGATGGAAATCCCATCTGGAAATAAAGAAACAAAAATAGACAAGTTAGTATTTATTAAATAATAAATACTAATGAAGCCCTCCCACAGGACAGCACGCCAAATACATATTTAAATGTACTCTTTATAAATTATATGTAACTCGTGAAATAAAGTTGATATTCCAATCTTTTTTTCCAAGCACATTTTACCAATTCTAAACCACATCAATCTTAATAACCATTATTTAAGTATATAAACATGTAGAAGTTATATATACTTATGTGCATGATATTCAGGTTTGAATAATTAAACAGGTTCTTTGTATACAGGGAAAATGGACAAAAATACATTAACTCGCACTGAAAAGTCTTTATTTTCTGAAGAGTTTTCCCCTTCCAGCCCTCATTAACAATCACAGATCACTTCTAAATAAACATATACACAATAATTAGTAGTTATTGAGATTGATGTGGTTTGGAATCAGATCAGAGGACCAAAGAAAAATATCAGAATATCGATTTGCATAATAATTAGACACACACCTGTGTGTGTGTGTGTGTGCGTGTGTGTGTGTGTGTGTGTGTGTGTGTGTGTGTGTGTGTGTGTGTGTGTGTGTTGTCCAGTCCTCCTCCAACCAGTCTCAATACAAAAAAAAAGGTGATTAATTCAGAAAGGAGAAAAAAGCAGCAGAAACAAACCTTGAATGTTTGGCTGGTGTTTACGGAAAACAAAATGCATTGGAAAACAGTGTATAGTGAGGGAGAGGTATCTCTTATTTGGCTTCGTGTAATGTGAACCTTACCTTCAATTTCACTGAAGTAACCCTCAATCCTGTTGCTGTATCCTTCTTACAGAACAGCTCGTGGGATTCGACATCCATCCCCAGCCCATTTTTCCACATCTAAGATTTTAAATCGAGGCAGCAGCTCCAGGTTGGTAGTTCAAAGCATTGTTGTTTACCTTTACTTCTGGGTTTCTTCACACCAGAGCCTCGCTTTCTATTTAAAAGTGCGTGAAATCAGTGCCTAGTGACCAAGCGGTGGGGTTAAATTTTCCAATCAACAAAAAGTGCTCTTCAAGATCTTGAGGATCCACCAGCAATGACACAAACCCTTCAGCCTCCAAATACCTCTTCACATAAGAGTGTGACACCGAGACCTATCACTCATGACCCTCTCCATCTACAGTACTTTTCCCACTCGCTTTTGGAGGGAAACTCTTTGGCATCGATTAAATTGTTCTTTGCTCTCAAAGGCATTTTGCCATGCTTGGCATTTTCCACATTTACGTGACCCCTGTTATTCCGCAGCATTCACAGTGCCTATGACAGTACCCACCTTACGTGAAAGCTCACGCTGCTGCTAACGCCATGCAGAGCTGAAGTTTCCTGAATTTCTGGACGTTGAGCGGTGGTCAAATGTCCAGCAAATTCCCTGGTGCTCAAATTGCTCAGCTTGTAGCTGTGTTCTTTTAGCAGGGAGCCCACCTGACCTTCTCATAACTTGATTTTGATCCTGTACGTGGCACGTTTGCATTTCAATGCACCTCCACATTTAAATGGACCAGCTTGGCTTCTAGAGAACCAACCTAAAGCAAAAGATGAAAGACAATATTAATAACATCTATACACACATCACATGCAACATTTTTCTTTTACATAATTACTGATATTTTCAGTGAATCTCCTGAAAATTCTATTATATTATATTATATACTATTTATATTGAATACAAAAGTCTCACTCTGCCATAAAACAGCAACTTTAAAGTTTTTCAAGACAAATACCGCATATGTGATAAAACAAAGACTACATATTAAATATTTAAGCCTCTGATGTTTATTCTTGTTGCAGAGACGCTGTTGTATATTACTCATCATTGTTATCATAACATCAACATATTGCAATAACATCACAAATCATTCGCTGACTGCACTATTTATTATTTTACAGTTTTATTAAAAAATCATACATTTTATTTGACTAAGCAAATGGATATTTAGCTGAAATTTACTTGGTAACGTAACTAGCAATTCATTACTTACCATTTGCATTGCGCATTTATATTTTACTAGTTACTAATAAAAGTTATAATATTAGTAATCACAATGAAACAACCCGGCTATCAAAAACATATTACACTATCAGCTGACACTGCTCTTGCTTTCATTTCCGACTGCATATATTTCAGTTCGACTTAGTTTCTCGAGTTTTTTTACCCATGTTTTTATTTTTTCTAACAAACACATATTTACGAGCAAACATTGATTGTTAGATTCCTAAAGTATCCCTGCCTACCCCAAGTTAAAGACCCTATAACATTTTCAGTTTGCACATTCTAAGACAATACAAAAATAATAAAATTAAATAAAAATAATAAAAATTAAAATAATACAATTTGGCTTTGCTAAACAGAATTTCATAATGCCACATTTATTGAATACAACATATTTCCTCATACAGTCTGACACAGATTCTGGAGGCCATGAAAGTTTGGGATTTGACAATACCTAACAATGTCTTTCTTAACACTGACACAAATAATAGACCTCAATTATACAGATTTTACTTTCAACTTCAACAATAGACTTTGCACATTAGCTCAGTAATTTTTCTCTCATAACAATATGTTTACTTGTTGTTTTGGTGCCATGGCAAGGATTTCAGCTAGTCCTCTTGAACTTCTCCGGGTGGATCTGTCACAGTAAATCTACCTCTGGAATCACCATCCTGTACTTCCTCACACTGAACAACCACGTCACTGCCATCATTGCCTATTACACAGCAACTAAGACAAGAAATTAAACACTTTAAACCATGTAAACATCAACATTGCCTCAAATATATATGCAATTTATCTGTCTAAAATTCTACATTTACCAACATTAACATTTCAGCACTACATTGTATCACAACTATTACTGAACAACCATGAAAATTCAGCTTTGATCACAAAAAAATAATTTTGACATGTACTCACACAGAAACAACAGTCAAAGTATGAGATCTCATGTTTTAGTGTACTGTGGATGAAGTAAACACTCTTACAACAATCACCTCCCAGGAAACACACACAACACCTGTTTCATAGCTTAAATAACACCCAACCGTCAGCCAGTGGAGAGACATAAAAACTCTGACCAAAGGTTTGGATTGGCAGCAGACATGAATATTAAAGTCGCAGAGAATCAGAAAATCCGGAAAGCCAGAAGGTTATAAAATTATTGAATAAAATCCTTATTAAAATTGGGTGGTCTAAATACCAGGACACAGAGCAAGGGGTAGTCAATTTAAGTTCAAATAGGCAGACAGCGCTTTCCTGCCTGCATTTCCTTTATATCCATTAAAGGGATATTCCACCCCCAAAAAAATGTATAGTAATTTACTCACCCTCAAGTTGTTCTGTTTTAATTCATTGTTCTGTTATCCGTAGAGATCTTTTGAAGAATGTTTGCAACTGCAGAGATCTTGGGCATCATTGACTTTCCATAAATTGAAAGTCAACTGTGCCCTAGAACTGTTTACAAACATTCTTCAAAATATCGCCCTTTGTTCTCAGCAAATAAATGAAATTCATACAGGTTTGGAACATCTTGAGAGTCAGTAATAATGATATAATTTTTACTTTTAGAGTGAACTATGCCTAAAGTAACTTTTAGGTGGACTGGCATTTACGTCACAGTCAGTCAGCCAGCATCTGGCCTCGCTTTGAGGTTAAATTCACCTTATTGTTGTGCTTTATATAAAAGGATTTACCTGATTCATGTTTCCTGTATTTGGAATCGTTTCCCTTTTAAACAAGATAAATACAAGGTTCTGTCACTACTGTTCAGTATATTCTTGGTTTTGTGACAAAACTCCCGGTTTGTCTTGTGTGAGCACATGGTTTTGTCATGTGTTCCTTGTGTCATGTGCTCTCTTGTCTATTTTCTCGACAGCAGTAATCCCAAGCCCAGAGACTGTCCCTTTGCCCGCTTCCAGCCCAGAGGCGCCATCCAGATGCCTTGCCCTGCCGTGGCCAGTCACCAACCAGCCCAGAGATGGCACCAGCCCCGACCAGCGCCCAGAGATGGTTCCAGTCCCCTGACCAGAGTCCAGTGATGGCTCCAGTCCCCGACCAGCGCCCAGAGATGGTTCCAGTCCCCTGACCAGAGTCCAGTGATGGCTCCAGTCCCGACCAGCGCCCAGAGATGGTTCCAGTCCCGACCAGAGTTCAGAGATGGTTCCAGCCCCGACCAGCCCAGAGATGGTTCCAGTCCCTGACCAGTGTCCAGAGATGTTTCCAGTCCCCGACCAGCGTCCAGAGATGGTTCCAGTCCCCTGACCAGAGTCCAGTGATGGCTCCAGTCCCCGACCAGCGTCCAGAGATGGTTCCAGTCCCGACCAGAGTTCAGAGATGGTTCCAGCCCCGACCAGCGCCCAGAGATGGTTCCAGCCCCGACCAGCGTCCAGAGATGGTTCCAGTCCTGACCAGTGTCCAGAGATGTTTCCAGTCCCCGACCAGCGTCCAGAGATGGTTCCAGCCCCGACCAGCGCCCAGAGATGGTTCCAGTCCCCTGACCAGAGTCCAGTGATGGCTCCAGTCCCGACCAGCGCCCAGAGATGGTTCCAGTCCCGACCAGAGTTCAGAGATGGTTCCAGCCCCGACCAGCGTCCAGAGATGGTTCCAGTCCCTGACCAGTGTCCAGAGATGTTTCCAGTCCCCGACCAGCGTCCAGAGATGGTTCCAGCCCCGACCAGCGTCCAGAGATGGTTCCAGTCCCCTGACCAGAGTCCAGTGATGGCTCCAGTCCCGACCAGCGCCCAGAGATGGTTCCAGTCCCCGACCAGAGTTCAGAGATGGTTCCAGCCCCGACCAGCGTCCAGAGATGGTTCCAGTCCTGACCAGTGTCCAGAGATGTTTCCAGTCCCCGACCAGCGTCCAGAGATGGCTCCAGCCCCGACCAGCGTCCAGAGATGGCTCCAGCCCTGACCAGCATCCAGAGATGGTTCCAGACCCCGACCAGCGTCCAGAGATGGTTCCAGACCCGACCAGCGTCCAGAGATGGTTCCAGCCCCGACCAGCCCAGAGATGGTTCCAGTCCCGACCAGAGTTCAGAGATGGTTCCAGCCCCGACCAGCGTCCAGAGATGGTTCCAGTCCCCGACCAGTGTCCAGTGATGGTTCCAGCCCCCGACCAGTGTCCAGTGATGGTTCCAGTCCTCGATCAGCATCCAGAGATGGTTCCAGCCCCGACCAGCGTCCAGAGATGGCTCCAGCCCCTGACCAGCATCCAGAGATGGTTCCAGCCCCCGACCAGCGTCCAGAGATGGCTCCAGCCCCGACCAGCGCCCAGAGATGGTTCCAGTCCCCGACCAGAGTTCAGAGATGGTTCCAGCCCCGACCAGCGTCCAGATATGGCTCCAGCCCCTGACCAGTGTCCAGAGATGGTTCCAGTCCCCGACCAGCGTCCAGAGATGGTTCCAGCCCCCGACCAGCGTCCAGAGATGGCTCCAGCCCCTGACCAGCATCCAGAGATGGTTCCAGTCCCCGACCAGCCCAGAGATGGTTCCAGACCCCGACCAGTGTCCAGAGATGGTTCCAGCCCCACCAGAGTCCAGTGATGGCTCCAGCCCTGACCAGTGTCCAGAGATGGTTCCAGCCCCTGACCAGTGTCCAGAGATGGTTCCAGACCCCGACCAGTGTCCAGAGATGGTTCCAGTCCCCGACCAGCCCAGAGATGGTTCCAGACCCGACCAGTGTCCAGAGATGGTTCCAGTCCCCGACCAGCGCCCAGAGATGGTTCCAGCCCCGACCAGAGTTCAGAGATGGTTCCAGTCCCCGACCAGCGTCCAGAGATGGTTCCAGCCCCGACCAGAGTTCAGAGATGGTTCCAGTCCCCGACCAGCGTCCAGAGATGGTTCCAGCCCCTGACCAGTGTCCAGTGATGGTTCCAGCCCCGACCAGAGTCCAGTGATGGCTCCAGCCCCGACCAGAGTCCAGTGATGGCTCCAGCCCTGACCAGTGTCCAGTGATGGTTCCAGTCCCTGACCAGCATCCAGGAGGCCTCCAGCCTGTGTCCCGAGTTCAGAGAGGACTCCACCTCATGTCGAGGAGTCCAGAAAGGACTCCGCCTCCTATTCCGAGTCCAGGGAGAACTCTCTGCCTTTTGAACTGTGTGCCCGCCCCCCTCCCCTGATTTGTGTGCACCGGGCCTTCTGAACTTTGTTTCCTGATTATTGGTTAATTTGCCCCACCTCTTGTCCCTCGTTACCCTCTTTGTTTATGCGTTTACAGTCCTGTGGACTTAGAAATTTAGTAAATTTCACAATTACAAAGATAGACATATCTTTTTATACCTATCCTTGTATGTTAAATTAGGAGGAAACTGTAGAGAAACAAGATCCAGAAGATTCTGGCGATTCTGATGAGGATCAAGATTCAGAATACATCCCAGACTCTGAATCAGATACAGATGATGGCCCTACAAATATATCACTATTTGTTGACCCTACAACACCAGTCAACACTATTGAAAAATCAACAGAACATGTAGCAAAGGAAGAAGGAGGCGAGAACCGGGAACGTTAAAAGATTTTAATCAAATAACTAAACAAACTGAAAATAAACACGCTGGCAGTAAGGACAGAAGAGGCCAGAAAAAGGAGCCGGACTCATGATGAGCGACAGAGACAAGAGAGGAGACAGAAAAAAAATATTGGTCCGGTTTCCTGGACACACTGCCGCTCAGTCCTCAGCCAGCCGAGAGGCTCTTACTCACTGCAATGGTACTGACGCCGTGGAAGGCTCGATCCTCCTCTGCCTCTGGCGGCCGGTGCCCTCCTCTGCCCCTGGCGGATGCACTGCAAAAATGCTCTTCTTACTTAGTATTTTTGTTCTCCGACAGCATGTCCCTCCTTCCTCCCGGGTTTCGGCACCAATGTTCTCACGATCCTCTACCTCGTCCTGCTTGCCACATTTCAGAAGACAAAACCGCTGTTTCAAACGGAGGGCAAAATTTCTGCTTTGTTTGCCAAAAGCCAGTTTTCAAAATAGCACAACACTTAAGAACACCCATAGAGGAGGACAGTGACATTGGCTCCCTGTCAAGTTGAAAACTAGGAAGGAATTGCTTGAGAAACTTAGGAATAGGGGAAACTTAATGCACAACAATGAGGTTCTAAATAATAGATCTGGTCTACTCAAAATCAAGAGAAAAGCTAAAGGTGACTAAAAATTATGAGTACTGTGCCCACTGAAAGCGGATGGTTTTTACGGCCTGAGTTGTGGAAACACATGAATAGGTGCTTTTTCAAGCTAGGAGACAATGAACATCATGGCAGAAAGTGAGTTCTTAGCCATGCAGCAATGGGAAAATCTGCGTTTTCTAGCACTGAAGATGGCATGCTTAAAATGTTAAGTATGCATGATAACAAGATTTCAGGTATTGTCGCAATGACATTTGCCTGCAACGGTTTGCAGAGTCTCTTTACAACAAACATGGTCATGATGCATCAAAGCATGACTATACGTCAAAAAACCCACCAACTTGGACGTTTCTTACAGACTACAAGTCCTCCATCCAATGTCTAAAGGATACTATAAAACCAAGCAACTTTGTGAAGGTCATTGAGGCGGTAAAGGAGACAGCAGCATTTGACAAACACTCCAAGTCTTGTGTTGAAAACAGGACACTCCCTTTTATAAGTGAGTGACATTAAACGCTGTCATGCTCTCATGGCTGGAGACGAGGACCTCATTAAATTGTATGTAGCATTTCCATGTCCATACCATTAGTGATTTGAGGTACAATAAACTAGATAACCTACCACTCACTGAAGACATCCAAAAACTTCACAAGCATCTTGACAAAAGTGCAGAATTGGCAACTGCAGCACTGAAGAAGGTGGCAACAGTACAACAGTGGCAACAAGGTGGCAAGATTCCTTAAGTTACTCAAATTCAAAAAATCTTTGTTTAGTCCATTAAACTACCCACGGTCAAGTTGCAGAAAGACAATTTTTGTGTAAGGACTCTTGTGTAAGGAGTATGCGCAGATTGCGGTTATATCCGCGGGTCAGTTGGGTAAAGTAATAAAAATTAACATTCCAAAAATTGAAGGTGAATGAAAGATAAATCATTATTGTTTTGATTTTAATAAAGACACAGAACTCATTTAACGTTAAAATACGATGAATGGGTGTCATTCTTTAACTTTCGTTTTCAGCTCATTTCAAGAGCAAAGACCGCAATCCTAGCCATCCTAGAGGAAATGGAGGAGTCGGCGCCGTTTCGCCGTGGGCCGGAGCCTGCTACCACACTGCAAATAATGCTCTTCTTATTTAGTATTTTTTTCTTGTTTCCAGTCCAAATATCTAAAAATTCGTAAACATTTTCATAGCTTTTTTGTTCTCTCACTTCACTTAATGCTCTCGTGCTTTCATTGATTTGGATCTTCAGACTTTAATCATATTTATAGCTCCTAACTTAATAAAACAAACTGTGTTACTATGATGCATGATTAGCTCAAAATGTAGATCTGTATGTGCAATGAACTTTATCTGAATAAACACAAACGCATTCCTTGTGTTTCCTCACGCTCCAGCTGTTACTCCTCCGTGTGCTGTATGGGTTGTCCATACCTGTTTAGGTTATTTAAGAAATGTCATTTATCCAAAGAAGATTTTTTTAAAGCAACCTACTTCAGTGTAGCAAATATGTTACGATAACATAGCGCTTAACACTGAGAATGTGAATAATTGTAATGTGATAATCAGGCGCGGATCTATATCTGAGATCTGTTCTTGTTCAAACTTTCCTTTCTGTCCAATATTTTCTGCCTTTACAAAAGCCACAAAGCCTTCCAAGAAGACAGTAAAGGCTTATTTCATGTCTGAGCCGAAGCTGAAACTTGAAAGTCAGGTTGCACAACATAAATGCATTATTATTATGTATATTACTATTATTTTGATTTATAGGTTGTAGGTTTAGTTTTAGGTTGTACTATGTCTACCTTTTTAAGTACCTTTAAAGTAATTTGTAATGTATTTATATTTATATATTTGTATTTGCATCTTGAATATATGGCAATTGAAAGCACTACATTTGTTTAGTTTTCACAGATATTAATGTATGCAATTTCAACAATAAAACTTTATTTTCCTAAAAAGGAAACAAACATTTTTTTTAAGAGACCTGTCTTGTTTATTACTCGATTAATCGGTGGAATAATTGGTAGAATACTCCATTACTAAAATAATCGACAGCTCCAGAACAGAACAGAACTATTCCAATCCACATTGACCAAGATAGTCCTCTTCAACAGAAGACACACTGGAGAGGTGTCAAAGATGAAACTGAGTAATTTTCTTGAACGAGATCACTCAAACACACATGAAAGAATGGGACTTTCAGCGTACGAAAAGAAGCTGTGTGACAATTTTGAGCGTGTTGAACTTAAATGGAAAAGAGGGAGAAAGGTAACAAAGGTAGCTACTAACTCCTGAGATGTCAACTGCACTCAGTCTGATAACTGAGAAGAGACAGGACTGTGGTGTGCCAGATGAAAATGAGTACTTGTTCGCTGTACCACACTGCCTGACGTACTACAGAGGACATCAAAGTCTCTGTCGACTTGCACCTGAATGTGGTGCGAAGAAACCAGATTATTTACGGTCCACTCCTCTACTCAAAGAAATAGCAACCACAGATCAGCTTGCTGACTTTTTAGGATATGACATATTAGTTCATAAACAATTCTACAGACTGTCTGCGCCACTATCCAAAGTTGAAAAATGTCTAAGCTGCTTGCACTGGAAAAGGGAACGCTACATGAGCTGCACGGAAAATCACTTGATCAAACTGGAGGTATTTAGGTCAAGTTATGTTAAGTTTTATTGTCAAATTTTATGTTTTTGTTTGTTCATTTATTATTGCTTCTATTACTGTGGTCCTCATCAACCTTGCTTCTGGGGACCCACTTTGCTGCAGAGATCATCTCTAACCCTAATCAAACACACCTTATCCAGGAAATCAAGGTCTTCAGGATGACTTAAAGTCACAGGCCAGTTGTACCTATGTGTTACAGTATTCACTTACAATATTTTACAGGCTTACCATCACTTGCAATTTCTTTAAGTGGTAAATAAAATTTTTTTGGTGGCCAGTAGTATTTTTACTTTCTATTCAAGTAAAATGTTCAAATCTTTGTTTTTCTTTTTCAGTTTCTTATGAACACATTAATGGCAAAAGTGTCATTACACTGTATTCAGCACAAACTGGGCTACCATAATATGTGAGCAACATGTATGTAAATGCTTGTATTTTTGAGAGAATAATGTTAATGCATGTTTTAAAAAAAAACTAAAACTGTAAGTCAAAACAAAAACACCTCAAAACACACAATAGATATGCGTACACAAGACTTCTGACTAATGGGTGATGTTGGCTAGAGTTTTTGCTTCAAACTGATGTGAGAATCATTGAGCCTAGTTATTCACTTACAGCAATATATTGATCTACATTTTGTAAGACACTTTTTCTTCACAAAGACCATATGCGAAGAGGCGTGAACGACCATGAATATAAATGAGAATCACACCTGAGAGAACAAAAGACCCGCATAATGAGCTGCATAATGAATGATCCTCAGGTATGCGACTCTGTGAGAGCAACAGGACAAAGGAAATAGATTGTGGTGTAGTTTATTTAGAATATAATCAATAAAGGCACTTTACAAAGGCCTATATATTTTAAATGAAAAATAATCTTATTTCTGTTTGGGACAGAAACAAGATTTTTTTCTTACCTCATTGGCAGATAATTTTGTTTATTTTAAACATAATATTATTTTACTCAATTTTATTTTCAACAAAACAAAAAAATATCTTATGCCATTTTACATATCTAGTAAATGCATCTTGATTTAAGAATTTATAGATATTTAGAAACAAGACAAAAATACTAAGAGCATTTTTTCCAGTGTATTATTTTTAATGTTTTTGAAAGAAGTCTAAAAAACAGTAATATTGTGACTGAACACAATTCAGTAAATACAAATAACTGAATAATTGAATAATGAATGTTATGTAGGCTATATAAGTAAAATATTTAGGATTTAAAACATAATTCAATGTGATTATGATTTCAAAGAGTATAGGTGAATTCAGGTGGATTGGGGCACTTTTTCCCAGTCATTTCAAAGGCAAACATTTTCTGAAACATTTGATTTTGTAAACTATTCGATACACAAAGCTTTATTGATATTTTACAATAAACACTTAATTCTTAAGTCTGCAATTATGCGTTTAATATTCACAGGTGCTAACAGAATAAACTTACTGTCACATGCCTGTCCTGTCTTGTGTGCACATGTGGGTTTTGTCATGTTGAGCATGTGCTCCTGTCATTGTCTGATCCCTCCCCCTTGTTATCTGATTATTGGTTTCATTCGCCCCACCTGTGTTCCCTGATTCCCTGCTTGATTTTGTTCCCTTTATATACTCCTTAAGTTTGTCAGTCTTTGTCGGCTCCTTGTTTTGTCTATGTCTCCCCGTTTGGTATGTGTTATATTCTATTGTTTATGCGGTTTGCCCCCTCGTGGGTGTTTTGTTTATTATTTATGTTTGTTTTTGTTAATAAATCCCCCTTATCACTGCACTTAAGTCCTCGCACCAGTTTCCTTTGTGCTAAACGTGACACTTACCTCACACAATCAACAGCTGAATCCGTTGCTCTTAGAAATAAACAGCTTTTCATCAGAGGTAAATTATTTCATGATTCTTCCTCACCGCGTCCCAAAACGATGTTGTGTTGATGTGTTTGAGTTGATGATGAGATCTGAATCTCAAAAGAACACGCGCTCCATGGCCGTGGCGCATTAGCGGAAAATAAGACACTTGCGAACGACTGACATCTCTCTCTTTTCAAACAGATTACACAAACACAGAATATTTGTTTTCGATTTGATTTAAAACCTGACATTTCAAGGTTTCTTTAGACATGTCTCATGTTTGTGTGATTAGTTTTCACTAAGTTAGAGATCATTTTCTGAAGAGAATCAGATTAGACGTCTTTGACAGAGAGGCTGCAGATCACACATCATAAATTGTTTTCTTTATTTTGCAAAAAGCACAACAATATGTTTTTGTGACTGTACACAAAAAATAATATATCCATAACAGATTATAATGATGTATAACACTTGCCTGAATGATAAAAATCGGCAGAGTTATTTGAGTCTCTTTGGCACTGATAAGAAAAAACGAGTTGATCAAGCCGCGCGACAGTCGACTCCTGGGGGTTAAATTTAAGAATAAAACTCAAAACATTGAAACAATTTAGATGACTTAAAATGTGTCAGCTTTTCTGAACTTAAAAGACAAAGAAAGTTCTAAATAATCATAAGTTAATTTGATTGAACTAATTTTTTTAATTTGAGTTGGCTTTGAGGAAAAATCCAGCAAAAGGCGCGGGTGCTTTCTTTGGGTTCAGGAGGTTAAATGCAATGTTACTCTGATGCTTTTGATTGGCTCGCTTTGAATTTGCAGTGCACCACATCCACCAATTATATCAATGGGAAATTTAATTTCATGCAGAAATCAGAAAAGTGTGCTAATATAAAAGTTGAGTCCAAAATATGTTTGCCAGTATTAAAATGCTTTCAACATATAGCTCGACGGTTTCAATGTCAAACTTGAGGAAGCATCTCCTATGATGAATGTTAATCCAGAGGAAAATGTTACTGTTCAAAGCTTGCTTTTCTATAGCTCAGGAGACACATTTGAGATTCTCATCTAAGCCTTATTTTAATCTCTATTTTGTCTAAAATGTTTCTCATATTAAAAGAACAAGTAATTGCAACAGAGAGACAAACATACTTACTTATACCACACAGCACATCATGCAGTTTGGCCTTTTCCTCAAATAATTTTTCCACCTCTTTGCTTCCATGATCTGTCTTCTGTTGAAACATGGTTCTCCATATTCTGGAATTGGATCACGCTCGATGATTACCATTACCGCAGACCACCCCCACATCCACGAACCCACTATTTGTCCAATTACCCATTATATTTTGCAAATGACCTATTGACCAAAATCACCCAGCTGGCATCCCATTGCACACGAGCACCTCAGTCTTGTGTTCAAGAGCGCCTCTAGTGTCTGTTTTTATTCTGTTGGTTTTTAACTTGCGCTCTCTGTATGTCATTCCAGGACACCCCTGTATTACCCTGTCAAATCTGGGGCCCCTGGGCCCTTTTCTGTAAAAATCCACGTGCCCATTAAACCAATGCATTTGCCACAGTGGGTTCACGGATGCATTTAAACGACTTGGGAAGGGCCGATCGACTAGGGGCGCCATTTTTATTTCGCCACGCTCCCGAGTCGCGGCGGAACAGTTTGCGTGGGCCTTCGACCTCGTTCAGGGTCAAAAGGTCAAGGGATGAACATCCACAAAGGCCTGCGCGCTTAATGGGTTGGAGGCGGGCTGCTGCTCGGAGGAGGAAGGTCGTGGCGCTTTGAGATTGGAGATTCTCACTCTCCATGACGGTCCGTCAGTCGGGGGCCCATGGAGAGTGAGAATCTCCAGGACCTTCCTGAAAGCGTGAAACTCTAGGACCTTCCTGAAAAAGCGCCCCTCCCCGCCATCAAACCATTAAAAGGCTCTTAGACTGTATGAGTGTTAAAGGCCTGAGGTCAATATTAGGTTAGAAGCTGAATTTTTTTCCCCTTTGCTCTAGGGCCAACCGCTGATATGTTGCTCAGGGCCTCCCAGGAGCCGCTGTGCAAAATCTGGGGCCCCGGGACCTTTCTGTAAAAATCCACGTGCCCATTAAACCAATGCATTTGCCACAGTGGGTTCACGGATGTGAACGGCGACTTGGGAAGGGCCGATCGACTAGTGGGGCATTTTTATTCTCGCCACGTTCCCCGAGTCGGGCGGAAAAGTTTAGTGGCCCTTCGACCTCGTTCAGGGTCAAAGGTCAAAGGGACCGACGTCCACCAAAGGCCTGCATGTTTAATGGGTTCGAGGAGGGCTCCGTTCGGAGGAAGGTTGTGGCGCCTTGAGATTTGAGATTCCGACTCTCCAGGGCCCCCAACTGAGGGACCCGAAGCACGAAACCCTGGCACGCTCCTGACAAAAGTGCCGCCATTGTACCTACTTTGACTCAAAAGGCTCTTAGACAGTATGAGTGTTATAGGCCTGAGGTCAATATTAGGGTTAGAAGCTGGAAATGGAAATTTTCCTTTGCTCTAGAGCCAGCCGCTTTCAATATGTTGCTCAGGGCCTCCCCAGGAGCCGCTGTGCAAAATCTGGGGCCTCTGGGACCTTTCTGTAAAAATCCAATGCCCTTTAACCCTTTAGGCGCCAGAGGTTTTTTCCTTAAACGCTCGATTTTGACATCTTAATTTCAAAAGGCTATATCTTAAAAGTGATAAAAGATAGAGACTTCCTGTAAATTAGAGAAATATTAAGGATGACCCAAAGTTAATGTAGGGATTACATTTTCCCATCTAATTGGCATATTATGACGTCATATGGTGGTGTCCATCATAGATTATAGAATTTTCATGAAAAGTCACATGTTTAAATGATAAAATGCAGCACTTCTTTCCCCAAAAATGTTCCCCAACTTCTGTATGCTATATTAAACAATACTGAATGCTTAGGTACATAGTAAATAGTAAACAAACTGTAAATCATTACTAATAAATGGTTGAAACAAACCGAATGCATGTTGCGGTTGGCCATTTGCAGTAGGGATTTTCCATTTACTACATACATTTGGCACTCTGATTCCATGTATGTGGCACATATATATTATATATCATGTATAATAGCCCCACGTCACACGCGTCTGCTCATGCGATCGGCCACCGCCGAGTGTGCACAGCTCGGATGGATTACTGTCATTGTGACTCCCCATCCTGCCTCCACGTTGCCCCATAACAGTCCTATGATTACTTCAACCTCGTCTAACATACCCAGTGGCAAAATCTCCACCCCAATACTGTCGCTGCGATTGCGGAGAGGCACACGGTCAGAAGACGCTTCATGGCTCGCGCTGTAAAAATCTCTCCGCGCCGCCTCGTTCCAACACCAACACACCTGCTAACTTCGAGATGAAGACTCGAGCCCAGGAAACATTGTTCCCACCGCTGACATTGGGCATAGGACCATCTACATTGGGCAAAGGATTCACCGTTTGTGCTTGGTGTAGGGCTATACTTTCACTTTCAGAATCACCGTCATCTTCTGACAGCAAATAGAAAGCAGTCCGCGAATAGAAGACCCAACACTTCATTACACTTCGGTAAGATTTATTGAAGCCAATACATAATACTAATTATAATAATAATAATCTAATGCAAATACTCACTGACGTTGACAATATTGCTCTGATAAAATGGCTCACTCGAACACGAGCTCCGCTTTTTTTGTACTGATTCAATGCGCTCTTGCTCGAAGAATTTGTATAGAAGCATGATGTTTTTTTGAGTCGGGCATGAAGTATGACATGTTTGCCATCTAGTGGAGGGGAGGTCGAACGAAATTCGATACCCTATTTGACAAAATCGGCCGTTTTATTCAGTGCCGCATCTCGTCGCGTAAACTCGACCGTGGCGCCTAGAGGGTTAATCTAATGCGTTTGCCACAGTGGGTTCGCGGATGTGTACGAACGACTTGGGAAGGGCCGATCGACTAGGGGGGGGGGGCATTTTTCTTCTTGCCACGTTCCCCCTGTCGGGCGGAGAAGTTTTGGTGCTCAGAGCTCTTTCATATACACACCTATTTGTTTTTTGTCACCTCACTCACTCCACTCTCTCACATCTTACAACACATCACACTGCAACAGGTTCCTGACAAGTTCCTCAATTTTATTTCGCATCAATTTATTCTGTGTTTTTTTGTTTTTTCATTATGGTTTACGAGGACTGCCCGATCTGCTACCGTGGCTACCACCAACTCAGCCAGCACCTGACCCTCACCCACAATGTGAGGAACAAGGTGGAGCGGAAGCTCCTCCTCTCCCTTCAATCCGGCCAGGTGGACGTCCGGAGGGGCACTTCCCCCGTGGTGGCTGTGGAAAGTCCTCCACCAGAATGGACCGGCACCTCATGGCTCACACAGAGCTCACGGTGGGAGCTCGGTGAGAGGTCCTGCAGGCCCTCAAGCGGAAGAAGGTGATCCGCGACCTCGCCGAGCTCCGATTCAGCAGCCCGACGGTGCCGATGTCCTCCTCCATCGACCTCTTGGAGGGTGGGGACCTGGAGGACCCCACTGTCCCTCCGGATGAGGAGGGGGAGGAGCAGCAGGGGACCCCCACCTGCCTCAGGCTCCGGGACAAGGTGGCGGACTACAGGACGCAGGTAGACACGCTGACCGAGTCCCTGAGGCAGGTGACGAGGAAGTGCCGGCTCCTGTAGAGGCGTGCGCGGGCCACCCCCTCCTCCCAAGTCAGACGGGTGACCGGCCAGCTCCTCTCAGCCCTGCGCTCCCCGTGAAGGCCGAGGTGGAGCCGGCGGCGAGCCCTGTGCCGGGCCCCCTGATGAACCGGCCTGCCAGCCGTCGCAGACCAGGAGGAGCACCCGTTCCCGGACCACGTGGCAGCTATGAGTGAGTACCGCCCTCTTCCAAATATATTTGCTTCTAAAGCATATAAATAAATATATATATATATGTGTGAGTATATATGTATGTATGATTTATAAAAATGTTTTTAAAAATTGTATTTGCACTGAAACGACTCAAAAGTTAGATAAATGTGTTGCTTCTCCCTAACCCGCTGGTCTTGTGTGTGTTTGGTTTGCAGACACCCTTCTCGAGGAGTACAGGGGCCACCAGCTGGGCGCCGACCGGGGCGAGGCTCCAAACAATGTCTCCTCCAAGCTGTTCAGGATCCGCCATTTCCTGGGCTACATGGCGGCGGGGGAGTCTGATTTAGGAACCTTTGTGTTCCTAAATCAGACGGCGAGGATGCGATCTTGGCTCGCCTCCCTGAATAGGGCCAAGATCGCGGAGCCGACTGTGCACCATTACCTAATGAATGTTGCACAGTTTCTCTCATACATTTCAGAGACCCCGCCGCCCACATGTAGGCTCTCCAGGAAAGTAATGGTGGGCCTGAACAGGGAGATAAAGACCATGATCCGGTCTGTGAGGCGGAGTGTGGTCGTCCACGAGGTCAGGGTGAAGGAGGCCAAAGAGAGCCGCCTGATCTCAAAGGCCACACTCCGCCGGTGCGTCGCCTTGGCCAAGGACGCCATCCCCAATGTCCTGTGTAAGTATTTGCCTCCTCTCACCTTTCTGACTCTCTCTCACACACACACACACACACACACACACACACACACACACACACACACACACACACACACACACACACACACACACACACACACACACACACACAAACACACACAGGTTGTTAGATGCTGAATGACATTTTGGTCCACAGTATTTAGGTGATCCTGTGCAGAGGTGGACTGGCCTGTGTTGGACTCGGCATCAATTCCTCGAGTCCGCGTGTTCGTTGAATGAGGAGAGCAGGAACAAAATATAATTTAACTGTTTTAATGAATAAGTAAGTCAGATGAAGATAGCATTACAGAGCTCTGGGTCACAACTGTCCCTGATTTACACAATCCTATGCAAGGTTTGTTCAGGCAGTCTGCGACAAACTTGCCTTTCCCTGACCCAATATTTATACACAAAAAATACATAAGTTGTCTTTCTTTGGGAGTCAGATGATTTTCTGGTCAGCTGTGCTTCGTTCGCAACATCACCCCTCCAATTTCCTGGACAAAAGACTGCTTCTTTGTTAACACATACACAAGCACTCTAAGAGCACAGCAAAATGCATAGCAAAACACTTTCTCATATGGATCTGTTATACCTACCACAACCTCTGGCTGTTGCTCTGGTGACTCTTATGTCCAACAGAAAGTACACATAGTCTTAAAGCAAAATCATTTCATAAGCTAACATTATCTTAAATTTACTATTGTTAATAATTAATTTCTACAAGCGTTGTTAGCAATAATGCACAAACAAATATTTTATTCTCCACACCTGCTTGAGGTAGGAATGGAAGGGTGTAGAATCTTTCTGCAGCTGCATCTCTTTTTTTCATGTACTTCTTTGTTGCCTTCTTGGTATCCACCCTTTTGTCAGCTGTTCCAGTGAAGTCTACTGTAGCTTTGTAGAACTTATTGTCAGACCATCTTGCAAGTACTTCTTCTCCTGGTGTCAGGTCTCTAAAGCAAGCGATGGGTTTATCATCTTTGTTTAGTATATCACAGATATTACATTTTTTTGCTGTGTATCCATCTTCAAAGGTCAAAAATACAAAAAGTCCTGAAAATTAACACAAAGTAAACAAAAAGGAGATTGTGAGTAAATCAATGCAGGCTAAAAATCAATCTTACCTAAACATGCTAATATATCTCTTTTTTTCTTATTTCTAACCCTCTTAGCAAAGCAACAAAATTACCTCTTCACTTTAGCATTCAACTAGGATTAACTTTATTCTTTTAGCACTTTCAAATTTATTTGCTCCTGCAACTCTTTGATTTATGCACTCTCTATTCTATTTTTTCAATGTTTTTAATCCCTTTCATTATTGAATTATCACATTTTATTTGTTTATTTATTTATTTAATTTACACATTGTCTATGAAGAGTATGCAGGAATACTTTTTTGTAAAGAACTTTGAACTGCAATTCCTGTACAAATTATTTTATCCCTTAAATTTTGAGATGATTCACAAAATTCAGTCACTAAAATGTACAAATATGTTTCACTCCTTTTTCACGACATTCCATAAAAAATTCCTGTAGGCTAAAATTCAATATGTGTGCCTCAAGCTACCAATATACAGTATTTATAAAAATTCCAGTAATAAGAGACCAAATACTGACACATATTTTGGTTAGTAAAGTGTCCAAAGTACGTTAAAAATAACCACTTAAACCAGTTTTAATACTTAACAAAATTAGCTAAGCCGTAGTATAGTAAAGTAACTCAATTAACATTACCATCTTGGTTATCTCTGGGGGAGCTGGGATCTGGTTCATACAAACTCATCTTTTTCGGAGGGTTTCGCGCTCTTCTGGGCAGATTTGTATTAGTTCCTTATGCACTCATTCTGTAAAATAAACAATAATACAACACATTTAATGTAATTATTGGGGTCTCACTGCACGAGATCCAAATTTTCCAATCATACACAATTTATGTAACCTCAAGAATGTATAGCTACAAAACACGACAAGTTTCTTCAGAGAGTATCAGAACCCGCACACACTCGCCATCTAAAATGCCCAAATTCTATTTTTAAAAAAACATGTTGCTTACCTTCTTTTGAGTCCTGCAACTGTTTTTTCCTCCATTCCCGCTGCTTGTGTTTTATTTGTAATTTAAGGTTTTTGATCAACCACAGGTTATTTTCCCCACATTTACAACTCACGCTGGAGGAGAAAGGTGAAGAGCCAGCAAAATACTTGCAAAAGATACAGAAGAAAGGTTGGGAAATTTACATTTTATTGTTTTTATATTGTCATCTGCAGTGATTGATTATAAGCACATTCACCCAAGTTCTGTATTTACGTACGATTTGAGGTGTTGGTACTTAACTTGCCACTTGATATTTCAACTCCACTACATTTTAGGGAAAAATTATATTTTAATGTTTACTACACTACATTTATCTGATAACTACCGGTATAGTTTCCATTTGCTTTACAGATTACATGAAGCTTCAGAGTCAAAACAGCACATTTTTAGATTAATTTACATAAATTACTTAACTGGTTCAGGTCAATAACAAATCTGATAATTGGCCAGGACATAATCAACCAACCCATACATGTAAATATTATGTAATTTACTTACACCTTTGAAACTGAAGTACATTTACTGTGATATCATATACTTTAATACTTCTTCTAAAATCTTTTTCATGTGGGTAACTAGCTTTTACCAAAGTCATATTTTAACAACTTCCTTTTACTGAAGTGTGACTTTCAGGTAATTTATTTTTAAAAAAAAACACTTAGCTGCTATGTTCTTTACTCAGCTACATTTCATCAGCTCCATTGGTTCTGACAATGTTCCTCAATAATTTTATATAGCAATAAAATATTTGTTTGAAATGACAGTCTGTTAAGATCACCTTTATATGTGGAATTAGCAAAATATTAAGAACATGTCTGACTGTAGTGTTCAACAGCACTACAAAGTACAGTTTTCAAAATGGCCATCCAAGTTAATCACCTCTTTTAAACAGATCCAATAAAATGTTAATATTATAATACCATGAGGGGAGAATTTATAGCAGGTATAAATACTGTAGCATTTCCTACAGTATATACTGCATTGCTGTAACCTAGGTATGCCTTAAAAATTTGCATGTGAGTGTTAAATATGCTTAATGTATTATCATTCTCGGTTTTCTGCAGGACACACAAGGACAGGAAAATAGAGGTAAAACATGTGCAAATATGTAAAACAACTAACTCCATTTACTTCAGTCTCCAAGATGGCATGTAGTTGATTTATTCTGTGGAAATCGCATGCTGCAAAGCTTTAGATTTTGATCGACTGGAGCCTTAATTCAAATAAAAGTTAATGTGTCCAATAAAACACTGTTACTGAAGTGAGACCTTCAAACCTCACTTGGGTTGTCAAGGGTTTACTGACAGCTCAGGTGATTATTAAAACACTTTAATAGTCTAGTAATTAGTAATGTGTTTAGCATAAGTATAATGAAAAATAAACATGTTGAGACTAGTAAGCCATACTTCACCAATCAAGTAAAAGCAAATTAATCAGTTGATTTTTTTTTCTAGAAGCAACAAAGTGGAGGTCAGATGATTGCAGCACCGAGCAAGTGACCAGATCTGCTAATTTGGAAGACTCTTCAAACACAAATGTGTGTAACATGCATTATCGCCAACCATTCATCCCAGTGCTATGGACACAAGTGAGATGCATCACTCTGGTCTTAATGTTGAATCAGAGCCTGAACAGCCTATTTACATGGACACATTTCCTGAGCACCTACCTGAATTTGTTGAAGAAGGGACTTTAGATGACAATGTGTTATTTGATGAAGGCTTTTCAATTGATGATGACCTATCATTTGAAGACTGTTTAGAGCTTAACCAAGAGGAGGGAACATAACTTGAAAGCTCTACAAACACTGTAAATCATCCACTGTACAGAAATGCACCAATTTCTGTTGCAGAGAGTCTTCTCCTCATAATGACTTTTGCAAACAGACACAAAATAACAGGAAAAGCTCTCAGTGATTTGCTTACATTAATATCTCAGCACTGCCCCTCTGATACACAGACTGGGTTTTTTGACGATCCCTCCTCTCTGCTTTTGCACAAATATTGTAGCTCATTCTTCATGATTGTTGAGAGAAACCCAGTGTAAAACCTGTGAAGCCAATTTGTTGATGGAGGGGTCAACCTCCTATTTCATTGAGGTTCCCATTGAAGCACAACTGAAGAGATTGTTTGCTCAGGAAGGTTTTGAAGAAAAACTTAAGTTCAGGTTTAATAGACATAAAAAGTGTCATGACAGTATTGAAGAAATATATGACGGAAAAACATGATCAGAAATGTACTACTTGCAATGGGCCTCTCAGTGATTCCAGAAACATTTCATTAATGTGGAACACAGACGGTATGCCTATTTTTAAGTCTTCAAAGTTTTCTGTTTGGCCTTTTTATTGTGTCATAAACAAGTTAAATTTTGTTGAACGCACGAAACGAGAAAACATGATATTTGAAAGAGAAGGAATTTCTCTTCAGTTTTCAGGAGCTCAAGAACCTTTCATTTGCAAAGCCTTTACCATTGCAGGAACCTGTGATTTGCCTGCAAAAGCTTTGGTACTTAATACTGTTCAATTCAATGGACATTTTGGGTGTCTAAAGTGTGAACAGCCAGGTCAAACAGTGAAGACTGGAGAGAGAGGTCATGTCCATGCCTTTCCTGTCCAGAAGACAGATCCAAAAGGCCCGCCTCGTACTCACAAGGGGTTTGTAGATTATGCTAAGATGGCCTATGATTCCAACAGTGTTGTTCGTGGGGTGAAGGGACCGACGTTTCTCAGCAGACTAACAAGCTATGATTTGGTCTTGGGCACAGGTATAGACTACATGCATTCTGTACTACTGGGAGTAATGCGTCTTTTGATGTTTTTGTGCTTTTCCACAGAGATGTGCATTCAGTATGGTCAGATCAATCAAAGAAGTTGACAAACGTCTGAAAGAAACAAGGCCACCATTTAATGATTCGATTCCCTCGTTCTGTGTCTTCTCACAGGATGTTCTTTAAAGCATCTGAGTATCGGTCCATTTTGTTGTTTTTCGGGCCAGTTGTATTCGGGCATTCTTGCAGGACTGTACTACGACCATTTCCAGCTCCTTAGTGAAGCAATCTTTATTCTTCTGATGGAGTCAATAACCCTGCTCAAATAGATCATGCTGAGAAACTACTCTGGAATTTCTGTTCTCAAATGAGTGGACTCTATGGTGAGCGATACATGACAGCCAGTTTGCTCTTACTTGATCATTTAGCTGATAGCGTGAGAGCTCTTGGACCTCTGTGGCCACACTCTTGCTTTCACTTTGAAGACTAAAATGGGTATTTGCTCCGTCTTATACATGGAACCCAGAATATACCTGCCCAAATGGTAAATGCTGTAAAGACTACACAATCTCTCCCTAGCATCACACAAAACATAAAGCTGAACATAGTAACTACTGAGTTTTTGGCCAGAATGACAAATAGCAATAGTTATCAACCAAGTAATGTTGTCAATATTGTGGCCATGTTAGGGGCATCATTCAATAGATATTTTTCTTCTGGAACAGTTTCTTGGTCAGGCTTTACATAGTGATGTCGTCAAGGCATATAACAGAGCTCAAATAGGGAAAATAATTTACACTTCCCAGCAGTATGTCAAAACCAAAAGATGAAACAATTACAGTGTTATTTTGTGATGGTGCGAGATCAAATATGGACAGATTAAATTATTGTGTTCCTACAAAGAACCCAATGAAGGTCAGAATGAGATAAAACTTGCATTTTTGAATGAATCTGCAGTTGCAAGCATAAATCTTCTACAAGATACTTTGACAGGTGGAAGGTGTTTCCATATTGTTAGCCTCCTGGAAGTTCCTGTGAGAAAGACAGTGGTAGGACTTGAAAGTATTTTGGGCAAGTTGATGTTCATTGATTTGTCCTCGACGCCTGGTATTGTGTTTGCTGCACATTTCCCTAACAAACTTGAAAGGGACTAAAGGTATTATAAAGTCAAAGATATGATCTTATTTTGAACAGAAGAGCCCATGATTTTTCCAGCTATTTGAAAATCCTTACTGAAAATGTAAAATATGTTGATGGACAAATAGTTTATACTGTGATGCCATCTCAACTGTTTTATTTGGGCAAATCTATTGTCATACATAAAGGTCACTTTGGGGCTAACATGAGAAGACGCATACATCTGAATATACAACATTAAATGTATTAATGATATGAGTTTTTGGCAGTTCAACTTTGATACATCTGAAATGCTGAAATTGTAATTTCTTTGCTCAATAAATTAGTTTTTATTTTACAATGTGTTTTGTGTGGTTACTAAAATTATTTTACTGAATTACATGCAGTGAAATATTTCAAATCATTTATAGAAAATAATATAAAAGAAGAGGGTCTTTGCAGCCTAAAATAAAAGATTTACAATTCATTTATTCATACATACAGTAATACATTATATTTAAAAAATAATATGGATTATATCATATATATGAAACAACCCAGACAGTGATCCAAGTCTGAGAATTCAATGAGCACTTGCTCTATCTGAGTTAAGCATGAGATGCATGGATTGAAGCTGGGATGGGAGTATATTGAGTTCATGGAGAGAACTCTCTGATTTCTCTGTCTGAGATCACAAAGACACACAGAAGTTGAGAAACTCTGAGCATTATATTAGAGCTTGTTGAGTTCTCTTCTGAAACTTAAAAGGAGACTAAATTGAGATTTAGTGCATCTTATTGCTCCAGAGAAAAGCCTGAGACACAGGAGAAATAAACCTTTGTCGCAGTTTGGTGTCATATGGATCTCAAAGTTGTCTAGGAGAAATTAGTGAAACATTTTGGACATCTCTTTTCAGATTTTCTTTTCCTCTGGGAACTCTCTATTATTTTGTCCCGTTTTGATTTGTAAAACAGAGCTATTTAACTACACTGAAAAAATGGGAAAATGCTAGTTGTCTGATTTACTCAATCATATTAATTACATAACAAAATCGTGTTTCTCTTCTAAACCCGTTTTCTTTGTTTAAAGGTAGGGTAGGTAAGAATTATCTAAAACACTTTTGTCCAAATGTGTTTAAACTTTCTTTATATGTCAATACATAATTAAAATGTAAGTACTCTGAAAAACAGAGTATACAAATCGAGTGACTCTAGACTTTTTAATCTGCAATAAACACCGCTCATTATTTTCGTTCGGGACGATTCAAGTGATTGGCTTGTGCGACTGTCACTCTCTCTCGCTACCATGGCGACCACCCCTTTTGCTACAGGATCTGCCCTCATGCGCGCACCCGTTTGATTAGTGAAGTTCAAGGGGCACGAAACCTAGGAAGAGAAAAACAATGGCAGAGAAAGAGCATTCAAATGCACAGTGCCGGGTTTTGCAGTCATCAAAGGCAAACAATGCAAAAAAAGGAAGACGGTACAAGAAAAGGCAATGCACAAAAAGTCTTTTATAGCTAACATAACATTGTATCAAAAACATGTATCAATGCTACCCATTTTTAGCTTTGCCTTATAAATATAACTAGCTCGTTACCGAATCAAACAAAAATACATTTTAAACTTAACCAGATTCGGTATTAGCTTGATAGTGTGAGTACTAAAAGACATCGTATTTGTTTATATTCATACTGATAAAGTGAGATGTTTTATGACATGTGATTCTGACATGATGTCACTACATGCACTCCGGTCTCAGGTGAATAATGCTCTTCCAGCTGAGCGGTCTCAGGTGAATAATGCTCTTAAAGCTGAGCGGTCTCAGGTGAATAATGCTCTTCCAGCTGATTGGTCTCAGGTGAATAATGCTCTTCCAGCTGAGCGGTCTCAGGTGAATAATGCTCTTCCAGATGAGCGGTCTCAGGTGAATAATGCTCTTCCAGCTGATTGGTCTCAGGTGAATAATGCTCTTCCAGCTGAGCGGTCTCAGGTGAATAATGCTCTTCCAGATGAGCGGTCTCAGGTGAATAATGCTCTTCCAGCTGATTGGTCTCAGGTGAATAATGCTCTTCCAGATGAGCGGTCTCAGGTGAATAATGCTCTTCCAGCTGAGCGGTCTCAGGTGAATAATGCTCTTCCAGCTGAGCGGTCTCAGGTGAATAGGTCTCAGGTGAATAATGCTCTTCCAGCTGATTGGTCTCAGGTGAATAATGCTCTTCCAGCTGAGCGGTCTCAGGTGAATAATGCTCTTCCAGCTGAGCGGTCTCAGGTGAATAATGCTCTTCCAGCTGATTGGTCTCAGGTGAATAATGCTCTTCCAGCTGATTGGTCTCAGGTGAATAATGCTCTTCCAGCTGATTGGTCTCAGGTGAATAATGCTCTTCCAGATGAGCGGTCTCAGGTGAATAATGCTCTTCCAGCTGATTGCGGTCTCAGGTGAATAATGCTCTTCCAGCTGATTGGTCTCAGGTGAATAATGCTCTTCCAGCTGAGCGGTCTCAGGTGAATAATGCTCTTCCAGATGAGCGGTCTCAGGTGAATAATGCTCTTCCAGCTGATTGGTCTCAGGTGAATAATGCTCTTCCAGCTGATTGGTCTCAGGTGAATAATGCTCTTCCAGCTGATTGGTCTCAGGTGAATAATGCTCTTCCAGCTGATTGGTCTCAGGTGAATAATGCTCTTCCAGCTGATTGGTCTCAGGTGAATAATGCTCTTCCAGCTGATTGGTCTCAGGTGAATAATGCTCTTCCAGATGATTGGTCTCAGGTGAATAATGCTCTTCCAGCTGATTGGTCTCAGGTGAATAATGCTCTTCCAGCTGATTGGTCTCAGGTGAATAATGCTCTTAAAGCTGAGCGGTCTCAGGTGAATAATGCTCTTCCAGCTGATTGGTCTCAGGTGAATAATGCTCTTCCAGCTGAGCGGTCTCAGGTGAATAATGCTCTTCCAGCTGATTGGTCTCAGGTGAATAATGCTCTTCCAGCTGATTGGTCTCAGGTGAATAATGCTCTTCCAGCTGATTGGTCTCAGGTGAATAATGCTCTTCCAGCTGAGCGGTCTCAGGTGAATAGGTCTCAGGTGAATAATGCTCTTCCAGCTGAGCGGTCTCAGGTGAATAGGTCTCAGGTGAATAATGCTCTTCCAGCTGAGCGGTCTCAGGTGAATAATGCTCTTCCAGCTGAGCGGTCTCAGGTGAATAATGCTCTTCCAGCTGAGCGGTCTCAGGTGAATAATGCTCTTCCAGATGAGCGGTCTCAGGTGAATAAAGCTCTTCCAGATGAGCGGTCTCAGGTGAATAAAGCTCTTCCAGATGAGCGGTCTCAGGTGAATAAAGCTCTTCCAGCTGAGCGGTCTCAGGTGAATAAAGCTCTTCCAGATGAGCGGTCTCAGGTGAATAATGCTCTTCCAGCTGAGCGGTCTCAAGTGAATAATGCTCTTCCAGCTGAGCGGTCTCAGGTGAATAATGCTCTTCCAGCTGAGCGGTCTCAAGTGAATAATGCTCTTCCAGATGAGCGGTCTCAGGTGAATAATGCTCTTCCAGCTGAGCGGTCTCAGGTGAATAATGCTCTTCCAGATGAGCGGTCTCAGGTGAATAATGCTCTTCCAGATGAGCGGTCTCAGGTGAATAATGCTCTTCCAGATGAGCGGTCTCAGGTGAATAATGCTCTTCCAGCTGATTGGTCTCAGGTGAATAATGCTCTTCCAGCTGAGCGGTCTCAGGTGAATAATGCTCTTCCAGATGAGCGGTCTCAGGTGAATAATGCTCTTCCAGATGAGCGGTCTCAGGTGAATAAAGCTCTTCCAGATGAGCGGTCTCAGGTGAATAAAGCTCTTCCAGATGAGCGGTCTCAGGTGAATAAAGCTCTTCCAGCTGAGCGGTCTCAGGTGAATAAAGCTCTTCCAGATGAGCGGTCTCAGGTGAATAATGCTCTTCCAGCTGAGCGGTCTCAGGTGAATAAAGCTCTTCCAGATGAGCGGTCTCAGGTGAATAATGCTCTTCCAGATGAGCGGTCTCAGGTGAATAATGCTCTTCCAGCTGATTGGTCTCAGGTGAATAATGCTCTTCCAGCGGAGCGGTCTCAGGTGAATAATGCTCTTCCAGATGAGCGGTCTCAGGTGAATAATGCTCTTCCAGCTGATTGGTCTCAGGTGAATAATGCTCTTCCAGATGGCGGTCTCAGGTGAATAATGCTCTTCCAGATGAGCGGTCTCAGGTGAATAATGCTCTTCCAGCTGAGCGGTCTCAGGTGAATAAAGCTCTTCCAGCTGAGCGGTCTCAGGTGAATAAAGCTCTTCCAGATGAGCGGTCTCAGGTGAATAATGCTCTTCCAGATGATTGGTCTCAGGTGAATAATGCTCTTCCAGATGAGCGGTCTCAGGTGAATAATGCTCTTCCAGATGAGCGGTCTCAGGTGAATAATGCTCTTCCAGCTGAGCGGTCTCAGGTGAATAATGCTCTTCCAGCTGATTGGTCTCAGGTGAATAATGCTCTTCCAGATGAGCGGTCTCAGGTGAATAATGCTCTTCCAGATGAGCGGTCTCAGGTGAATAATGCTCTTCCAGCTGAGCGGTCTCAGGTGAATAATGCTCTTCCAGATGAGCGGTCTCAGGTGAATAATGCTCTTCCAGCTGATTGGTCTCAGGTGAATAATGCTCTTCCAGCTGAGCGGTCTCAGGTGAATAATGCTCTTCCAGCTGAGCGGTCTCAGGTGAATAATGCTCTTCAAGCTGATTGGTCTCAGGTGAATAAAGCTCTTCCAGATGAGCGGTCTCAGGTGAATAATGCTCTTCCAGATGAGCAGTCTCAGGTGAATAATGCTCTTCCAGATGAGCGGTCTCAGGTGAATAATGCTCTTCCAGATGAGCGGTCTCAGGTGAATAATGCTCTTCCAGATGATTGGTCTCAGGTGAATAATGCTCTTCCAGATGAGCGGTCTCAGGTGAATAATGCTCTTCCAGCTGAGCGGTCTCAGGTGAATAATGCTCTTCCAGCTGATTGGTCTCAGGTGAATAATGCTCTTCCAGCTGATTGGTCTCAGGTGAATAATGCTCTTCCAGATGAGCGGTCTCAGGTGAATAATGCTCTTCCAGCTGATTGGTCTCAGGTGAATAATGCTCTTCCAGCTGATTGGTTTCAGGTGAATAATGCTCTTCCAGCTGATTGGTCTCAGGTGAATAATGCTCTTCCAGCTGAGCGGTCTCAGGTGAATAATGCTCTTCCAGCTGATTGGTCTCAGGTGAATAATGCTCTTCCAGCTGATTGGTCTCAGGTGAATAATGCTCTTCCAGCTGATTGGTCTCAGGTGAATAATGCTCTTTCAGCTGAGCGGTCTCAGGTGAATAATGCTCTTCCAGATGAGCGGTCTCAGGTGAAAAATGCTCTTCCAGATGAGCGGTCTCAGGTGAATAATGCTCTTCCAGCTGAGCGGTCTCAGGTGAATAATGCTCTTCCAGCTGAGCGGTCTCAGGTGAATAATGCTCTTCCAGCTGATTGGTCTCAGGTGAATAATGCTCTTCCAGATGAGCGGTCTCAGGTGAATAATGCTCTTCCAGCTGAGCGGTCTCAGGTGAATAATGCTCTTCCAGATGAGCGGTCTCAGGTGAATAATGCTCTTCCAGCTGAGCGGTCTCAGGTGAATAATGCTCTTCCAGATGAGCGGTCTCAGGTGAATAATGCTCTTCCAGCTGAGCGGTCTCAGGTGAATAATGCTCTTCCAGCTGATTGGTTTCAGGTGAATAATGCTCTTCCAGCTGATTGGTCTCAGGTGAATAGGTCTCAGGTGAATAATGCTCTTCCAGCTGATTGGTCTCAGGTGAATAGGTCTCAGGTGAATAATGCTCTTCCAGCTGATTGGTCTCAGGTGAATAGGTCTCAGGTGAATAATGCTCTTCCAGCTGATTGGTCTCAGGTGAATAGGTCTCAGGTGAATAATGCTCTTCCAGCTGATTGGTCTCAGGTGAATAATGCTCTTCCAGCTGATTGGTCTCAGGTGAATAATGCTCTTCCAGCTGATTGGTCTCAGGTGAATAGGTCTCAGGTGAATAATGCTCTTCCAGCTGATTGGTTTCAGGTGAATAATGCTCTTCCAGCTGATTGGTTTCAGGTGAATAATGCTCTTCCAGCTGATTGGTCTCAGGTGAATAGGTCTCAGGTGAATAATGCTCTTCCAGCTGATTGGTCTCAGGTGAATAATGCTCTTCCAGCTGATTGGTCTCAGGTGAATAGGTCTCAGGTGAATAATGCTCTTCCAGCTGATTGGTCTCAGGTGAATAATGCTCTTCCAGATGATTGGTCTCAGGTGAATAGGTCTCAGGTGAATAATGCTCTTCCAGCTGAGCGGTCTCAGGTGAATAATGCTCTTCCAGCTGATTGGTCTCAGGTGAATAGGTCTCAGGTGAATAATGCTCTTCCAGCTGATTGGTCTCAGGTGAATAATGCTCTTCCAGCTGAGCGGTCTCAGGTGAATAATGCTCTTCCAGATGATTGGTCTCAGGTGAATAATGCTCTTCCAGATGAGCGGTCTCAGGTGAATAATGCTCTTCCAGATGAGCGGTCTCAGGTGAATAATGCTCTTCCAGATGAGCGGTCTCAGGTGAATAATGCTCTTCCAGATGATTGGTCTCAGGTGAATAATGCTCTTCCAGATGAGCGGTCTCAGGTGAATAATGCTCTTCCAGCTGAGCGGTCTCAGGTGAATAATGCTCTTCCAGCTGATTGGTCTCAGGTGAATAATGCTCTTCCAGCTGATTGGTTTCAGGTGAATAATGCTCTTCCAGCTGATTGGTCTCAGGTGAATAGGTCTCAGGTGAATAATGCTCTTCCAGCTGAGCGGTCTCAGGTGAATAATGCTCTTCCAGCTGATTGGTCTCCGTGAATAATGCTCTTCCAGCTGATTGGTCTCAGGTGAATAGGTCTCAGGTGAATAATGCTCTTCCAGCTGATTGGTCTCAGGTGAATAGGTCTCAGGTGAATAATGCTCTTCCAGCTGAGCGGTCTCAGGTGAATAGGTCTCAGGTGAATAATGCTCTTCCAGCTGAGCGGTCTCAGGTGAATAGGTCTCAGGTGAATAATGCTCTTCCAGCTGAGCGGTCTCAGGTGAATAGGTCTCAGGTGAATAATGCTCTTCCAGCTGAGCGGTCTCAGGTGAATAATGCTCTTCCAGATGAGCGGTCTCAGGTGAATAATGCTCTTCCAGCTGAGCGGTCTCAGGTGAATAATGCTCTTCCAGCTGATTGGTCTCAGGTGAATAATGCTCTTCCAGCTGATTGGTCTCAGGTGAATAATGCTCTTCCAGCTGAGCGGTCTCAGGTGAATAATGCTCTTCCAGCTGATTGGTCTCAGGTGAATAATGCTCTTCCAGATGAGCGGTCTCAGGTGAATAATGCTCTTCCAGATGATTGGTCTCAGGTGAATAATGCTCTTCCAGATGAGCGGTCTCAGGTGAATAATGCTCTTCCAGATGAGCGGTCTCAGGTGAATAATGCTCTTCCAGATGATTGGTCTCAGGTGAATAATGCTCTTCCAGATGAGCGGTCTCAGGTGAATAATGCTCTTCCAGCTGAGCGGTCTCAGGTGAATAATGCTCTTCCAGCTGATTGGTCTCCGTGAATAATGCTCTTCCAGCTGATTGGTTTCAGGTGAATAATGCTCTTCCAGCTGATTGGTCTCAGGTGAATAGGTCTCAGGTGAATAATGCTCTTCCAGCTGAGCGGTCTCAGGTGAATAATGCTCTTCCAGCTGATTGGTCTCGTGAATAATGCTCTTCCAGCTGATTGGTCTCAGGTGAATAGGTCTCAGGTGAATAATGCTCTTCCAGCTGATTGGTCTCAGGTGAATAGGTCTCAGGTGAATAATGCTCTTCCAGCTGAGCGGTCTCAGGTGAATAGGTCTCAGGTGAATAATGCTCTTCCAGCTGAGCGGTCTCAGGTGAATAGGTCTCAGGTGAATAATGCTCTTCCAGCTGAGCGGTCTCAGGTGAATAGGTCTCAGGTGAATAATGCTCTTCCAGCTGAGCGGTCTCAGGTGAATAATGCTCTTCCAGATGAGCGGTCTCAGGTGAATAATGCTCTTCCAGCTGAGCGGTCTCAGGTGAATAATGCTCTTCCAGCTGATTGGTCTCAGGTGAATAATGCTCTTCCAGCTGATTGGTCTCAGGTGAATAATGCTCTTCCAGATGAGCGGTCTCAGGTGAATAATGCTCTTCCAGATGAGCGGTCTCAGGTGAATAATGCTCTTCCAGCTGAGCGGTCTCAGGTGAATAATGCTCTTCCAGCTGATTGGTCTCAGGTGAATAATGCTCTTCCAGCTGATTGGTCGGCGGAGCGCGTTCATGTGTTTTGGGGGCGTGGCTTTGGAAAGAGCCCAGAAGGGAGAAGGTGGAGGGAATGGAAATAATGAGTCGTGAGAGGTCTACAGACACTCTTTTTCTAGAGTACTTACATTTTAATTATGTATTGATATTAGGGCTGGGCGATATATTGAATATTAGCGTTAATATCGCAATAATCTTGACGACGATGCAAAATTTTAAAATATCGTGAATATCGAATATTTCAGATTCAACATGCATACTTTCCCAAACAACATTACCAGATAACTCAGAGCTCTGTGTCCACCGTTCACTAAACACTGGAAGCAGGAGAGTTGAATATATACGCAGCGCATGACAAAGAAAGCAACAGAAACATGCGCGCGTGAGAGGAATAACAGCACGGCGCGGGACTCTGACCTGAAGCGCACACGCCTTTCAGACAACATGCGGTCGGGATTCAGCTCATTCATGGATTATTGGGTTTCAAACAGATGTAAAGATGCACATCCTGTCGAGTGTTAAACACAGTAGTGTGTGTCTTTAGTGAACGCACACAGAGCTGAGTGAGGAATCGTGTGTTAGTGTATTGGGTCCGTGCAGCTCTTAAAGGGCCGGAGCTCATATTCTGTGTGATTTAATGTTCATCAAACAAGAACGAAAAACAGAAAACCACCCCATGCTCGGCTAAACAACTTTAAGATTCAGTGTAACCTATAGTTCATTTATAGAGTGAAGACTGAGCAGTTTTTTAAATATATATTTGATTTTTGATTTATTTCTTGACTTGCTGCTGTTAAATAAACCCACTGTAGCTGAAAATAAAGCACTGTTTTTGTCACATTGTTTGTAATTTGAATGTTTTGCTTATAAAAAAATAAAATTAAAGTACGATTAGTAAAAGTACATTTAAAAAAATATTAAATTACTCGTATCATGATTTAAGATTTTGGTCATCCCGACCCGTTTTTTTTTTTCTATTTAATTTGGGTTTATCTAAATAGTTTTTGTTGTTTTTTTGGGGGCAAAATAAAATATTTTTATTTATTTAAAAGCAATTGCAAACATATCGAGATATATATTGAATATAAAAATGTTGAAAATATCGAGATATAATTTTTATTATTGATATATAAAGAAAGTTTAAACAAATTTGGAGAAGTTTTTTAACCAATTCTTACCTACCCTACCTTTTAAGATTAATGTTATTTTCTCAAATGCAGGCTTTACTAGATTTGCTTATGTAGGGCAAACGTGATTAAATAAAGATTATACAACATCAGTTAATCATGGTTCCTGATGCAAAAATACGTTTTATTTTCTGCTTCTACAGAAATCATGAAATAGTGTGATTTTAATTAAGTTAAAAACATTGTGGCGAAGATCTCGCAATCCCACCAACCCGATCAAAGCGCACGGACAACCGTAGTGGAACAGGAAGATGCGGCTGTCGCTGAAGTTGCTCATCAAAGACAACGATTTTGAGGACAGAGAAATCGCTTCTATTACATTTGTTTTTATAAGAACACTTGTGCTGAGGTAAAGTCAGTGCTTTGGGTCTGTATTTCACTATAATTGCTTCAAGTTTACTTGAAATGTTGAGAGGTTTGTTGTACTAACGTGGATATCGTTTAGCAGTTCTGTAGTCAAAAAAAAAAAAGATGTGTATATATTACAGTTTTGTCTATTCCTCGAAATGGTTTGATACGACGTGTTAATGTGCGATATAAAGTGTCATTACGAGATATAATATTTGTTTGTTATATAATTTATTATACAATTAAAATGACATATAAAATGATTATTAATGACAGTCTATAAGACAGGTCTGAACACTGCACTGCATAACTAGTCATTGATGAAAATAAAAAGCAGATATATCAAACACTGACTTGAACTTTTTGAACATGAACTATTGATATTTTTATTTATTTTCATTAATGTATTTTTCTATTGAAGTTAATCATTTTTTATCCTTTACTCACAGGTCCCTTTTACATTGCAACTGTTTGTGTTTTCAAGGCTTTTTTGTTGGTAAGTATTGTACCAAAAAAACATTCATGGACTTTGGAAGTCTCACTGAAATCGAAAACATTGCTCTCACACAGTTGCTTTTTAAACCTGAAGTTAGGGATGCAACAGTTAGTCCACGGTTCAATACATACCTCGGTTTCTAACCACGGTTTTCGGTTCGGTTCGGTTCTGATGGCTTGTCATATACATTTTTTGGTTTTCTATTCTTAGGCGATAGGAACAGCAAGGTCAAAGAGAAAAAATAGTACTTTCTTTATTTTACTTAAAAGGATTGAAAAACCTTACTTAAACTTAACTTTACTAAAAATACACATTCGGGTATGTTTTTAAGTGGCGGGTGACTTTGGCTTGTATACCGTTTATCTCCAAAAATCACCGTAAGAGCTGAACAAAAAGCAAAGAACTGCGCATTAATACCTCGTACACAAAGTCAATCTCCATAGCAGTATCAATAACATAACACAGCAAAATACACAAAAATACTCATTACAAATTACTATAAGCAAGTACATACACACCTTAAGCCTTTTCAGGGGGTGCAAAACAAACTGTAAACTTTAAATCTGCTTAAATCCACTGAATGATGAACCGATGAACCGCGAGCTCTCACGAGCGCCAGTGTTGGGAGTAACGCATTACAAAGTACCGCGTTACTGTAATTCCACTACTTTTAGCAGTAACGCGCATGTAACTAAATATTTTTTTTAATCAAGTAACGCAATTACAATTACTGAAAGTTGAATGAGTTGGTTACTCACGTTACTCTCTATTGTGAAAGATGAAAGCTTGCAGAGAAGCTCAAATCTATAGGCCCAGCCTGTTTTTACACGTTACATTGTTGCAGCCATTAAAATAGTTCAGTTTTGTTTTTTATTGTCAAAGTAGTTATATTTCGTTTCGTTTCTTTATTAAGTTAAATTAGAAAAATGTTTGGAGTATTTTTTTGTTTGTTAAATTAAAGGTTTTATTTTTTTTAAGTGACGACTAAGTGGCCAGCGGCCGACAGTGAGTTAACCCAATGCTTTAGCCTCTCTAATCAACACTGGACTTGTCATGCCTATAATAAAACAAATATAAAGAAGTGAAAAATACTTAGAGCATAACCAGTTTAAACGTTTAGCCTATTATCACCACCACAGCAAAAAGGCATTTTTGATAAGTTTAGGTTAGACTATAGGGGCTGATCGTAGGCTATAGGTGCTCGCAAACGAAACGGTCTACACAAGCTAAACAAATTTTTTTTTTAAAGCATGCAGGTTGTCTTACCTTACACCTCTCCGGAAATAAATCCGATCTTCAATTCCCGCGGCATATGCACATTTAACAGAGTTCACGTCAACAAAATAAAGCAAAAGATTCGAGCTGCATCTTATAATCAGCTCATTTCAAGACCTCGATATGAGAGAGCGTGACCTAAGCACCGGTAAGATCATTTAGTCTCATTAGTTTTAATAAAGATGATTGTGTTTTTGAGCATCTAAGGCTTTCAGTTTCCTTGCGGTCGTTTGCGGGTGTTCTTGCTTTACTCATCTGCGGCGACGCGTGTTGCAGTAGCGCGTCATATCTGAACATATATAGGTAACACGCTCACACACGCTTATTTTTTAACAATTTGCCAGGAGTAAAATGTAGCTCCATAGGTGGTTTAAACAAGCAGATATTTCTGGTCTTTTCACAAGCGGATAGATATGTATCAGAGAGAATGAATGAAGTGAGCCGGTAAAGGCCATTACTCTCCCAGCTGCTGATGTTGGACACTACACACCCTATACTGGGCTACTGCTTGATTTGAAGGCCTGTTGCCCTGTTGATGACAATAAATAGGTCTAAAAAATATGTTTATTGTGTTTTAATGTTCAGTTCTGTTCCTATTTACATTTAAAAAGCAAACATAAAAGTAACTTAAAAGTTACTTTCCCTAGTAACTAATTACTTTTGATATACAGTAATTAGTAAAGTAATTCAATTACTTTTAAAAAGAAGTAACTAGTAACTGTAACTAATTACTTATTTTCAGTAGCTTGCCCAACACTGACGAGCGCTCACTCTCTTTCCATATCGCTCCGTAGACTGCAACACTCGTCAAAATAAAAGTCCCTACTTATTAAGACAAAAACCTATCTAACCTACCTTAAACCTATTTAAACATACATAAATTTCACCAATATACACAGACAAATTATAAAATACTTCACAATGAAGTATGTTACTCACTTTTCTTAAACAACATATGAAATTAAAACAATAATAATATAGGCTAATATTTACACATAGCTTAACCAAGTCTCATATCAAGTGCAGTGCCATACAGCCAGTGTTGGGCAGTAGCGAGATACAAGTTGCGACACTACTATAGCTTAACTACATGTTTCAGTAGCTCTGGTACTTTTAAAACAGGGTAGGCTCACCGATAAAACCATGTTCACTCAAATCCTGCTCAGACATTAAATGTGCCTGTTCTGTACTGTAGCCTACTGTACCTGTTGTAGCCATTGAACAATGCATTGTTTCATATTTATGTTTAGATATTATAATGCTAAATTTAGGCCATATTGATTATTAAAAGTGCAATATGTCAAAGACAGAGTGGGTCAGAAATTATTTTAACCACTTAATTATGCTTTTTTGTAGAAAGCCTTTTTAAAGTGAATTTCGTTTTGTACAAATTGTGTCTTAATTTTAATCGATGTTTCATCAACCAATTGCTTGGTTTTAATAAATAAGAAACAAATAGACTATAGCAGATAATAATCGGTGACATGAGGGCACTGGAGTGTATAGGCTACTTCTGCAGAGACATGAGAGATATGTGTAGAGAAAGCTTGAAAAGTCCTCTTTAAGAAACGATTCGAAACGGAAAGAAAGCAAAGCGCACTGTTCACGTGAGCAACTCATGACTAATCCTGACTGACTCCTGAAGATTTAATTTAAGTTGCAAACATTTTGTTCCTGCACTGATGTTAAATGTGTAACCAATTTGCACTTTCGCAGCTTTGAGATATAGGCTATATTTAAGTATTGTGTGTATCAGATTCTGACAGTTTTTGCCATTGAAATGACTGGGAAAAAAGTATCCCAATCAACCTGAATTTTCCTCATACTATGCTAGTGCACTTTCTTTTATAAATTTGAATTCCGGAAAAGGTGGCTGGTAAAATTGGGCATCCACCAGCCACTGTGGCTGTTAATTTCCCACCCTGCCCATGGTGTATTAAGGGAACGGTAGCACACAGTAAACACGGGTTTGTTGTATGGCTTGTTGCTGGGGTGATGTTTCGAGTGCCTGCACAGTGATTGGCTCACTGCGCCGCAGCTCACCACTCACCGCTAACATTCACTGATAAAAATGCGTGACGAAGAGGCAAAAAAAATGACTTTGTACCATTGGGACTATTTGCTACAAAAGGAGGATGTTGACCAAAAAGAGGCACTTTGCAATATATTTAGCCATGATTATGATGAATAACAGCAACACTTTGGCTAAGAAAAGTTGACTTAAAAGATTCTGAACCAAAATGCTTATAAAAGTTGTTTTATAAAAAATATATTAATTTTAAGTTATATTGTTGTTAACCAATCAGGGGGGTTGGTGTAAAGCTGCTGTTTTATTTAAAAATGTGTTCTGCTTTTGTGTTTACAGAAATGTTCTAATTTTGGAATAAAATATTAGGTGACCTTTTTGTCACTTGAAATGAAGCTTGCGTATTAGTGAAATTTTTAATATCATGGAATGGTAATTATTGACTTTAGCCTGAATTGATGGCTCTCAATATATATCGTTGGGAGACAAAAAATAAAAATATTCGCAATGTAATTTTTGTTCCAATATCGTGCAGCCCTAATGAGGATGAAGCGCATCGTGATATCGAATTGAACCAAATCGATGACACGATAATCATAATCGAACTGAACCATGAGACGAGTGTAGGTTTATAAACATTACAAGGACAGCCCGCACAAGGATAGTAAACCAGATGTGTGCGCGTGTATAAAATGTACATAAAACTAAATTGTCTCACCAGCCTTGGTCATCTACATGCTTTCCTATTCACAAAGTCTTTATATCCATCAGAGGATACGTATTCTACCACCCTCCATCGATCAGACCCATAGTTTGGGGAATGTGGGACCTCTCCTCGAAGCGCTGGGCGCGCCAATCCTGAATCCGTATCTTCATCCAGAGATGGCGGGTCAATGGCGGAGGAATGGGCATCAGAGTAATGTGAGGAAGCCGTACAGGATGCTGTAAAGCTGCTTGTATTCTTCTTCGTTGGCTGAGTAAAGAGGAATTTCTTTGAAATTCACAAAAAAAGCGTATGCCAACGGGGCAAACATAACGATGAGCTCTGTTGGTGTCATGTCTGCAAGTGTGATTGATGACGATACACTCATATATGCAGATATTTGACTCAGATTACAATGTTTAGAGTACATGTAAACAGATCTGCAATCGGAATCAATTCACTTAGATTAATGAAAATTGCTGCATGCCAAACCTCACTTAAGCAGCAAAAGTTTTGACGCAGAAATTCATGCTTTCATATCAGCTTGATACTGTAATTCGTTGTATTCTGGGTTATAATAAATAATAATAATAATAATAATTAAAGCTGCAAGCAGCATTTAGCGGGTTCAAGCTTTTAAGGCCTTTAAGCACACAAGCATCAAAAGACATCAAGGTTCATTTAGCAAGCATTTAACCACTGACACAATAGACAGAAATGACCATTTACAGCCAAACAGGCAATTAACTATAGGATATGTATGGTTTTCAAAGCTTTTTGTCAGTTACAGTTACCATGTTCTTGCCTGATTTACCATGATATTCCACGTGTTAGTGATTTACCATGTTTACCATGATTCACCATAGTTTACCTTGATTTACCATGTTCTTACCTGATTTGCCATGATATACCATAGTTTACCTGTGATTTACCATGTTCTAGTGTGATATACCATGATTCACCATAGTTTACCTTGATTTACCATGTTCTTGCCTGATTTACCTTGATTCACCATAGTTTACCTTGATTTACCATGTTCTAGTGTGATATACCATGATTCACCATAGTTTACCTTGATTTACCATGTTCTTGCCTGATTTACCATGATTCACCATAGTTTACCTTGATTTACCATGTTCTAGTGTGATATACCATGATTCACCATAGTTTACCTTGATTTACCATGTTCTTGCCTGATTTACCATGATTCACCATAGTTTACCTTGATTTACCATGTTCTAGTGTGATATACCATGATTCACCATAGTTTACCTTGATTTACCATGTTCTTGCCTGATTTACCATGATTCACCATAGTTTACCTTGATTTACCATGTTCTAGTGTGATATACCATGATTCACCATAGTTTACCTTGATTTACCATGTTCTTGCCTGATTTACCTTGATATTCCACGTGCTAGTGATTTACCATACTTTACTGTGATTCGCCATATTTTACCATGAATTACCATAGCTTACATTGATTTAGCAAGTCAAGGCATGATTTACTGTGATTTACCATGTTCCATTTTGATTTACCATGATTCTAGCCTGATTTACCATAGTTTACTATGATTTACCATGATTTACCACATTGTAGTATGATTTACCATGATCCTAGCCTGATTTACCATAGTTTACCATGATTTACAATGTTTTCATATTGTAATATGATTTACCATGATGTACCACATTGTAGTATGATTTACCATGATTCTAGCCTGATTTACCATAGTTTACTATGATTTACCATGATTTACCACATTCTAATGTGATTTACCATGATGTACCACATTGTAGTATGATTTACCACATTGTAGCCTGATTTACTATAGTTTACCATGATTTACCACGAGTTACTACATTTATAATATGATTTACCATGATTTACCACATTGTAGTATGATTTACCATGATCCTAGCCTGATCTACCATAGTTTACCATGATTTACCATGTTTCCACATTCTAATATGATTTACCATGATTTACCACATTGTAGTATGATTTACCACATTGTAGCCTGATTTACTATAGTTTACCATGATTTACCACGAGTTACTACATTATAATATGATTTACCATGATTTACCACATTGTAGTATGATTTACCATGATCCTAGCCTGATTTACCATAGTTTACCATGATTTACCATGATTTACCACATTCTAATGTGATTTACCATGATTTACCACATTGAGGTTTGATTTACCATGATTCTAGCCTATACATTTCATTTTAACCTGTGAAACACAATAAAGTATATTTCTGATCCTGCAGCCCCTCTATAGGACAACATTAGCATTAGAACCAGCACAAGTCTATGGTATTGATAAACATTGAGAAAATGGGATATGAAATGTTATTATAATGATTTTTACAATGCCTAGATATGAATTTTAAAGCAAAAACGATTGCCAAATGTAATGTCATGTGTCACCTGCTTATTTGAATAAAGTTTGAGCATTTCTTGAGTAGATATTGGCCACACACACACACACACACACACACACACACACACACACACACACACACACACACACACACACACACACACACACACACACACACACACACACACACACACACACACTTCTGTTTTACATGTAGATATTTTAAATAAATTATTAGTAACACAATGCTTACTCCTAGTCTTGTAGCTATTTTTACACATTAATCATACCATCATTGTTTGGCAGAATTGTCAATACCACTGTTTAAATAAAAATGAATTGATCAAATTGGACAAAATGTGATTGTAAATGTTATAATAGTGTTTTTATTTCTAAATATGAATTATAAAGATATATAATCAAGTAGTATGACAAAAATGACTTTTGTTTTACCAGCAGGTGGCAGCAGAGAACCACTCATTAGCTCATTTTATTTTAAATGTCTGTTTTTCAATTAATGGGCACATTTTCCAAGTGAATGCTTTCAAACATGCTAATTCACATTAACATGTTATTACAGATATAGATATTTGAATAAAATAATAAGAAATTAGTTATTTCATGTTTTGTCCTTTAAAACATATTTTCAGGTGTTATTTTAATATTAATGTAATATTGTAAAACATACATAAAATGAACAAATTAATTGGTAACACTGACAAAATATAATTTGCAATGCTATTATAATATTTTTTAAAGTGTTTTTTTGTTGTTGTTGTTTCTTTGAGTTGTTTGACTTTTGTCTTGTATTGAATTTGTTTTTGTTTTTAGGTTGCTGCTGGTGTGCTGCAACAGGATGGTGCCTGATGGGGAAGTTTATAGATGGTCTATATATCCCTGTGTGCATAAGTATAGATTATCTTGATGGAGGATTTTTTTATTAGGTGACGTTGAAGAAATGTTAATGTGAATGTTTTATTAGGGGTTCGAGCACGAAGTGCTGAAACCCTATTGTAATGCTAATTTTCCATGATGCATCATTCTCCATCTAAAACTGATCGGGCAGACCAAACCGTAAGTCGTAGAGACTTGAAACTTGAGGATGGTAGTACTCACACCGACTGCCAGCGTCAGCGAGCACGCCCGATCGGCCTGGACGGGGCGCTACAGCGAGCAAAAGTATGCGAAAGCGGCTCATAACTCCTAAACCGTTGGGCGTGGGCTCAAGTGTCTTATATCGTTGGAATCCCATGGCTCAAGGCGGACAAAACGCACGCCTCGGATTGGCTCGTCACCTGGGGTATTTTTCGGCTATTTTGACTTTTTCCAAAAACCTACTTTGCGAACTAGTCCTAGGTTTTTGGCCCGACCGGAACCAAACCAGCGCAGCAAGATTCTCTGGAGTCTGAATGTCAATAATTATCAAAAAAAGTGTAAATTTGGGTTCCACGGTCCTAAGGGCCGCCAAAAGCGTTCAGGTGGGAGGAGCCGCTTTCACTTCATTGGCTAGAACTGGTTAAAAGGCGAGATATTTGCACCAAACTCAGCACGCCTGTGTAAGAGCTCATTCTGTGGTCACGTGAAAAAGGACGCAGCGGAACGGCCCCTTGGTGGCGCTATAACGGATAAAAAGTTGCCAAAATGATGCATTTCTATGGAAAATCCCATTCAAAGGCTGAAAGCGGCCCTCTACCTGCCTGATTTGCATACAACTTCACCAAATGGGCGCGCGCATCGTCACGTGGTCCTAAAGAAGCTTACAAACTTGATGGACTTTTGGCCATTAATGGTGGTTTAACTCTTATAAAGGTGAAAAAAAGCTCTATATTATTCTATGCAAAATGACCTTTAAATGACCGGAAAAATGGTCTGCTCTGCAAAACTTCACCAAATTAGCGGAACACGTGCGTCATATTATTCTAAAGAAGCGTGCAAACTTTTACGGAGATCGGGCCGTCGGTAGAGGTTTTACAGTTTAAAAGGTAAAAAAAAAACACCACATTTCCACGATAAATGAGCTGAGAATGCAAAAATCGACCTCTTTCCCTGCCGATGTGCATGTCAGAACGCTTGATAAAGTTTTTGGAACCAGCAGCTCGAAAATCAAGTTCTGAGACCCTATAGTTTTTTTATAGGCTATTTTAGGCCCCTTTTATGCCCTTTTTATTAGGGGTTCGAGCACGAAGTGCTGAAACCCTATTATGATGCTAATTTTCCCATGATGCATCATTCTACATCTAAAACTGATCGGGCAGACCAAACCGTAAGTCGTAGAGACTTGAAACTTTGAGGATGGTAGTACTCACACCGACTGCCAGCGTCAGCGAGGCACGCCCGATCGGCCTGACGGGGCGCTACAGCGAGCAAAAATGCGAAGCGGCTCATAACTCCTAAACCGTTGGGCGTGGGCTCAAGTGTCTTATATCGTTGGAATCCCTGGCTCAAGACGGACAAAACGCATGCCTCGGATTGGCTCGCCCTTCAGGCGCCAATTTTGAGATATTTTGAGTTTTTGAAAAACCTACTTTTGCTAACTACTTCCACATTTTTCCCTGATCAAAACCAAACCATCGTAGAAATGTTCTTTGGAGAGAGACTATTAATAATTCATAAAAACATAAACATTTTTGTTTCATGGTCGCTAAGGAACCAGAATATTCAATGCGTCGGGGCCACTTTTACTAAAATGACTATAACTTGTGAACAGAACAAGATATTTTTGCTAAACTCGGGTCACATGTCTATGAACTCAAACTTCAGTCACATGAAAAAATTGCGATGATTGGCCACTTGGTGGCGCTGTAAGGAAAAAATGTCATCAAAATGGCCATAACCACACCCCCAACCATTAGTCCGATAATAATTGGCATGCATTGACCTTGTCAGGGTGCCATGATAGTCTATGAGAACACTGGTATATCTCAAACTAAAAATTGGATAATCGCAAAACCAACACAATGCCCTGCAGGAGCCTAAGAAGTTTCAAGCCAGTGATTTTCACAGGAGTCACCTCCTTTGACTCCAGAATCCTTGCTGAGTCCAACAATACCAAACATGGCAGGTATTGCCTTATGGTTTGTGTAACGGTGTCATTTAGACCGTACAATTATGAAAAAAATCCAACCAATGTTGCCCATGGGTAATTTTTATACACTCATAAATATACTGTAACTATATAATGGGGTGGCCAATACTGCTCCTGGAGGGCCACTAGACTTTAGCTCAACCCCAAAACACACCTTTACCAGCTAATCAAGGTCTTAACACACCTGTCTGGAAGTTTCTATTATGTCTATTGAGGCAAGCTGGAGTCTAGAACTTCAAAATGAAATGATATTTTTAAAACAAATTTGACACACATATGTATGGACACTCTGAGGACACCTAAAAAAAAGTGGTGTAGATTGGGCAAGGCAGTTGAACTGCTAGAAATAGTTGAACTGCTAAAAAAAAAAAAAAAAAAAACTGCTTAGTAAATTGGATGTAAAAGGTCTTTTTTCATCTATGATCCAAGTTTATTTCTTTATTTGAATCCCCATTTGCCAGTATCTAGGCAGCGGCTACTCTTCCAGAGGTCCCAACAAGTAAAAAATACAAAACTACATTAAAACCACAACAATAAAAAGTCAATGAAAAATATAAACCCAAAATTCATACCAAATATCAAAATCAACAATGTACTATATATTGTGCCATTAACGTTTCTTTAATGATTTTTAAAAAAACTTAAAATATGTAATATCTGATAGTAAATCTATCTTTTATATATATACAGTCCCCTCCAAAAGTATTGGAACAGTGAGGACTATTCCTTTATTTTTTCTGTAGACTGAAAACATTTGGGTTTGACATTCAAAAATTTATATGAGACAAAAGATCAATCTTTCAGCTTTTATTTCCAGGTATTTACATCTGGATCTGATACACAACTTAGATGATATAACCTTTTGTTTGAACCCACCCATTTCTCATGTGACCAAAAATATTGGAACATGTGACTGACAGGTGTGTTTTGGTACCCTGGTGTGTCCTATTACATTGATTATTCAAACAATAAATAGCACTAAATGTCTGCACTCAGTTTCAGATTTGGGTTTTGCCTGTGCAGACTGCATTTATAGTTAGGCGTGTAACCAACATGAAAACCAGAGAGCTGTCTATGGGTGAAAAACAAGCAATTGTGAAGCTGAGCCATTGCACAAACATTGACCATAGCAAGTACAACCATTTGGAATGTCCTGAAGAAGAAAGAAACCACTGGTGTACTAAGTAACAGACCTCGAATGGGTAGACCAAGAAAAACATCAGCTGTTGGCGACAGAAACATTGTGAGAGCTGTAAAGAAAGACCTAAAACAACTGTTAGTGACATCAGCAACAACCTCAAGAGGGCAGGAGTGAAGGTATCACAGTCTACTGTCCATGAAGACTTCATGAACAAAAGTACAGAGGCTACACCAGAAGATGCAAACCTCTCATTAGCAAGAAGAATAAGAAGGCCAGGCTGGAATTTGCCAAAAACTACAGAGACAAGCCTCAAACATTCTGGGGCAAAGTTTTATGGACTGATGAGACAAAGATTAACCTCTACCAAATTGATGGAAAGGCTAAAGTTTGGAGAAAAAAAGGATCTGCTCATGACCCCAAACATACAAGCTCATCTGTGAAACACGGTGGAGGTAATGTCATGGCTTGGGCTTGCATGGCTTCTTCTGGGACGGGCTCATTGATCTTCATTGATGATGTAACACATGATGGCAGCAGCAAAATGAACTCTGAAGTGTACAGAAAAATTTTGTCTGCCAATTTACAGAAAAATGCAACCAAACTGATTGGGAGATCCTTCATCATGCAGCAAGATAATGACCCAAAACACAGTGCCAAAGCAACAAAGGAGTTCATCAGGGGCAAAAAGTGGAAGGTTTTAGACTGGCCAAGTCAATCTCCAGACTTAAACCCTATAGAGCATGCATTTTACCTGCTAAAAAGAGACTGAAGGAGTAACCCCCAAAACAAACAACAACTGAAAGAGGCTGCAGTGGAAGCCTGGAAAAGCATTACAAAGAAGAATGCAAACGTTTGGTGATGTCAATGGGTCATAGGCTTGATGCAGTTATTGCAAGCAAAGGATTTTCAACTAAATATTAAGTCTTATTCACTTTAATCTATTTTAAGTTAATCTGTTCCAATACTTTTGGTCACATGAGAAATGGGTGGGTTCAAACAAAGGTTATATCTTCTAAGTTGTGTATCAGATCCAGATGTAAATGCCTGGAAATAAAAGCTGAAAGATTGATCTTTTGTCTCATATAAATTTTTGGATGTCAAACCCAAATGTTTTCAGTCTACAGAAAAAGTAAAGGAATAGTCCTCACTGTTCCAATACTTTTGGAGGACTGTATCTTATATTTCAATCATCTATACGTTGCAGTACATTTGTTTTACAGTAGTTTTAATCCAGTACATTAGTAAAAAACATCCTTTGATTCATGCCTTGTGTTGAAATTATGATTAGTACTAAATGTTGACATTACAGAACATTAGGAACTCTAGACAGAAATATTTCTTATAAAACTAAGCAGAGGCAACCTTTCACCAGTGGCCATCCTAAAGTTTTGTGCATTCTTATTATATTAGCCCTTCTATTACAGTTTTAAAGTAAGTCATCGGCTATGTTCATGACTTATTGTCATTTTGAGTGTCTTTACTTGATGAACTCAACAACCACATCACTGGGCAATAATCTAAGAACCATTGCTTGCACAATTTAAGAAATACAGTGTTGTAGTAAAAAGTTTCCCTGGTAACCCTGGCCACCAGTAAATTATTTAAGTTGAAAGTTCATAAAACGAAAGAATAAGAGTGTTCTAGAAGGAAAGCAATTCATCCAATCAATGATTGTGCTGCAGTGACTGACACTCCTGTGAGCCAATAGTAGCGCCTCATTCAGGTCCAGGCGCCTCTGTGAGCCTGTCATTCAGACAGTCAGATCAGAGCACATCAGATGAGGCGTTTCTCCAGAAACTCTCTGAGCTGAGCGGTAATCTAACGAACATTGTGATTGAGTTCACATGGAAAGTTGGACTTTAGATCGTTAGCTGAAGTTTTGTCGTCGGAGAGAAAGAGTGAGAGAGAGTAGTGAGAGATCGGATCTGGAGTGTTGTGAATAATTGGTAACAGTGATTCTATCTGACTTTGGTGAGTGACATTTCAGATATTACTCTGATATTATGTAAAGTTTCAGAGATTATTCGTTCTGAGCAGATCTGAGTAACGTTAACTTAGTCCCAAGCACACAGCGAGAGCTAAACTGATTAACTTAACGTTAGCACACGGGCTAAAGCTATGTATAAAATGCAGTACAAAAGTTCTTTATGAGTGTCAGTGTGTCTAATAATGGTTGAAAAGTTGGATTAATGTGTCATTTCAGCTCTGTCTATGTAATTCATTATGGGAATGTCTGAATGAAAGATTATTTTTGTTTTTGCCTTGTCTTTTGCAAGGATGGGTCGTTTTCCATTGTTCTATCTTTATTTCTATGTGATCTCCTGGTAAAGTTTCCTGTAATGTGCCAAATACAGTCCTCTGGTGAGGAATCGTCTGGTGAGCTGCCCATGGACCTGTTTTCCCTATGAACTCTGATTTTTGTTATATAGAAATCTATCACCAACTGGTAGGAGAATTACAATTACATTTTTTGGAGACAAAATACTTTATTTCGTTGAATCCGTTCAATTTTTTTCTTTTGAAAATGAGAGACTTTTTTGTATCTTGAACTGATCGAAAGAGAGTTCAAAAACTCTTTGAACTGAATCATTTGATTCACAAACTAGTTCGCTAATTCGTTCAAATGAATCGATTCATTCATGGACTTTGTTCAACTGAGTCAATTCATTTGTTTCTGTATTTCCAATTCTTATTGTTGAATGTGCTGTTTACTAAGTGAAAGTGATTTATTGGAAGGAGTTTTGAATTATATTCTATGTTTTGTCAAATCAAATATTTATTTACTTTCATTTACTTTTGCATTTAGGTTATTGAATGTTGTAAAGGGATAACAGCATGTAATTTAAGTATATGTGCAAGATGTTTCTACAGGATATGGAAATGACAGTAACAGTGTGTATGTGTGTGTGTGTGTGTGTTCCTGCAGAACATTCCTCTTATCTAGTAACACTGAAATTGTGTTGTTGTTGTTGTTGTGGTCTTTCTTTAATATCATTTTAATGTAGGGATGTAATGTAAACTCCTTTTGCTTAGTACGAATACTTTTTTTGTGCTACATAATGTATAGCACAAACATACCCTTACAAAAATTAACCACAGTTTTATGATGGTAAAACCATGTTTTTCTGTATAAATTACCATTTGTATAACCACACAAATAACAAAAATATACTATGGATTTTAAGCAAAACAATCACAGACCCAGAGGTCTATAAGAAATTTTAAAGAAATTGGCCACTAGTTGGCACTAACGAGTTGTACGACTCTGTAATCACGCGCTTGACATATCCACACAATATGCATTACAATTAATAGATTCACTAATTCACTAATGTGTTAAAAAGATTTTATAATCACTAATGTGTTAACTTACTTTTGCAAACTAGTCCTAGGTTTTTTGCCCGAACGGAACCAGACCACTAACGAATGATTCTCTGGACTCTCCTGATCAATAGTTATACAATTTTTACCCTTTGGATAGCTATAACAGAGTCATTTAGAGAATGAGCAAAACATGCTCAAAAGCCTATTAATCCTGAACAAAAACTAAAAATTTCACAAAAATAGGTGGGCACGTGCACCATATGACTCTCAAGAAGAGAGTCACATGGTGGACTCTCTTTATAGAGATCAGACTATAGTGGCACTATAGTTGTTAAAAAAGTTTAAAACCATTTCCTATGGTAAACTGCCTGTATTGGCTATAAATGGTCCTTCCTCTCTATGATCAAGATGTTTATAAGTTGCTAAATAAAACTTAATAACTTTTTATGCATGTGTCCCTTAAAGGCCTTAATTGCTCGAACCCCGATAAATGCTGCTTGCAGCTTTAATTCTTTAAATATTATTGGTCAGTTTGGAGGAAAAATTTCCGTTGTACTTTTATTATGCAATTTTGTGCAATTACATAATATTGCAATAACATGTAGGTGTATGTTGGTTAACTGTCATATTCTCATGATACATTTTTGGGGATTTTATAGGAACTCAATTTTGACTGACTGATGCAATAGTTGCATAGCGAATTATTATTTTATAATTTTTTGGGGGTAAGGTTTCTGATAGTTTATGTTATTTAAGCCAAGTTATTGATGTCATTTAAAGTAACAAAACTGTATTTGAAATATAATAAGTGAAGTTAGTCCTTGATGGTGTAATGTCATTTATTTTTCAATAAAGTGTTCCTGAATAAACCTGTGTCGTGAATTGTTTTGAAATGTGCATAAAATGTATGTATTTATTTATTCTATGCAATCGTTTATGTTCATTTAGTGAAGTATGCTATTGTATATCCAAAGAAGGGTTACGTTTTTTTATTGTTCAATTTTTCATAGTTATTTGTTTAGGGCAGTGGTTCCTGAATGAGTTCCTGGATGTTCTTCATCACAGCAGACTTTGGATGTGTCTAATATTTGATTTCCATTGAAAATCTTTCAGTGTTTAGTAATGACGTGATGACCTGAAAATCGGGTGTGTTTGACTGAGGAGATATAGGAAAATGTGCTGTTGTTTGGAGGCTTTTAAAGAATATGTTTTGGAATGTCAACAATCTTGAAATATTTTAGAAATAAAATGGATGTTGGTAGGGTTTTGGTGTTTATTGGCATTGTAAAGTGTCATGCATGAAGTTGGTTTTTAATGGTATAATACTGAAATGTTTTTCTTTTTTTAAGCATGAATTGTAATTGATTTTAAAAATGACGTAGAGTTGTGATTTTTACTAATGGAGGAAACGTGCAATGGTTTAGTGTATGATTAATGCAAAGTTGTTGATAAGAAAGAACATTAACATTGAAATGCTGTAAAATCATAAGTATAATTAGTAAGTTACAGTAGAGGAAGATTTAGTTGATCCTATGAGTTTGGTCTGTCTTATTTTTATCAATAACACTGAAGTGGTTTATTTACTACATGGGCTAAGTGGAGTTAAAAAAATTTGATTGACAGATTGACGATCCAATGGAATGACGAGATTTATGTCGTCTTTTCTTTGGGTAAGTTAAAAAAATGGGGATAAAGGGTGATATTTAAATATGAGATTTGTGATGGGCAGTGATGATATTAAGTATTAATTTGGTGAATTCTAATATGTAAAATGAATCAGTAAAAGTGTTATGTAAAACAATATATATATATGTTGATCACTCCCATCATGACCTGCGCGTAATGACGTGGACTTCAGGTAGAAGAAGGCGAAGAAGAAGCGGTCGTGTAATCATGGCATCGCCTGCTAAAGTTCCTAAAATGGAAATTGATCACGAAGAAAGCGTGGCTGGATATATCCACAACGTTACACAAGTGAAGATCGCGGCGTAGTCGCAATAAGTATTTTAATGCAATCATTCAATGTAGTCGAGAAAAGTTTCATCGTGTGGTGGTGTTCTCGGCAGAGAAACATGATATGTTTGTACAGGCCGAAAGAACAGGGCGTCAGTTAGGCTTCGTAACATACGAAGATGTGTCAGTGAGTATTATTCAGATTTTATCCTGTCTGTTTTATTTTTATCAAGAAGGTTTTACTGTCGTGGGGGTGTCAATGGGGTTTTGTGATTTTGGAAGTATTCATGATTCATTAGAAAGCTGACATGTTTTAAGTCGGGCGTTTTTAAAGTTAAAGAAAACGGAACACGTAACGTTAATTTGTTTAGTAGAAATCGTCATTAGAGTGTTTGTGATGTGGATGTAAGTTAACGGTGAGGTAAAGCTTTTGTGTACTTCTCGTGGTAGGTAATTGTATTAAGATGGGGTGACCAGACACGGTTTTTGGTGTTCTGTCCACGACTGGACCTGTCCCTGGAAGTGTCTTCGTTTTACACCTCGTTCAAGAGAATCCGCAGATATATTGCAAAAAGCGTTCGACTACCATACAGCAGTTTGTGGTTATAGGAGTAATCGAATAGTGCTTGTTTTTATCACTAGATGGCGCTGTGAGATACGCCGAGTCTATTCGGTCGCGCTCGTGCCGTTACCATTTTGTGATTCACGTAATCGAGAGCAGAGCGCCATTATCGTTCAATATCAAAATAAAGAATGAATCTGGCAACAAATACACGTGCAGAATACACATACTTCCTAAAATAAGTATAAAATGTAAAATGACAAGAGCAATTAAGGATAGTAACAGTTGTTTCGAGTATAAACGTAAGAAAACATTTGAAGGAAAAAAGTTTTTATATAGTGGAAAGCTGTGAAAACACAAATATTAAATACAGTTATGAACAATTTAAAAATATTAGTTTAATGCTTTTATGGTATTTGTGTTGTTTCATTTTGTTATTTGTTTTTGTTTATTCATGTTATAATATTATGTTCAAGTGCTTGCTATCTACAATGGTTATTTATTAACTGTTGTCATTGTTTGTTTGGTTGTTTTGCATTCTTGGAGTAGAGCCAGGCCAATAATAGTAATCATCATCATAATAATTAATGTTAGTAATAATATAAGGAGTCCACAACAATAAACATTAAAACATAGATTGTCCCTGTTGTTTTAATTGAAATATAATAAGAAATGAGAATTTAGTGATATTTTGGCCACTCAACTGGGGATTGTCCCTGGTTTCCATTTCTGCATTCTGGTCATGTATTTTAAGAATGTGTTTATTTCATGTAAAGTACAGTACATCATGAAATTTTATATTTAGACATAGTTGTTTCTGTGAGAATAAGGTTAGTTGTGGAAATGATCTTGATGTTAATCTTGTTTAAAGTGTTTGTGTGTTTTATTTATTCTGTTTGTTTGTGTGTAATAGGCAGTGATGGAGGACTTTGACGTTCAGTGTGGGAGAAGCACAGTCATGGTAGTTTCACAGGTAACTTTTACTGTGAAGGATCCTCCGGAGAAGGCAAAGAAGACGGTCGCTGCAATCCTTGCAATGGCCCCAAACAACAAGTAAGCACATTGTTATGAGTGGGAGAAAAAGGCTGCTTTATATGGAAAGTGTGTTGTGATGTGTTGTTTGTTGGTGGTGATAGTAAAATTAGTTTTGTTGAGATTTAAGGTAAGTTTATTTTTAGCCTAATTGTTTGTTTTTGCGTGTCAGTGCTAAAAGTAACCTAAAAAAATCATTGTTGGGTATTGTCAAAGTGTCATTCCGTCCAGAATGTGTGCGTATGTAGAAATAATTTGTTGCGTTTGGGAAATGGAGATGTGATGTGATGGAATTTTTCTTGGCAAAGGCAAATTAAATTTTTGTACTGCTGTATTATTTATACAGTAATTGTATAAAAGCAAAATGTTGCATGTGTCGTTTGTTTTGACGTTAATGTTGTTTTCATCTTGTGCTTTTAGATCGGTTCTCTGGAAGCTAAGGTGATTCACGTGAATGGCAGCACGGAGACAGTGGAATGCGCGCGTTCAAACGGAGTTGCAAACGCGTGCCACGTACAGGACAGTAGTGGCATTATCAAAGTTCAGTTGTGGGAAGGACAGGTGGGTTCCTGCTGAAAGATCACAGTTACACACTGACCAATCTCAGCACTAGAGAATTTGCCGGACATTTATTTTGACCACTACCCAACGTACTGAAATACGAGAAACTGAAGCTCTGCGGGTCTTTCCAGCAATGTCACGTTTCATGTAAGTGAAGCAGAAGTGTGTACTGTGGTAGGCACCGTGAATGCCGTGGAGTTCCAGGTGAAACGGAAATGTGGCAAATGCCAAGCGTGGCAAAATGACTTTGACAGCAAGGGACAGTTTCATCGCTGTCAAAGATGCAATTTCTTGCAGAAGTGTGCCACTTTTATGCCTACAGCGAGTGGGAAAATGAGCATAGATGGAGATGGTCATGAGCAAGAGGCGTCTGTGTCTCACAGTTGTCTGAAGAAATATTTGGAGGCTGAGGGGCTCGTGTCGCTCTTACAGGATCGTCAAGACCTGGAAGAGCATTTTTTGTTGGTTGGAGAGTTGAAACTATCAAAACAAGGCAATGCGATTTCTTCAATTGAACGGGCTGTTCCTCAACCATGTGAAGTAGGAGTGGAGGACCAAAGAGGCGCCGAAGCGGCAGGAAGCGCAGAAACAGAAGGAAGAGGGAAAACTCATCCAGGAGGGAAAAACGCACGTGGAGATGGCAGTGTAGCGAGAGGGAACGAGAAAAATGGGAAAAAACATGGAGGTGCTTCTGGCTCTAAATAAGGTGAGATTGTTATTTTGTTGTTGTTGTTTCTTTGAGTTGTTTGACTTTTGTCTTGTATTGAATTTGTTTTTGTTTTTAGGTTGCTGCTGGTGTGCTGCAACAGGATGGTGCCTGATGGGGAAGTGTATAGATGGTCTATATATCCCTGTGTGCATAAGTATAGATTATCTTGATGGAGGATTTTTTTTTTAGGTGACGTTGAAGAAATGTTAATGTGAATGTTTTATTCTTTTAAATATTATTGGTCAGTTTGGAGGAAAAATTTCCGTTGTACTTTTATTATGCGTAATTTTGTGCAATTACATAATATTGCAATAACATGTAGGTGTATGTTGGTTAACTGTCATATTCTCATGATACATTTTTGGGGATTTTATAGGAACTCAATTTTGACTGACTGATGCAATAGTTGCATAGCGAATTATTATTTTTATAATTTTTTGGGGGTAAGGTTTCTGATAGTTATGTTATTTAAGCCAAGTTATTGATGTCATTTAAAGTAACAAAACTGTATTTGAAATATAATAAGTGAAGTTAGTCCTTGATGGTGTAATGTCATTTATTTTTCAATAAAGTGTTCCTGAATAAACCTGTGTCGTGAATTGTTTTGAAATGTGCATAAAATGTATGTATTTATTTATTCTATGCAATCGTTTATGTTCATTTAGTGAAGTATGCTATTGTATATCCAAAGAAGGGTTACGTTTTTTTTTTGTTCAATTTTTCATAGTTATTTGTTTAGGGCAGTGGTTCCTGAATGAGTTCCTGGATGTTCTTCATCACAGCAGACTTTGGATGTGTCTAATATTTGATTTCCATTGAAAATCTTTCAGTGTTTAGTAATGACGTGATGACCTGAAAATCGGGTGTGTTTGACTGAGGAGATATAGGAAAATGTGCTGTTGTTTGGAGGCTTTTAAAGAATATGTTTTGGAATGTCAACAATCTTGAAATATTTTAGAAATAAAATGGATGTTGGTAGGGTTTTGGTGTTAACAGATTGATGATCCAATGGAATGATGTGATTTGGCATTTCTTTTGGGTTTTAAGTTTTTAAGAAATCAAGAAATAAGGATAAAGGGTGATATTTAAATATGAAATTTGCCTTTTCCTTCACCAAGGCATAGGCTACATGAAACATACGCACTGAGGAAATTGCATAAGTGTAATATTTAGGTAATATCATTTTGAAGGCTACATGTCATATTAAAGTCTATGAAATGTGTTTTATTTTTAAAAAAATTTTTAATTAATAATAAGGGTTTTAAATTCATTTTTATGACAAGGATAAAGACTAAATGTAATATTAATTAAATAATAGACAGATGTTTGAAATAAATTACTGACAACAAAAATGTACTCCAATTTTTGAGGTTTTGTTACAATTTGTTTTATAATTTCATCCACTAGAGAGTGCGTGCTGTATTGTCTTTCCGGTTTGACCGGAAAGGAAGTCCTTTTAGTCTGCTTCCTGAAAAGGTAAGTCGAGCGCGTGTTTGCTGCGAGTTTAATTTTAGTCATCTGTGTATTAATCTGTCTCAAGTGGAAAAAATGTATGCTAGTGCAAGTTCGTTTTTGTTTGTTTTGTGATTGTATTTTGTAATGAATTGTTTAAAGGCACCGTTTTGTTTGACAGTGCTAAAGTAATCTTTTCATCTGACCAGCATTTTGATTAAAATAACTTATTTAATGTTACTGTTTTAGAATATTTGGTGTTGTGGTTGTTCTTATTAGTTTAATAGTGTTAATAATAGGGTTGGAAGACGAAAATCGATTTCAAATGTGAGAGTAAACAATCCCAAGTGTTAGACGACTCGCGAACTGTTTTCTGTGCACACATCCAAAGCGCTCTCCGAGAATAAGTTATTTTAAGCCTTTCAATTGCGAGAAGATCGTGCTGTCTTGTATGATGTAACAGATTGAAGAGCGCTCACGGAAAACGTTTTTGTAATTTGATCTTAACACATGAAGCGCAAGACAGCTCGCGCGCTGTGTTCACTGCTGCAGGCATATGGTCACCTCTTAAAGTGACAGGAGCGGCTCTCTATTATAACACTAATCAAAGTTCATAGGCAAAATTCAGTCGTGTTTGACTGCATAAGCTTTGTAACTATATTTGTAATATACAAATATATTCATAAGAAAGTGCACGGTGATATTTTACATTTAATAACGTCTTTCTGTACCTTAAAATCTTAACTCTTTAGTCTCTTTTATCTATTTTTGATTGCAATTTTTTTATTTGTTTCTTTTTTATATAAAAAAACAGTGTGATCTCAGTATACTGATTGTTTACTTTTTATTCCCAATAATGCTTGGAATGTATATTACATTAGACTAGTTGGTTTCCTAAGGTATTTTTAAACCACAGGCAAAATTGTTAATATAATTGATCTTTAGCCTGTTGATTTCTATTCTGAATATATATATATATATATATATATATATATATATATATTCACCTTTAAAGGTGCACCATGAAATGTATATAGACTATATAAATTATATCCCTAACTATTATATATATTTACTTTATGTGACTTCAAATTCCTAAAATTCAAACAATACACAACAATAATTAATACATTTTTATTAATTTTTTAACTATTGAGATGTTTTGGAACAATTGAAAGGTATGGTTTTCATGGTTCATTGCTGCACCTTTTTTTTTTTCTTCATCGTAATTATAATAACTTTTACATTTTAAAGGTGAGTTCACAAAATTATTCAGAATATTTTTTTTGCTATTTTTATTATCATGATGATGTAAATTCGATAAAGAAGTTAATGTGTCTCAGCAGTGTATGGCTCTTAAAGTTTTTAATAAGAGTAACTTGGTGTTAAAATGAGTTAGCTGCGAAAAAGAAGGCATTAACTTGTAATAATTATAATCAGGCCATGATATCGAATTAGATCTGTGCATGAGGTTTTAAAGCGACAGTTACTTAATATTATTTATTATTCTTTTTACTCTTATTTTACAGATTTTGAAGACTGAAACTTGATTTGAGGTAAGGTCATCATATATAGACATAATATAGCCAATTGTGTATATTGTAAAACTTCAAATAATAGCCTGAGCTTTTATTTTCCAAAATTGCTGAACTGCACCAGCTTGTATTTGAGATAGCTGCTATATGAGATATTGCTCATTGTGTGAGGCCAAGAGATACAAATTTAAATATCATAGGCTGATAGATGGAAAGCATTACAGTATGAGGTTATTACAAATGTAATCTAATATTATGAAAATACTTATAGTAACAGAAAAACAGACCAGGCCACAATTTGAGACCAGCCTTTATTTATCCAACCCTGTAGCCACACCAGGCATGTAAAAGAGACATGCATTCTACTGGTTGGGATTTGGCAATCATTTGAAGTTTTATATTAGTATAAGAAAACATCTGGTAAAGTTGTGAATGTTTTACAGTATTATTCTTATGTCTGTAATTATCAACACAAATTTCATTATTGATAAGTTGTGTTTGCCCTTTGTCTGTAATTAACATTAAGTGACATGGCATCTTTATTGGCATGTGCCAGAAGATATGTGTCACTGACATTTAGTGCCATTAACATTGATCATATGTTGTGACACTTTCAGTAGTGACTGACAGATGAATCATGCAGGTATAGTGATGTAATTGTGACAAAAAAATCATAAATATATAGCCTAATTTTGTGATATTTCAATTAAACACATTAAAGTCAGTAATATATTTTTTAATTTGTTATTTGTGTCCTGTCTGTATTTGATTGGTACTGAATGTTTTATAATGCTATTGATATTTTGTTGTTTATGTCACAAGTCACAAACTGCTTATTTTAGGAAAGACACAAAATAAATGTATCATGGGTCACTAGGTTTATGCTAATACTTTAACATTTCTGTCTGTTACTTGTAAACCTTTAACCTTTTTACTTAATACTGCATGGACGCATGCCAGTTGGGGTCGGTTTAAGTAAGTTTAACACTGGTCAGCACAATCTGTGGCTTTAATATTTTAATGCCTTTCAATAAGAAATAAATAAACATTTTTTTGCTATGTATGTATTTGAAAAGGATTTATTTATTTATTTATTTATACTAGTGCAAGTGCAAAAAAGTGCTCAGTGCATTAAAAAAATCAACAAATGTTTCAGTCACACAGGACCTTCATCAATAGCTTTAATATTTAAAAATAATGTTATGGAATTATTCAATAAATACATTGTTGTACAAATAAACTGTGTTCAAATGTTAGATAAAATACATTATACTCAGGCTGACAACTGCAGGCGGTACTACTGAAGGTGCCACAACATAGAGATATGTTTAGTGACACAGGACATCTGGCATGTGCCAATGAATAGTGGAATATGTCATTAAAACCCAATTAATTGTCATGTGCTATTTGCATTACAATTAGCTTTATGTGGTTAAACTTATGATTTATTACAACGCTGATTCAATATGTACAATGTTATTTATAAGTTGATAAAATGTTTTGACAAATTAAAGTTTTGTGATGGGCAGTGTTATGCCAAAGGTTATTTATACTGACAGCTTTTGGCATATCCAATCAGCATTAAAATAAAGATTTACTGTAATGGATGTGTTTACTTTTAATGTGTTATTTGTAATGACTAATGATAGATTTATTTTGTGTTTTTCTTATAATGGACAGTTTGTGACTGAGATAAACAACATGAAGTATTTGTTTTACAAAACATCTAATGGCAATCAAATACATAGAAATAACACTGTTGAAAAATATTGATTTGAATGCATTTTATTACAAAAGTTTATTATATTTACATATAAATAGGCAATTTATTTAGGATTGTGTGTCATACTTACATCAATATAGCTGCTCAATTCATCTGTTAGTCACTATTGGAGGTCTCACAACATATGGTGTAGGAATGGGAATTTTTGTCAATTTCTTATTTTGATCATCGATAGGTCTGAAAACAAGTATTCAAGTAATTGGGGCGACACTTGTGTGACCTCTGTCATGGAGAAATGAAACTCTTTTAAGAGTGTTAAAAGATCACCTATTACACCTTTTACGTGGCTTGCCCTGTCAGGCGTTTTCCGTGTGCTGTGTAATGTGTGATATGGGTTTCCTCAGCACAAAATATTTATTTTACAGTTATATCATTTTGTGAATGTTACAAATTCACTCAAGTTTTTCATTTTGCATTTAATGCTTGTCTGCATTAAACTTTAAATATCACTGAATCGACACTTGTTAAACCAGTTAAATTTAGGTTTAAAAGTCAACATGTAATTCATGTATTTTATGAGAATAGTAACTGTAAAGAAATAATAGTGTGTAGTTGCATATAAATGTAAGACATTTATTACAGGATAAAGAAATTACTGTAAAACGGAATGGTTTGCAGAACTTTTTCTTATTTATCAAGACTTCTTTTCTTTATTATCTTTATATACATCAGGTTTAAACTATTTTTGGTTTGTAACTCATGTAATGTATATCATAGATATATTCACTAGTTATGTTTTTAGCATTCAATTATACGTTTGTTTGAAATGCTATATTGGGAAAGATGTGGCATAGTGTTTTGTCAAGGAAAGAAAAGGAAATTAGGAAAATGTATTTAAAATTCTAATAAAGAGATAGGCTGGATGCCAGCCAAATTTAACCCGCCCACAAAATTTTTGCTCAAGCAATTCGGTCTGGACTCGATCCATAGAGGAGTAATTATGCCCGATCAGAAACTGTTCGTACCAATGAAATAGTCAGTGATATGGGTTTACGATGGACAGATGATAAACAGTATATCATTGTAATCATCCACGTCATCAAGGCTCTTGGGTTGAATTTGCTCTTATCCTAAATTAATAACTTGTTTGTATATGCATTCACCTTCACTATTTCCCTCAGAAATGATCATGTTGGTAAGTACTCTGTGTATCCTTAAATTATTTTTTTACAACACTGGCAAAGATCGTTTACACTCATCAAGACTTGTCCTCTAACGTTATCTTAATCCAGCGCACGTAATTGGTTTGTAACCCACAGGCATGGATATCATAGATATATTCACGCACTTGACAACACTGTGCAGTTGAGTTCTGTTGACATTTGACAACTAAAGTTACATGTGCTTTGTTACTCTGATTGGTTGTAGGTCTATCCAATTGACGTCTTTTATGGTTCGGTTGAAACATGTACCATAATCACAGCCCAATGTATCAGACTCATATTCAGAATTGAGTATGACTCACGCTATTCTTCATTTAAAAAATAAAAATACCATAGTTTTACCTCTAGATGTCAGTATAACCACACAAAACAGGGTTGGAAAATCTAGTTGGTTTGAGAAGTGTTTACAGGCAAACAAATATTTTGGGTGATTCAGAACAGGATGCATTGCTGTCTATTTTTGGTTTTAAAGTGCACTTTCATTATGTTCTTTATAATACAATGTTTATTTTAAAGTATAAATACCATGTATTTTAATGTTATTGTCTCTGTTATGTGTGCAGAAATCATTTTTTCAGTTTGGGTACAATGATCCGCTGGAATGTGTTACCTAAATAGTTATCAATTATACAGTTATCATATAGTTTTAACATTTAAACATTTTACAATCAAATTAGTATATTTCATCTTTGCATATAATATATTCATTGTATCTTCAAAACACAAAGTAAACAGAGTAAATTGTATATTATCATTCATTACTTTGTTTTAATGTGATTTAACACTAATTGATGTTTTTAATATGTTAATTATTAACTAAAATGCAAAAATGTGTAGTTAATATATCTTTTGTGTTTTTGTGTGTGTACAGATGCCTCGCACAAAGCAAACCCAGCGCTCCCAGGTGGCGAAGAAGAGGATGGCGGACCGGATGGCTGCTGATCCTAAAGAGGCTCTGCCACCTCTTAAAAAATTGGCAGAAATAACTGAACGTTGTGTGCATCACAACGGGCCTAAATATGATCTAAAAACTTATCCAAACTCTGATCCAAAAACTTATCCAAACTATGATCCAAAGCTTATCCAAACTATGATCCAAAAACTTTTCCACACTCTGATGCAAACTATAAGCAATCTGTTAACATGACCATGAATGCTGTTTCTGATTTGTGTCCACATAAATCTTATATCATAGGCTCTTTCCATCAGGCAGCTAAATGTTTTGGCTACAATAGTGGCAGACAATGTGCTTCAAACAGTTTAACTGCAATCTTGATGTGTAAGGTGAAAAATGTGTTACGATGGACCCTCAGTGATCTGAATGATGTTTTGATGCTTGGAGATGACCTGTACAGTGCTATGACAGACACTGGCAAAATCAAAGATCCTGTAAATGGCTACATTGAAGTTGCTGAGCTGCCTGACACACACACACTGAATAATTGTAGTTTTTCAATAAACTATTCTTCTGTTGCATTTACTGGCTTGTTTGGTATTAATCAATATGAAGAAGGTCTGCAAGGTGTTGCCATGTCCATTGATGAAGCATTAAATCAAGCATTCCAGAGGTTTGATGCGTGTTTGGTAAACATTAGGCAAAGCATATGTGCAGCTGTCAGAGAAGGTTCATGGTATGCAGTGATTGATCCACATGCAAGACTCAGTGATGGAACAATTTCAGCTCGTGGTAAGAGTGTAGTGGTTTTCCATCCCAGCATGGACTCTTTGGTCATTCATTTCAGGAGACTTGGTGCATCCTTGAAAGCATATAATTGTCCATTTGAAGTAACTGGGGTTGAGGCAAATGTGATTGAGAAACACAGTCAGCATGATCGAATGGTGTGCCATCCAGTGGTGGAAGAAAATGCTGAAGCAGAAGGAGTGAGTAAAGGTATAAAATCAGAAATGGGAAGTTGCAGTCACTCTTTGACTGATTTTATCAATACAGATGAAATACTTCTGAATGAATCAAAAGAGGATACAGGAAAATCTTCTGAATGGCCAAGCAATGAAAATGCAGCTGTTGTTGAATTTATTTCTCAAACTAAAAGTGTTTCTTTTGAATTTAATCCATTAACAGTACAGCAACAAAAAAGTATTTGCTTGAAGCTGAACATTGTACATGTTGTAAATGAACAGAATCATCCAAATGACATCGAAATGGCTGAACCATGTGAAACCAAAGATATTGTGGGTGATGGTAACTGCTTTTTCAGATCGGTAGCTTATGCTGTAAGTGGAAGTGAACGAGAACACAGAAAACTGAGACGTGCTGTTGTAACACAAATTCTCCAGAATAAAGGAAGGTACAGTCAGTATCTGAGACAAGGACAAAGTTCTGTTGCAAACTATATTACCACTTCAAGAATGAAATATGTTGGAACTTGGGCAACAGAGCTGGAAATACAAGCAGCCAGTGATTTAATTGGTGTGGACATATTTACATTTAGTGAAGAGAAATGGCTTAAATATTCAGCCTCAAATGTGTCATCTAATAGTCATAGCTGTCAAAACAAGGGGATTTATTTAAAACATGTAAATAGCTGTCACTATGAAGTTGTTGTATGTGTAAAAAGAACAGACGGTAGATGTGCTTCCATTTGTAAATCATCATTTGAAGATTCAATGTTTCATGAATCATTAAATGGTAACTCAGACCCACTTAAGCTTTATAGACAGAAAGTCCAATACAACAATAATCAGGACTTAAAACAGAGAAAAAATGCATGTAAACAAAAGATATCACGACAATGAAATTTACAAAAGAAACTAATGATTTGCAGTACTGAAAAGTACAAAAATAATGAACAGCATCAAGAAAAAGTAAAAAATATAGTACAGATAAATACAGAAACAATACTTCACACAGAGAGTCAGTCAAAAACTACAGTGTTAACAAATACGACAATACTTCCCATAGGGAGTCAGTCAAAAAGTACAGTGTTGAGAAATACAGCGACAATACCTCCCATAGGGAGTCAGTCAAAAATTACAGTGTTGTACAATAAATACAGAAACAATATCTTCACATAGAGAGTCAGTAAAAAGTACAGTGTTGACAAATACAGCAACAATACCTTCCATAGGAGTCAGTCAAAAGTACAGTGTTGACAAATACAGCGACAATGAAATACACAAAAACACATTGATAGATTACAATAAACAGAAATATAAACAGGATATAAGATTTGCCAATAGTATTAAAATGAGAAATGCTGAAACTCGAATTGAGGCAAAGATCAAAAGAAAAGAGATTGATTGTGTCATTGAACAATTTAAAGAAAAAATATCTACTGGTCCTGAGTACGTGTGTTCAGTTTGTCATCGTTGCTGCTTTAAAATGCAGGTGAAACACTGTAAAATAAATAAATATGTACAAAAATCGGTCCATGCTGGCTATATTGCAAACAAATGTATTACGTTTAATTATTTGCATAACTGTAATAAAGGCTGCAGTGAAGAATGTATTTATAAAAATACCCCAGCTGACTCTCTGTGGATTTGTCACACATGTGATAGAAAGATTAGTGAAGGTAAAATGCCTGCTGAAAGTGTAGCAAATAATCTCGCTCTGGATCCAATTCCTGTTGAATTGAGCTGTTTAAACTCTCTTGAACAACATCTAATAGCTAAGCATATTCCATTCATGAAAATGCTCGCTTTACCACGTGGCGGACAAAACGGCGTACATGGGCCCATTACTTGTGTTCCATCTAATGTTACAGATGTGGTGAATGTGTTACCAAGATCGGAAAATTATGATTTAATGATACGAGTAAAGCTTAAGAGGAAATTAACATACAAAGGACATTATGAATATAAATTTGTGCACACTGATCATGTCAAAACTGCTTTGGCATATTTAAAAGAAAATAACAAATGGTATGCAGATGTGGAGTTTAATGAAACTTGGATTAATCCTCTAAGTAAAACAGAAGAAGAGGTTAATGATATAAGTGAAAACAATGATCAAGATTTGGGTGAATGTCAGGACATGAATGTTGATAAAGACCACAATATTGATAATGAGGTCACTGATGAAACACTTCATGATCGACAGCAACATGGTTTGTTTATGGATTCATGTTTACAGCCAGTAGATATTGCACAAGAGGTTTTAGATCAACATTTTGATGGAATTATGTCTATTGCACCAGCAGAAAACAATAATCCAGTGAGAATGTTAATGGATGAAACTAATGAAGCCAAATGTTTTCCAGTTCTCTTCCCAAAAGGAACAGGAACATTTCATGATCAACGACCTGAAAAATTAACGCTGTCTAAATACTTAAATAATAGAATCCTAAATGCAGATGGACGGTTTGCTCAAAATCTAGACTACATCTTTTATGGACAATATTTGTCTGAACTTAATCAAGTTATCTCAAATGTATCTATTGCTTTATGGAAAGGCCATGACACAAGAAATAAAACAAAAATTACTGCAGAAATGTTGACAAACAAAGAGTCACTGCAAAAGATTTTAAATTTTGATCAGGGTTATAAATTCTGAAGCCAATGAGAGGGAGTCCTGTTTTTGGCAAAGTGTTCAAAAGATTTGTTTGCAATGGTGAGACAGTTAGGTATCCCAACATGGTTTTGCTCATTTTCATCAGCAGACTTGCGATGGACAGAGTTAATGCAATCTATTATGATACAAGAGGGCTTGGAAACTCCTATTGATGAACTGAACTGGTCTGATAGATGTGGGATGCTTAAACGCAATCCTGTAACTGCTGCCAGAATGTTTGATCATCGATTTCATTACTTTCTAAAAGATGTGATCATGTCGCCAGCTCAGCCAATCGGAAAAATAATAGATTATTTCTATCGAATTGAATTTCAACAACGTGGATCACCTCATACACATTGTCTCTTTTGGGTTGAAAATGCCCCTCAAGTGGACAGAGATGATGATGATGAAGTTGCAGCATTTGTTGATCGATATGTCACCTGTGAGATGCCACCTGAACAGCATGAAGAAATGCATGAAATTGTGAGCACTGTCCAACAACACAGCAAAAGACATGCAAAAACATGTAAAAAGAAAGGAACTGTGTGTAGATTTAATTTTCCACGTCCACCAAGCAAAAATACTTTCATTACAAGAAGCAGCAAGAGTCATAAAGATGAAAAAGAAACAGATGATGAAAAAAATGAAGGTAAATGCAAAAAACAAACAACTATCGAGAAATATCAAAAGACTTAGCTGAAGCTATAATGAAAAGAGTGAGAGAATGTTTGTTGAGTAGTGATGCTGTCTTTGACTCAGTTGATTCTATGTTTGCATCTATTGGTATAAATCAAAAGACATTTGAAATGGCTTACAATAAAATGACAAAAAAACAAATGTTGTGTTGAAGAGAAAACCAAATGATGTATGGGTGAATCAATATAACACAGATCTTTTACGATGCTGGAATGCAAACATGGACATACAATTTGTTGTTGATGCTTACTCTTGTATAGTATATATAATTTCCTATATTTCTAAAGCAGAGAGAGAAATGGGATTGCTGCTGGCTAACGCTCAAAAAGAAGCACACAATCAAGGTAATATGGATGCAAAACAGGCTTTAAGAAAACTTGGAAGTGTGTTTTTACATAATCGAGAAGTGTCAGCTCAAGAGAGTGTGTATCGACTGACAAACATGAATCTAAAAGAAGGATCAAGGAAAGTGGTGTTTATTCCAACTGGTATTAATCAAGTAAGAATGAGTTTACCCTTAAACACCATACATAAAAAGCTGAATGTGCAGAAGATGATAGTGATGGTATATGGATGAAAAGCATCTCAGACAGATACAGAGCCCGTCCACATACAAATGAATTCAGTGGAATGTGTTTAGCAACCTTTGCATCAGACTACAGAGTTTTGACTGCTTCTGAAAAATGTTCAAACAGAGTAAGACTGGAAAATGACATGGGATTTGTGAGAAAAGAACTCATACAAACTCTGCCATTGTGCGATATGCTGCTTTTTCACCCACTAAAAATTCAGAAAATTATCACCAAAGTATTTTAGAATTATTTTTGCCTCATTATGTGCGAGATCAATTGAAACCAACAAATTTCAATACACATAAGGATTTTTATGAGACTGGATTTGTAGCAATTTTAAACAATGACCTTGAGTCAGTGAAAATTATAGTGGACACTAACATGGGGAATTTTGAAAAGAAGCAGACACAATACAAAGAGCTCAAGATGATTTAGAACAACATGGACCAATGGAAGATGCTTGGGCCCAAATCTGTCCAGAAGCAGAACTTGAACGTCTAGAATGTCTGGAGAGTAAGAAACAACAAACAAAAACAGAAGAAGGTGATGACATCATACCTGATCTATTACCAAATGTGGGTACTTCCAAGATAGAAAACAATCCATCTGTTATAAAAAAGCAAGATGCCATGGATTTACTGCGCTCTTTGAATGAAAAGCAGTCACAAATCTTTTACAAAGTGCGGCAATGGTGTTTAGCAAAAGTACAAGGTGAAAACCCAGATCCATTTCATGTGTTTATATCTGGTCCAGGAGGTGTTGGAAAGTCAGTACTGATTAAAGCCATCTATTATGAAACCTCTCGCATACTTTCAAAGTTAACAGACAACCCAGATGAGACACATGTACTATTAACTGCTCCTACAGGGGTCTCTGCATACCAGATTAACGGGTCTACTGTACATTCTAGTCTCTGCATCGGAATAAATGCTTCACTGCCATATCAGCCACTTGGAGATGAAAAAATTAATTCCTTGAGAGCCAAATTTGGAAAACTACAAATATTAATAATTGATGAAATTTCAATGGTTGATCATAAACTTCTGGCATATATTCATGGAAGATTGAGACAAATCAAACAAACAGGTGATTACTCTGCATTTGGAAAAGTCTGTGTGATAGCAGTTGGAGATTTTTATCAGCTGTCTCCTGTTAAAGGAAAACCACTTTACTCTGAACCAGTGAACAGTGTAAATCTTTGGGAAACTAACTTCAGTTTTGTTGAACTTAAAGAGATTATGCGCCAGAAGGACAAAAAGTTTGCAGAATTATTAAATCGTTTAAGGTTACGTAAAAAAGATGAAGTAATGCTTGAAGAAGATATTGCTATGCTTAAAACATGTGAAACAGGTGATGGTGATGAGAGTACAGATATACATATTTATGCAACTAATAGTGAGGTTGATGAATATAACCTAAAAATGGTGCACAAAATATGCTCTGACACGGTTACTGTTAACGCCCAAGATTTTGAGAGAAATGCTAAAACTGGCCGAATGGAAAAAAAGGATGGGTTTCATCTCAAAGTTCACAACAGTTCTTTGGAAAAATCCCTAGAATTAGCAATCAATGCTCGAGTAATGCTACTGAAAAATATCAATCTATCAGATGGTTTGGTGAATGGCATTTTTGGAACACTTAAAGACTTCTGTTATGAAAATGATGAAATATTTCCATCAAAAATATACATTGAATTTGATGATGAACGAGTTGGTAAAGAAGCTAGAGGTGAAAATCCATGTTTAAAACCTGGACTAGAGAAAAGCACACCAATCAAGCCTGAAGAAGATAAAGTAACAAGCAGTGGTGGTGTCAGAAGACAGTTTCCTTTGAAGCTAGCATGGGCTACAGTTCACAAAGTACAAGGTCTGACAGTCAACAAAGCTGTTGTTTCATTGAAAAAGATATTTGCTCCAGGACAAGCATATGTAGCATTAAGTCGAGTGACCTCTCTTGATGGACTCATAATAGAAGATTTCAAAGAAAAAGTTATTTATGCAAAAGACAACATTGAGGAAGCTCTACAGACAATGCCTCCATTCATTGATCCATATGAAACCATAGAAAATGTACAATTTCAAATGATGTTACACAATGTCCAAGGGCTAATTCCACATATTTCAGATATTCGCAAGACAATAGATATTGTAAAGCAGATATGATTTGTGTAACAGAAACGTGGCTAAAGCAAACAATTCTGAGAATGATATCAGTCTTTCTGGATATCATTTCCATAACAAACCACGAAGTGTTGCATATGACACAAGTGAAGATGTTTTGATAAACTAAAAGAGAAAAATCATGGTGGTGTTGGCATATATCACAGAGATAATTTAAAAGCTGCTTTAGTTGATTTACCATGTGTTAACATTGAATGTCTAATGTGCAATATAACAGTTAAACACAACTGTGGCAGTCGTGTATAGACCATCATCATATAACATACCATTATTTAGAGAGAACTGTATTACCTTAATAAATGAAATAAACTGCTTACCAGGTGGCAAAATAATTCTAGGAGATTTCAATGAAAACATTTTCAATAAATCAACAATTCAAGATGTTATGCAGCAATTTGGCTTCACACAAATAGTTGAAAAAGCAACAACTGAAAATGGCACGTTAATTGACCATGTATATATTAAAGATTTTGACTTGGATAAAATAAAGATTGATATAATGCCCACGTACTTCAGCTATCATGACTGTGTTGTGCTGAAGTGGTTATTATAATGAAACGTCCATCCACATGGAAGGGGGTACAGAGATGGATGCTTAATACTGACGGTCTCTGTGGGAATTAATGCTGCCTTCACGTGCTATCGGAATTAGTGTAAATCAATTTACTTAGTTGGAAATTTAACAAGGACAAAATATATACTAAAACCTTCAACAAAAAAAATATTAATCAATAAAAATTTACAAAATAAATAAGCAAAAATCACTCCTTCTATAAAAATTATATTTTTCTAAACAACAAAACACATGAACATGTCAAATTAACAAACATGACTTAAGTCAGAAATAGAACTTTTCCGATAGCACGTGAAATCAGCATTAGTCAGGGGATTGTTAGTGGGTGTTTAGGCTATATACAGTACATTTTAATATTCCTGCTGAATTTTCATAATGAACTGTTAATATTTTATTATTTAAAAATACAACTTAATACATATAAATACAAAAAGAAATGTCACAGAAACGTATTAGTTCTCTTTTTCATTCATTCATTCATTCATTCATTCATTCATTCATTTATTCATTCATTGCATTCATTCATACATTTATTCATTCTCTTTATTTCTTATTGCATGATGTTTTATTGTTCAAAATGTCTATATAATGTCCTTTTACAATGAATTTGTATGAAGACTTGCATCATGCAGTTAGCACTAATCAAATTTATAATAGAATACTTTAAAAGGTGATGAAAGAAAAAATGATCTTTAAGAAATATTAGACTATCTTTAACTATCAGCCTTAACCATGAAGAAAATCCAGACGTTCATCAACACATGCCTCAGGCGAATACTACGAATCAGATGGCCAGTAAACATTACTAACAGGGAACTGTGGGAAAGAACCAGACTGCAGCCTGTAGAGAAATAAATACTCCAAAGAAGATGGAGCTGGGGTGGCCATACTCTCAGAAAACCTGAACACAGCATCATTACACAGGTGTGCACCTGGAATCCTCAAGGCAAGAGAAAAGTGTCAGTGCCCCTGAAACATCTAGCGACAAGACTTGAAGTCCAAGAAAATGGGACTATCATGAGGTCAACTGGAAAAACTGACTCGAGACCGGAACTGTTGGAGAGCTCTTGTTGAAAACCTATGACCCAAATGGGATTAGAGGCGAATGATGATGAGATATCTTTACTGCTTCATTCTCCTCATATTGCAATACTTCAAATATTGATAAACAGGTAAGACTATTTTATCTTTTAAATTGGTTATAACTTATATTACATTAACATAATATGCCTCTGTTTATATGTTTGTGTTATAAGAATATTCTATTAAATAAATGTCTGCTTAAATGGTTGTACATAATTCAATTGGATAAGTTGTAAAGTGTAAAAAATTAAAATATACACTAATCACACCCTCATTGTCTATAGGTACATCAAATGTCTTATTGTCCTAATAATGAAGATATTAAACTAGAATCAGCTGAAGATTGTATTTTATGCAAATCAAGGAAACAGTTTGACAGCAGACAACAATGTCCAGATCATTACACCACCGTCACCATTGTGGACTGTTTACTGAAGGCAAGTCATGGATTCCTGCTCTCTGTATCAAATATGGACCCTACATCTGTAAGGCTCAGTTCAGCAGCAAATCAGATTCACCAGAGTACAAGGTAAGTTATTCCCTGTTCTTTTTGTGACTCTGTTTTTGTGTCTCAACCAAAGATAAAACATAATCTAATAATTTTACATTAACTTGTATTGAACATTCTGAAATGGTGACCATTCTAAAATGCTTATCTCAGTTGTATCTGATTTAGTTTTTGTGTTTGACAGAGCCCAGTGTCTGCCATTGAGGGTATTCTAGTGCAGTTGTCCTGCATGGACTGAAGCCCTAAACAAAATGTCATCACTGAGGATTGTCTATGAGCTGAGCAACCACTGAATTGTTATCATGGGATAAACTGGATTATGCCAAGTTAAAAGATCTTCAGTTTCCACTGGTTCCAACTTCCAATCTTCAAGTTACAGCATATCTTCATCTCTGCTGGTTCAGCCCAATCATTAGATGTCTTGCCACTGCTTCAATCCAGTCTCAAGTCATCTTCATCACTGCTGGTCCTGCCCAGCTCCAAGTGTGTTTTCCTGCAGCTGGTCACAGTCAGCTCCAAGTCTCCTTCGTTATCATCTCAGACTGGATCTACACTGGTCACAACTACACCTATGTCATTCTAGCTGCTGATTCACCCTGCCTCTTAGCTCCATCAGTTCTATCGTGCTCCATCATCTCCTCTAATTCACCCTTTGCCTCCTCCCTTCTTTAAATCCTGCCTGACTTCTTCCTCCATCTTATCCACTGTGATTGGTCTTTATCTCCTCATTGCGAACCTTTTTGCAAAAAAATTTTGTAGTGTGAGATGTAAGGTTATGTCACAATAGCATTCGATTTACTTTCATTATCATATTTAGTTTCACTTTCCCTGTCACCACTTGCCCAAGCTCTTGTTTGTTGTTATGTATTTTTATTAATCTTATTTTATTATTTATTTTTGTTTTGTTTTTGTTTTAATTTAGGGCTATCCACTACCTTACTTCCAACTCTGCTGTATCATGCATTTTTGCCTGAATGCCTTCATTAACTATTCAGACATGAGAATTCAAGATTCTCTTGAAGAGTGTTTTCTTTTAATCTTTATCGCTTCTTTAATGTACTACTTAACTATACTTTATTGAATATGTTATTTTTACTTTTAAAATGTAATTTTTCTTCAATACATTTAAAAGGTAATGAATGAATGATTAATTTTTATTGTTATTTTGAGTTTATTTTGTAATTTCATGTTTTATGTGAAACCTCTTTTACTCTTTATTGCCTCTTTTAATGTACTATTTGCTTAACAAATATGCTTTTAATTGAATATTTTAATTTAGCTTTTAAAATGTGATTTTTCTTCAATGCAATGAAATGGAAATGAATGAATGGTTTATTTTGTTATTGTTGATATATATTTTATTCATTTTTATATTCTGTAATTTCACATTTTATTTTATACTTCAAAAGTATTCTTATATAATATGCAATATAGTTTTGAACATATAGTAACACAAAAACTTTGCCACTTTCATATGTGCAAACAATTGAAATGCAATGAATAAATGAATATTTATTCTCAACTATAGGATATTTTTCAAATATTTTCTTACATTTGTTTAAACATATATTATTCTTTAATTTGTTATTTTTTTGGTTACTATTTGACATTTTTTTAAATTTTGATATGTACTATTTTACATTTATTTCTATATTGTGTAATTTCAAATCTTAATACTTCCCAATTATGGGTTTTCATTTAATGTGCTTATTAAAAAAAAACTTTAACACAACCACACTTTAATATGCATTTTTTTAATTGAATGAATGAATGAATTATTTCTTACCATTTTGTATTCTTATTTTCTTATGCATTTTGTTATTCTGTCTTAAAGATTTTAAATAATTTTTGTTTTCTTTGACTTTTTGTTTGGTTTGATTCCATGTACTTGTTTTTATGGCACATTTTCCATATTAACTCTAATAAACGTGCTTACATTTTGTTGTAGATATAGATATTTGAAATAAATAACTAAAAATGCTTCTTACAGGTTTCCTGTTTAAAACATAATTTTCAGTTTTCATTGTAATCATTTAACAATAAAGTAATAAACCTTGAAAAAATTATTTGTAATATTATTTAATGATTTTATAAAGTTTAAATATTATTTAAAAAATGTACTTACAATATTAGTGAGTACAATTAAAACATAAATAAACCTCTACTGCCGCTTAGTGGGAATTTCAGAGATTTTTTCTATAAAAGGAATAGGAACATTATAATTCTTGAGTTTTTTAACTTTTATAGAGGCATCTACCGCCTAAAATCCATGACATTTTGTGTCTATTGTACTTATTTATTTTAATAAAATATGACAATTTCTTGAGCAGTTATAAACATTTCCCATTTATGCTTCTTGTAATATACTGAAATGTATGGCTGACACAATTAAATGCATGAAAAAGGATACGCTAAAACACAGAAAAAGCATAACTTAAACAATAATATTAGATACACATAGTTTTATAGACACACACACACACTTTTTTTAATGCTATTTTTTTATAAGCATTTCACATAACCTCTTTGTAAACTATTAATCAGATTATTCAGAATTTATCCAGAAACCTAGGACTACATACACACATTCTCTTGTAAGATGCGTACATTTGAACTATATTTATGGGAACCAAAATGTTTACTGATACAAAATGTGTAGGCGTTTGAATGTATTGTTTCTAAATGACACTGTTATAACCTTCCAAATTCAAAAGTTCAACTTTTTTCGATAAATATTGATCTAGAAAGTCCACAGAATTATCCTGTGGACTGGTTTGGTTCCAATCAGGCAAAAACAGGGACTAGTTTGCAAAAGTAGGTTTTTAACATAATCGCAAATATTTAATGGACGATTTGATTGACAGCAATAGTTTGACACATTTTCCATATTAACTCTTATGTGATTACACACATACACATTTGGTTGCAGATATAGATATCTCAAATAGATGGTGGACAACAGATGGCATAGTCCAGGTTTTCCCCTTTAAAACATATTTTTAAGCTCTCATAGTGTAATACTATTGCAAGAACATACCTCAAATGAAGTGATAAACTTCGACATAATGTGATTTGTAATGATATTATATATATATATATATATAAAAATTTTTTTTTTTTTTTTTTTGAAAGTTTAATAGGATTGAACAATTAGTTAGCAAGATGAGCCAATGGTCTTCTGCTGCCCTCTGGTGGCTTTATGGCAATTTTAAGGGAATATGAAATACACATTTTCCATGTTAAATTGTGGTGCTTACACACACATTTTGTTGCAGATATAGATAGATATTTGAAATACATGATTTTGACTAACCAGCAGGTAACACCAGAGAACCATGACTGAAATAATAAATGAATGAATTAGTTTTTGCTCAATATCTCTGGAATGCAGGAAAAACGGCTTGAGCAAAACGTTTGAAAATCAGGTCGATTATAGGGCTGGATTTGCCCTTTACAATGAGCTCTCACATGTCTTCAGACTCATCCGTAGTCGGAGTAATAGGCGGTATAAGCGGGGGTCCCGCGAAATAGCGATCCGTGAGGCGTCCTAGAGGTCCGCGATCGTTGTGTTCGGGCAAGGGCCCTGAGTGGTCTTACCCACCCGAGTTTGACAGCGCTGACACTTTCCGTTCGAGTTATGAGCAATTTTGTGCCGGGCGTGACATCATTGGCGGCCGCCATTTTAAAACGCGCCGATGTTTTTCTCAAAAATCTCGTGAAAACTCAACGAAACGCCTGAAATTCATACCATTGATAGAGTTCAACTAGATGATTCGAAAAGGCAAGTTCTGCCGAGATTGGTGGAGATTGTCCTTTAACTTTTGACTAGCTACAATTTAAAATTACCCTATCATATTCAAACAAATGCAAAAGTTTGATAATTATTGACCTAGAGAGTCAGAATGAGCAGATCTAACAAATTATTTAAACATTATATGATAATAGATGGAAAAGACCATTTAAAGCCAATACAGGCAATTTACCATAAGAAATGCATGGTTTTAAAGCTTTTTAACAGTTATAGCGCCACCTATAGTCTGATCTCCATAAAACTTTGCCTACTTCTTCAACATGGTATGTCACATATACCCAACAATTTTCGTGAAGTTTTGAGTTTTCCCTTAGGATTTATAGGCTTTTCAGTGTATTTCGCCACACCTGCTTTCTAAATGACTCTATTATATGGTATACATCCAAATGCAAAAGTTCAACTTTTTTTCAATGATTATTGATCTAGACAGTCCCAAGAATTGTTCTAAACTGGTTTGGTTCCGATCTGGCAAAAACCAGGGACTAGTTCGCAAAAGTAGGTTTTTAACATAATCGCAAATATTTAATGAACGATTTGATTGACAGCAATAGTTCTAGTTGCAAAGTTGTTCAGCATGAGGAGACCTATCATATGATATGCATTTTTGTGTATGTGTGCAACACCACGTGATTACAGAGCCATAAAACTCGTTAGCGCCAACCAGTGGCCGATTTCTTTCAAAATTCTTACAGACCTCTAGGGCCATGAGTCGAACATACCCATTAAGTTTCCTTCCGATCGGTTTCTGTTAACCTTGTCTTATAGGTGCTCAAATTCATTGGCTGATGGCGGCCATTTTTTTAGATACACCGATGGCCTCGTAAACATACATGGGGCCTTGACTAAGACACTGCATACCAATTTTCAAGTCAATTGGACTAACGGTCAGGTGGTCATAGCCCTTTTATGTTTTTTCACGTTATAGCGCCACCTAGTGCCCAATCGTCGCTATTACTTCATCGTGACCAAAGACTGAGCCCATACACATGTCTACCAAGTTTGGTGAAAATATCTTATTTCGTTTTTGAGTTATAGCCTTTTTAAAATATTAGGCTCCACCCACATTGACATTTTGACGCCCCTTAGCAACAGTGAATCGAAATTTCAACTTTTTCGATAGTTTTTGATAATCAGTCGCCAGAGAACATTTGTGCACTGGTTTGGTTCCGATTGGACAAAAACCAGGGACAAGTTCGCAAAGTAGGTTTTCAACAAAATTCAAAATGGCGGGAAAATTTGCATACCGGAAATGAATTCGGAGATATACGTTTTGTTCGTCATGAGCTCAGCTTTCCAATGGTATAGGCACTTGACCGACCCAGGAGCAACGATTTAGGAGTTATGAGCAGTTTTGCGCAATTGATCGCTATAGCGCCACCTATTGGCCAATATGGCTCATAATTTGATAACCTCTCCTCGATTTTTGTACTACCATCTGACAAAGTTTCAAATCTCCAGCATTTACGGTTTGGTCTGCACGATGCGTTTTACGGCAGAATAATAATAATAATAATAATTAAAGCTGCAGGCAGCATTTATCGGGGTTCAAGCATTTAAAGCATTTAAAGCCTTTAAGCATTTAAGGCCTGTTGAATTTAAGGCCTTTAAACAGTAAATAATTAAAATTGACAGTTTTTAACAAGTGATGAACTGACAAAATGTGATTTTAAAATGTTATAATGGTGACTTTATAAAGTCAAAATATGAATTATAGAACAAAATGACTATTTTAAGCAGCAGGTTGCAGTAGAGGATAACTCATTGGCTGACTTTAATTTTAAAAGTATATGTTTGTATTAAGACACATTTTCCATGTTAACTCTTATATGTGATTACACACATACATATTTGGTTGCAGATATCTGAAATAGGTGGTGTACAACAGATGGCATAGTCCAGGTTTTCCCCTTTAAAACATATTTTTTCAGAAATGTGGTAAACTTCGACAAAATGTGATTTGTAATGATTTTATAACATTTATTTTAAGTTAAATAGGATTGAACAAGTGATTTCATAATCTCAGATTAGAGTGAATAGCATGACAAAATGACCAGCAGGTGGCACCAGAGAACCATGAATGAATTTTCTATTCTTTTTATTTTTGCTTAATATCTCTGTAATGCAGCAATGTAAAATTCTGAAACTCGGGTCAGAGAGAGTGCCCAATGGCCCCTATAGAATGAGACTTTCCCTGGGGTCCTGGACCAAGGGGACTGGAGTAATGCCGGTTAAACATGTATATTTTGGGGCTTATATCTCAAAACGGCTAGAGCAAAACTTTCCGAAAATCAGGTCGATTATAGGGCTGGATTTGCCCTTTAGAATGAGCTCTCACATGTCTTCAGACTCATCCGTAGTCGGGAGTAAGATGCGATATAGGCGGGGTCCCAGCGAAATAGCAATCCGCGAGGCGTCCTAGAGGTCCGCATCGTTGTGTTCGGGCAAGGGCCCTGAGTGGTCTTACCCACCCGAGTTTGACAGCGCTGACACTTTCCGTTCGAGTTATGAGCGATTTTGTACGGGGTGTGGCGTCATTGGCGGCCGCCATTTTAAAAACGCGCCCGATGTTTTTCTCAAAATCTCGTGAAAACTCAACAAAAGCGCCTGAAATTCATATCATTGATAGAGTTAAGGCAAGTGCTGCGAGATTGGTGGAGATTGTCCTTTAACTTTTGACTAGCTACAATTTAAAATTACCCTATCATATTCAAACAAATGAAAAAGTTTGATAATTATTGACCTAGAGAGTCAGAATGAGCAGATCTAACAAATGATTTAAACATTATGTGATAATAGATGGAAAAGACCATTTAAAGCCAATACAGGCAATTTACCATAGGAAATGCATGGTTTTAAAGCTTTTAACAGTTATAGCGCCACCTATAGTTTGATCTCCATAAAACTTTGCATGCTTCTTCAGTATGTTATTTCACATATACCCAACAATTTTCGTGAAGTTTTGAGTTTTCCTTAGGATTTAAAGGCTTTTGAGTGTATTTTGCCACGCCCATTTTCTAAATGACCCTGTTATAGCTTCCAAACGGGTAAAGTTCAACTTTTTCGATAATTATTGATCTAGAGAGTCAAGAGAATTGTCCTAGACTGGTTTGGTTCCGATCAGGCAAAAACCAGGGACTAGTTCGCAAAAGTAGGTTTTTAACATAATCGCAAATATTTAATGAACAATTTGATTGACAGCAATGGTTCTAGAGGCAAAGTTGTTCAGCATGAGGAGATCTATCATATGATATGCACATTATGTGGATGTGTGCAACACCATGTGATTACAGAGCCATAAAACTCGTTAGCCAACTAGTGGCCGATTTCTTTCAAAATTGTTACAGACCTCTAGGGCCATGAGTCAAACATGCCCATCGACTTTCTTTCCGATCGGCCTCCGTTAACCTTGTCTTATAGGTGCTCAAACTTAATTGGTTGATGGCGGCCATGTTTTTGAGATATGCGATGTTCTCAATAACTCTCATGGCACTTGGAACCTAGACACTGCATACCGATTTTCATGTCAATTGGACCAACAGTCAGGTGGTCATAGCCTTTTCATGTTTTTTCATGTTATAGCGCCACCAAGTGGTCAATCGTCATATTTTTTTTTTTTTAACAAAGACTGAGCCCATACACATGTGTTCCAAGTTTGGTGAAATTATCTTATTGCTTTCTTGAGTTATAATATTTTTAGTAAAATAGGCTCCGCCTGAACCTCCATTTGTTGCCCCGACAATGAATCGAAATATCAAGTTTTTTGATAGATATAGATAATGAGACCATGGAGAACACTTTGGCACTGGTTTGGTTTCAATATGGCGAAAAACCTAGGACTAGTATGCAAAAGTAGGTTTTGACAAAATTCAAAATGGCGGAAAAATTTGCATACCGGAAATGAATTCGGAGATATACGTTTTGTCCGCCATGAGCTCAACTTTCCAATGATATAAGGCACTTGACCCTTATGATCAGCGGTTTAGGAGTTATGAGCAGTTTTGCGCAATTGATCGTTATAGCGCCACCTATAGGCCAATCTGGCTCATAATTTGATAACCTCTCCTCGATTTTTGGACTACCTATTGGCCAAGTTTCAAGTCGCTAGCCCTTACAGTTTGGTCTACACAACGCGTTTTACGGGAGAATAATAATAATAATAATAATTAAAGCTGCAAGCAGCATTTAGCGGGTTCAAGCATTTAAGGCCTTTAAGGACTTAAAGCCTAAAAGCATCAAAAGACACCAAGGTTCATTTAGAAAGCATTTAACCACTGACATAATAGATGAAAATGACCATTTACAGCCAATAAAGGCAATTTAATATAGGATATGTGTGGTTTTCAAAGCTTTTTGTCAGTTATAGTGCCACCTATGGTCTAATTTACCATGTACTAGCATAGTTTACCATGATTCACCATGTTCTAGTGTGATTTACCATGATTCACCATAGTTTACCTTGATTTACCATGTTCTTGCCTGATTTACCATGATATTCCCTGTGTTAGTGATTTAACATACTTTACTGTGATTCGCCATATTTTACCATGAATTACCATAGCTTACATTGATTTAGCATGTCCTGGCATGATTTACTGTGATTTACCATGTTCCAGTTTGATTTACCATGATTCTAGCCTGATTTACCATAGTTTACTACGATTTACCATGTTTCCACATTCTAATATGATTTACCACGATTTACCACATTGTAGTATGATTTACCATGATCCTAGCCTGATTTACCATAGTTTACCATGATTTACCATGTTTCCATATTGTAATATGATTTACCATGATTTACCCCATTGTAGTATGATTTACCACATTGTAGCCTGATTTACTATAGATTTACCATGATTTACCACAAGTTACTACATTCTAATATGATTTACCATGATTTACCACATTGTAGTATGATTTACCATGATCCTAGCCTGATTTACCATAGTTTACCATGATTTACCATGTTTCCATATTGTAATATAAATTTACCATGATTTACCCCATTGTAGTATGATTTACCACATTGTAGCCTGATTTACCATAGTTTACCATGATTTACCATGTTTCCATATTGTAATATGATTTACCATGATTTACCCCATTGTAGTATGATTTACCACATTGTAGCCTGATCTACCTTAGTTTACCATGATTTACCATGTTTCCATATTCTAATATGATTTACCATGATTTACCATATTGTAGTATGATTTACCATGCTCCTGGCATGATTTACCTTAGTTTACCATGATTTACCACGAGTTACCACATTCTAATATGATTTACCATGATTTACCACAAATTGCCACATTCTAATATGATTTACCATGATTTACCACGAGTTGCCACATTCTAATATGATTTACCATGATCCTAGCCTGATTTACCATAGTTTACCATGTTTTACCATGAGTTACCACATTGTAGTATGATTTACCATGATTACCACATTGTGGTATGATTCACCATGATTATAGCATTATTTACCATAGTTCAGCATGATTTACCACATTCTAATGTGATTTACCATGATTTACCCCATTGAGGTTTGATTCAGCATGATTCTAGCCAATACATTTAATTTTAACCTGTGGAAACACAATAAAGTATATTTCTGATCCTGCAGCCCCCTCTATAGGACAACATTAGCATTAGAACCAGCATAAGTCTATGGCATTGATAAACATTGACAAAATGGGATATGAAATGTTATTATAATGATTTTTACAATGCCTAGATATGAATTTTAAAGCAAAAAACTATTGCCAAATGTAATGTCATGTGGCACCTGCTTATTTGAATAAAGTCTGAGCATTTCTTGAGTAGATATTGCACACACACACACACACACACACACACACACACACACACACACACACACACACACACACACACATACAGAGAAAGAGAGAGAGACAGAAAGACAGACAGACAGATACACACACACACACACACTTCTGTTTTACATGTAGATATTTTAAATAAATTATTAGTAACACAATGCTTACTCCTAGTCTTGTAGTAATTTTTACACATTAATCATACCATCATTGTTTGGCAGAATTGTCAATACCACTGTTTAAATAAAAATGAATTGATCAAATTTGTCAAAATGTGATTGTAAATGTTAAAATAGTGGTTTTATAATGTCTAAATATTAATTATAGAGCAATATAATCAAGTAGTATGACAAAATGACATTTTAAAACCAGCAGGGGGCAGCAGAGAACCACTCATTAGCTCATTTTCATTGTAAACGTCTGTTTTTCATTTAATGGGCACATTTTCCCGGTGAATGCCTTCGTATGTGCTAACTCACATACACATTTTGTTGCAGATATAGATATTTGAATTTAATAAAGGAAATAACAAATGACTTATTCTATGTTTTCCCCTTTAAAACATATTTTCAGGTGTTATTTTGAATTGTAATGTAATATTGTGAAAAACACATCAAATGAACAAATTAATTGATAAACATTGTCAAAATGTGATTTGCAATGTTATTATAATGATTTTATAAAGTTTATATATGCTTAGTGAGCAGAATGAACCAATAAGTGGTCTTCTGCTGCCCTCTGGTGGCTTTATGGCAATTTAATCTAATACACCAATATAAACATTATCACTTTTTAACTTTTATAGAGGCATCTATTGCCTGATCTCCATGAAATGTTGTATGCTTGTTTAGAGTCATGTGTCACATGTACTTCCCTCTTTTGAGATGATCTAAACATTCAATGAGGAGTTAAAGGCTTTTGGGGACATTTGGTCAAAATCACATATTGATATGACTATTATAGCCATCCAATTGTAAAAGTTATTTTTTCTATATAATTATTGACGTAGAGAGTCAGAATGAGCAGATCTAACAAATGATTTAAACATTATATTGCAACAGATGGAAAATACCATTTGCAGCTAATACAGGCAATTTTCCATAGGAAATGCATGGTTTTAAAGCTTTTAACAGTTATAGCGCCACCTATAGTCCGATCTTCATAAAACTTTGCATGCTTCTTCAGCATGTTAAGCCACATATACCCAACAATTTTCGTGAAGTTTTGAGTTTCCTTTAGGATTTATAGGCTTTTGAGTGCATTTTCCCACACCTCTTTCTAAATGACCCTGTTATAGCTTCCCAAAGGGTAAAGTTCAACTTTTTCAATAATTATTGATCTAGAGAGTCCAGAGAATTGTCCTAGACTGGTTTGGTTCCAATCAGGCAAAAAACCAGGGACTAGTTCGCAAAAGTAGGTTTTTAACATAATCGCGAATAGTTAATGAACGATTTGATTGACATCAATGGTTCTAGAGGCAAAGTTGTTCAGCATAAGGATATCTATCTTATGATATGCATATTTTGTGGATGTGTGCAACACCATGTGATTACAGAGCCATAAAACTCGTTAGCGCCAACTAGTGGCCGATTTCTTTCAAAATTCTTACAGACCTCTAGGTCTATGAGTCAACATGCCCATCGAGTTTCATTCCGATCGGCCTCTGTTAACCTTGTCTTATAGGTGCTCAAACTTAATTGGTTGATGGCGGCCATGTTTTTTGAGATATGCCAATGTTCTCATATACATACATGGGGCCTTGGACCAAGACACTGCATACCAATTTTCAATCAATCGGACTAACGGTCAGGTGGTCATAGTCTTTTTTATGTTTTTTTCACATTATAGCGCCACCTAGAGCTCAATCTTCGCGATTTTTTCACTGTGACCTCAAATTGAGCCCATACACATGTGTACCAAGTTTGGTGACTATATCTCATTTAGTTGTTGAGTTATAGCCATTTTAGTAAAATTGGCTCCGCCCTGACAAACATTTTTACGCCCCTTAACGACCTTGAATCGAAATTTCAACTTTTTTTCGATAATTATTGATATTTAGACTCCATAGAACATTTCTGCACTGGTTTGGTTCTGATCGGGCAAAAATCCAGGGACTAGTTCGCAAAAGTAAGTTTTCAACTAAATTCAAAATGGCGGAAAAATTAAATAGAAGATATACGTTTTTTTCGGCAATCACTCAGCTTTCCATTGATATAAGACACTTGAGTCTGTGACAAACGGTTTGGGAGATATGAGCAATTTCGCGCTTTTGGTTGCTGTAGCGCCACCTATAGGCCAATTGGGGTCATAGCTTTTCAGGTTCGTCCCAGGCTGAGGACTACCATCTGACAAAGTTTCAACGCTCCAGCATTTACGGTTTGGGCTGCACGATGCGTTTTACCGGAGAATAATAATAATTAAAGCTGCAAGCAGCATTTAGCGGGGTTCAAGCATTTAAGGCCTTTAAGGACTTAAAGCCTAAAAGCATCAAAAGACACCAAGGTTCATTTAGAAAGCATTTAACCACTGACATAATAGATGAAAATGACCATTTACAGCCAATAAAGGCAATTTAATATAGGATATGTGTGGTTTTCAAAGCTTTTTGTCAGTTATAGTGCCACCTATGGTCTAATTTACCATGTACTAGCATAGTTTACCATGATTTACCATGTTCTAGTATGATTTACCATGATTCTAGCCTGATTTACCATAGTTTAACATGATTTACCATGTTTCCATATTCTAATATGATTTACCATGATTTACCACATTGTAGTATGATTTACCATGATCCTGGCATGATTTACCATAGTTTACCATGATTTACCATGTTTCCATATTCTAATTTGATTTACCATGATTTACCACATTGTAGTATGATTTACCATGATTTACCACATTGTGGTATGATTCACCATGATTATAGCATTATTTACCATAGTTCACCATGATTTACTACATTCTAATGTGATTTACCATGATTTACCACATTGAGGTTTGATTTACCATGATTCTAGCCTATACATTTAATTTTAACCTGTGGAAATACAATAAAGTATATTTCTGATCCTGCAGCCCCCTCTATAGGACAACATTAGTATTAGAACCAGCACAAGTCTATGGCATTGATCAACATTGACAAAATGGGATATTAAATGTTATTATAATGATTTTTACAATGCCTAGATATGAATTTTAAAGCAAAAAACTATTGCCAAATGTAATGTCATGTGTCACCTGCTTATTTGAATAAAGTCTGAGCATTTCTTGAGTAGATATTGGCCACACACACACACACACACACACACACACACACACACACACACACACACACACACACACACACACACACACACATGTTGTGTTTCCATGTTTTATGGGGACATTCCATAGGGGGACCAAAAAAATGTCCCCACAAGGACAAAAATTTGGATATTGCCATCTTTGTGGGGACATTTTGTCCCCATACCGTAGGGATTACCAGTCCACACACACACACACACACACACACACACACACACACACACACACTTCTGTTTTACATGTAGGTATTTTAAATAAATTATTAGTAACACAATGCTTACTCCTAGTCTTGTAGTAATTTTTACACATTAATCATCATTGTTTGGCAGAATTGTCAATACCACTATTAAAATAAAAATGAATTGATCAAATTTGTCAAAATGTGATTGTAAATGTTATAATAGTGGTTTTATAATGTCTAAATATGAATTATAGAGCAATATAATCAAGTAGTATGACAAAATGAGATTTTAAAACCAGCAGGTGGCAGCAGAGAACCACTCATTAGCTCATTTTCATTTTAAATGTCTGTTTTCCATTTAATGGGCACATTTTCCCGGGTGAATGCCTTCAAATGTGCTAACTCACATACACATTTTGTTGCAGATATAGATATTTGAATTTAATAAAGGATATAACAAATTACTTATTCTATGTTTTCCCCTTTAAAACATATTTTCAGGTGTTATTTTGAATTGTAATGTAATATTGTGAAAAACACATCAAATGAACAAATTAATTCATAAACATTGTCAAAATGTGATTTGCAATGTTATTATAATGATTTTATAAAGTTTATATATGCTTAATGAGCAGAATGAACCAATAAGTGGTCTTATGCTGCCCTCTGGTGGCTTTATGACAATTTAATGTAATACACCAATATAAGCATTGTCACTTTTTTAACTTTTATAGAGGCATCTATTGCCCGATCTCCATGAAATGTTGCATGCTTGTTTAGAGTCATGTGTCACATGTACTTACCTCTTTTTGAGATGATCTAAACATTCATTGAGGAGTTAAAAGGCTTTTGGGGTCACTTGGTCAAAATCACATATTTATGACTCTATTATAGCCATCCAAATGCAAAAGTAATTTATTTTTTTTAAATTATTGACCTGGAGAGACAGAATGAGCAGATTTAACAAATAATTTTAACATTATATTGCAACAGATGGAAAAGACCTTTTACAGCCAATACAGGCAATTTTCCATAGGAAATGCATGGTTTTAAAGCTTTTTAACAGTTATAGCGCCACCTATAGTCTGATCTCCATAAAACTTTGCCTACTTCTTCAACATGGTATGTCACATATACCCAACAATTTTCGTGAAGTTTTGAGTTTTCCTTAGGATTTATAGGCTTTTGAGTGTATTTCGCCACACCTGCTTTCTAAATGACTCTATTATATGGTATACATCCAAATGCAAAAGTTCAACTTTTTTTCAATGATTATTGATCTAGACAGTCCCAAGAATTGTTCTAAACTGGTTTGGTTCCGATCTGGCAAAAAACCAGGGACTAGTTCGCAAAAGTAGGTTTTTAACATAATCGCGAATATTTAATGAACAATTTGATTGACAGCAATAGTTCTAGTGGCAAAGTTGTTCAGCATGAGGAGACCTATCATATGATATGCATTTTTTGTGGATGTGTGCAACACCACGTGATTACAGAGCCATAAAACTCGTTAGCGCCAACCAGTGGCCGATTTCTTTCAAAATTCTTACAGACCTCTAGGGCCATGAGTCGAACATACCCATTAAGTTTCCTTCCGATCGGCCTCCGTTAACCTTGTCTTATAGGTGCTCAAATTCATTGGCTGATGGCCATGTTTTTTAGATACGCTGATGGCCTCATAGACATACATGGGGCCTTGGACTAAGACACTGCATACCAATTTTCAAGTCAATTGGACTAACGGTCAGGTGTTCATAGCCCTTTTATGTTTTTTCACGCTATAGCGCCACCTAGTGCCCAATCGTCGTTATTATTTCATCGTGACCACAGACTGAGCCCATACACATGTCTACCAAGTTTGGTGAAAATATCTTATTTCGTTTTTGAGTTATAGCCTTTTAAAATATTAAGCTCCACCCACATTGACATTTTGACGCCCCTTAGCAACCGTGAATCGAAATTTCAACTTTTTTTCGATAGTTTTTGATAATCAGTCTCCAGAGAACAGTTGTGCACTGGTTTGGTTCCGATTGGACAAAAAACCAGGGACAAGTTCGCAAAAGTAGGTTTTTGACAAAATTCAAAATGGCGGGAAAATTTGCATACCGGAAATGAAATCGGAGATATACGTTTTGTTCGTCATGAGCTCAGCTTTCCAATGGTATAAGGCACTTGACCCCCAGGAGCAACGGTTTAGGAGTTATAAGCAGTTTTGCGCAATTGATCGCTATAGCGCCACCTATTGGCCAATATGGCTCATAATTTGATAACCTCCTCGATTTTTGTACTACCATCTGACAAAGTTTCAAATCTCCAGCATTTACGGTTTGGTCTGCACGATGCGTTTTACGGCAGAATAATAATAATAATAAAAATCAGCACAAAAACAATAGGTGTTCAGCACTTAGTGCTCGAACCCCTAATAAAAACATTACAATTACAATAGGTGTTCAGCACTTCGTGCTTGAACCCTAATAATAATAAAAATCCTTACAATTACAATAGGTGTTCAGCACTTCGTGCTTGAACCCCTAATAATAAAAATCAGCACAAAAACAATAGGTGTTCAGCACTTCGTGATTGAACCCTAATAAATTTGATTTATAATGCACTTTACATTAGGCAAAATCTCAAAGTGCTACAGATTTGAAACAATCAAAAACTAAAATAAATAAATAAAACTGAAAAATAAGTAACATCAAATCAATTAAAAGCTCTCCTAAAAAGGTGGGTTTTAAGTCCACGTTTAAAAACATTTAAAGTCTGTGGGGTCCGCAAGTGGTCAGGGGGAGCATTCCACAGACTGGGGCTGCTGAGCAGAAGGCCCGATCTCCCATAGTACGGAGATTGGTCCTGGGAGTCCTGAGAAGACAAGCCAAACAGAACGGAGGTTACGTGTGGATGGGGAGTTCCTTTGGTGAGGGTTACCTCTCTCTTCCATCTCTCGCCTTCAAATGGTCCAAAATGTGGCTGACGTGTACTCACGAGACCATATCACACCAATGTTTACGCTCAGCCCGATACCGTATTGACGACAAGATTTTGTTATTCGTCTATAAAGCTCTTGATAATTTATCTCCTAAATATCTCTCGGAGCTGATTATCACATAAAACCACACATCACATTCGGGCCCTAAAAATCACATTCGGGCCCTAAGCTCTGGAATAACCCGTCAGAACTGCCTCTACGTTGGCCGAATTTACATCCATGTTAAAAACACATCTTGTTTATCGTGCTTTTAATTGTTTGTAATATATATATATATATATGAGTTCTTATGCATTTATCTTTTCCATGTACAGCACTTTGGCTAACTGAGGTTGATTTAAATGTGCTTTATAAATAAAATATAAACACCTTCGTTTAAGCAGATATCCTCCAGCACAGTATTTCACAGTAACACTGCTCTAAACATTATAATATCATGCTGTGTTTCATATAATAGAGCATAAAAACATCCACATGTAGACGTGTATCTTTATTTAGCATTGAAAGGTATTTTCGAGAATATTCTGAAAACTACATACCCAAATAAACATGTCTGCAGCTCTTAAACCCTTAGGCCTATATTCATAAATTCGGTCTTGAGTCATAGTAACTCAAAGTAGTATAGGAATAGAGTAAAACCAGGTAAAATAGACATGTGACAAAAAAATTGAAATTCACTTAGGGAAAAATGTATGAGTCTAATGTTAAAGGCCTGAAAATAACCATAATATAAAACTGAATGTCTTATCATGTTTTGATTCAAATCTGAGGATGATTCTCTCAGAAATGTAGCTTCTGTGGGCTTTTATGTCTAGATAAGTGTAGGTGTCCTTTGAAAAAGGCCATTTATTTCTGAACATTTGTAAAGAGTAGTGTTTGGTTCAAAAACCGCGTACTCTTCTGAGGTAAACCCGAGGTAAACTCACAGTGTGTATGAAAAGCAGAAGAATGATGAAGCTGAGTCTTTGTTTTGAGGTGATGGGGGGCGTTTACAGGTCAGAGGGCTGGCTACACGTTAAGCATTTTCCTCCCATAGAAAACCATTATAAGAAAACACTTAACGTGGCTTAATGTACTAAGACAGTGAGATTACCAGACCAGATTCAGGAAATCATACTAATATACCTTTAAAAAAATCAGGTGAGCCCAGAATATGGACTATATATAATTACATTAATTACCGTAAATACGAGTTTCCTTGGAAAAGATTGCACATGAACGCCCTATAATGTTGTGTTTATCACTGGGAAGTTTTCCTGAATTCCCGAGATGGGAGTGCCGTACACTTTAAACATAGAACTACAGCTGTGACAGGTGTGATTTATTAGTTTTCCTTTTCTTGTGTTTAGTGTAATACAATATGCTTCCAATGATTATTCATATGCATGTTTTATTCACATGGAAAATAGCCTGCATTTGCCTGAAATTCTTCAGCAAGCAGACTATCTGGATTTGGTGGTCAGTGCATGTGACACCACATATAATGTTGGTTTCAATAAGATTTGACCAATAAATAGGTGGGAATAAACCTGGTGTCCTCCAAGATTCCTGTTCATTCTGACAACAAAGCACTTGAATGCATCAAGCTCGTAATCACGACTTCTGGAATGGGAATCATGACATTTTCGATAGCACGTGAAGGGAGCATTAATCCTTCTCATCCCCCCTTTTTGAACACGCCCTTTTAGATCACATGGTTGCCTCCACCAATCAAATGTTTGTTTTTGAATCGCCCAATCACCACACAATGCAATCTTCTATGTAAGACCTGTCATTTGTGCAGTTGCCTTGCTAGAGGCGCAGTAAAGGTCCTTGCTGTTAAATTGGTAGATCATTGGACTTTAAATTTCTTTTAAAAAAGCCTTTTTAAAGGCTACAAGGAATTAATTTCCACCGAACCACCATTGCATCCAAAGGGTGGTGCTGTATAAACCTAACATGGGCTTTAGATTTGATCAAATGATGTGGAAGCAGAAAGGTTCAAATGTTCACCACATTCAATAGTATGGGAGTTTCGAAACGCTATTATCACATTCGAGCTGGTGAATGTGAAAAAGGACCTCCTCAGAATTCATGAAGTGCACTTACTCTCTAGTTAATGAGAAATGAGATCTTGGACTGCCACGAGACGGGAATTCACGCAACACCATCAGAGAAATGGTTTTGGGAAAGCTGGGAATGGACTCCAAAAGATAGCAGTGACAGTTGACTGGGAGAAAGGATTCTGCCAAAGCCAAATCATGGGGCAAAGGATGATGTGAAGGTGCTCAAACACCATGTTGCTCAGTGATTCCTCCTGCCCAAATGAGTTTGATGACCGCATGATCCCTGACGATGGTCAGAAGGGTTCCTATGCTACTTTGACCATCACCTGAGAGCAGACATTGGTGAAAACATGGCTGCATACTACACCAAACAATTCTCTGCATTTAAACACAAAACACCAACAAACAATATAAGTGAGAGCATCAACAAAATGATAAAATCCCAAATGATGTGAGAACTTCCAGTGGATGCTATGGTGCTCTCACTCTTCTACATGCGGTCATGCTTTTTATTTGAATTTCAGAAGCAAAATGTGGCTTGAGAAGTTATGCAATGAAGCAGAACATAAGTGTAGCAGTGACAGATGTGAAAATGCCCTCTTTTCTTCCTTTGGAAAATATTATCAAAAGGATCAAGGCCAACACAGAAACTGAGCCATGCAAAGTTGAAGGAGTTACACTTCTGTCTTCTCAGACATCTTTGGCCAAGACAGTCATTGAAATGGGTCTTGTGAGTCTAAATCCATCACTGAGAGTATTTGTCGTGAAAAGTCCCTCAAACGAATCAGTACATATAGGTTGAAATACTGAAAATGGTGCATTATGCTCTTGTCCCAGCACTGGGAAATGCTTCCACACATTTGCAGAAATGGCTATGGGGCTTCACTTCTACCAATCAAACATACAGCCTCTCAGTGATGCGGAAGAGCGGAGAGGCAATGAAACTAAATCAGGCAGGAAAAAACCCAGAACAAAAGACTGTGAACGTTTGGTCAAACTGGCATTACTCTCTAGTAGACAACATTGCACCAATTTCTTTGGATGCTGAAAATGGAAAAAAATGCTGTAAAGTTCAGAGTGAGAGATCTCTGCGTTCAATTCAATGCATGCTGCCCCAAAACGAATGTAGTAGCTTGCATGAAGACTTTCAGATGTGGTGAATACTCCACAATAAAGAAGTGGGTATGACTGCGGTGTCTTTGCTGTCGTGAATGCTTGTGATTATCATTGACCCGTTAGGTCCAGTCAACAGCTTGAAGGCAACAATGTGGATTCATTTCCTTACTGAAAAGTACGAGCATCCAAAGTAGAGATCGACCGATTGGGTTTTTTTTTATAGCCGATGTCGATTTTTAGAGGTCGGGGGCAGCCGATGGCCGATATGTGCAGCTGATTTTTAGGGCTGAAATCTTGAAGTTTTCCCATCATTTGCATGCTAAAATGTCACACTAATAATAAGTGGATGCACAACATTTCTAAACTTAACTTAATTTATTGAACACTGACTTTAACCATTTCTCGAATCTTAATTTCGTGAACTGCACTGTATTAAAATAAAATTTATCCAAAGTTCACCAAACAAATCAATAAACTGACTAAGTATTAATATAAACATGGCTATAAATGCCATTCCCATTCTATGAAATGCATCTATATTTGCATAGTAATGTGTTTAAGACAATATGTAATGTAAAAATATGTATAATAATGGGAGAAATAAAAAGGAATATTTTCATAAGAATATCCAGACAAAACTGTATTTTGTCAGAGAAATTCACTAAAATATAACCTCTGTTCTGGATATCTCGTGCACAGAGAATCCAGCTTTTATATTTATTTAATGGATTGTATCGCCTGTATAGCCTCGAGTTTCGCGAGCCTGCATTATCTCAGCACTGAATAAAACCTCGGATCACGTTCAGGAGATCTTACAATACTCACCGCTGCAAACACACGTTGTAAACAGACTGCGCTCTCCAGAAAATGTGCAAATCTGCCCAATCGGTTTCGGCAGTATATTATTACATCACGCTCCTGCTTGCGTTTGAGAGCGCTTCAGCCTTGTTTATATTTTCCGCAAGCCTCCGCTGACTGCATGCGCACGACCGGTCACTCTCAGCTTTGGTATCATTTTTGCCGCTACGCACTCGCTCGTGCGCGGATGCGTCGAGTATAAACAAGGCTAGCCTCTCTTACACTGTTCTGGGCTGCTCCAGGAGTGAGGACAGCTCTGTGTTTCCGAGCATGATACTGTCTGTGAGCGGGGCAGAGTAACGTAGCCCTCGCGCTCAATCCCGCTGCAGGGTTTGTGAGAGCTGCTGCTTTCTCCACCCCACGCACAGAGTGACATTCTCTGACTCCGCTACAGGAAAAATCAAACAGAGCTTGTAACTTTGGGGGTAATATGTTAGCAAGCAAGCTGCTGATAGTTTTCGACTACAGTCCTTAAAGTTATCTGCAAGCATTGTGCCAGTTCTAGACGGTCCCACTGCACCAATAACACGGGGCTGCCCGCAGAAGTGCCTGACTTTAAATCGGCGCTACTAAACACGGATATCGGCCGATGCCAATATAATGAAAAAGGACAAATATCTGCCCGATATATCGGCTGGACGATATATAATGGCTGACCTCTAATGCAAAGGGCGGGAGTCTCACAGGAAAAGACAGACACAAGGCAGTCACATGTCAGCTAAGCAGCTGAACAGCACCGATAGCAAGACTGGACTCTACTTTAGTGTTGCACGAGATACCGGTACTAGAGAAGTATTGCGATACCCTGCTATTACAAACGGTACGATATGGAGTTTTATTAGTACCGGTACTTTAAGAAGGACCGCGCGTTAATAAGAGCTGTATTTATTTGTGTGGATGAGTGACAGCAGGAGTCAGGATGTGTGTGCTGAGCTCTCCACTCACTAAACACTGGAAGCTGAAGAGTTAAATATACACGCGCAGCGCATGACAAAGAAAGCAACGGAAACATGCGCGCATGAGAGAATATAGTGCAGCGCGGATGTGCTCGATCTGAAGCGCGAGCACACGCCTTTCAGACAACATGCGATCGCGATTCAGTTCTTTTGGATTATGGATTTCAATGGTCAAAAATATGTACAAATGCACATCCTGTGAGTATTCAGGGAAACACAGGTCGGGGGTGTCTTTAGTGAACGTGTACAGTTGAGGTGATTGGATCGGTGCCGGATCTAATATTCTGTGTGATTAATGTTAATCAAACAACAATGAAAAAAAGGAAACCACCCCATGACTGGCTAAATAATTGTAATATATTCATTAAGAATCAGTGTATAGTTAATTTATTGAGTGAAGACTAAGCAGTTATACTGTTAAATAGACCTAGAGCTGAAAAATAAAGCACTGTTTTTGTCATATTATTTGTAATTTGCATTTTTAGCTTAATTTTAAAAAGAAAGATCAAATAAAAAAATTGCAATTAGAAGAAATGGTCAAAAACCAGGGAAGGAACATGCTGGACAAGTGAGTTTTTAGTTAAAAAAATAAATAAGACTATGATTAACAAGTTCTGTTGTCATATTATTCAATTACTTTTACTGGGTGGTATTTTGACCGTGGTATCGATTTAGTATCGGTATAATTTTGGTATCGTGACAACACTACTCTACTTAAAGATATAGTTCACTCTGAAATGAAAGTAAAGCCATCTTTTACTTACTCTGCTGTTTTTCCAATGCACTATGTATTTTGTACATATTTTCCGACCTCAAAAGCAGAAAAGCAAGGCCTGCTCCTCTATATAATGGCAGTGAATGGTGATGTTACAGGTCTGAAAAGACACAGCCGTCTCTCCGGCGCAACACAGCTAACAGAAGAACGTTTTTCTGAAAAGAAGAAGTAAAGATATAGTGTCAGTTATAAATGGAGCGTCTCAGTTCTTGTATTTCTCAAGTCATTTCTTTAAACATGTCTTATACTCGTATCACAAACATTCACTTGCTCAATAAACACAAAAGAAACTAAATGTAGCTTAGTGTGTACTCTTAATTTGCCATTTAAAGCATAAATTACGTGCTTTGATTCAGTTCTGATAATGATCATGTTCTCATGCCGCATTCGTAGCTCTTATTGTCCGATACACAAGAATAGTAACTCATTTGCGCTCCGTTAACTCCATTACGGTCTTCTGACGCAATTCACACAAAATGGCGGACAATAGTCAACTCACTGTGCTTCACTGAACTCACATTACTCGTCACTGATCCGTCTAACCATTATACAGGCAACAAATGATCTCTCTTTACAACATGTACTCCTCTTAATTCACAGTAAACAGCACACACAGTTTAGCGTTCTGTGTTAACTCTCACGACAGTCATTATTATTACATTCACAGGTAGTCAAAAACACTGTTTCAAGAACCACTCAACACATTACAGCGTCACTGAAAAGTGTTCATGACCTCTTTAACTTGTAATATAAAGCTGATTTATCTCACCTGAAAAGAAGAATGAAAGACACCGTGTCAATTATAAATGGAGCGTGTGAGTTCTCGTATTTCTCTGGTGATTTCTGCACGTATTTCTCGTATTTCTCTGTGATTTCTGAACTCCAGCACTACACACGTCCGAGCAGACATGGCGAGAGCTCCCCCTAGCGGTCTGGGTCGATTATGACGCTGTATACCACCAAATAATGCATTCCCAGGTAGCAAACAGACGTTGGGCCAACGTCAATATTGGTTGGTTACGTTGGCCCAACCTATCTGACAGAAATACAACGTTGGGCCAACGTTGGTATGGTCAGCTGCAATGGCCCACCACTCCTCAAATATATGCATTCAGCATTTCATGTTTTACCATTCTTCCCAATAAACATGGGGAAAAGAGTAAATTTGAAATTTTCTTTGACATGTTTTATTTATGTCAAATAAAAATAAAGAAAATAATAAGAACAACTAATTTAAATACAAGCAGCAGCACAAATAACTACTATTGAGCAAATACAAAAACAAACAAACAATGCTTCCAGATTTTTCAGGTAGGTCTAACTAGTTTTCAGGTACAGAAATTGATCAAATGTAAAATAACATTGCATATTTGACTGTATAAATTAAAGATGAATCCTATTATACTTACAAAAGCCATTCAATCAAGAGCAGTGAGTGGTGTCCTTGTCTTTTGTTGACATTAAGCAGACAGCAGTGAAAGCTACTGCCCCTTTAAGACCTAATGTACGGATATGCGTTGTATTTCTCGAATGTATATAGGTCAGAGACTATGTCTGCAATAGGCTACTCATCAAGATGGACATGTTGAGTTGCCATACTTTTGTGTGAGTTTTTCGGTTCAAGTGCTGTGATTTGAAAGATAACTCAATATCTGCGTGCTGTGAGAAGTGTGCGCTATCGGATGAGTGCACAGAGACAGATCTCACAGCGCGCGAGTTCTCATTCGCGTCTTCTCACTGCACCTGCTGTGCTGGGTGATGACGGCGAAAAACGTTTTGCCCACCTTTTCTTTTAATATCACTGTTGTAATGTATCACCAAGGATCCAGCACGAGTATCCTTCGACAGAAACATACATAAAGCGTTATTTTCAAGTTACAACCCATATTATATAGATGTGTCATCAGATGTGAAATGAACTGCGGTGCAAGTGCGTGCGAACCATTCGAACCGAGAACTGTTTCACCCTAATACAGACGTTGATGTCAGACATTAGATATGTTATTTCAGACATTAGATTCATTCAAAATATATTAATTGTTTTATTCATTTTATCATAAAAATATATACATATATTTTTGAAGGACTTTACACGGCACCCTTGCTTTCGCTGCACCCTTTGGGAAACACTGGAATAGACGACTGCTGCGCTAGTGCGCGTGACGTCAGAAGAGCTGAGGCGCGAGCTCATTCAAGAAAACAGTGAGTGCGTGATTTAGAATTACCGTATATATTCTAACCGTCTTCTACTTCTCTTCAGCCGTTAACCCAGCCAGTCCAAGGTAATCTGCTCGATACAATATTGTTTTAATATATAATCAATCTGTTATCTAGTAAGTCATTGTTATAGTTTCACGTTGGCAATCTAAATAGTCTTATAATCTAAATACTAACAATTAACATCAGCTAGCATTGTAGCTTTCGTAGTCCGAAATCAGCTGTAGTAATTAACGTTAGTTATTTGTTTGGCAGCAAACTAACTATGTCTGCAGACAACATTTATTCAGACAGAACACTTAAACGTCAGGCAAAGCGAAGGGCTTACAATATCCTTGGTGAGGTTCACGTCAATGTTGAATCAGACGCAGCCAATGTAAACTTATGCCTGGAAAAAAACGCCCCTGCTGAAGATATGTGGTCAGATGCTGCATCTGATTGGCCCATGTCCTATGAATCAGACGAGTCAGAGACTGAGTTTAATGTTGACGATAATATGATGGATGGATTTTGGTCAAATGCTCTGACAGAAACTGACTCAAGTGATGACGAATTTGTTGAGTCTGCAGAGTGTCTTGGGGAGGAGCTCAGAGGTTGGGCAATAGACAGCCAAATACCACAATGCCATCTAAATGGGCTGTTGGGCATCCTGAGAAAATATCATCCATATCTCCCAAAGGATGCCCGCACTCTTTTAAGCACTCCAACTAATTATGAGGTCCAGCAGATTGCTGGTGGCACCATGCATTATTTTGGAGTTGAGAAAGGCATTAGGCATGTGTTAAACCAGATAGACCCTCTCCCAAAGGCCATTAATTTACAAGTGAATATTGATGGACTACCTTTGTTCAAAAGCAGCAATAAGCAGTTCTGGCCCATTCTAGGCATGGTAGAGGAAGACAAAACAAAGCAACCATTTGTCATCGCTTTATATCTTGGATCTAAAAACCAGAGAATGTCAATCTGTTCCTAGAATCATTTGTAAATGAATATGAAAAGCTTAAATTAGAGGGTGTGGATGTAATTGGCAAACATGTAGATATTAAAATTTCAAATTTTGTTTGCGATGCAAGTGCGAGGGCTTTCGTAAAAACATTAAAGCCCACAATGCATACCACGGCTGTGAAAATGCACACAGGAGGGAACATGGGCGGAAAATCGCATGACTTTTCCTGAAGTTGATTCACCTTACGGACAGTTACGTCTTTTATTAATAAAGACGATGAGTTGCACCATAAAGGAACCAGTGTGTTGACAAGGGTTGGAATTGGTATGGTCTCCCAATTTCCATTAGATGTTATGCACCTGGTTTTTCTTGGGGTTGTGAGAAAGTTGATAGGGTTTTGGATGAGGGGACCGCTTCCAACTCGTTTAGGTGCTCATCAGATAGGCCTAATTTCTGCAGTGCTTATGTCCTTTGCCATGAGACTCCCAGAGAGTTTGCACGGAAAGGAGATCCCTTGTTGAGGTAGATAGGTGGAAAGCAACCGAGTTCAGAACTTTTCTCTTGTACACTGGTCCAGTAGCACTGAAAGGCCATCTGCCGAATGTTCTATACCACAATTTTATGCTTCTGCATGTAGCCATTCGAATACTATGCTGCCCCTCACTGTGTCTCCAGTACTGTGATTTTGCTGAAAAGTTACTGATCACATTTGTCGAGCATTTTCAATCTGTTTATGGTAATTACGCTGTGTATAACATACACGGGCTGACACATCTTGCCAATGATGCAAGGCAGTTTGGTGCTGCATAATTTCGCAGCTTTCCCATTTGAGAACTTCCTCTACACATTAAAAAAATTGATAAGGACCCCTACCCAGCCCCTTCAACAGATCATCAGGAGATTGTCAGAAAAAGCAAGTGTCAGAACTAAAATAAGGGTGTGCAAGGATGGGTTTTACCAGGAACATAAGAATGGGCCTTTTCCATACAATGTGACATCTCAGCAGTTTACACAGTATAAGAAATATGTAAATGGTGGAACTTTAATTTGTATATCAGAGGAGATAACTATATTCTGTTCAATGGAGATATTTATATAGTGAAAAACATTTTAAAAGACAAGGAAGCATCATATCTAGTCTGTCTTAAATTCCAAAACAAGTCATCTTTTTTCACCTATCCCATTGATTCATCAAGTCTTGATATATCCTTTGTGAAACAACCCGGGCAGTCATTGACTATTGTTCCTACACAGACTGTTTCAAAAGTCCTTCTTTTACAGTATAAGGATGGGTTTGTGGCATATCCTTTGCTGCATACTGCTTGATTCCCCAATCCCCAATCCCCACCCCCAGAATAATAAGACTAGGACATATTTTAGTTTAGATAGATTTCCACTGGGTAATTAATAGAGCTTCAATAAATGTATATAGTTTGTAACACTAGATATATTTTTTGTTTGTTTTTGTTTTTATTTATAGATGTATTCTATAGTTGTTTTTACTGAAAAGAATGAGACAGAGGTGATACCAAGTGACTGGCTGAGCATCGATAAAAATTTCCTTTTGGCCCCCATATAATGGTACAAAATGTAGAAAAGCGGTTGAAAAAAATGAAACTCCTGATGAAGAATGGGGCGAATATATAACCGAATGGGTGGCTGAGTATGGTAAGTCTTTGAGGAATTAATTATTAATTAGAAATATAGAGAAATAACTATTAAAAAAAATTAAAAGATGCTCCTTGTGAGTTATGCCAAACAGTTCTTTTCAAATGTTCAGATAATATGCTTAGTGATGTTGTTTGTTTCTTTGTTTAGATTCCTATGAAAAAGCCAGAAGAAAGCTGGTGAAGTTTTGTAAAGGCAACAGTTTGGAGTCTACAGATGAGGACAGTGTACGGAAAAGATTGTATGTTTCCTCTGTTCTCCTTTTATAGCCTACTGCTTATTTGCACTGCACTTTTAAAAAATGTATTACACTTAATGTGTCCAACAGACCATCATCGAAATATGTAAATGGATTTACATCTGATACAGCTTCAGGAAGACCTCCAGTGCAGGCCTCAACAAGCTGGCTCCACACAGGTACAGACACTCGATTTGTATACTCTCTTTGCCAGAGTTCTTACATTTTAATTATGTATTGGTATATAAAGACAGTTTAAACAAATTTGGGAAAAAGTTATTTAGACCAAAACTGCCTACCCTATACCTTTAAGTTCTGCTCTCGTGTATTTACCTGAAAAATTTAGCAAAATAAATGTATAAACTGTGGCTAATAGTTGGGAAATTACAGTACAAGGTTATATATGACATCTCTGTCAAAATTGAGTTGTAGTAAACTATATTTCATTCCAAGGGGACGATATCTTGAAAGGAAATTTTGAACATTGGTCACATTCCTGTTGTATAAGATCGCAACGAAACTCTGGATGAAGTAAATGTTGCGATGTTTGGCAATGTATTGTACATTGTAGCCTACTGATTCTGTTTCTAACTGTTCCATATCCAGAGACAATGGAAAGACCAAAAAAAAAAAAATTCTGCAGTAATGGAGCCAAAAGCCTGAACTTGCCAGCCATACCACCATTTGCACCATCAGCACCTGCTGTGACAGTCCCTGAACCAAGACAAGATGGTACGTAGAATTACTCCAAAACCTTCTACAATAGTTTTTTTTTTTTTTTTTTACAGGAGTTTTTAGTACCATAATTACCTTTTTAGTCTCTAACATGGATTAGAAATGTTATTAGAAATAACATGTATGTAACCAAAAAGGAGAATAAAACCAACTTCGCCTGGCTAAATTGTACTATTTTCAAATTTTAAACCTTTTAAGCCCTGCTTTTAACAATAAGCCTTAATATCAATGTGCTTTGATTTACAACCACAATTTAAAAAAAAAAATTGGAGAGGTTGTGAAAATGCTAAATAAAAACAAAATTCCAAATATTGTACAATCATATTTAGCTGAAAAAAGGACATAGACAACATATCAAATGTTGAAAATGTCAAATTTTACTATTTTATGGGAAATGTAAGCACATTTTGAATTTAATGCCAGCAACACGTCTAAAAAAAAAAGCTGGGATGGATTCAACAAAAGGCTGCAAAATTTATGTTATGATAAAGACAACAAAAGAAGAGATGCAGTCTCTCTCTCTTTATACGTTCAATTCTGTGTAGTTATAATGTTGCATCGTATGTTTGTCTGATTCAGAAAGAGAACTCGGCTCTACCAGATGCTGGAAGAGATAAAGGGTCAAGTCAGGCAGAATACGCTCCTCCTTCAGGCCATTATGCGAAGAGAGAATGCAGCTGAAGTTGTAAATGAGGAGTTTCAGTTTCCATTAAGGAACATGACAGGCATAAAAGATCTGGAGGATAGGCTGTCAAACAGAGACACACAACGTTCTCTGGTAAATTCTAATGATGTTCTGCTTCTGTTACTTCACTTAAAAGAATACTAACATGTATCTGATTTACTGCTGCTTAACACAATTTTATGTTTTATTTTTTTCATAGACAAGATATCTTACCAGCTTGGGTGGAACATCTGCCAAAGACATTGTCCACAGAATCATGAGGGAAATAATAACCAATGAGTTGGCCAACAATTTTAATTGGCAAGGGAGAGGACAGAAGAGCCCATTTTCTACACTCGTGCTAGCAAAAGTTGTCATAGGTGATATGTTTTAAAAAAAACATTCAAAACTTAACATAACTTTGAAATAGCAAAAGTGGAAAAAACCCCTTAGAGTACAGAGCTCTACAAAATACACCTCAGATAAGATCTGTTTGCTAACCCTTTCTCTGTTTAAATTTCTTTAATTTCATTCTGACAGATGCAGCCAAAAAACAAGGAGCAAAAGTGGTGGAAGCAGAGGAAAAAATAAAAACCTGGCTGAAGTATAGTGGAGACCGAAATGGAGGAAGAAAAAGAGCAACAGAAAAGGTACAGAAACCCTTTTTAAGGCTGATCAAATATTTTATTAATTATTATACATATTAATATATAAGTTGTAAGTAATTTACATTTTGATAATTACTATATTTTTTCTTTAACACAGAAAAGCAGATGCCTCAAGCAGATTCCAGCAGCTGTGAAAGTGAATGTAAGTGTCTTCCAATTATTGTTTTTATCTTCCTCTGTTTAACCCCACCATTAAACAGAGGTGTATTTCATCTTCAATAGGCATACACTGCATTAAGATATATACAAAATTTGCTACCCCAGGATGAAATTTTCTTGCAGAATTTTTGTTTGTTTGTTTTGGATTGTTATTAAAATAGAACAACAAGTCAAGTCAAGTCAAGTCAACTTTATTTATATAGCGCTTTTAACAAAGCAGATTGTTTCAAAGCAGCTTCACAGTGTTAAACAGAAAAATAATGCAACAGAATATATTTCAATTATCATACAGTAACAATGTGGGCTTTAGATCAGTAGTTAGATCAGTAATTTGGTCTATATGGTTAATTTAGTTTAATAATTAGATTTATTTTGAAATATATTTGAAAAATAGTTTTTCCCCAACTGAGCAAGCCAAGCCAGAGGCGACAGTGGCAAGGAAACCCAAACCCCATCAGGAGACCTAATGGAGAAAAATAAACCTTGGGAGAAACCAGGCTCAGTCGGGGGGGCAGTTCTCCTCTGGCCAATTAACAAACAGCGTATTATTATTATTCTGGCAATTTTAAAGGTCAGAGGTCATAATAGATCTGAATATTCGAAAGATCCGAGGCAACACACTGGAGACGGGTTTATTGAGGATGATGTATCGATTAAATAATTGTTAAATATTAATAATTATAAATATTTAATTAATTAAATAACACATCTTAAATGTTCTAAAAAGTTGTTTGTTTGTTGTTTTTTACAGGAGTATATGCTGCTACTTCTCCTCTGCGCTGTCTTCATCATCAGAGCCGCACACAATCTCTAATTCACTTAAAATCTGTAAAAAACGTAATCTGCACATTTTCTGTTTTCTTCCGGATTTTCTTTGCCGCCTTTTTTGTCACTTTTTGGTTCCTTGTTGATTCCTTTCACTTTATGTTTTACTTTTCTTTGCATTTTTTCTGCTGTCTTTGTGAAGTTTTTTTCTACTTTTTTGTACATCGACTCATCGTTGCAAATCCAGAATGAAAATCTGCAGAATGTATTTGTATATAATGGACTGTGGAGATGTTTTAACATTCTGAGTTTTATTTATCTATTATCTGCTGTAGTTTTTCAACAACAGCACCATATATATGTTGTTAACTGCATTGAAATTGCAGCAAGTAAGTTATTGTGTTACCAATAAATAGGTTCATTTTATTACCAGTTTGTCTGTTGTGCTTTCTCTTAATGCAATTTAACAATGAATAGGCCATGTCACAATCTTAAAATGTGAGAGAAAGGTGTAGGTAAAGCCTATTTATTTATAAGTTTGCAGATTTACTTTTTATAAAGTTGGCAGTTGGTTAAAATAGGCTATTTCTTCTGCTGGCTGTCCGACATGGTTGGCCCAACGTTGGCCCAATGTTGTTTTAGTGGTTTTTAAGTTGGCAGAAGGTTGGTAAGGTGTTTTTAGGTTGGCAGAAGGTCTGCTGGCCGTCCAACAACATGGTTGGCCCAACGTTGGCCCAACGGACAAAATTACGTTGGGCCAACGTCAGCACCCAACGTTGGCCCAACACAACAACAGTCGTTGGGCCAACGCTGGGCCAACGCCTGTTTGCTACCTGGGTTACTACTGCTCACCTCTTATCACAATAATAAACAAGAGTCCATGAAACACAAACACTCTGGATAGATCACTAAGTGTATCTCACTTTTAGTACATTTAAACATACCTGACAACTTTTAGATTTGAAAATAAGGGACATTTTTCAGCGCCCACCGCAAGCCGTCCCAGCACCCCAACCCAGCTCCAGTATCCCTTACATTTTAAGACAGGTGTTATAGCCCAAATGAAAACACAAAAGGGTGTTTATGAAGAGCATAAAGGCTTATTTGCATATTTTCTGTTCATTTAACATTGTCTTTTTTTTATTTACATTCCACACATTCTTTTCATTTCATATTGCTTTTCTTTTACAGTTTTTCATTTCACATAACTTTCCTTTGCTCTTTTAGTGAGTTATTGTACAAATTTGTTGCAGCCTTTGCATTAAGAATTCTGTAGTCTAATGTCATCCTATCCTCTGTTTCGTACCATGCTAATCCCCTTTCTGAACTCGCAGAAGGCAGTGACGCGGGAGACACACTGCGAGCGAGGCGTTTGCTATGTGTTTGCACAGCAGAAGAGAGTCTGACGCGCCGCTGCTGCTGCTAGGTGACGCACAGCCAAGGCCTATATTTAATGTACACTTCAGGGTTAAACATGAATAGCCTACTGATACAGCAAAGACAACGTCAGCAGTATTGACCATACATATCTATGGCAAAAAATAGGCTACAGATTTTTCGTTCTGTATTGACATGTATTGAAAATGGATGATTATTATTATTTATTTAAATTACAGTTATATCTGCAGTTATGTCAAAACCTAGAGACTTTCACACATCAAAATGTCATTTATTAATATGTATTTGTGTCAAAATGACATATAAACATATTTTCCTATTCTATTTTGCCTGGAAACGCTTCCAACACGCTTGCGTGAAAAATAGGCGTCGGTTCTATTTCTAGCATGCACGCTCGAGCCGCGCCTGAGACGGGCAAAGAAGGGTAAAATACGGGACTTTCCCGGCCAAAACGGGATACTTGACAGATGTGCATTTAAATGGGGGTCTACCGTTTTCATGTCTAACTGTACATGGTGCCAGTGACCTGCAGGCTAAAACCCTACAAAAGTATCATGAGACGCATTCTATTCGTGTGTGTGTGTGTGTGTGTGTGTGTGTGTGTGTGTGTGTGTGTGTTTTCAATTACAAAGTATTGCTCCTGACCTATAAAGCCCTAAATGGTTTAGCTCCTGTGTATTTAACGGATCTTCTATCGCCCTACAATCCATCGCGCTCTTGAAGATCACTAAACTCGAGGCTTCTGGTCGTTCCTAGGATATCTAAGTCCACTAAAGGAGGGAGGGCATTTTCACATTTAGCTCCTAAACTCTGGAATAGTCTTCCTGATATTGTTCGAGGTTCAGACTCGCTGTCCCAGTTTAAAACTAGATTAAAGACGCATCTCTTTAGCCAAGCATTCACATTATAATTACCTTTTATACTACAGTTAAATCGGATCAAAAGCATTAATATTCTGAACAGCAGCTATGCTAATTATTTCCCATCTGCTTTTCTGATCTCGGGACACTAGTCTCGAGGTAAATAGTTCGTCAGCTCCAGTTTGTATCCAGCCTCTCATGGAGACTTCAGATGCACCAACACCTGTGATGAGACTCAACGCCAGCGCTGTTATGGCCTAAAATAATACATGATTGATTCACTTTTTCTAACATTTTTCAATCTACATTTCTGAAATGCACTTTCTGTAAAGCTGCTTTGAAACAATGTGTATTGTGAAAAGCGCTATACAAATACATTTGATTTGAATTGAATTGTGTGTGTGTGTGTGTGTGTGTGTGTGTGTGTGTGTGTGTGTGTGTGTGTGTGTGTGTGTGTGTGTGTGTGTGTGAGCTGTCAGCAGATGCACTGTTGTCAAGGCACACAGGACACCATTCCTTCAGATTATCAGTCAAGGGAATGACCAACGCACATCAAGAAAGGAATGTTATTTCACTATTTAAGATAGCTCGTCATTATGAAGCGCGAGTCTGATCTTGAATTTCAGCACAATGAGCCAACAACACCTGAAACAAAGGATTCTCCAGCCTGTGACAGCGTGCTAACCCGAACCCAAACTCCTCTGTGATCTCTGCCATTAAATGTGAAGTTTGACACCATACCCAGCGGGCAATTGATGTCTCAACTTGACATTAAATTGACGTCAAGTTTTGACATTCATTTGATTTGCTTTTCTTTTTTTTTACATTTAACACATTGATGTCCTATTCTAGACCACAAGAATAATGACAACACAGTATTAAATGCAAGACAAGTTTTATTAAATCCACTGGTTTATATCAAAATTTTATATATACATTTTAATCGGATATAAATCTCAATTGATGAACAATATTGCATTTTGTGTCATCACGACAGACATATTACAGGTTTTAAAAATCAAAGCTCTCAAGACCTTTAAAACGAAGAGCAAGTTAAATTAAAATAAAACCAGTTTTGTAATCTGTTTCGTAGATAAACAAATGAATGAACCGAAACATTGTAGATAAACAATAATTACTCATTCAGAACAGACCTGAATGGCCGTTTTCCCCTTTTGCTGTCCCATACCCCCATCTCTATCAGGAGCAGACCGGAGATAGCTGCCCATGAATTTCTTCATTTCGGCCTCTGACGCAGAAGGTTTCGACTGCTGTACCGCACCTTAATGAATATAAAGCCACATTTTAAGACATTAAAATACAGCATACATTTTTCAGCAAGCATCCCTTGCACATGTACTGTTCACAAAGTAATTAACTTTATAAATAAGCATGGATAACCATCTAGTGGCTGAGTGATCCTCCTCACCATTCTTTTCAAGTGAGCTGCAACAGCAGGAAAACAGAAAAACTGAATCCAATTTTTCAAATGCCCAACTTTTCATTTTTTGGATGAAAAATTAAACTTTTAAAAATTAAAAATAAGTGCTACCCATCTTAACTAAAGGTGGCATAGGTATAACATAATTCACACATTTAAAACCTGTGCTTTTAATATTGACTGAAAATTTGTAGATGCAACTGCATATTTTGAGTTTATGCTAGAGGTCTACAAAGAGGACCCGGGACCCGTACGGGTTGGGGTCTATATTTTAAATGGTCAGCCGGGTCCTGGTCGGATCCCAATCTATTAGTTCGGTTCCCGGGTCTGTTTAACATTGTGAGGATACCCGAGACAATCTGAATCTGAAATCACCCGGCCGTGTTCAGAGTCAGTCAGTGCTGTGCACATGTTTTGTAACTTGCAAAGTATGAAATAAGGTCCAAAAAACAAAACAAAAAAACACGAGCGACCATCCAGCAGAAGCAGAGCGGGCGGAGTTAAAGTTAGCGATCATCGAGTTTTCCTATCCGCTTGTTAAGGAACGCCATTTCCGGGTCCAAGCCTCGACTGCTTCTTGAGAATGCCATCTCAACATCTGTTTATGAGCGCTATTTATTCATAATAAACATTTAACATTTTAACGATTTATAAAAGATGAATCACTGTCTGGCCACTGGGATTTTGGTATGGAGATAAAGATTATGATTATAATATTTTTGGTAGCATCGTGTGTGTAGATTAGCACCTTTGTTGTTTTCTTGTGGTATGAGAGAGAGCGCTTGGACTTAACAGCCGAATTCCTATATTGTGTGCAGCAACAGTAATGCAAACTCGGGCTGGGCGATATGGCCAAAATCTGATCTAAAAAATGCTTATATCAGTCGATATCGATAATCGATTTTGATAAATGTAAAATATTTCTTTCTTTCAAATTTAAAAGGCAGGTTTTTGCTCCCAAGTGAAAGTTGTAGAAAGCAGTTAATTGAGGTTTTAAGCTACTCTTTATTGTCAGAATATATTTTCACGTTTTTGAATTCCTTACCCTTTTCCAGTCAATTTTCCTTAAATTAAATATCTTAATAGAAAAAAATTATGTATTCGTTTCTGCATGTGCTAACTAGGGCTGAACGATATATCGTTATTGTATCTATATCTAGATATGAACTTTCAAGATTTTCCCTTTTTTATTCAGAATAAATGTATGACATGCAATATCTGATATTCCGATTGTCAAATACATGCGAGTGGAAGTGTATTGTTGTTTAAACACCTTTATAACGATGGCGTTAGTTGAGCTGTATATGCGCGATGGGCGCAGCCGTGCTAGTTTGGGCCGCAGACGCAGTTCAGAGAATCGGATCTGTTGGATTTACAACCTCTATGTTTACAACACGTGAATTCATCCACTTCTCCCGAAATACTTAAAAGTAAGTGGCTGGTGAACTGGGAATATAATCGAGTAAACATTGAAGTTATTTACACAATGTGTATCTGATATGAATAAAACCTGTCGAATTATAATGGAAAGGATTATTATTACCTCTTCCATAGACATCAGTGTGTGATTTATGGTAATGTTGATGACTTATTCTTAAAAATAAAACTATACTTTCCACATTTTTTTGTATTATGATCTTTTTATTTTTCTGAGAAATGCTTGGTTTTCACCGAACACGTAGTCATATCGTATTGTATCGACATCGAGATATCTGCCATGAAAATCGAGATATGAAATTTTGTCCATATCGTTCAGCCCTAGTGCTAACGGGTGATATTGTTTCTAGTCATGAAACGGGTTTGTGTTGCCTGATATATCTTCGGCACAGTTTGCAGTGCAGGCTGCTGTATTAATAATATTACATTCACTCCCGGTTTCACAGACAAGGTTTAAGCTAGTCCCAGACTAAAATGCATGTTTATGCTGTTTTAACTGAAAGCAACTTGTACTGACAGATCTTAAAATATATCAGTGCCACTGTTTTGTCTCAAGATGCACACCAGTAATGTTTTTTTCTTGTGAACGTTTATAAAAGCTACTTAAATGTCCTAATTGAACTAAGGTCTAATCCTGGCTTAAGCTAAGCCCTGTCTATGAAACCAGGCCTTAGTCTTAGAAATGCTCATTTGACAGTGAGTCAACAGCAGTCATAGCTGGAGTTAGGAGGATACAGATGTAAATGTAATCATTAACAAAACATGGACATCTGTAAAAATTGTAACAACCTCATTTCTATATGGTAAAATTTTTCATATATCAGGTCTTCCATGTTATCATACATTTAGATCATGATGATAACCACAGTTAAAACCATGCATATAGCTCTTCACTACCATGTTCAAATGTTTATATGGTTTATATAGTATTTCTACGAAAAACAGTAGCCTAAAAACATTTAGTAGCCTATTACTGCACAAATTCTATAGAAAATAATACCTTTAATACATGTCTACATTAATAATATAATAAAATTCTATATGAATATCCCACATTTCTGCCACAGATGGTGCAGTTAGTGTCACCACAGTAAATCCATGGTAAATGATGGAGATTTGTAGATGAAAATCCTTCTGACTATATCATTGCACAGTGTTTAGTGTTTGCCAGCGCTGTTTTGTCTGGCTTTAAAGTAGTTTAAATCACAAAGACACTTGTTTTTCGCTGCATTAACGCACTTCTCACTGGATCTCACAGCGCTGTTCAGTGACCGAGACCGATCAGAGTAAGCGGATCTGCTCGTGAGCTCGTGCTGCCGTTTGGACTTTGACCCGAGCGGATAAATATAGTCAGAAACTGATTTCGTCCTACCTTTTATTGACAACTTCGTCATCTTCGCAAGGTTAGTTTCACTTTCATGGTCTACTTTCAACGTTCGTCACTGTTTCCTCTAATATTTTCCCTTTCCTGTTGAGTTTTCTTTGCCAGTAGACCATGAACTTTGACGTGCAAGCTAAAAGCTGCTCGCTGACTGGCTGTTGTTGTGTTTATTTCTGTCGTGTGATTGGTTGTTACATTAGTCCATATTGAGTAAAAATGACCATAGCTTATCATCGTTATCGAAATTAATTTTATCGCGATTCGATATGATATAGTTTATCGGCCCAGCCCTAATGCAAACAAAACCTTGCACTCGCATCTTAATAACATATTTCAAATCATTAACAAAATCTGAGATGAACTATCACACAAATGTTTTCTATGACGCTTAAAAGCTCATGTTACAGGTTGCTCCAGCTAACATGCAAATGCAGTCTCATATGCATGAGACTTTCTTTCTCCTATTTTTATAATAATATTATGAATGAAATGTCTTGATATATCTAAAGTTTTGGTCAGACTCGGCTCAGAATGATTGCTTGTTCAGTGACATGGCCGCTCACGTTACTTATTTGCAGTCATTTCTGTGCAAACAGTCAAAGTTATTTCATTATATTCGGTTGAGTCTCGAGATACAACAAAATAATGCAAAACTGCAAAGTCGCATTTTTGTCATCATGACAGCAAATTAACTATTAAAGCTAATGAGTGGATTAAGCATTTGAATTGGCAAAAGGGAATAACGGATTAACTTTCTTGGCAAGTGCATCACAGTCAGGTAAGGGAGAAAGCTAACTTAGCCCACTAACATTAGGTAAGACAAAACATTTTATTTTCGCAACTTGTTTATTGACATTATTATAGCGATTTGCTGTGGAATAGACCTATGTGCCGATCAGGTCCAGACGGGTCTGTTTCTTCCGGTCGGCTTTCAAATAATAGACGGGTCCGCGTTGGTTTCCAGGTAGTACATTTATGGCATTTCTCGGTTCTGCACGGGTTCGGGTCCAACTTTCAAAATAATAGTCGGCCCCGGTTGGTTCTGTGTAGCACATTACAGGTCTCTTCGGGTTCGGGTATGAATTTTGGGACCCGTGAAGACCTCTAGTTTATGCATGAGAGCGCTCTCTGGCTTTTGGATGTGGGAGCATTTGACCATAATTTGAGAAACTGACGCTGCGTCCGAAATCGCATACTTCCCTAATATATAGTATGCGAAAAACAGTATGCGAGGCGAGTAGTATGTCCGAATTCATAGTATTCGAAAAACACTAGGCGAGAAGTACCCGTATGACCCACTGCTTCCGCCTGAACTCTGTAGTAGGCATACGATGGGCGCTGCGCTATCCCATGATGCCACAGGAGAGGATTCTTCATATTCGAAAATGGCGGAAAGCGGCGATATGCAGCTCTTTTCAAGTCCTTAAGTACCTCAGGGAAAAACGGTGTTTATTGTGGTTAAATTTCACTTTTTTAATTTAATGTAAGTAAACGGCTGACTTATTGAAAGTTTAAACAATGTAAATTGCAGATTTTGAGTCGGCTGTATAAAGATGTTTAATCATTATTACTGACAGCACATCAAGCTAAGGAACAGGTCGAGATAACGTTACATCAGCTTGTTAACACTGTTTATTTAAGGGAAACGTTCGTTGTTGTTTAATGAGATTAGAAAACTTAACGGACAGCAACATTCAGGCGGCAGTAGTTTGTAGGGCTGTTTGTAAATAGTTTTTTTTTTAGAATATGTACATTTACTATTTATTATTATTAATTATGTATGTATTGTATACATTTAGGCTTGTGTATTTCTCCCTTTCTGTCTATCGACACATCTATTTATATATGTATGTATTCAAGTTTGTTTATTGATTCATGTCTTTTGTTTCGTATATTTTTATATGCATTAATTTTTAACAATAAATTACTTAATTTAGTTGCTCCAAATCAGCCTCTCACCGATGTCTTTTTGTTCTGAGGTAAATTTGCTAGCTGAATAGTTGATTATACTTTGACATATTTAACAAGCTGTTGAAGAAAGCATGATCTGCGAGCAGCTGACCGACGCCTCCTTCGAGCTGTTGATTGAATCGACATTAAGACAGACGAAAGCAGTAAGCATTAATAAAAACATTGCCAATGACAGCGGAGTAGAGCGGGCCCTTTAACACGTGACGTGACAACATTAACATGGCGGATGTAGTACGTCCGATTCCATTCATACTATATAGAACATACTTTTTTAACGGTCAGGAAGTACGTTCACATTTAAATGTAGTACCTACTCATGTAGTATGCGAGCCTGAGCATAATAATTGCACAATTAATTGTTACACCCCTACAGCATTGCCACTGTGCATCTGTGATGGCTAAAAGTTTGCCGCACAATGGGTAACACTGGATAGATACAACAGTACATCATCTAATCATAAAAATAAGTAATGTAGTACCTATTATAACACGGCATAGCAGTGTTTTTCCAAAGCCCTTCTTCACCCCTGAGCCGTCCATGTTCATTGTTGCCATCAATCTGTTGGTAAGAACTCTGACAAAAGAAAAAAGACAACCAAGTATAATCAGTGATCATTATTGCACAATACCACTAAGTGACCAGAACAGCTGAGCCTTCAAGCAGAAAAGGACACTTTTTCACCATCACTTGGTGCATTTCCTGAATCATCATCAACATTTCTACAACAATATTGCACTGTTCAGATTAGTATTATCTATGGATTTCTCCGATTTACAAATTATACCCCACATCTGATTTTATCCAAAACACAAAGAGTTCAGGAAGCAATAAGCGATATGTCATACAGGAGAAATACAGTAGGTGCTAATACAAAGTTACTGGTTTTAACAAAAGCTAGACCACTACATGTTGAGAGAAAGGGTTAGTGTGTTTTGCTGTCAAGTATTCATTTGGAATGGTGTGAGAGATGTGGTTGACTGGACAGAAGAATGCTCCACCATGGACGGAGTTATCGCTTGTATTTTATTACAATAGATTTATGAACTATCAATATGAGTCTTGCATTAAACACGTCGATGGAATATAATTGTAAATAGTTTGCAGAAAATAACTGGTGTTACGCCGCCTTCACACTGGCAGTTGAAATCAGCTCCGTAAAACGCAACACCCCCCCGGCGGATGTCGGACTACACTGTTGAAAAGCGTCGAAGCAGTAGAACAAAAATGGCGGAGAGATTAGAACGATTTCCACTGCCTGTGTGAAGGCGGTGTTAGGATTTAAATACATTTGTTAAGCATTTCTCATACACTACAGCTCAAAAGTTTGGCATCGGTAAGATTTTTAATGCTTTTGAAGAAGATTTATCTGATCACCAAGGCTTAATTTATTTAATTAAAAATACAGTAAAAACAGTAATATTGTGAACAATTATTACAATTTAAAATAACTGTTTTCTATTTGAATATATTTTACAAAGTAATTTATTCCTGTGATCAAAGCTGAATTTTCAGCATCGTTACTCCAGTCTTCAGTGTCACATGATCCTTCAGAAATCACTCTAATTTGCTCATTTGCTACTCAAGAAACATTTATGATTATTTTCAATGTTGAAAACAGTTGTGTACTTTATTTCCAGGATTCCTTGAGGAATAGAAAGTTCAAAAGAACAGCATTTATCTGACATACAAAGCTTCTGTAGCATTATACACTACCGCTCAAAAGTTTGGGGTCAGTAAGAATTTTTTTTGTTGTTGAAATTAATACTTTTATTCAGCAAGGATGCATTAAATCAATCAAAAGTGACAGTAAAGACATTTATAATGTTACAAAAGATTGGATTTCAAATAAACACTGTTCTTTTGAATTTTCTATTCATCAAAGAATCCTGAAAAAAAATATTGTACACAAATATTTTGTACAATAAATGTTTCTTGAGTTGCAAATGATCATATTAGAATGATTTCTGAAGGAAAATTTTGATTGGAATGTATATAAAACACATATAAACGGATATTTAAATCAGATTACAATGTTTAGAGTACATGTACACAGATCTGCAGTCGGATTCAATTCATTCGGATTGACGGAAATTGGTGCGTGTAAACGTAACAGTTAGCCGCTATGCATTTAAAAATATTTTGGGGTTAAGGGAGGGTAGGGGGAAATTTTTTTATCGATAAAATGTTCCCAAATGAACCAAAAAAATATGTGGAATACTGTTTCTTCATGTGCCATCAACATGTGTGCAGTAGAGGGTAAAAAAACTACAACTTTAGTTACCTGCGTAATGGATCTAACTCTGTTAAGTTACCTCAGAAGCCTTCACAGTAACAAATGGCGGGAAATTTCACCAATAAGAACTAAATACTCATTGCAACGTCAAATATTTAATCAAAACACAATCTTCTAAGTTTTCAAAGTTACCCAATTGTGTTTAATTTAATGAGATGTTTACTCACCTGATAAAAGCGCCTTGTCGAGCTGCTTCGACTTGACGTCTTCACTGCACCGCTGCTAGCCTCTATGTTGTACGCAAGACGTGATGACGTGCATTTCAATTAGGAAGAGCTTTCCATAGTTTTGGAGCATGGGAAGAGAAGGCCCGGTCACCCATAGAACGTAAACTAAAAAAACAGAATCAGAGGAACGAAGACAACGTCCCGGGGTGTATGTAGTTACAAGGTCAGACAGATATTCAGATATGAATTATGACATGCTCACCTATCGATATGAAACCTGACAGGAAGCCAGTGCACGGACTCCAAGATAGGAGTGATGTGATCACTAGTCCTGGACCTTGTCAGGATGCGGGCTGCTGAGTTTTGTACGTACTGTAGTTTGTTTAATGTAGATTTCGACACTCTCTCAAGTAGCGCATTACAATAATCAATGCGAGAGAAAACAAAGGAATTGATCAGTTTATCCGCTACTGAAAATGGTAGCATGGGGCGCAGTCGTGCAATATTTCTCAGGTGAAAAAATTACATTTTGACCATATTCTGGACATGGGGATCGAAAGTTACATTTGCATCAATTATAACCCCCAAATTTTTTAATTTAATCTGAAACTCCAAGGCGGTACACTCTCCACCGTGAATGTGTCTGTGTTAACTTTGCCAATTTGTTGGGGTGAGCCACTAAGCATTATCTCAGTCTTATTGCTATTTAGGCAGATACAATCGAGACAATTCAGATGTTTACCTCCGAGATACAATGTTCAAGGAATGCCACAGCTGTATTATCACCTGGTTTAGAATGAATGTAGATTTGGGTGTCATTGGGTGATATTTAAGACTCAATGATCTAAGAAGTTTTCCCAGGGGAAAAACATACATACTAAAAAGTAATGGACTCAACACAGATCCCTGGGGGACTCTAAATGTCACTGCGCCCACTTTAGATCTACATCCACCCAGGGACACAAACTGCCTTCGATCTGAAAGGAACGACTTAAACCAGTTTAACACAGTGTCAGTGATGCCAAACACAGATTCCAAGCACCTGAGTAAAAGTAAATGATCCACTGTATTAAAAGCCGCACTGAGATCTAAAAGAATCAAAAGCAATTTAGCCAAAAAAGGGGGAATTTGAAATGGCGAAAATGATTAAGATCGTCCCAAGCAACATTGGTCTTTTTTTGTATTGGTGTTGCAGCAGCAAGTTTTTGTGCTGCAGGTACGACACCCACACAAAGGGAATCATTCACTATGCTCAGGACAACTGGACATAAAGAGACAAAGCATGATTTAAACAATTCACTCGGTATGGGATCCAATACAGAGGTGATAGCTCTCAATTTTGAGACCTCCGTGCAAAGGGAAGCCGAATCCAGTATAGAAACATTTGAGAAATAAGAACCAGAAAAGTGTATATTACTGACAGCAGAAACAAAATTGACAGAAGTAATGCATTTGCAATCTTAGAATTAAAGTGATCGAGGAACATATTGCAAAGATGAACTGAGGTCGGTACATTTGAGACATTGTTTCCTTTGAGCAGTTTGTTTATAGTATGAAACAGTCATCTGGGATTGATTTGGTTATTGTCAATTATCTGGGAGAAATGTTGAGAGCTGACTGAAGCAATCGCTGTTTTATATTCTAGTATCTGGTCTTCTGCACATTCAGACCCGAATGACGCCACCTTCGCAATAGCAATTTGTTTCAAAGTATTTATGTAATAGAATACATGTTTAAGTTATAATATTGGTTAAACAAACTTTGAAAGTGTTGCGCATTCTTAAAAGAGAATGAGACACCCCACCCCTTCACGTGAACACAGAACGAAAAGGGAGTTATTACTTACTTCTTTCATACTCCTCTATTTCTGCTTATATCTGCAAGAAGCGCTCTTTCCCATATTCAGGATTACTTTTTATTCACTCTGATTCCTTCTCCAATGCCTTTCCCATTGCTTCTCCTTCACTCGTTCTCATCAAACATCAGCCTTTCCATTTCATAGCTTATACATTTCCTTGTATTCTCTTTATATGCCTCTTCCTTTAGCAGATATGCACCCCCCACCTCTCATGTTATCTATATTCACCCCATGTTTACTGTTGTAGCAGCATGATCGATTATTCACTCATTTGAATATTTCTGATTTAAAGTTGGCACTGCTTAACGCATCTAGTCTCGTGCGCCACACATTGAAGTTGCCTTGACATCCCTGCTTCATTTTTTTGAGGACAGTTTCTACATTCGGTGCATAGATGTTTATCTAAACAGTTCATTACACCATCACTAACAATCTTCCTTTACCATCTTTATAAATTTGCTTTACATTATGCACTCTACCCCTTATCACAGAATCAATGATATCTGCTTTTGCAGCCCCTCACCTTCTCAAGCATATCTACATCTCGTAGCACCGAGCTCGTGCTCAGTCCGTTGCTATTCAAAATGCTCATAATGTCACACACAGCATATACTACACTTTTGAGGAAGCTCAAAATCATTAAATCCAGGCTCTTCATTTTTTGCAGTATGCTCCTCCATCCCTTTCTTTCTTTTCTCATCGTCCAGGCCTCATCTCACACACAGTTCTCTGGCGTCGTGTCCTTGCACTCTCAAGCAGCTGAAGCTCGGACAGTCTCTCACTGTGTGCCCTGGTTGGATGCACGAGCGGCACATCTTCACCTGTCTATCACACATGACTCGGAAGATCTCCATTCCTCCCATTGTCTCAAGCTTTGTAGAGTATGGCAGTGATTATATTTAATTCAGTGAACTTGACTTTTAAAAATCTAGTTCCTTCTGCAATGTGGCCACATTCTCCTCATTATTCTCCAGACCACCGCCACTCCCCATTCAGTCAGCTTTCTCATAATATCCTCATCCTGGATATACATAGGTTCCCCTCCTCCATTGTCAGCTCATATTCCCTCTGTTGTGTACCTGTGTCCGATCACCACTCCACATTCCTGTCTTTCTTTCCTCAACCCTTCCATCCTGGTGATTCTGTCCTTTATCTCCACCAACACGGTTAGCCGCTTCTCATAATTCCTTCTTCTTTGTTCCTCTTCACCGCCATTCTCTTTCCCAGATCCTGCTTTTCCAGTCCTCTTTCCTTCTCCATGTTGCCAGTCTGTATTTTCGCCACTAGCGAAAGCTGCGCGAAGAGCGGTAGATTTAAGACACTCATACTCTTTTTAATACTGTGGCGGAGGGGGGCGTGGTTCTGCGAAAGCTGCAGCGGGAGAAAGAGAGAAGAGCCGAGCGGTGGGTAAGCAGGTCAAGCAGATGATGAACACCTGTCTCTGATTGCAGTAATTGGCGTGAAGAGAGCGCTTATAAGCCGCTGCCGGGAGAGAGTGGATTAGAGAGACTTGGACTGGGACTACACTCACGCTGCGGGGAGGCGAAGAGAAACTACTAGTGCTGAGAACTGAACGGGGGCGACCCATATCGTGGAGTTTGAGTGTACGAGCCACCGAAGGTGTGCCTGCGTGGACTGGAGCGATCTATATCGTGGACTTTGAGCGTTTACGCCAGAGAGCGTGTGATTTTGTGTTTGAGAATAAAACAGTGTAAGTCCCAGTCAAGCCGACCCCGTCCTCTTCCTTCCTGTTACTCTACGAACTTTACCACATATACATTAAAATGGAAGCAAGCCCTTTCAATAAATGGGTTATCATTTATGACATTTCCATTAAAGGGTTACTTCAGCGATTAGCATCAAGCTTTGTATCAGTAGAAACCCAGGAGTATATTCAAATTATCGTACTTTCCCCCCTCATATGACCCTGAGATGAGAGATGAGTGAAATTCCTCCGATGTCGCAAATAACATCATTTTGGGTCATTGGAGGAGTTTTTGTCCAGAGGCTGAAGACTACAGCCAGCAGGAGGCGCTATTTCCACATGTTTTCAACATCACACTCACAGCACTCGGATCGGGAGCTGCGGAGATTCATGTAAACGGAGCGAAGGGAGTGTTTCAACTGTTCAAATGAACTTCCTATGAAAGTTAAGCTTCCAAAGACATGATCTGAACACACACCAGACTGATCATGCGCTGTGAATGCAGCCGCAGCCGTGAATCCCACGCTTACCTCAGTTCATGTGATGCGAATCCCGTGCTTACCTCAGCTCATGTGGTGTGAATCCCGTGCTTACCTCAGCTCATGTGGTGTGAATCCCACGCTTACCTCAGTTCATGTGATGCGAATCCGTGCTACCTCAGCTCATGGGATGTGAATCCCACGCTTACCTCAGCTCATGTGGTGTGAATCCCGTGCTTACCTCAGCTCATGTGATGTGAATCCAGTGATTACCTCAGCTCATGTGATGCGAATCCCGTGCTTACCTCAGCTCATGTGATGTGAATCCAGCGATTACCTCAGCTCATGTGATGCGAATCCAGCGATTACCTCAGCTCATGTGATGTGAATCCTGCGATTACCTCAGCTCATGTGATGTGAATCCCGTGATTACCTCAGCTCATGTGATGTGAATCCTGCGATTACCTCAGCTCATGTGATGCGAATCCCGTGATTACCTCAGCTCATGTGATGTGAATCCCGCGATTACCTCAGCTCATGTGATGTGAATCCCGCGATTACCTCAGCTCATGTGATGTGAATCCGTGATTACCTCAGCTCATGTGATGCGAATCCGTGATTACCTCAGCTCATGTGATGCGAATCCGTGATTACCTCAGCTCATGTGATGCGAATCCTGCGATTACCTCCGCTCATGTGGTGCGAATCCCGTGATTACCTCAGCTCATGTGATGCGAATCCCGTGATTACCTCAGCTCATGTGATGCGAATCCCGTGATTACCTCAGCTCATGTGATGCGAATCCCGTGATTACCTCAGCTCATGTGATGCGAATCCTGCGATTACCTCAGCTCATGTGGTGCGAATCCCGTGCTTACCTCAGCTCATGTGATGTGAATCCTGCGATTACCTCAGCTCATGTGATGTGAATCCCGCTCTTACCTCAGCCAATGTGATGAAAGTAATCCGATCCTGCTGCGTTTGTGCCGTGACACTCAGTCGACTCACTCATAATATATCGAACAAACACGTTCAGTTTTTAATTGTAGTGTCTCTAACTGAACTGATTTTCTGAAAATGAACGTGGTGGGCAAGTGATCCAGTAATCCAGTAGCCGTGCCTAGAGTAGGGCAGTGAAGCAGTGCATTCTGGGAATTGTTGTCTTTCATCCCCATGAGACAAAAATCAATTTTCTGTGTTTTCTCAGTCTAGAAGGCACCAAATTCAAAAATAATTTAACATTTCTACTACATTAATGACCCAGTTTAAATACAGATTCATCTTCCCAGCGCTGAAGTACCCCTTTCATTTAATCTGGTTACAATAGTCTCTTCTCTCCTGTTTCCTGCCTTATTTTCTACAGTACCAACTCTTTTTTTTTTTTGAGTATAAATGCCTACCTTTTAGTTTTTGGTCCCACCTTAGTTGCCAGTTTTCTCCCATATAAATATAACATCATCTCCTTTATTCTTGAATAGATAGCCAAAATATTATAGAAAACCTCCTGATGATTGTTAATCATACTGGAGTTGCTGCAAAATAAAGTTCAAATTATAGCTCTGCTGTGTTTATTATTATAAGACTAGTGCTAATATTTTTATTTCAGAGAAGCAGTTTACGCCCAGATTGTGTTGATCAGTTAATATTTTATCTCAAGTAAGGTTGGGAAAAAAAACACACAATGGCCATTTGTTTGTTTAAATCTTACTATAATTGAACTCTGTGTGGTATTACTGCCAGTTGCACTGTGTATTTCTGCACTTTGCTGTATTTGATAAATGTCCAGGAAATGTATGCAATGTTTACAATAAAAACACTTAAGATCCATTAAGAAGTAGTATTATTTTTCTTGCTTAAAATACATTAAGGGAAGTAGAGTCCTAAGCAGTTCAGCTACTGACCTGAAGTTCTGGATCAAATTCCTGCAAATGTATTGAATTAAATGCTCATGAATTTTCCAATAAATGTAAAATATACAGAATCGAATCTCACTGTTAATCGAATCTTTCTGAAATTGCTAAAGTCGTTCTTGAATAGAATCAAACCTATGAATCGATTCGCTGTCTACCCAAAGATTCACAGATTGGTTACTCCAGTAATTTAAGTATTTTAATCTTTCTTTTTGATGCTGCTTTTTGCTGACAGTTAAAATATCTTATGTAGAGACACGAGATTATTCAGAATAATCTTTATTTAAGGCGTGTAGTACCAACAATTATTGTGTATATTAAACCCATAATGATCAACTTAACAAACATGAAATGTTTCATTTACCTGTTATTCTACAGACGTTGCAATTAAGGTTAAACATGTGTAGGATCATTTATTTCCTTTTTTCCAGAAAAGTTAAGTCAACTGTTCACGTTGTTCAACCTAAACGAGAGTTACACTTCAGAAAATTCACACTTGAAAAGAAAGGCGTGTTTCAGCTCTAACGTGAAATATTTTATTTCAGTATATTTTAACACGATTATACGAATATTGCATGCAATTTAATTTAAAAATAAAAATCTTTCAAGGTTATTTTTTTATGATTTTAAGATTGTGAGGTTTGGCTATCCATGTCAAAGAAAGGCCTTGAAATATTATGATGCAACAGCTGAATCATTAACAACAAACGTGTGAGCTGCATAGTTTATAATTAGTGTTATGTTTCAATTAGCTGTGCAGTGAGTCTGGATTGTTGGTGACTGTTACATTCGACGTGGCGAAAGGCGAGCAAGCGAGACCATGGGCACTAATCTTGGTGTGGCTTCCCAGGTCAGGTGGTTTGGCGGGGGAGGCATGTGTTGGGGGAACGCCTTCCCTTCTTCCAACAGTGCCTTCCAAGAACTGCTCCGAATGTGCTAGTCACTCATCGCGGAGGCAATGACCTAGGACGTGTGGAAAGTGTGCTGCTTCCCAAAGCTATGAAGAGGGATCTCCATGACCTCCACAGAAGGTTTCCCAGATGGAAATGGTGCTTTCTTCAATCAACCAAAGACGTCACTGGAGGCATGCTCCCCCAGGAAAGGTGGACAAAGTGCGGACGTTTGTGTGCAATGTGATGGCTAAGTTTGTTAACGGGAGCATTGTACATCATCCACACATACTGTTTGATAAGCCTGAACTATTTTTAAGAGATGATGTTCATGTAAGGCCAAAGGGAATAATAACTTTTATTTTTATTTTTTTACTGATAATGCCCATTGTCTCAAAAGACCAATCTTATGGGTTGCGGTCTCTATTACAGAAAAGAGGGTCGCCACTTTTTTTGCTAAACAGAAAAATGTGTAAATACTGTTAGTATGTCAAATTATAATTTATTAAAATGTGTACCCTCTGAAAAAGAACTGCAACATGTTAAAAATCGAAACCAGAGGAAGAAATGAAAGTATTCCTGACTGATGAGATCTATTGTGTTTGAATAATGCTGAGAACGTTAGCAGCTGGTTGGATGCTAACTGATTAAACTGATTAAACCATTGTTTAGTTTTGATCATGGACCTTTCAGTCTGTGTTTATCACCTGTTCCTTGTTCAGTTTCCCGCCACTTTTCTGTCTCCCTGGTTACCATCCTCAAGAGTTCATTTGTGTCAGCTGTGTCGTGTTCATTATCCTCATTTGTGTTTTCTATTTAGGTTTCTCTGTTCACGCTGTCTTTGTCTGCTCACCGTTATACTACGTGCTTACACTGCCTGTTGTGGAGTCAGTAAACTTTACTTATTGGAACTATATTATTCTACCTTTGTCTGTATTTCTGCAAGCACAGTGCCGATCATAATGCTATATAAAAACCTCCCAAATCTTCACAGTGTGTTTGTGATGGTAAGAGATGTCAAAGCAAACACAGGCGTCGTGATTTACTATCTAACAGGGGACCAGAGTCAGTGTTTAATGTAATCACTATTCAAGTGTATTCAGAACTCGTAACTGGGAGTACATCGATCTAGTACAAGTTCACGGGTAGAAGTTTGGAAAAGCATGGGTTACACAGCATTATTCAGGATACTCCATCTGGCGCGTGCAATCTGCTGTGTTTTCACCTCACATTTTAGTATCGCCTCAGCTCGGAAAAAAGCACCTGGGAGCAGGTACACACGCCTACAAACAAAGGCGAGTCGAGCTGGTCCTGTGAAGTGGGAAAGCGCCGATAGAGGTGCTGTTTTCAAGCCTTCTTTCTGTTGGCTGAGCAGAAGTCAAACGAGAGAACACTGAGTTGTGTGAAAACAGCCATTAGACCCATGTCAAATGCTACTGCACTGCTAGATATTGGATGCTATTAAGTAATTGAATCTGTCATATGTTTGTAAAGTCAGGAACACCCATGATCAGCCTCACCTGATTGAATTATGTTTTTATATTTAATGTCCAGCTGCTGCTATGTTCTTTATGCCTGCGGGATTGCACCTATGAATATACTGTTCTCCCAGTTTCACTTCTGATATTATAACAGTTGGGTAAGATACTCTAAAATAGTTATTAATTACTAGCTACAAATGACATCTCCAACAGTGTTATTATATTAATGTAATAATTAATCACTCTAAAGTTTTGGATTACTTGTTACTTTCTAAATCCCATTTTTCAAGTGAAAAATAACTCAATTACAGTATTTAAATGTCTTAGTAATTAATTACACCCAACACTTTATAAGAGTAATTAAAAGGTAAACGTGCGCATTGACTTTCCCAAGCGGCCTCCCTGTCCTCCACTTCTGCTGGGGAGAAATATGCAGACCTCTTTTTGCCAGGGGCTGTTGCCATGGTGAATCATAATCTGCACTCCATTGATGATGGCTTTTCATAGTCGTGGTGCTAAACTCAGGGTCAGTCTACTTAGAGTTGTTTCAGCTGTTCTGTAACCCCAAACTCAGAGTTTCCCAACTCAGAGTTCAAGTTTAAAGGTGCCCTAGAATGAGTTGAAACTATATTTAATTTTTCTGATATCTACATAGAGTGTATGTGGCTTATTAATGGGCAAAAATTGTCCAGATTCAGTTTTACAGGTCCATTTACAACCCTAGAAATTGTGCCTAGGATGTAATGCTCTGTTTTTGCCTTATTCGGAAGGGTCATGAATATTAATGATGAGCTTTAAATCACTGAAATTGAACATTTTAGTCTCCTCTTTTTTTTCATCAACGATATTGCATGTTTATATAGTCACAATAATCGTTTAGGGATTTTTGTTTTATCTCGTCTTGTCTTAGTCATGGGAAAAAAGGTCATCAATTAACATTTTTCGTCATTTTTCATTAACGAAATAGTCAGAGCAAACTAACAACTAACAACGAATTCATTTGGTGCGGTATCCTGTTATAGATAAACATCAGCCACGCCTGTTGGCAGTTCTGTCCTTTGGGAAGATTATGGATAGTGCTCACATCCCCTGCTCATCCTGGAACATCACATTTATATCCATGATCTGCCGTCTTCCCTATAATGTCCTCATCTTCACAATACCTGCAGAACTTCTGTTGATTCAGTCCACATTAATACTGCCTGGCCTTGAACATGGGCTGGTTATATGCACATTTGGGGAGGCATAAATACTAATGATCCCGACAGTTGGATGTGGTGTTATGTTGGGATTCGCCCGTTTTTCAGTGGTCTTTTTCACAAGTTTTACATATGAAGGAGGAAACAATGTTGTTTGAGGCTCATGGTATGTCATTTCCATGTACTGAACTCTTATTATTCAACTATGACAAGGTACATACAGGTTTCATTTGATGAATTTTTATTATATATAAATGTGAATTTATGTGAAGTATACTTACCTTTAGAGTGGTATGGGCCAGGGAAAGGAGTCAAGCGTATAAAATGGCTCCAGAAGCAGTGTGGTAGAAGTGGGAAGCAGGGCCGGACTGGGACAACATTTCAGGCCGGGAAATGTCACACTAATCCAGGCCATCCCATACACCCACATTTTGGAACCATTGAGAACCATATTTTCTGTATGGTCATCACATAAAAAGGATGAAATCCTTAGGCTTAGGCCGTGCAAAATAATGAATTAAAGGTTCTCTCTTGAACTGCACCTTCACTTCGCTTTTCCTTATCTTCATTTCCCTGATATCTCTCTGTCTCGACTCTCTCCCTTGTGTGTGAAACCGGTCTTGTACCCGTCACTTCTTCTTTAGCAGGTCTACGTTAGGAACAGAACTGTCTCAAAGGAATCTTTGCATTTGCACGGTGGTAATGCGAAGGGTTTTTTACCACTTCATTATTTTGGCTTGGAATTTAATTTGTTGTAAATATGAACTGAATTTAGAAATGCTTTTGAAATTAAAAACGTTGCGTTTAATAAAGAAAATACATTTTTGAAATGAAGACTGCTTGGAGAGCATGCAAAATAATCTGTTCCCTGAATCCATGGCCTTGTTGTTATTGTGAGTGTACACAAATATTTGGTAGACAGTTTACTTTATAATTATTGCACTTATCTAATACTCCACTAATCTGGAGTATTGTACCTCTTTTTAATGGAATAGCATGGCTAGAAGGAATGCACATGATACCAGTCACAACCTATCCTACATGATAGTAGGATACTATAATAACAAACAAATCACATAATGTACTTTTATAAGAGGAAAATAAAGTGGGTTGAGTCCAAGCACCTCTAAACGATTTTTAGAAGAGTTACAGAATAATCTGCCATCCTTTTGAAGGCACGCCGCCTGCGCCTGAGCTGTTGAACGCTCTGTTGATAATTTAAACATCTTAATCACACAAATAACATGTTCATTAAGCGATAGGGATGAAACAGTATGGAAATTTCACATCACAATTATAATGACCCAAATTATCACGGTTATCAATATATCACGGCTTTGTTCAAATGAGATGAAAGTGTTCAAAAAGAACAGATGCACACACTGAAACTATTTCAACCAGTTTTATATATGAAAATCAACAAACAACAAATAAATCAGCATCAATAGCATCACATAATGCATAAATAATAATCATTTTGTGTATCCTAAATATAATCTGTAATATTATCTCTGTAAATATATTCTCAAGCAATATTCTCGTCAGTGTTCAGCTATGACACTTAATATATAATATAATATAATGCATATCCATATTTTCATATGATTTGACAGCATATTTTATTAAATATCAAAAATCCAAAAGGTGTGCATCACACCCGACACCTAGATGAACACTTTACAGTCATTCTCTTCAAATTGAATTTAGAAACGCGCACTCTAATGTTGTATGTAACTTTAGAGATGGCAAATCTCGAACGTCAAGCTGACTTTATGATATATCATATCAGATGCGCTACGGTTCTGCTGTGTTTGTTTGAAACTATTTTTGCTGCTGAAATAGTACAAAAACATTCAACCACTGACTGTATGCTGAATGAATCTCCTGCGTACATCACACGTTCATCTCTGCTTTGAGTGCAGATTTCAGTGAGTGAGAGCCCGCTCTGAACAAAACTCTGGCTAATCTGAACGCATCTGATTATTAGACATTGCATTCATAAACTCATTAGAAACAGGTGTGATTGGTTATAATGCGTGACACGATTATAATAGATGGCTTTTGAGAAGCCTATAAGTTCAACCGCAACAGTGACTAGTGTGAGTGACACACCACAGCCGAATTAAGTTACACCAAACAAACGGCGTGTGTTAATGTCAAGTCCTGATTATTATTCCTTAAATATCACCCTAGTCGTGTATGAACTTGTTTGTTTGTCTTTGGCTCAAGCTTCACGTTATCATTTCCCAGACGTAGTTTTGGTATTTCTTCGCAGATTTGAAGTGTTTCGCCCTATTACAGCGACTTTCTTCTGGCATGTTCTGCAGTCAGGGTGACCTTCGATTTATCTTCCCTCAGGACTTTTGTAAAAGCCAAAATATGACCACACCTCAGACTTGGTCCTTTTAGAAGGCTGGAAAATCTCCCGGTGCTGTAACCGCCTTCTGCATGTCATTTCTTCTCATTCATAAAACAGCGTTGCACTGCGCCTGCACCAGACTGATGCTGAATGGACACAATTCACCGCGAGTTTTCAAAACTGTGATAGTCCAACACGATCTCATGACAATGCGTATAAATAGTACGAGTGTGCAATCTCGTAGAATGTATACGCCAAAATTAGTTTTTTGCGTGAATATGATACGCTTTTGGGTAGGGTGAGGGTGGGGGTGTGGGGGGTTTGTACATATAATACGCCATAAAGTACGTATCATATGCACGTCTATACTCATTTTGGCGTATACATTCTACGAGATTGCACACTCGTACTATTGATACGCATTTTCGTGAGATCAGGCTCGATAGTCACACACGGTTTTAATGATAATTATCCCTATTAAGCAAAGCAAAGATTTTGCTGAAAGACCCACAACATACAGGCCAAGAGCGCACGGTTCAACCGTCGATCAGATGTGAAAGTTGTGTTCGTAGCTAAAGCAACAGTAGACTCTGACTGCAGTGTATCAGAATGAAACAATCATAAGAAAAATAACTCGTGATCACCAGAAACGAGAACGTGAACGAGAAAACAAGATGGCCGTTTAGGGCTTCCGTAGTGCACACAGATCAGACTGTTGATCTAGCTGATCCTGTTGTAAATATTGTACAGTTTTGTTCAGTTGTTTCTTTGGTTTTGTCTCCGTGTGGCACAAATAAAGCATCCTTGAACTTATCCAGCGGTTTCCTCTGTCACTTCTGGCCTTCATCCGCTGGTGTTATCTTAACAAATGGGTCTAATAGTCCTAACCTCCTTCCTCCACCTTCCCAAGTCATTTACAATCTTCTGTTTTCCCCTCCCATTTTCACAAAACAATAGATTTTATTAAAAAAAATATATATATATATATATATATATATATATATATATATATATATATATATTTATAGAGGACCTTATCAAAAAATTAGCATATTGTGATAAAAGTTCATTATTTTCCATAATGTAATGATATAATTAAACTTTCATATATTTTATATTCATTGCACACCAACTGAAATATTTCAGGTCTTTTATTGTTTTAATACTGATGATTTTGTCATACAGCTCATGAAAACCCAAAATTCCCATCTCCAAAAATTAGCATATCATGAAAAGGTTCTCTAAACGAGCTATTAACCTAATCATCTGAATCAAACGTATTTTTGGAAACGTCCATATTTAGCTTGAGATCCCAAGTTTTGACGCCTACGCGTGTAGCAAGCACGTGTAGAAGCAGCGCGCGTGTAAAGCAGTAGCGCGCCGCGTGTAAAGCAGTAGCGACGCGCGTGTAAAGCAGTAGCGGCGCCCGTGTAAAGCAGTAGCAACGCGCGTGTAAAGCAGTAGCGGCGCCGTGTAAAGCAGCAGCGACGCCGTAAAGCAGTAGCGACGCCGTGCAGCAGCAGCGACGCGTGTAAAGCAGTAGCGGCGCCGCGTGTAAAGCAGTAACGCGCGTGTAAAGCAGTAGCAACGCCGCGTGTAGCAGCAGCAACGCCGCTGCGTGTAAAGCAGTAGCAACGCCGCGTGTAAAGCAGCAGCAACGCCGTGTAAAGCAGTAGCAACGCCGTGTAAAGCAGTAGCGGCGCCGTGTAAAGCAGTACCAACGCCGCTGCGTGTAAAGCAGTAGCAACGCCGCGTGTAAAGCAGCGGCGCCGTAAAGCAGCAGCGACGCGCGTAAAGCAGCAGCGCGCGCTGCAGCAGCGCGGCGCCGTGTAAAGCAGTAGCGACGCCACGTAAAGCAGCGGCGTGTAAAGCAGTAGCGGCGCGCGTGTAAAGCAGTAGCGGCGCCGTGTAAAGCAGTAGCGACGCGCGTGTAAAGCAGTAGCAGTAGCAGCGCCGCGTGTAAAGCAGTAGTAGCAGCGCAAAGCAGTAGCAGCGCGCAGTAGCAGCAGCGCGCGTAAAGCAGCAGCAGCGCGCGCAAAGCAGCAGCGGCGCGCGTAAAGCAGCAGCGCGCGCTGTAAAGCAGCAACGCGCGTGCAAAGCAGTAGCAACGCCGCAAAGCAGTAGCGCGCCGCGGTAGCAGCAGCGCGCCGCAGCAGTAGCAGCAGCGCGTGTAGCAGCAGCAGCGCCGCGTGTAGCAAAGCAGCGCGCCGTGCAAAGCAGCAGCAACGCCGCTGTAAGCAGCAGCAGCGCGCCAGCAGCGGCGTGTAAAGCAGCAGCGCGCCGTGGCAGCAGCAGCAGCCGCGTGTAAAGCAGTAGCAGCAGCGCCGCGTAAAGCAGCAGCAGTAGCAGCGCCGCGTGTAAAGCAGTAGCAGCAGCGCGTGTAAAGCAGTAGCAGTAGCAGCCGCGCGGTAAAGCAGTAGCAGCAGCCGCTGCAAAGCAGCAGCAACGCCGCGCGTGTAAAGCAAGCGCGCGTGCAAAGCAGTAGCGCGCCGCGTAAAGCAGTAGCGCCGCGCAGCAGCAGCGCGTGTAAAGCAGCAGCGGCGCGTGTAAAGCAGTAGCGCGCCGCTGCAGTAAAGCAGTAGCGGCGCGCGTGTAAAGCAGCGGCGCCGCGCGTGTAAAGCAGCAGCGCGCCGTGTAAAGCAGTAGCGGCGCAGTAAAGCAGCAGCGCCGCGGTAGCAGCGCGCGTGTAAAGCAGTAGCGCGCGCGGTAAAGCAGCAGCAGCGCCAGCAGCAGCAGCGCGGTAAAGCAGTAGCAGCGCGCGTGTAAAGCAGTAGCAATGCGGCGTGTAAAGCAGTAACTGTAGCGGCGTGTAAAGCAGTAGCAGTGCAGCGCGTGTAAAGCAGTAAATGGCGCGGCGTGTAAAGCAAGTAGCAGCGTGTGAAACAATGTGCGGCGTGTGAAGCAATGGCCCGGCGTGGCAATGGCGGCGGCGGCGTGTGAAGCAATGGCGGCGTGTAAAGCAGTAGCGGCGTGTGAAGCAATGCGGCGTGTGGCAAGCGGCGCGTGTAAAGCAGTAGCGGCGCGGCGTGTGAAGCAGTAACGGTGCGTGTGTAAAACGGTGCGTGTAAAGCAAGCGGCAGCGGCGTGTGAAGCAGTAGCGGCGGCGTGTGAAGCAATGGCGGCGTGTAAAGCAATGCGCGGCGTGTGAAGCAAGCAGTGCGTGTGTAAAGCAGTAGGCGTGTAAAAAGCGTGTAAAGCAATGGCGGCGCGTGTGAAGTAGCGGCGCACGTGTGAAGCAGTGGCGCGTGTGAAGCAGTAACAGCGGCGTGTGAAGCAGTAACAGCGTGTGAAGCAGTAGCGGCGTGCGTGTGAAGCAATGGCGTGTGAAGCAAGCGGCGTGTAAACAGTAACAGCGCGTGTGAAGCAGTAGGCGTGCGTGTAAAGCAGTAGCAGTAGCGGCGTGTGGCGCAGTAGCAGCGTGTGAAGCAGTAACGGGGCGTGTAAAGCAGTAGCAGTAGCAGCGTGCGTGTAAAGCAGTAGCAGTAACGGCGTGCGTGTAAAGCAGTAGCAGTAACTGCGTGTAAAAAGCAGCAGCGCGTGTAAAGCAGCAGCAGCGGCGTGTGTAAACAGTGCAGCGCGTGTGTAAAGCAGTAACGCGGCGTGTAAACCAGTAACGGCGTGTGTGAAAGCAGTAGCAGCGCGCGTGTAAAGCAGTAGCAGCGCGCGTGTAAAGCAGTAGCAGTAGCAGCGCGCGTGTAAAGCAGTAAGCGTGTGTAAAGCAGTAGCAGCGGCGTGTAAAGAGCAGCAGTAGCAGTGTGAAGCAGTAACGGCGTGTAAAAAGCAGCGTGGCAGTGGCGTCGTGTAAAGCAGTAACAGTGTAAAGCAGTAGCAGCGTGCGTGTAAAGCAGTAACGCGCGTGTAAAGCAGCAGTAGCAGCGGCGTGTGAAGCAGTAGCAGCGCGCGTGTAAAGCAGTAGCAGCGCGTGTAAAGCAGTAGCAGCGCGCGTGTAAAGCAGTAGCAGTAGCAGCGTGCGTGTAAAGCAGTAGCAGCGTGCGTGTAAAGCAGTAGCAGTAGCAGCGTGCGTGTGAAGCAGTAACGCGTGCGTGTAAAGCAAGCAGCGGCGTGTAAAGCAGTAGCAGCGCAGCGTGTGTAAAAGCAGTAAGCGCGGCGTGTGTAAAGCAGCAGCAGCGCGTGAAAGCAGCAGCGCGCGTGTAGAAAAGTAAGCAGCGCGTGTGTAAAGCAGTAGCAGCGTGCGTGTAAAGCAGTAACGGTAGCGTGTGGCAGTAACAGCAGCGCGTGTGTAAAAAGCAGTAGCAGTGCGTGTAAAGCAGTAAGCAGCGGCGTGTAAAGCAGTAGCAGCGGCGTGTAAAGCAGTAACAGCGGCGTGTGTAAAGCAGCAGCAGCGGCGTGAAAAGCAAGCAGCGTGCGTGTGTAAAGCAGTAAGCGTGTGTAAAGCAGTAGCAGCGCGCGTGTAAAGCAGTAGCAGCGCGCGTGTGAAGCAGTAGCAGCGCGCGTGTAAAGCAGTAGCAGCGCGTGTAAAGCAGTAGCAGTGCGCGGCGTGTGAAGCAGCAGGCGTGTGAAGCAGCAGCAGTGCGTGTGTGAAAGCAGTAAGCGTGTAAAGCAAGCAGCGCGTGTAAAGCAGTAAGCGCGTGTAAAGCAGTAGCAGCGCGTGTAAAGCAGTAGCAGCGCGCACTTTTTTTGCTTTCAGACAGCGTTTGCCGCGCGCAGTTGAACCGTGGGTTGTGTCCAGAGTACTCTATAATGGGTACGTTTGCATTTCTCTTAAATGTATTTGAAATGGAAATAAAGCAAAGATTTATCATAAAGCTAATTTTATTTAAAAAAATAGTTTATATAACACTTGTTTGTGATGTTTTTTATTTCGTTTAGTGCAAGTTTTTGATAGAAGAAAGGCCATCGCACTATATGTGCTTTTCCGACGACTACGGAAAAGGATGAGACGTAGACTTTGGGTTCACTCTATGAACCGTCGCAGGAAAGAATATGGTGCATATTATCATCTGGTCTCTGAACTCCGTCTTGATGGTGACCGGCACATGATCTCCTTCAGGATGAGTGCAGAGCAAATGGATAACTTTCTATCACAGATCGGATGCCTCCTTACCAGGCAAACAACAAACTATAGGCAATCCATCAACCCAAGCAACGGCTTGCAGTTACACTGAGGTAAGATCAACATGTGAGTCATACATTCTGGAGCCTATTCATTTATATATATACACACATTTAAGTTTTAATAGGTTAAATGTAAGTAAAACACATATTGCTCAAGTTCTAAACTGTAAATAAATACATTTGACTAGGGACAATGCCGGCTCTATAGTCACTGCCACATGCATCCTACATAATTACCTAACAAGCTCATCGGAAAATCCGAGGTGGCTGGATGAGGCAGAAGAAAGAGGGGAAGTTCTACCACCTGTAAGAAGCATGGGTGGAAATAGGGGATCCAGGGAAGCTTACAATGTGCGTGAAAAACTTTGCACATTTTTCAGCTCCCCTGAAGGTAGAGTATCCTGGCGAGACAATATGGTGTAGAGGACATTCGACAAACCAATTTAATGCACAGTTCAATTCTGTATACTGAAAACTTGTGTGTGTGTGTATTATATAAGTATGTATCATCTTCTCATATATGTGAGTTTATTGTGTGTAATTAACCAATTGTAAATAAAAACTACAAATAATCACTTTGTCATTAATTGGAAATATATAGCTGAAGCCAATACAAAATGTGTTGTGCTAAACATACACATTTATTAGAGGAAAGTCACAGGCTTTTGAGGTTGCGGTCAAAACAGAGATAAGAACTTTGACATATTTTGTTTATTCATTATAGTAAATAAATTGTGAATATTTTGATATGTTTATTATATACTATTTAAATGTTTTACACATTATGCATTCATGTCCATGAAAAGCACACTGCTACAAATACAAACTTCAGGAAATTGTCTTGAAATATTGGATAGGCATCAAATTTACATGCATTACCCATCATAAACCTCTTAAAGATAATTCATAAATGACTGTAACAACTAAGAGGAAACTTCTTAATGATATATTGTAGGCTAAATGAGCAAATTATCTAAAGTTTTTAAAAATGACAAAATAACGCACATCATAGTCTACCTACATGTCTATACTGTGTGTGTGCTATATTAATGGGTGTATATTCTATTTACCTATCTATATTTAGTTTATAACGAAAGATTGTCAAAAACACTTAAAAATGACTTACCATCAGCACCAAGAGCCGCTGGAACTTCCTCCCATGCTTTTTCCTTCACTTGCAAGTCTTTATAAAGCAAATTGTGTGGATCATAGAGATCTGTGTGCTTCTCAACCTCCACGATGAGACGAGTGTCTTTCCAGGTGCACTCTGAAGAACACACCACGTGCTTTTGTTCATGATTGTGAGCATTGTTTCTGTTTTTAAGCTAGCATATATAGTTATAATGTATACATAATTTAATTCATATTTAATTTAAGCTGAACTGGCATACATTATTTAGAATTAGTTTTGTAGTTCAGGCAGAAACTTATGGTATTGACTTTTGTGTAGAACTGTCATATGGTGTTTGTGAACACACGGAACACTTCACTACATGATCTCATGGTGAAATGTGTTATTTTTCATGTTAACCAGGTTCATTTTGATCAGAACAATGTACTGTGGCTTTAATTGTCGTGAGCAGCGCGTCAGAAATAGACCCTGTGCCGAAAGGATCGCGGCACTGCCTCTGCTGCCGTGTGAATGCTCTAATCTGTTAACATGAGCGCCAAACAAGGATTCAAACAAACTGGGTTTGTTGGGCAGTAATGTTTTAAATGTGAGATGAATCTTTCCTTTTATTACAGTTTTGTAAAGCCTGGAAGATTCTAGACTGCAGAAGACTTTTCACAGATTTGGACCGTGTGGATTCTGTGGAGAGGAGACTTGGTGTTCGTTCGGTTCGAAAAGTTGGACAGATCCTACAAAGTTTTTGCGATTTCATTAACAGAAGAAGAAAAATCACAGCTAAGAAATTTGATGAATCTTTGAGTGTGAGACCAGAAATTGATGAAGAGGACTCTCAAGTGTTATCTTGGATTTTTACAGACGATATATGTTTTACTGTTTTTAATTCTGTAATAATTCTGTTTGCTATTATTTATGAAGACAGCTGTGTGTTTAGCTTCAGGATGCGACACTGAACATTTAAGCTAATAATATTTCAGTTTTGCGCGCGTCACACTTGAGCTAGTGATGTGTGTGGAATGATTAATACTTGATATCAAATCAACATCTATTTACATCTCAGATTTAGTTTTAGTACATGTAGTTTTTTCTTAAAGCTTAGCGCATCAAATAGCGGATCAAGCTGAAAAGCTGTCCGTCAGTAACTTTTGTGTGCGCCATACGCAGCCAGTGCTCACTTTCACTTGCTAATTTAAACATCACACTTTAATGATTTATATAGCTCCTAACCTAGAAAAACAAGCAGGCCCGTCGCAAACGTGATGTGCGAGGCCCAGTTACATTAACAGGGGTCTACTATTGCTATAGTGAACAATCAGTTGTTTATGTGGATATTTAAAGGGGTCATGAACTGGATTTTTTTATACTGTTGTGTGAGGTCAACTAATGACGTTGGTGTGGTTTTTACATTCAGAAGCATCATAATGAATCAGTAACAGGCTGTTTTCTACACTGGTTTTGAGGCTTTCTCCTGAACGCTGGGTCTTGATGGGCGTATTATTTCTCTATTTGAGATTCATAGGCCTGCCGATGGGCTTACGTTTTGGTAGCCCGTCTGGGAAACACAAAGCCCCGGGACTACCATTACATATAAACAAAACATGTTACTCACATCAGTTTGTTGCACCATTCCTGTCGAATCCGATACAGAAGGCACAACACTGTGTCTGCAGATCCAGCACCTGAGACTTGTGTACAAACGATCCGCAGTGAAATGAAGCGAACACACGTACATGTCTTCCCCACGTGAGCTGGAACTTCATTAAAAATTAAGTTCAACCACTCATTCCTAGGGTTGGGTACGAAACCCGGTGCCATATTTATAACCGGTATGTCCCGGACCGAATCACTTAAACTCAAATGTGCTTTCATGCTTTGGCCGAGCCAGAGACAGACACGCTCAGCGCTCGTCACATATCACAACTATTCAGTGTTTTCAACCACATCATGTTTATTTTAGGGTTCATGTAAACGCTGTAAAAACTACTAGCAGAAAACACACACGTCTATGGAAGTGTCAAAAACAACCCTTTCAGACAGTTAAGATAACTCAACTACGTGTTTTATTCACATCAGATACACATTATATAGTGACTATATAGTTTACTCTATTCTTCTCCCAGTTCAGCAGCGCTCACTTACTTTCATGTGTTTCGTGAGACGAAGATAAACTTATGTGATGTAAATCCGAGATCCGATTCTCTGAGGTGCCGCCCATCGCGCAGTATAGATCAACTAACACACATTTACTCACACATATTTGAACATCAGATTATCAGATAGTTCATGACATAGCTAGCAAGTTTGGGAATATTTTGAATAAAAAAGAAGAACCGAAATAAACCGGATCCAGCTGAGCGGTCATCCAGCGCTGGTGCGGCTGCTGTGTGTCATGCGAGACAGGTGATGCGTCTCCATGGAAACAATAAAGCCATGCGTTCTGAAATATTCATCCAGAGAATATGGTGATGTTTCTGCAGAATAAAGCTGAAGCTTGAGCTGGTTTATAGCAGAGCAAGAACACAGACGACTGCTGTTATCACTGTAACTGTTATTAAGAGCTAAATCAGGCCTGTTGTAGTTGGGTTAGCTGGCTTTAGTTTTACTGTCAATGTGTTTAGTAAATTCTGTTTTGTATTTAATTATATATTTACATATACATTAAACTTGTAATAAATTGTTCAATTTAAATAATTAAATAAAAATAAATAAGCCATTCTTTAATCTCATCCACCTCATGTTGTGGCTCTTTTCTGAAAGTATTGTTCAGGCACCGTATGGAAAAAAACGATACCCAACCCTAGTCATTCCTGACAGTAGCATCTGAAGGAAGCTTCTGCAGCGACTGTGTTCTTCCACAGCCTGGCACAGAGCGATATATTACTGTGCTGGCCATGATCACTGCTCTGGAAACCTGTGGCGCTTCAGAAGCACTCATGCATATTCATCAGCTGAGTTGTGTTTCTTCTTCCCATGATGCATTGGATTCCAGCTCTCGTTTTCTGGACCTGGTGTCTATAAAAGCTTTTCATTGACTAACAAGGACGTTTTCAGCTCTGAAACTTACAGGATATTCTTATATCATGATGAACTTGATATATCAAAGGCTGGCTGAACAAATAGCTGAAACGGAACAAAGGTACCCTGACTCTCTTTAATCATTCTTGGAGATTTTAACAAAGCAAATCTCTCCTGTGAACTGCCAAAATACAGACAGCACGTTACATGTCCCACCAGAGACAGTAATATACTGGACCACTGTTACACCACAATAAAGAATGCATATCACTCCGTCCCACGGGCAGCTTTGGGGCTGTCTGATCACTGTGTGGTTCATCTTATACCGACCTACAGGCAGAAACTGAAATCAGCTAAACCTGTAATAAGGACAGTAAAGATGGACTAATGAAGCAGAGCGGGTCTTACAAGCCTGCTTCGATTGCACTGATTGGACTGTTTTTGAAGCTGCTACCACCGATCTGGATGAGCTCACAGATACTGTAACATCATACATCAGTTTCTGTGAGGATACATGCATTCCTACCAGGTCATTCTTATCATTCACTAATGAAAAACCATGGTTTACTGGGAAACTCAAACAGCTTATCATGCCAAAGAGGAAGCTTACAGAAGTGGGGATAAAATCTTGTATAACCAGGCCAGAAACAGAATGACAGAGGAGATCAGAGATGCTAAAAGAAGCTACTCTGAAAAGCTGAAAAAACAGTTTTCAGCCAACGACCCGGCATCAGTCTGGAAAGGCCTGAGGAACATCACCAATTACAAGTCACCCTCCCCGATCTGTAGAGAATCCACAACTGGCTGACGATCTGAATGCATTCTACTGCAGGTTTGAAAAGCCCAGTCTCACACCACTCACCCGCTCTAATCTGCACTTCACACCCTCACCATCACCTCCTGCACCCTCCTCCCCCTCCTGCCATCCAACCCGAGCTTAAGGTCTGTGTGGAGGATGAGCCGAGTCTTCAAAAACAGAAGACTAAGAAAGCTTCAGGCCCAGACGGCATCTCATCTGCTTGTTTGAAAGCCTGCGCTGACCAACTGGCCCCAGTCTTCACGCAGATCTTCAACAGATCATTGGAGCAGTGTGAAGTTCCCTGCTGCTTCAAACGCTCCACTATCATTCCCGTCCCCAAAAAACCCAAAATCACTGGACTAAATGACTACAGACCTGTCGCTCTCACGTCTGTGGTCATGAAGTCATTTGAAAGACTGGTGTTGGCCCACCTGAAGGACATCACTGGACCCTTGCTGGATCCTCTCCAATTTGCCTATAGAGCAAACAGGTCTGTGGAGTCAACATTGGACTGCATCATATCCTGCAACATCTTGACAGACCCGGGACTTATGCAAGGATCTTATTTGTGGACTTCAGTTCGGCCTTCAATACCATCATGCCTGAGCTCCTCACAGCCAAACTGACCCAGCTCTCCATGCCATCCTCAATCTGTCAGTGGATCTCCAGCTTCCTGACAGACAGGCAGCAGCGGTGAGACTGGGTAAACTTACATCCAGATCTCTCACAATCAGCACTGGCGCCCCAGGTGCGTTCTCTCCCCACTGCTCTTCTCCCTGTACACCAATGACTGCACTTCTAAAGACCCCCTGTCAAGCTCCTGAAATTTGCAGACGACACCACTGTCATCGGCCTTATCCAGAACGGTGACGAGTCTGCTTACAGACTGGAGGTTGAACAGCTGGCTGTCTGGTGCAGTTATAACAACCTTGAGCTGAACGCGCTCAAAACAGTGGAGATGATAGTGGACTTCAGGAGGAACAGCCCATCACTCCCACTCACCCTCATGAACAGCACTGTGGACGCAGTGGAGTCTTTCAGGTTCCTGGGCACTACCATCTCTCAGGACCTGAAGTGGGACAATCACATCGACTCCATTGTGAAAAAGGCCCAGCAGAGACTGTACTTCCCGTCAGCTGCGGAAGTTCAACCTACCACAGGAGCTGCTGATTCAGTTCTACTCGGCTGTCATTGAGTCGGTCTTATGCACCGCCATCACTGTCTGGTTTGGTTCAGCTACCAGATCAGACATCAGGAGACTGCAACGTACCATCCGGACTGCAGAGAGGATTATTGGTGCCCACCTGCCAACCCTCCAGGACCTGTACTCTTCCAGAGTGAGGAAGAGAGCAGGTAAAATCATCACAGACTCCACTCATCCCGGACACCACCTGTTTGAACTGTTACCTCAGGACGGCGACTCCGATCACTGGCCACTAGGACATCTAGGCACAGGAACAGTTTCTTCCCACAGGCCATTTCCTCTTGAACAGTTAACCCCCCAACCACCCACCCCCAAGGCAAATGCCTGTAAGTGCAATTACTCCACTGCTTAGTGCAATATCTCCTAAACTCAGGTGATTATTCATATTATTTATATTTATTCTTACTCTCCAAATACTGTAAATATTCATAATCTATGTCTTTTCTGACTAAACGTAACCGTGACCTTATACTGTTTATATTTTTATTCTTAGAATTTTTATTTATTACTGTTGTATTTGTATTGTATATGTGCACTGGAAGCTTCAGCACCAAAAAAAATTCCTTGTGTGTGAAAGCACACTTGGCAATAAAGCTCTTTCTGATAAAGCTCTTTCTCTCAAGGGAAAGTAGGTTTCTCAATTCATCACCCCTTTAAGAAAAAATTAATAATTATGAATGGGTCAAATGCGTTTGCAAGACGGCCAGAAAACACTTGAATTTGTCTGGACTGCTCTCTCCATCACAGATTTGAGCAAAACCCTTGCGATATTTACTAAATGTCGATGAAAAAAATAAAACTATTGCAAAATGATGTGTGTCTCCTATAGCAGTGAATGAGTGTGTGTGTGTGTGTGCGTGTGTGTCTCCTATAGCAGTGAATGAGTGTGTGTGTGTGTGTGTGTGTGTGTGTGTGTGTGTGTTTGTCTCCTATAGCAGTGAATGAGTGTGTGTGTGTGTGTGTGTGCGTGTGTCTCCTATAGCAGTGAATGAGTGTGTGTGTGTGTGTGTGTGTGTGTGTGTGTGTGTGTGTGTGTGTCTCCTATAGCAGTGAATGAGTTTAGAGTGTACAATGAGTGTACAATTCTTTGATGTGATACTGTAGTAGACAGCTGCATGGTTACAATTTTCTTCCTAACATTATCAATCTTACTACCTCTAGTTGTGTTTTCTTCCAGCTACGCTCCATTTTTCTGGCTGCTGTTTTAAAGGGCAGCTATTATGCCCCTTTTTACAAGATGTAATATAAGTCTCAGGTGTCCCCAGAGTGTGCCTGTGAAGTCTCAGATCAACATTCCTAACAGATCATTTAATATACCATGTTGAAAATGCCAATTTTGGGGTTGAAGAAAAGTGAGCAGTTCTGTGCGTGGCTCCTTTAATGCAAATGAGCTGCTGCTCCCCACCCGAGAGGGCGGAGCCTACACATCTCAGCTCACTCACAGCAGTGAACACACCAATGAAAACTGAAACATGATATCTGTGTGTTTTAATGATCATCTCTATCGCAGACATGCTCATGTGACATTGCAGTTCTTCATCATCATGAAATATTATCATCTGCATGCGTTTTAAAGCCTTATTGCTCTCAACTTAAACACACACACACACACACACACGTGCTCCTGTCGCATGCGCACAGAGCTGATGTCAGCACATCCGTGAGTAGTCATTAAACTAGTTCTCTTGCGTGTGTTATTGCGATTAAACTGCCAAATGCTCACACAGTTCAGATGAAAACAGTTGGTTGTGGCTGTGCATGTATGCAGTTACAGAAATCTTGTGTGTATATTAGATCCGTCTGTCTAACTTTTCTAAAGTGAAAGCGGTGTAATACAGTGTGACCGAGCGTTCGTGCAGGGTTCGCCTAAAATACTTAGGAATAAGAAAACAATAAACGACATTCGTCTGAACCTTCCTTCACTTTATTCTCTGTCACATGTGAATAATCAACCTTCCAAAAACCCGCGACACTCCAGCATAGACATAATAAATACATAGACGCCCTATTGGCCGTTTTAGAACGTTGCTGCAATACGTCAACGCGTCCGCCATATTGCGGAGGGCAAGACAGCGCTGTGAACAAATGCAAGTAAACGGGTGATCTGCGGTTTCTCTGGATAAAAATAAAAATAACGTTTACATTTATCAACCAATTTCAGTAGTTTAAGATGTACAAAAATGTCCATCTCTAGTTCTTTAAAATCTCGATAGTTAGACTTATAAAATATTTATTTTAATAAGGAATTGTCAAAGGTAAGGCTTGTAACCACTGATTTATATAGAGAACATTTATATAGATCAGTGCTTGTAATGTATTTGGCTTTTTAGTCTTGGATAATAATTGTGAAGACGCCCATACTGAGATATAATTTAATTGTCACATTAAATGAAATAAAGTTTTCTTATTGTGGAAAAAGCATTTTGTCTTTAACCCGCTTTTAGCTTTTCTTGTGCTTAGAATTGACTGTCATTGAGAAAATGAAACAAATGGGCAAATACAAATCACACTGACAGGCTGCTTTCAGCATTTTTATAGCACTAAAATAATAAATATTTACAGATAGATACTCCAAATATACAATAACAAAGAAGATTGATGGATCCTTTATACATATGATATGGTACAAGTGCAATGCAAATTGTAAATATAAGATAAAGTAATAGTAAATCGTTTAGTGCAGGAGTTTTCAAACTGGGGTCCGGAGACCCCCAGGGGTCCTACAGAAGCTTCTTATAATAGTAATGAATAGTATAACTATATAATATCAAAAATACAGTAGTATAATATCATATATTGATAATAGCATATAGTTTGTATAATACTATAATAGCAATGGAATATGAAATATCAATTACAGAATATAGACACTAATACAAAATAAGTTAAATAGTGACTAGTAAATAGTACAATAATTTAACAGCATAACTATAATAGATTGATAATCACAAGTGGTATAATATAACAACAACAATAATAATAATAGCAAATACAATATAATATCAATTGCAGAATAATATAGACAATAATAAAATAGTAAATTAAATACTGGTACAATAATAATATAATAGTATTGGTATTATTATAATAATAATAATAAAAAGGCTATATATTATCCATCAATCATCTATAATCAGTCATCCTTTGTAGGGTCACCAGAGGTTAGAGCTAAAAACCCTTTGAAAATAATTGTTTTGCAGAGCTTTTTCTAGTGTTGCCACTGTGTAGTGTCAGAGTGATACGTCTGGCAATGTGGTGCATCCTTGGTTTGTGAAAGACAGACACACCAAATGACAACTAATGGTTGTCAATTCCAAACTGTTTTTCTTGAATGTGCTCCTTGAGAAAACCTGAACCACCTTCACTGTACCTTCAGAAGGAATCATCAGCCTCCATTGTTTTTCAGTGAAAGCAAGTTCTGATCAAGGGACAGCATCTGCCACCAAGCTAGCACAGCACACATCACAGGAAAGCTTTCTCAAAATCTGAAGCACCACAAAACCTGAAATGTACGCAAGGGCATTGTCTGCAAGGCTACCAAAGCAGGTTGGCAGGCAGCTGTGGTCACACACAAGTGCAGAAACTTTTCAAAAGGGTATGGAAGCTCCTCAGATTCCTCCACTGCTAGAGATGACATTTCAACAGCTGGGGTCCGTTCTTCGTACCTCGTACCTGAATACATCTGAGATGATTTGACAGATCACAGATCTTTTAATAGTGATAACTGATCTCTGGCTAATTTGCTGGATTAAAATATCTGGATTAAATTGTTGAGATTACTCATCTCCGGCCGCATCAAGCCATCTCATAATATCTGTCACCACTCAAATGGATGCACAGCTCAGATTAACTGTACAGCATGTGTGTAAGAGCCCAATAAAATGATAAAGTAATTATTACATCACAAATAAATCTCTCAATCAAGTGGCTGTGTCTATAGCATTATACACAGCATTATAATATTTTCAAATACATTTTTATATTATTATTATGGTAACACTTTACAATAAGGTTGTATTAGTTAATGCATTAGTTAACATGAACTAATAATGAACTGCACTTATAAAGCATTTATTTATCTTTGTTAATGTTAATTTCAACATTTACTAATGCATTAAAAAAATCTTGTTAACATTAGTTAATGCACTGTGAACTAACATGAACAGCTGTATTTATATTAACTAACATTAACAAAGATTAACTAATGCTGAACAGAGGGTTGTTCATGGTTAGTTCATGTTAACTAATGCGTTAACTAATGTTAACTAATACAACCTTATTGTAAAGTGTTACCATTATTATTTAAAATGATTATTGACCCTGGTTCAGTAATGAACTCTTGTAATAAAGTAGCAGTGGCTGGGACAGATTTTAAGTATAACCTAAAGATTAAGTCTAATCCTGTTTACATGAAATAAACTGTTCCCGAGCAGGTTTGAGTACGGACCTGTTGCTATGACAGCAAGTCCAGGATGAGCTTGAAGAACCAAACAATCCAAGATCAGGCCAAATCATCAACAATCAAATCCAGCTAACTGAGTTAGCCATGCGAAGAACGGACCCCTGATAGCGACACGGTCTCATCCTGTGGTTCCGCATTCCCTGAAGTGCTTGGAGAGACACTGCACTGGACCATGAGACGCCAGAAAATGCCCTGGATCTGGCCTGCAGTAGGATTGCTATTCCATCCCCTAAAAAACAAACACACACACACACACACACACACACACACACACACACACACACACACACCGGCCTGATGGTGTTTTAAAGTTTCATATTTGGGTAAACTAGAGCAGCACAATAATGGATACATTTGTGATTCTGGATGAATCACGATTTTTTGCTGTAATCCTAACTTGTCAAAGGTTTAATAGACATAATTGTCATTTAAGAATAAGATAGTTTAGGTATTTTAATTAATATATTTTTACGATTACTCATGCAGCTCTTTCTTTAATCAGATAGTACCTCTTTTCAAATTATATATTTTTATAATTTCTAAATATCTGAAATCCCTACCTGATGCTCGAATTGAACAGAAGAGGAGCTCGACGTGATCCTGGCTAAATCGGTGTGCAGATGTACCGCTGGAATCGTAGCTGTTCAGGAATCATCAACTTCCACTGTCTCCTCAACTCTTTGTCTTTGGAAAACCTTCAATGTGTGAGAAAAGTTAGCTAGCCAGCTAACTTAGTTAACTACGTTAAGAGTCACAATATGTCAGTCGCCTACCCGATGCGAGAACTCGTCATAAAAGTCGATTTTAAGAAAATATAAATTAATATTTAGATTTCAGAAATTTACCTTATAATATAATATAAGCTAAAACTAAAATATAAATAATTTTAACTCATGTCTCAACTTTCACAGCTAAATAGCGACATCACTAACGTTAGCTATTTTAGTCTGACTGACTCTGATGGCCAACTAACATTACTATTACTAATTATATAATGACCAAACCAACCAGAAACAAATGTTCAGTCTTACTTGTGAAAGGTAATTCCCGAGAGCTGTTTCCACCAATTGTGCGCGATTTGTACAGCACCAAGAAACACACGAAGCAGGCATTTTTCTCAATTCCAGTTATGAGAGTTATGTGAATGTTGCCCTCCGCAATATGGCGGCGCCGTTGTCACGATCCAGCGGCCAATAGGGCGTCTATGTATATATTATGTCTATGCACTCCAGTACCAAAAGTACGCATGCACCCACCTATATACGGCAAGCACCGAGGGGAAAAATACATTGCACACACATATACAACGAGCCAAAACGTACCAAATGAATACATCATGACAGGATCAAATAAAGTCTGTTACACAGTACCTGCTGCTCTATCTGCTGTTAATATGAACCGAACAACAGAAATTCACTCCCTGCTCTTGACTGACTGAACTTCAGCAGCTTTATTAGGAACACATCTCTTACTTGATGCTGCTGGTAATGCTCTGGAGGAGATAAACACCTTATAAAAGTGCATTTTGCATAACATGTGCCCTTTAAAGTCACCCAGAGTCTAAATGCTTTTAAATTTGACAGTTAATATAGACAGGTTTGGTTTTGTATGTCTATAGATAGTGCCCACAGCAACATGAGGGACAGCATGAGAAGCAGATTTAAAACAAGACACTCCAATGATTTAAAAGAAGGTACAGACACAGGGTGTATCCTGTAATGCAGTTTATAGACAATAACAATGCCACTACCCCTACCTGTACTTTTATTATAATTTAAAAATGTTGTTTAAAATAAACAAGAATTTTCCCAATAAAACATTAATGGGAACAGGGGGCACAGCCAGACGTTTAGCATTGAATGATGTATATCTTAATCTAAATGTTTTTGTTAATTAAAATTAAATTACATACTATGTGTTTGAATTTACATGGTGGTAACTCAAGTTTCTTTTTCTCTTCTTGTTATTTTGGCTTGAAATTTTTTTTTGTTGAAAATAAACTGAATTTAGAAATGCTTTTTAAATGAAAAACTGCGTTTAATAAACAAAAAATTTTTTTTGAAATGAAGACTGCGTTTGATTTGGACTGCAGCGCATGCAAAATAATCCATCCCTTAATCCACAGCCCTTGTAATTGTGAGTCTAGGCCTACACAAATAAAAGCAGACACTTTACAGATATAAGAGCAATACATAATTATAAACTATATGGCTAAAAATGACAGTACTGTGAGAGGTTTCCTCTGTCATAATGGAAAATATCCACCAGAACGCTTTCCTCAGACAGAGGGTTATAGAAAACATAGCCTATATTGTTTCTTAGTTAGTTATGTTTAACGGTTAGCCTATAATAATATTATTATAGGCTATATTAAATGTCATATGTTGATTATGAAATGTGAACACAACCTTCTACGCAAACCTTGGAAACCATTCTTTTTGTTTTGTTTAGTCGCCAGACTGATATAGGCTACTTTATATTATAGGCCTACTTTTAAACTAATATATCTAGTATAGAAACATGAAGTATGACAAAGGCACAGTATTGGCTATACAAATGCTCTAATGTGGATAAGGGCTTATTTTGTAGGCTACACATCACTATAACAACATATGTCCTTATTATGAGTAAACGTATGCGTTGTTTTAGCATTTCTAAAGGTGAACGCAGCCATGTTGAAGCCTGCAGTAGATGTTGTGCATTGTTATGGCAGTCCACTCTGCTTATTGTTTTTCGAGAATGATGCACTCCTGTTTGTCATTGTGCACGAAACTTAAATAAATAACTCAAATAAATCATCAGAAATATCATCAGAAATATTGGTATTTACCAATATATTGAATCTTTACATTCGTCCTGAATGTTGTCCATGGATTTGCCTATATTTGGTGTTATTTTGCCAATATAAACATTTTATATTTTCATATGAATATATTTTGTCTTAACTATTTCTAACATTACATCATATTTAAAGCTATTTGCAATGATGCGCCCAAAGGCATGGGGTGAAGACCCAGTCAGTGACATCACAATATGCTTATTTGTTTAAATTCATACCTACGTATGGTGGTGATCACCATCACCAACAACATGTTACTTTTTATTACATTGAAAAAAATAGACCTACCTACCGACCTTTTTTTTTACATACTGCAAACCAAAATATTTTTAAGGATGGCCTTATCATTAGAACAGAATGTTGTTCCTGATGTCTGGAAATCTGCTTTGGTTGTACCCCTGAGTCAAACGCCGTTTACAAAAAGAACGATATTGGACAATTTTGAATCCTCCTTCCGCTCATTTGTAAACACTGACTCGGTACTTCCGCCTACGACAAGCGTGACCTTTCCAGCGTAACTGCGTATCACGTGACGTCACGTACACATATCACAGAACAGAGCAAGGCGGACATTTGTGCCTCAAACTTAAACTTTTATTTCATTATTTGTACGTTTATTGTGTTTCATTTGACTGATCTGGAAATAATTTTACAAAAGAACATTTGTAAATTTACATGTTTTATATGAATCTGTTCGTTTTTAGTTTATAAAAATGCACAATGTAATTTAAAAACCCAGAAATAAGTTATTGTATTTTGTGCACATGGAATTTGTGTATAGCCTACGTTTTGATTTAAATTTTGTTATTGAACTTATGTATTTAAAAATTGGGCGGTTTTTGGTGGAAGTTATGTGCTGGAAAACTGCTGGCATCTGGCAACCCTGGTTTTCACAGTCAGCCAGGAGAAAGCTGGTGGAAGCTTCCTTCTTACCTGTCTTAGATTATGGAGATGTTTTTTTTTTTTTTACACAAAACCACTAAGGCCCTTTTACACTCATTGGACTCTGTTTATCACTCTGCTTTAAGATTTATAACTCTGAGAAATCATTATACTCCTCACCGTGCACTGTATGAAATGGTGGGTTGGCCTCCTCTTCACTTGAGAAGATACAAACACTGGCTTATATTTGTGTATAATGGCTTAGTTGGCCAGCTTCCTCTGTATATGAATAGTCTATTAACTGTCAATAGTCAAGGGCATAATCTGCGTTCAAGTAGATACATTCTTTTTAGGGCCGGAACTTTAACGTGTTAATTAACATTAATTAACTTCGGGACTTTAACGCATTAATTACGCAAAATTAATCACTGCGGAACGTTTTTCAATGAATGAGTTGACGGACCGATTATACTGGAGCACCAATTTGATCACCGCAGCACATCGAGCCTCAAATATCACCTCAACGAAAACACATAGGAGTTAACCCGACTCCGGGTAAAGTTACAAGGACCCACACCCAACCCACACTCCACCAGATGACTGGTTTCAGGACCAGGGTAACTAATAGTCAGGGTTTCCAATGTCTGAATGTACTTGAAAGTATTGTGTTTTACTTTAAAAAAAAAAACAGTTTACAGAAGGTCTACCTATCTATAGGAAACCTGAATTTCTGAAATGTTGAGAATAAAATCTTTTGTTTGTGCATTACTGCTAACAACGCTTGTAGAAATTAATCATTAACAATAGTAAATTTAAGATAATGTTAGCTTATGAAATGATTTTGCTTTAAGACTATGTGTACTTTCTATTGGACATAAGAGTCACCAGAGCAACAGCCAGAGGTTGTGGTATTTATAACAGATCCATATGAGAAGTTGTTTTGCTATGCATTTTGCTGTGCTCTTAGAGTGCTTGTGTATGTGTTAACAAAGAAGCAGTCTTTTGTCCAGGAAATTGGAGGGGTGATGTTGCGAACGAAGCACAGCTGACCAGAAAATCATCTGACTCCCAAAGAAAGACAACTTATGTATTTTTGTGTATAAATGTTGGGTCAGGGCAGGGACGTCGTTAGGCCTATTTTAGGGGGGCTGAAGCTACCCCAAAATGTTCCTAAGCCCCCAAAATGATAATAAGAACAACATAATTCGATTTATCAATAACCGTATCCTCATTCATATTTAGACGCAACAATATCCAGGTACAAAAAATAGCCGAGAAGTCGGAAGTTTAAATGAAGATTAAATGTCCTTAGTTTAAGTCTCTGTCAATGTATTTCATAGAGCAAATAACGTTCAGCTGCATTTCCTTTCCTGCCTCTCACTCACGAGTCTCTCTCACATACACGCGCCCACACACACACACACACACACACACACACACACAGCCCCTCCTCCTGCACACCGCCCCGCCGTCTCCATGAGAACGAGTGTTCGACGCTCGACGAGAAAGCAAGTTCGCGAAAGGTTGGTATCTCGTGAACACCTTTACACAATCACACATTAAAAAGTGGTATAAAAATATTTTTAATTCTGAATATAGTTTTGTCAGTGTGTTAATGTCGACCCGAGAACCGATGGCTACTTTGTGCGAAATCACACTCTGATTCAATCCACAGCGCAGTTACAGTAGTTAGTGTAATTAAATAGCATTCTGTGGACAACTTATCTTATATAGAGAGGAATTAGATATTACTTTATCATACATTTACATGAGCAGACAGATAGCATTTAAGTCATTGCTTATAGTAACTCATCAGGAGCAAAGTCTGGCCTCAGTAAATTCCCCCATGCAGCTTTGATGTGTCTAAAAGCTAACATTACTGTAACTTTTCTTTAACAGAGTAGAAATGGAAGGAGAGGACATGTCTGTCACGTTTTACTTGTTAACATCTTGGTTTCTTGACTGGTTCTTGACATAATTGTAGCTCTAGATGTGAGTGCAAAGATTTTGCAAACACAAGTTACAAATACCCTGGGGGCTAAGCCCCCCCTGTCTTCCAATCCTAGTGACGTCCCTGGGTCAGGAAAGGCGAGTTTGTTGCAGACTGCCTGAACAAACCTTGCATAGGATTGTGTAAATCAGGGACAGTTGAGACCCAGAGCTCTGTATGCTATCTTCATCTGACTTACTTATTCATTAAAAGAGTTAAACTATATTTTGTTCCTGCTCTCCTCATTCAACGAACACGCGGACTCGAGGAATTGATGCGAGTCCAACAGTTTATAAATATGCTATTGCTGCACTTAATGGCAAACATTGCACTGGTTGAAATAAATAAACAATATTTTGTTGATTAAGCTTATGTATACAGTCATTATTCAATGGTATACTAAAAATCCATGTGAAAAAATTACTTCTCATTGTTCTCAGGTCAAATATTTATATGCAATTAAAATGTGATTAATTTCGATTAATTAATTAAAAAGCCTCTAATTAATTAGATTAATTTTTAATCAAGTCGGCCCTTTTTCTTTTAAATGTTCCCTTAATGAAGACTGGAAAAAACTGCTTCTACTTATAGTGCATCAACTGCTTGGAATGAGCCTCAAAGATCATTGAAACTTAGTGCATTTATTTCAATCAATGAGCTTAAGCTATATCTTAATCAAACATTCCAAACTGACTGCACTTGTTCTTAATCTTGTTTTATTGTTAGAATTGTGTGAGTTGAGATGTATTATCTTATCTATATAATTTTGTTTATTGTGTGCTGCTACCTTGGCCAGGGCTCCTTGTAAATGAGATATCTATCGAATGCGATTTTCTTCCTGGTTAAATAAAGATATAATAATAAAAAAAATATATATAGGCTGAGGTAAATGAGACACAGGTGCAAACAATGAGTGCTGATGAGTCCGGGCAAAGGATTATGGGAGATGTAGTCCTTGATGGAGTGCCAGTCTAGGGTGGAGTGCCCTCAGGTGGTAATCAGGGCTACTCTCACTGGTGATCATGACAGAAGAGCAGATTATGGGAGATGTAGTCCTTGATGGAGTGCCAGTCCAGGGTGGAGTGCCCTCAGGTGGTAATCAGGGCTACTCTCACTGGTGATCATGACAGAAGAGCAGATTATGGGAGATGTAGTCCTTGATGGAGTGCCAATCCAGGGTGGAGTACCCTCAGGTGGTAATCAGGGCTACTCTCACTGGTGATCATTACAGGAGAGCAGATTATGGGAGATGTAGTCCTTGATGGAGTGCCAGTCCAGGGTGGAGTGCCCTCAGGTGGTAATCAGGGCTACTCTCACTGGTGATCGTGACAGAAGAGCAGATTATGGAAGATGTAGTCCTTGATGGAGTGCCAATCCAGGGTGGAGTACCCTCAGGTGGTAATCAGGGCTACTCTCACTGGTGATCATTACAGGAGAGCAGATTATGGGAGATGTAGTCCTTGATGGAGTGCCAGTCCAGGGTGGAGTGCCTCAGGTGGTAATCAGGGCTACTCTCACTGGTGATCATGTCAGGAGAGCAGATTATGGGAGATGTAGTCCTTGATGGAGTGCCAGTCCAGGGTGGAGTACCCTCAGGTGGTAATCAGGGCTACTCACTGGTGATCGTGACAGGAGAGCAGATTATGGGAGATGTAGTCCTTGATGGAGTGCCAGTCCAGGGTGGAGTGCCCTCAGGTGGTAATCAGAGCTACTCTCACTGGTGATCATGTCAGGAGAGCAGATTATGGGAGATGTAGTCCTTGATGGAGTGCCAGTCCAGGGTGGAGTGCCCTCAGGTGGTAATCAGGGCTACTCTCACTGGTGATCATTACAGGAGAGCAGATTATGGGAGATGTAGTCCTTGATGGAGTGCCAGTCCAGGGTGGAGTGCCCTCAGGTGGTAATCAGGGCTACTCTCACTTGTGATCGTGACAGAAGAGCAGATTATGGGAGATGTAGTCCTTGATGGAGTGCCAGTCCAGGGTGGAGTGCCCTCAGGTGGTAATCAGGGCTACTCTCACTGGTGATCATCAGGAGAGCAGATTATGGGAGATGTAGTCCTTGATGGAGTGCCAGTCCAGGGTGGAGTGCCTTCAGGTGGTAATCAGAGCTACTCTCACTGGTGATCGTTACAGGAAGAGCAGATTATGGGAGATGTAGTCCTTGATGGAGTGCCAGTCCAGGGTGGAGTGCCCTCAGGTGGTAATCAGGGCTACTCTCACTGGTGATCATGACAGAAGAGCAGATTATGGGAGATGTAGTCCTTGATGGAGTGCCAGTCTAGGGTGGAGTGCCCTCAGGTGGTAATCAGGGCTACTCTCACTGGTGATCGTGACAGAAGAGCAGATTATGGGAGATGTAGTCCTTGATGGAGTGCCAGTCCAGGGTGGAGTGCCTCAGGTGGTAATCAGAGCTACTCTCACTGGTGATCGTGACAGGAGAGCAGATTATGGGAGATGTAGTCCTTGATGGAGTGCCAGTCCAGGGTGGAGTGCCCTCAGGTGGTAATCAGAGCTACTCTCACTGGTGATCATGACAGAAGAGCAGATTATGGGAGATGTAGTCCTTGATGGAGTGCCAGTCCAGGGTGGAGTGCCCTCAGGTGGTAATCAGGGCTACTCTCACTGGTGATCATGACAGGAAGAGCAGATTATGGGAGATGTAGTCCTTGATGGAGTGCCAGTCCAGGGTGGAGTGCCCTCAGGTGGTAATCAGGGCTACTCTCACTGGTGATCGTGACAGGAGAGCAGATTATGGGAGATGTAGTCCTTGATGGAGTGCCAGTCCAGGGTGGAGTGCCCTCAGGTGGTAATCAGAGCTACTCTCACTGGTGATCGTGACAGGAGAGCAGATTATGGGAGATGTAGTCCTTGATGGAGTGCCAGTCCAGGGTGGAGTGCCCTCAGGTGGTAATCAGAGCTACTCTCACTGGTGATCGTGACAGGAGAGCAGATTATGGGAGATGTAGTCCTTGATGGAGTGCCAGTCCAGGGTGGAGTGCCCTCAGGTGGTAATCAGGGCTACTCTCACTGGTGATCATGACAGAAGAGCAGATTATGGGAGATGTAGTCCTTGATGGAGTGGAAATGGAGAAGGCCTGATGATCTTAAATACTTAAATATGCCAGAGTCAAATCTACTTGTCTGTTGGATGTCAAACATTACACAAGTATAAACACAAAATATTTATTTTGATTTTACTTAATATTCTAGAGTTTTTATTTTTTATAAAATTTGGCAAAAGATGGATGATGTTTACAGTTTTATTTGCTTCGCCATAAAATCATTCAAATTTAATATACATTTGTATTGGTTAAACCACCTTTAATACAAAAAACCCCGAATTAATTAGATGTATACGTAGATGCCTCATTAGCGCCTGCACGGATCAGTAGAATGAGGCATCTACGATCGATATATCTATGACCACGCTCGTATTTGACCTCACTTGGCGGAAGTTATGGCGGAGCTCAGTGATGATCACGCTCGTCTAATAAGAGGTCAAATAATAGCATAAATACTGCTCGGTTTCTTGCAGAAACTGATCGTTTGGCTAGATAAGACCCTTATTCATCGTCTGGTGTGGTTTAAAGCCCTTTGAAGCTGCACTGAAACTGTCATTAGGACCTTTAACCGTTTGGGATCCATTGCCTCCATTATAAGGAGAAATGATTGCTTCACTGCTCGCTCAAACATCACAGTCTTACTTTATCTGGTCAAACTCAGTATCATTAGACAGATTAAAGACTCCAGCTTCAATATTTGAACACTGTTTATGATTAAACTGGCTAGCAGTGACATTCATTTCTTTATTTATGTCAGTAGTGCAAAATAATCTATGGGTTATGAATGATATTTTGAATGGATTATCACACATAAATGCACTCTCTCGCCTGCAGCGGTTCAGTTGTGTCCACACTGCTCACAAACAACAGATCTCAGTTCAGCTCTCAGTTCAGAAGTGCACATATTTTTACCTTAATTTCTTTTTCAGACATCTTGGATGACATGGGGTGTAAATTATCAGCAAAAGTTTATTTAAAAGTGAACTAATCCTTTAATTTGCTTAAACATGGTTTTTATTACTATTTATCAGCTAGTAAATAAACTGGATCTGTGACCTTTCTGAAACGTCCCAGTGTCAGTTTATTTAGTGGCCACCAAATAGTAGCTTTGTAGACACTGCCATTATAGAAGCTATTCCATATTTAATATCAATTTTTATTAATTAAACCACCTGTTCAGTACGAAGCAGATTGAAAATTTGCAGCAGTACAAAAGACAAGACGATAGCAACTGTACAAATCTTTAATTACACAAGAACACATTTTTACAACATCACACATTCAGAACTACAACATCCAACAACAACACATCAAATTGAAAACAATACCCCACCAAACTATTTTGAGGGGAATTTATGCGGACACACACCACCGAGGTTTATCCCCCCCGTTTCACTGAACATGCCTACACATCACAATCGGTTAAACCGACCCACAAGACGCAGACTCTCTTGACTCTGGGCCTTCTGAGGGGGACGGGCTGGCTGGCCCTTCTGCCCAGAGGTGGCCCTGGCTCTCCGGTTCCCCCGGGGTCCCTGCACGGGGATCGGCTTCCTCCTCCTCCTCCACTTCCTTCTTTGGGGAGCGAAGAGCAGACGGGAGTCTGCCCGTGACCTGGGCGGAGGGGGTTGTGCTGTGTTCTCAGCGGCGGGTCACGTCTCCGAGGGCACTGCCCAGAATGTCCCGTTGAGATCCGCCACCTGAGCCTGGAGCTTTCGGCAGCAGGGGTTATGGCAGGCCTGCTCCTCCTCCTCCTCCAGGTCACGAGACTATCCAGGGTTGATCCCATAGGTACAGCTGGTTTGTTCGCCCGCAGCTCTGCGAGGTTGTTTAGGATCTTACTCCTCTTCAGAGGCTTCACAGGCCTTTGTCAGGTGGCGGTCCGCGGTTGCTGTATATGCTGCAGGCGGGCACAGGGCAGCTTGCATTCCTCCTTATTCTTGACCCCATGGGTCACCGTCAGGTGCTGGCTCAATCTATGCCACGAAGGCACAGCAGTTTTGAAACACAACAGTTTTGAAAATATAATGGTTAACCCCTTGAGTGTCAAAGATCGCAGACGGCCCCAGATTACTATTGTTCAACCTTCACTGCTCGCTCAAACATCACTGTCTTACTTTATCTGGTCAAACTCAGTATCATTAGACAGATTAAAGACTCCAGCTTCAATATTTGAACACTGTTTATGATTAAACTGGGTTACAGAGACATTCATTTCTTTATTTATGTCAGTAGTGCAAAATAATCTATCTGTTATGAATGATATTTTGAATGGATTATCACACGCAAATGCACTCTCTCGTCTGCAGCGGTTCAGTTGTGTCCACACTGCTCACAAACAACAGATCTCAGTTCAGAAGTGCACATATTTGGAGAAATAATGATTTATCACGTTTGCAAAATATTTTGTCATACAGAATACCATTAATTTCTCACTGAATTACCCGATCTGAAAGAGCTGAAACATATGCAGAGCTCTCTCTTCTCTTCCTGTTTGGCAGCAGATATGAGTCATCAAGCGTTCATTCGTTCCCTTGAGCTGTCAATCATCTTTCATGCCTCAGCACTGCCTCCTGTGTCTCGCTCCTGTGTGTTTACTTCCTCATTCTGACTCTGTGAAGAACCAACCAATTCTACATTTCTATGCCTCAACTAAGAAACTAATAAACACAGGATATTAAATTAAATTATGACTGCTAACAGGTTTAGCGATTAGCTCTATATAAAATGCTAAATATAACATGTTTAAACATCACCATATGAATGAAATCCCCATTATATTGTGACAAACACTCAGTGGTGGTCTAAAGTGACATTTTGAGTGAAAGTGTAATTTTAATCTTTTAAATTGTGTTATGTAGCTTGATGTTAACTGTAGCTCTAATGCACCTGTTGGACCAGGAGCTGTGTCTGTTTGCTACAACAATTCACATAATGTTCCAAAGATGTGCTATTAGTGTATTTTATTTAGGAAGACTTCAGATAATATGTGAATTACTGTAAATAGATTACTTCAGTGTTTTCTGTGCTGTTAATGGGCCATTTAGGCAGGAATTAAGGCTATAGTGGGAATCAGGACAAATGATAATAAGGATTACGTCTCATACACTTAAAGGTGTAAACACATGAGGTGTGAGCATACTGTAGCATTAATTGAGCTGTTCTCCTCGACAGACATTAGACAAAAGACTATAAAAGGGTGTTTATAGGCCAACAACATGTTTGATAGCTTCACGTCTGGTGTTGTGTGCAGAAAATATCCATCTTAAATATTGGGCCTGCACAGATCATACAACACACACACAAAAGCTCCCCAGCATCACAGCTCTCCCAAGGTTGGAGAGTCTTAACTACATATCAACAAAGCACTTCACCAAAACATACTGATAACATGTGCTTTCTCTCAGTGAGAGGTACAGACAATAGTACAGGCAATATTCATCTTCATTCTTTAGTGTTTCAGTAAAAGGAAATATAAAATGAATAAAATATAATAAAAATGAAAGACAAATCCATATTTAATCTCTGGAAGCCGGGCTAAGTGAGCAAACACTGTTACTGCACTCCCAGCATGTTAGAGGCTGTGTTACACACATGTAGCTATCACGTGTTTAGTGACACATCACACATCATAGGCCAGACGCCACTCAAAGACCAAATACCAACTTTAGAAAACATAAATGAAGAACAAACAATCAGTGGCTCTATTGAGTAAAATCAACTGGAATTAATCATTAGAAATAGGAGGATAAATATTAATTAAGCCTTTGATTATGAATTTAATTAGGCTATTTACAGGTATATTGAAGCGCCAGGGGATTTCAACGTACATCAGCTCCGTTCCCTTCTTGGATTGTTGTCAAGGTCCAATAAATTCATTCCAAATTTTGCAACAGTAGTAGAACCTGCATCAGACGAGGTTCTGATTTCAGTCGCTCAGATGAAGCTCAGAAGAGTTTCAGTACTGTAAAGGAGTTGTTACTTATAAGCCCTGCTTTAGCATTGTTTGACACTAACTTACCCACTATCAATTCAACAGATGCATCAGATTATCAATGAGGTGCTGTATTCTCTCAAATTCATGAGAATAACACAGAGCGTGTTGTTGCGTTTGCTTCGTTGTCTACTTCTGAACGAAAATATTCAACAACTGAAAAGGAAGCTTTAGCATGTGTCCGGGCTGTTGAAAAATGGAAAACTTAGCTTTGGGGTGGAAAATTCCTTCTACGTACTGATCATTAGGCCTTTGCGGTGGTTCTCTCCTCTAAAGGTACAGACCGCGCTGGAATGAGGATAGCGCGTTGGGCAGAGCGACTCTTGTGTTTTTACTATGAGGTGGATTATCATCCTGGCTCTCAAAACCAGGTTGCTGACTATCTTTCTCGCCTACCTTTGCCTGCTTCTGATGAGGATCTTTCTGATACTGAACCTGAGTTTGTTGCATTTCTGTCCTCTGAAATGTTTGCTGTGTCTCTGCTTCATGCTCAGAAATGACTGCACTACGTGCTCAGATTGTTCGTGGATGGCCTTCTTCATCAGCTGCTGTGGATGTTGTTTTACGTCCATATTTTCAAGTATGAGATGAACTTGCTGTGCAAAAGGACTGTGTTTAGAGGGTCACGTCTTGTTCCTGTTTCATTACAACATGTTTTGGTGAGTCTGGCATATGGTCATCAAGGAATAGTGCGTACGAAACGGCATTCGTGAACTTTATTGGTGGCCTGGTATTAACTGTTTGGTTAAAGATCAGATAAAGAATTGAGAAGTGTACCTGTCTTCTGATAAAACTACAACCGTCCGTGCTGCACCTTTATAACCTTTGCCTTTTCATCGTGCCATGGGAAAAAGTGGCTGTTGACATTGTTGGGCCATTTGAAACTGGATTGTCGGTACATTATGACATTGATCGACTATCATAGTAAGTGGCCAGAAGTAGCATTCACTTCTTCAATCACAATTTCACTCCTTCACTGCTTGTCCTGCTTGTGGACTGAATAAATAATGTGAGTATTGGGAACTTTCTTGTCCTTACACTTACCTGGATTTAAACATAACAGATGGCAGTCGCTTCAATTAGAACAAGCTTGACACGTGACGAGAAGACGAGTGTGTGTTATGAGCGTGTGTTATGAGTGTGCTATGAGCGTAATGAGTGTGTGTTATGAGTGTGTGTTACATGTTAGTGGACTGGGCCGTGGCGGAGGACTCGTTGCGCAACAGAAGCGTCAGACAAATGTCTTGTATTTTAAAATGCGCGTTCAGCACCACCGCTCCCTTGAAAGTGAAAAGTAAACGGGATTGCATTCAAACGCAATTGCAATACGTCACCGCTGTGTGAAAGCGACTCCCTGAGGCATGACAATTCCTCCCAATATGAAAGCTATTTAGTTGTAACCATCTTTTAGCTCTGTATCATGCTTAAAGAAAAAATGTGGTCTCTATTTGCACTTTGAATATTGAGCACTTTTATTTATGGTAATTGTTTGCACTTAATATGATCAACCTGTGGGAAGGAGTTGTGGAGGTCAGCAGAAGCTCATGTGTAGTTCTGAGGTCCGAAGAGACGATCCTACAGGAAAGGAGCCGGTCAGCTGAGTCTGTGCTAAACTTTACGGCGCTTGAGTATTGTTGTCTTTACTGCTTATGATAATTCATACTCAGAAAGTAGAACTGAATGACATCCATTACAAGATGATGAGTTAAAACATTTCAAATGCACCTGCAAACAATTTTTAGTCATGTATTTCATCCTTGAGGATTTCTTAAAAATACCATGTAAAAATCTCGCTTGTTCTCGTGAACCTAATCTCGTGTCTCGTCTTGTGAGATAAGTGTCTCGTCACACCCCTAGATAGTAATAATTATGCAACATATCAGGATATATGAAGAAGAAACTGATAATAATTATAATGAGAATTATTCAGTATAACACAAATGAACTACATGTATTATGGGATGTAACTAGGGTTGCCAACTTTCTGAAATGGAAATAAGGAACAGTGAGCGTGGAAACATTTCAGAGGCCCGGGGTTGGTGGGGGTTAGGTGACATGCCCCCATGGAAGAAATTTTTGAAAATAACCCTGAAATGATGACTTCTGGTGAATATTGTGGAAACTAATTGATACATTTAAATAAATATATTACATACATTATAGCATATAATACAACTTATTAGGCATATATATATTTATAGAATAGCAAAGTAGGCCTAATCAATATAACTTACAAGACTGAACCACACAGATGTGAAATATAAAGGCTATCATGATCGTTTTGCCAACAATGAACCATGAATTTGTTTAGTTTATAATACATTTTATTTTGAACTTAAACAAATACAATATATTACATTCAAAACTCATTCAGACTGCATTTGAAGAAAAATAAACACAACAGTTTTATGTAGCCTTCTGCAAACTTATTCAATAGAATTAGACTTCTAGAATGTTTTTAATTTAATTAGACAACATTTTAAGGAAGTGTAGTGCAATTTTTAAAAATATAATTATACTTCCATTATACTTTCTTACCAGGGCAAAACAATAATACATAAAAAACACTGCGGAGATGTATATGGAATGTTAGGCTAAACCTGTACTATCTCTTTTAATATAATCACCTTCTTATCAACTATATTTGAGTTTTAAAAATCCACATGATTACATAACCTACCATATCAGCCTCTGGAGTCGTCTGACGGACAAGGAATCTTGACATCGCTCCTCCTGTGCTCGCAGCCTCTCGCTCCTCTTGTGATTATCGCCTGATTCGTGCTGCTTATTATCACACACTCCGCCGTGACAAACATAAAAACGCGACGGCATATGGTAGGCTACAGTTGGCCTTGTATTCATTGTCCCTCACGCATTCCAGACACGGGTAGTCTTTTTCCCATTCAGTTCTATATTTTGTGCTCTTTTCTTTTCGCGGCTGCTCGAGGTAGTCATTTTACATTTCCGCTGTTGTCACTTGTCGTCATCGTTGCTACGATCGTGACTCACAATGACTGAAACGACCAATTAAAAGGGCATTCTCTGATGATGTACCAGGATGTTAAAAACGCCACGCTGACAAGCAAGGGGGAGAAATTAGTACCGCACACTGCAAAAAATGACTGTGATTTTAACTGTTAAAAACTGTGAAAATGTCTGTCATGGATTTGCACTGAATTGATTATCAAAAATACGGAACAAAGTGCGTTCCGTATCAGTTCAATACGGAACAAGACTTTTATGTGTAAAATACGGGACGATTCCGTATTATACGTAACGGTTGGCAACCCTAGATGTAACAATTCACTCAACTCACGATGCGATACGATTCCACGATACGATTTTCTCACGATGTTTTAAACAAAATTAGATTTAAGACAAATTATAAAATAAAAGTGTTCTTTTATTTCTCGGACAAAATTCTGCATATTTCTGTGTAAAATTGAAATATATATTTGGTGTTAAATAATAACTCAATTGAAATTTTAAAACAAATCCTCAAACTCCTTTCAAGGAGCTGTTCCCGAGGGTTTTCCTGGGAAGAGGACGGGTGTTTCAGCTTCTTCACCCTCAGCCCGCGCTGAGGAACGGGCAGGAATATAAAGACTAGGTCAAGTTTAAGGACAACAGTGACAGGGTTTAACACTGTGACAAAGGTAAGATTTTATTCATAATTTATATCATTACACTTGCAAGAGTTATAAAACAGAACACATTTAGATAAATATGGCATAATATTCAACGACTTATTGGGGAAAGTCCATGTACACATTTAGAGAGAGAGATAGTAAAATAAGCACAGCACAGATTTCTCCTTCAGTCTGTGAACACATCCTCGCGCTGGTCTTTCTCTGGATGAGGAAGTTCTAACTGACTTCGTTGAAGTCTATGGGGTCGCTGTGTCCATTTCTTTTACTGTCTATGGGTTTGGCCTATACATGCAGACGGAGGTGACTGGAGCCTCTCACTGTGGTGGTGTTATTAGTTGCTGCCATACTTCCGGTTTGAATGAGTGAACGTAAACTACGCGCTTGTCATCGCTAGGCTTCTGTCTGACGGAGCTCGCGCCTGACTTCCATATGAATGAACTGAAAACATTTGTTTGCTTCACTCTTCTTCGTGCTAGTGTGCACGCACAGTTCGTAATGCTAGCTACAACTTCCTTGTTGCTATTGTGACTATAAAGTGAGGTCACAGTGAATGGTTTTAGCGTCTCTGCTGTTTGAAATGTGACCCGCGATTCGTTTGACATCTCAACCGATTTGAATCGTCACACACTTGTATCGATTTTCAACCGACTCCGACTGAATCGTTACATCCCTTCATGTAAATGAATGTGAGGTCATTTACAGTCTTTCAGGTCCAGTTTGAAGGGATGGGAAAGTGGACCGGGAAAACACTTGGTCTTTTATTTCATCCCGGGTGTCATTTATTTAGTCACTGCCATTATAAAAGCTATTTCATATTTAATATAAATTTTTATTAATTAAACCACCTGTTCAGTACGAAGCAGATTGAAATTTGCAGCAGTACAAAAGACAAGACGATAGCAACTGTACAAATCTTTAATTACACAAGAACACATTTTTACAACATCACACATTCAGAACTACAACATCCAACAACAACACATCAAATTGAAAACAATACCCCCACCAAACTATTTTGAGGGGAATTTATGCGGGACACACACCACCGAGGTTTATCCCCCTGCTTCACTGAACATGCCTACACATCACAATCGGTTAAACCGACCCACAAGACGCAGACTCTCCTGACTCTGGGCCTTCTGAGGGGACGGGCTGCTCCTTCGCCCAGAGGTGGCCCTGGCTCTCCGGTTCCCCGGGGTCCCTGCACGGGGATCGGCTTCCTCCTCCTCCTCCACTTCCTTCTTTGGGGAGCGAAGAGCAGACGGGAGTCTGCCCGTGACCTGGGCGGAGGGGGTTGTGCTGTGTTCTCAGCGGCGGGTCACGCTCCGAGGGCACTGCCCAGAATGTCCCGTTGAGATCCGCCACCTGAGCCTGGAGCTTTCGGCTGCAGGGGTTATGGCAGGCCTGCTCCTCCTCCTCCAGGTCACGAGACTATCCAGGGTTGATCCCATAGGTACAGCTGGTTTGCTCGCCCGCAGCTCTGCGAGGTTGTGTAGGATCTTACTCCTCTTCAGAGGCTTCACAGGCCTTTGTCAGGTGGCGGTCCGTGCGGTTGCTGTATATGCTGCAGGCGGGCACAGGGCAGCTTGCATTCCTCCTTCTTCTTGACCCCATGGGTCACCGTCAGGTGCTGGCTCAATCTATGCCACGAAGGCACAGCAGTTTTGAAACAGAACAGTTTTGAAAATATAATGGTTAACCCTTGAGTGTCAAAGATCGCAGACGGCCCCAGATTACTAATGTTCAACCTTCACTGCTCGCTCAAACATCACTGTCTTACTTTATCTGGTCAAACTCAGTATCATTAGACAGATTAAAGACTCCAGCTTCAATATTTGAACACTGTTTATGATTAAACTGGGTTACAGAGACATTCATTTCTTTATTTATGTCAGTAGTGCAAAATAATCGATCTGTTATGAATGATATTTTGAATGGATTATCACACGCAAATGCACTCTCTCTCTCGTCTGCAGCGGTTCAGTTGTGTCCACACTGCTCACAAACAACAGCTCTCAGTTCAGAAGTGCACATATTTGGAGAAATAATGATTTATCATGTTTGCAGAATATTTTGTCATACAGAATACCATTAATTTCTCACTGAATTACCCGATCTGAAAGAGCTGAAACATATGCAGAGCTCTCTCTCCTCTTCCTGTTTGGCAGCAGATATGAGTCATCAAGCGTTCATTCGTTCCCTTGAGCTGTCAATCATCTTTCATGCCTCAGCACTGCCTCCTGTGTCTCGCTCCTGTGTGTTTACTTCCTCATTCTGACTCTGTGAAGAACCAACCAATTCTACATTTCTACGCCTCAACTAAGAAACTAATAAACACAGGATATTAAATTAAATTAAGACTGCTAACAGGTTTAGCGATTAGCTCTATATAAAATGCTAAATATAACATGTTTAAACATCACCATATGAATGAAATCCCCATTATATTGTGACAAACACTCAGTGGTGGTCTAAAGTGACATTTTGAGTGAAAGTGTAATTTTAATCTTTTAAATTGTGTTATGTAGCTTGATGTTAACTGTAGCTCTAATGCACCTGTTGGACCAGGAGCTGTGTCTGTTTGCTACAACAATTCACATAATGTTCCAAAGATGTGCTATTAGTGTATTTTATTTAGGAAGACTTCAGATAATATGTGAATTACTGCAAATAGATTACTTCAGTGTTTTCTGTGCTGTTAATGGGCCATTTAGGCAGGCATTAAGGCTATAGTGGCCTTATAAAAGCTATAAACAAAACAAAAGAATCAGGACAAATGATAATGAGGATTACGTCTCATACACTTAAAGGTGTAAACACATGAGGTGTGAGCATACTGTAGCATTAATTGAGCTGTTCTCCTCGACAGACATTAGACAAAAGACTATAAAAGGGTGTTTATAGGCCAACAACATGTTTGATAGCTTCACGTCTGGTGTTGTGTGCAGAAAATATCCATCTTCAATATTGGGCCTGCACAGATCATTCAACACACACAAAAGCTCCCAGCATCACAGCTCTCCCAAGGTTGGAGAGTCTTAACTACATATCAACAAAGCACTTCACCAAAACATGCTGATAACATGTGCTTTCTCTCAGTGAGAGGTGCAGACAGCAGTACAGGCAATATTCATCTTCATTCTTTAGTGTTTCAGTAAAAGGAAATATAAAATGAATAAAATATAATAAAAATGAAAGACAAATCCATATTTAATCTCTGGAAGCCGGGCTAAGTGAGCAAACACTGTTACTGCACTCCCAGCATGTTAGAGGCTGTGTTACACACATGTAGCTATCACGTGTTTAGTGACACATCACACATCATAGGCCAGACGCCACTCAAAGACCAAATACCAACTTTAGAAAACATAAATGAAGAACAAACAATCAGTGGCTCTATTGAGTAAAATCAACTGGAATTAATCATTAGAAATAGGAGGATAAATATTAATTAAGCCTTTGATTATGAATTTAATTAGGCTATTTACAGGTATATTGAAGCGGCAGGGGATTTCAACGTACATCAGCTCCGTTCCCTTCTTGGATTGTTGTCAAGGTCCAATAAATTCATTCCAAATTTTGCTACAGTAGTAGAACCTGCATCAGACAAGGTTCTGATTTCAGTCGCTCAGAAGAAGCTCAGAAGAGTTTCAGTACTGTAAAGGAGTTGTTACTCAAAGCCCTGCTTTAGCATTGTTTGACACTAACTTACCCACTATCAATTCAACAGATGCATCAGATTATCAATGAGGTGCTGTATTCTCTCAAATTCATGAGAATAACACAGAGCGTGTTGTTGCGTTTGCTTCAAGAACATTGTCTACTTCTGAACGAAAATATTCAACAACTGAAAAGGAAGCTTTAGCATGTGTCCGGCTGTTGAAAATTGAGAACTTACCTTTGGGGTGGAAAATTCCTTCTACATACTGATCATCACCGCCATCACTGTCTGGTTTGGTTCAGCTACCAGATCAGACATCAGGAGACTGCAACGTACCATCCGGACTGCAGAGAGGATTATTGGTGCCCACCTGCCAACCCTCCAGGACCTGTACTCTTCCAGAGTGAGGAAGAGAGCAGGTAAAATCATCACAGACTCCATTCACCCCGGTCACCACCTGTTTGAACTGTTACCCTCAGGACGGCGACTCCGATCACTGGCCACTAGGACATCTAGGCACAGGAACAGTTTCTTCCCACAGGCCATTTCCTCTTGAACAGTTAACCCCAACCACCCACCCCCAAGGCAAATGCCTGTAAGTGCAATTACTCCACTGCTTAGTGCAATATCTCCTAAACTCAGGTGATTATTCATATTATTTATATTTATTCTTACTCTCCAAATACTGTAAATGTTTATAATCTATGTCATTTCTGACTAAACGTAACTGACCTTATACTGTTTATATTTTTCTTTATATTTTTATTCTTAGAATTTTTATTTATTACTGTTGTATTTGTATGGTATATGTGCACGGAGTTCAACCGACTCCGACTGAATCGTTACTTCCCTACATGTAAATGAATGAGAGATAATTTACAGTCTTTCAGGTCCAGTTTGAAGGGATGGGAAAGTGGACCGGAAAACACTTGGTCTTTTATTTCATCCCGGTGTCATTTATTTAGTCACTGCCATTAGTGATTTTAAATGTTATAATGGTGACTTTATAAAGTCTAAATGTGAATTATAGAACATAATTAGTGAGTAGTGTGACAAAATGAGCATTTTAACCAGCAGGTGGCAGTAGAGGATCAGTAATTAGCTCGCTTTCATTCTTAAAGTGTCTGTTTTGGTTTCAAAGTATATTTTCCATCTTAAGTCTATTAAACGTGCTTACACACACACACACACACACACACACACACACACTCTGTTACTGTAATTTTTTATCCTGAAGAAACGTTTTGCATTTATACTCAAATGACATGCTGTTATCCCTTTACAGTTACTACTCTCATAAAGTACTTGAATGTCGACATTTAAAACTAAATTTAGCATCGAACAGCAGATATTTCAGCTAATTTGATGGTTTTGCTCTGGATAGTAATTGTCTCATTCTGAAATGCGTTCTCTTGGTTTGCTCTCCTGCTCATTCAGTGAAGTTTAACGCATGAGACTGTCAGGATGCACTTTCATGCAAAATGGAACTACTCGTGTGAATTAGTAGCATTTACAGATGAAGAAATAACTACTGTTCTCCATGTAGATTGGTGGATATAACCTGTAAAATGTACGTTTTGCGCTGAGGACACAGATGCTTTGCGTACAGAGCAGACCCGACTAATCTTAATTTAATTTGATGGGGTTTCACACAATGTGTAAAGTAGATTTTCAACACACACTAAAAACACTGTGTCTGTCTTTCAATTTGACAAAAGCATAAATTGCGTAGACTGTCTTAGAGAAGGAAAACAAACCCAGTGGTCACGCCGGCGCCTCACTCGCGTCCACACACATTCTTACATTGCTGTCCCTGTCTCAATTTATTGACTTTTATCGCTTTTTAATTGCCCGCTTTCTAACAAAATGTACAAGTGAATGCTTGTTAAACACTGAAAACCAAATAAAATGTGAGCTTTTTTAAGCACTGCTGCTGTTCTGCTGCACGTTATGTTCACATGTCTTTGCTGTACCGCAGGAGACGAGAGGGGCAGAAAAAAATAATACAAGTTTAATCGTGCCTGTCATTGTTTTTGCAGTTTAAGGTTAAAGTAAATACACAATTAAGTATGATTATCTAAAGCATAACGCTAGAAGAAATAAAAATGTTGGACATATATGCTGTTTCTTACTTGTGTTGGGTTCCTCTTGCATCCCTGAATGTAATACCGTTTGATCTGTAAAAAGGGAAGTAAGGGTCATATTATGGTACCAACATCTGTTTAAAGGGGTCCTGAACTGAGAAATCAAATTTTCCTTGAGCTTTTGACATATAAGAGGTCATCATACTTTAAGAATATCCTGTAAATTTTAGAGCTGAAAACTTCCTTGTTAGTCTAATAAAAGCTTTAATTGACACCAGACCCAGAAAACGACAGGATTTACAAAGTGGGGATCTATGATGTCAAAGGGTAGCAAGCTCCGCCTCTGCAGAAGATCAACGCCTACTTCATCCTCTCTGCCTGTTTAGCCCCGCCCACCGAATAGCGCATGACATGCATAGTATTATAGGCCTAAGTGGTGTTAAACCAGATCGAGCTACCAAGCAATAAAATATCATCCAGTGCCTGGACTCAACAATAATGCAACAACATGTGAGTAATGGTGTTAACTCTAATGCCTGATCTGATATTAATGATTCATGTACAGTCAGATGATCTTTGTAAATCAAACCCGTTACTAAACTTCAACTTGTGTTGTTTCTCTTAGTAGGATGAAAATAATCTGTTACGTAACGTGATTAAATTATATAAAGAAAGCTCCTTTTCAATCGTTGGAGCAGCGAGCTGAAGATGTCAATCAAACAGTGCAAGTTTATCAGTGACTGACGCAAAATTCACATTTTATTCAACGAATCTCTTAGTTATATCACGTTGCACTGTTAGTGAAGATGAAAGCATTTGCTAGTGTGCAGAAACTGAGTTGCAATGACGAGATCACTGCTTTAATGCACTTAACATGTCTGTGATCAGCAGCAGATTTCATCTCTGCAACCTTTCATGCCTCGAAATAAACATGATGCCATAGATCTAAATGTAATGCAACACTTTTCATGATTAGTTAACCTTGAGAGCTGTAATAGTAAAAGATGTGCTAAAAGAGAGAGTAATACTTCTGAGCTATTTCAAATGGAAATATGTCAGCCAATCACAGCAATGTGCGTTTACACTGAAGTCTCACAGCAGCCAATCACAGCAGTGGGCGTTTACACTGAAGTCTCACAGCAGCCAATCACAGCAGTGGGCGTTTACACTGAAGTCTCACAGCAGCCAATCACAGCAGTGGGCGTTTACACTGAAGTCTCACAGCAGCCAATCACAGCAGTGGGCATTTACACTGAAGTCTCTTAAAACAGAGCGTTCAAACCAGAGGACTAAAATCAGGGTAGGAAAAATGCCATTTATAAATTATGACAATTTTGGATTTTAAAAGCGTGCTACCATTATTAGTGCAGCCCAGGAAAAAATAAAACAATGCAGTTCATGACCCCTTTAAATAGGTAGGCTATTTCTATACAAACCACAGATGGCAGGTGAATCCAGGGTCTGAAGATGCTGTAATGGTTACATTCTGTCTCAAGTCATTTTGCCTCATCCTCAATTTTCCTCAGATAGTTCTGCGATGTAACAATATCTTTGGTTAAAGGAACACTATCATCATTGTTCCATTTCTTTTTGAGAGGATCAGGAGTTGGCATAATGTGAGCATTGGTGTAACTTAGTAGATGTTATGATCTGACCACATCTTGTCAAGAAGTTCCTAAACTTCTTTGTTTTCTTCAGAAATGATATCTGACACCATGAGACAGTGTCCAATCCAAGATTCGGTTGTTTTTAGTGAGAAGCCAATTTTCCCAGCCGTTGATGGCTTTCCATATTCTGTCTTCTCTGAATTGTAGTTTGACACTTTTCTTGCTGCAGCAATAGCCAGTTTAAATTTTGTTGGGTCACACAAGTCTTTGAGCCCTTTAATCTTTTTGTTAATTTCCTTCGCTGCCAACACAAAGCGACCTAGTTCTCTACTCCTTGTGATGATTTTTCAGTTGGAAGAAGTGTGGAAGATACTCTTTGGAGCCTTTGTCTTTGTGTTCCCACATCAGATTCCTCCTTTTTGTCTCTACAAGTTTACAAATAAATGGCAAGGCTGTTTCCACGTGACAATCTCCCCATTACCCTTGATAAGAACTTCCACGTTATGAAGCCAGTCACCCTTATTTCTTAGTGATTCTCATTTTCAGTTTCTTCCCTTTTAGGATCAATGTAAGCTAAAGCTGGAGATTTCGGGGTCTTGTTGGCAATGGTTGTTTTACTCGCATGCCTGTCCATTAAACACTGGACCAGCGGTCCCGCTCTCTGGAGGCGGGGGGGCCACGCTCAGCTTGAGTTGTGTGATCCCTCTGTCTTGGATACAGTGGCTGACTTTCTATATCATCAAAGGTATTTCCCATTGTGCCTCCTTGCATGGGTCTGTTGTCTTCCTCATGTGTCCCACTGGACAAGCCAGCACCCCCCATAATATCACCATAATGTACATCACTCAGTTCTTTGCACTCTCTAGCATAATGTCCCTGTTTTAGTCATGCTTGTAACAGTCTCTCAATACATGTCCAGGCTGGATACAAATACGACACACTTTCTCCTGTCTGCTATGAATTACCCAGAAATACCCAGCACCCTCTAGCATTTCAGACTTGGCTGAGTAGATTAACAGCCTGATTACATGACATGTGCATGTCATCACAGTAAACTACTACACTTGTGCCTGTACCATGTTCAGCCATGCCTTTACCATTGCGTGCATGGGAATCAACTGGACCCTGCCTTTATCACTGCACAAATGTTGTCAGCAAACATGCATAAAACAGAAGAGGGTCCTCTGAAGTGCTTCTTCTGTGGACAATGCTTCATCATACACATCAAGACCAATCACACAACTTAGAGACTCTGAACGTTTTACTGAGAACGTTTTCAGAAAAAAATTCTGTACGTTTTTTTGGTGATTTGGAAATCCGGGCTCTGTGTGTCAGCGCTTTGGGAAGATGTGTTTTTAAGAGGAGGCATAACTCGCTCGTGTCCATCGAGGAACTGAGAACCTAACGCTCAGCATTCCTCCTCTGGGCCACCCTGGACTGATCTGCAATCACATAAAAACACACACAGAGGAACACGTTCAGTACAGGTTTCACACAGTCACCGAAAATATAATCCATCATACCTTCATGAGAAAAAACTAATAAATAATCATCCGTCCTAAATTTAAAACATTCTCCTAAACATTCTTTACATGTGTTTATATTCACAAAAATACAGTGATACAAAATTGTTTCTGACAATTAGTCAGTTACCAACTAACAATTAATATGATTTCAATTAATTTGTAAAGTGTAAAATAATGTATTTGCCAGGGCTGTAATCTCCCAGTCGATTCGTTCTGGCTCGACCAAAAATCTGATTCTGATTGTCGTTTTTTTTGCCGTGTTCATTTCACCAGGTGGAAAGCACTGATTGCTAATGGGGGTGTTTCCAGAGCACCTGTTTCACAGGTAACAGTCTGTCTTCAGAACTTGGTTTCACTTGTTTTGGATTAGCCCGACCCACTGGAGAAGAGACACAGACTGAAGCCGGCTGTATGCGATGTGCTGTGCCGCTGTTTGGATTAGTTTTGAGCCTGTTTTATTTTTCAGTTTTGCACTTTATTTCGTTTCTGCTCTTGATCTGGCTTGTTTAATAAATATCCCTTTTTTATTAAAGTGGACGTGCCTTTTGTTTTAAGTTAATAGGCGTAATTTGTGGGTAGGACATGAACCTACCTAAACAAACATCTCTGGTTAACTAGAAGAGCATCATTCATTTGTTTGTGTGGATTTCTCTTGTGGCTCGTGCACACTGTCCAATCTTCACAGACGATCGCTTCAATCTGTCGCTTAACGCCGGTACGGAGGTCAGTCGAATTGTGCTGAAAACAGGTAAAAACTACCAAATATCCACAAAAACAGCACAAATGCATAGTTGAGAAGTGAAAAATTTAGATTTCTTTATGCAATCGCTCTGTAAATGTTCGGGGTCTCATTGTTCAGCTCGTACAGCTTATAAAAGCTCAGAACGTGCAGTGTATATTTAAAGGGTGATGAATAGAGAAATCAACTTTCCCTTGAGCTTTTGATATATAAAAGGTCATGGTAATATAAGAATATCCTGTACGTTTCAGAGCTGAAAACTTCCTTGATAGTCAAAGAAAAGCTTTATAGACACCAGGCCAAGAAAACGATGGTGTGCTTCATACTGACGTCATGTAACACGTGTAGTTCAGTAGCCCCGCCCACCAACTCATCGGATCACGCTAGCCACAGCAATAAACAAGAGAAGAAGACAGCAAGATATTGTGGAAGAACACAGTCGCTGCATAAGCTTCCTTCGGATACTAATATTAGGAATGAGTGGTTGAACTTCATTTATTTTTAATGAAGTTCCAGCTCACGTGGGGAAGACATGTACGTGTGTTCGCTTCATTTCACTGCGGATCGTTTGTACACAAGTCTCAGGTGCTGGATCTGCAGACACAGTGTTGTGCCTTCTGTATCGGATTCGACAGGAATCGTGCAACAAACTGATGTGAGTAACATGTCTTGTTTATATGTAATGGTAGTCCCGGGGCTTTGTGTTTCCCAGACGGGCTACCAAAACGTAAGCCCATCGGCAGGCCTATGAATCTCAAATAGAGAAATAATACGCCCATCAAGACCCAGCGTTCAGGAGAAAGCCTCAAAACCAGTGTAGAAAACAGCCTGTTACTGATTCATTATGATGCTTCTGAATGTAAAACCACACCAACGTCATTAGTTGACCTCACACAACAGTATAAAAATCCAGTTCATGACCCCTTTAAATGTCTGCCTCTATGTTTCGGTGTGGGCGCTCAACATGTGTAAATAAAGGAGGTTAGGCACACAAAGTGAAGTTATTCAACTAGGCCTGAAACGATTCCTCGAGTTACTCGAATTGAAAAAATCCTTGAGGCAAAATCATCTGCCTCGACGCTTCGTTTAGTTCATTTAACTACACACGGATGTTGCAGAAATATATTTTTTGTGTGTAAGGACTCGGTTCAGGTGGGTAAACATCCCACAAATTGCGGGTGGATGAGAGAAATCATTGATGTGTTGATTTTAATTAAGACGCGGAACTCATTTCACGGTAAAACGCAATGAATGTGTCGCTCTTAACTTCCGCTTTCAGCTCATGTCGAGATCAAAGACCGCAGTGTGAGAGAGATTGGCATCAGCACTGCTAATATCATTTAGTCTCACTATTTTTAAATGAAGACGACTGTGTGTTGAGCTTCAGGATACGACACGAACATTTAGGCTTCATTTGCCGCAGCTGAGGAGATACTAGCGGCTCGATCCAAACATATGAACGCGAGGGAGTTTGCAGCTTTGCACATGGATCACCATCATTGTGATGTGTGTGAAGTCTTTAATGAGAATTTATATATACTTGATTATATCTTGAAATACATCATTAAAACGTTCTCAACGCTAGGCGCTCAAACATCAGAACAAGCTGTGTGTGTGTGTGTGTGTGTTTGTGTGAGATGAGCAGCGCTCGTGCTTTCATTGATTTGTGTAATTTAAATATCACACTTTAATCATATTTATAGCTACTAACTTAATAAAACAAGCTGTGTTACTATGATGAATATGATTAGCTCAAAATGTAGATCTGATGCCTGTTGCATGAAGCTAGCTGAACAAACTCTGAGTTTCAGAGTAGGTTTAGAGTTGACAAATCCAGATAAATCCAACCTGGTTTAGATCAAGTTCAACGGTTTCTCAAAGCTTGGTATAAACTTTCTCTGTTAACTCAGGTTTAATCCAGAGTTTGTGATTAACACTGAAGCGCGTGCACCTGAGACTGTGACACATGCGTCAAACAGCCAATCACAGTGTGTGTTCGATTCACTTCTCTTCTGAAGATTGAGAGATCGTTCTGAAGATTATCATGAAATTACATGTGTTTAAAGCAGGAATAAACACTTCTGCTGCAGCCTCAATTTAAGAAGGCAGCTGAAAGAATATCTGACTATATCAATGCATGATGTTAATCAAAGAAATATGCCTAATAATTATAGGTTCACAAAGAGCTCAAATAAATACACGTTGTTTAAAAGAATTTTGAATGCATGTATTATATTTATATTAATGTTTGGCTACTTGTCAATATTATATAATTATATGAATATATTATTCATAATATAAATATAATAAATAATTTGCACCAAAAGATGAGCAATTTTGTCTCTAAAGTTTTTCACTATAAACTACTTTAATTTGAGAGATACAGGTGGTGTGAGTTTTACTTGCAGCTGATTGGTCCAGTTTGAGTTTGTGATCTCTATCCCAGAATAAAACCTGCTCCAGAGCAGGTTAGCTGTGTAGTGTAAGTTACCATGGTGATTAACACTGCTAAAAACCAATCCACCTTCTTGAGCCCGAAAACCAGAGTTTGCTCAAACTAATCTTGAACTTATCTGGGTAGCAACTGAAACCAGCTTTATGCAACAGGCCACTGTATGTGCGATGTAGGCTACTTTATCTGAATTAAACACAAACTCATCTCTCGCGTTTGCGAGGTGATGTAGAGGTTGTCAACCCGTTTAGGTTATTTAAAACGTGTAATTTCACCAAAGAAGATTTGTTTTAAAGCAGCCTTCTTCAGTGTAGCTAATATGTGACGATAACATCGCGCTTACACTGAGGATTTGAGTTTGTGACGATCGTGTGGATGGATGGGTTGTTTTTAACAGCGGATTCGGTGACGTTACAGCTGATTATCTCTAGTATGACCATCTCTACTCTTGTTCTTATTTCAAGTTTCCTTCCTAATATTGTTTGCTTCTTACAAAAGCCTCACAGCCTTCAGAAGACAGTAAAGGCTTGTCATGCCTGAACTGAAGCTGAAACTTTAAAGTTAAGTTGCACAACATAAATGCAATGTTTAGGCATTATTGCTATTTATATTAATATTATTTTGGTTTATTGGTTGAACTATGTTTTCCTTTTTAAAGTAATTTGATTTTTATAATGTGGCAATTGAATGCATTAAAATGGGTTATTTTCACAGTTATTAATTTATGCAATTTCAGCAATAAAACTTAATTTTTCTAAAAGAAAACAAATTAGATGTTAATGTTAAGATACCTGTCTTATTTTCTCTTATATATTTAGTATTGCTCTTTAATAAAGAAAAATTAGCAATTATTTGATTATTCGATTAATCGATGGAATAATGGTAGAATACTCGATTACTAAAAAGAATCGATAGTTACAGCCTTAATTTGATTACCAGAGTATACACACAGAATTTGTGGGAAATATTTTCATAGAAATTGAATTAAAAAGATAAAATAATAAAATATGGTTGTTTTTCAGTTAAATTAAGATTCAAGATTCAAGAGTTTTATTTGTCACATACACAGTTATATACAGAATATACAACTGGCAGTGAAATGTAAACAGGTCCGCTCTAAAGACAGTGCAAATAACAGTTACAAGAAAACACAAGGAGGAAATTAAAATAGAAATAGAATAAAAATAGAATAAAAAAGTACTAAACATATGTAGAGTTATAAATAATCAAGTAGGAGATAAAAATATATATATAAAGTATAATGTGCAAACAATAGGTATAATGTAATGTGCAAACAGAAGTATAATGTGCAAACAGGTTTATAACAGGCTGTTACACAGTAACAATAGAACATAAAGTGCAGTGCAATGACAGTATGTGGATGTAATGTTAAACTGGATGTTTATGTGTGTGCGGGGGTGAAGTGAAGTCACGTGACTGAGTTCAGGAGTCTGATGGCCTGGGGAAAGAAACTCCTCCTGAGTCTTTCAGTTTTGCCATCAGGCTCCGGAAAGCGTTACCAGATGGCAGTGGGGTGAAATGGGATTTTGCAGGGTGGTTAATGTCTTTGATGATATTAGCAGCTCTACCTCTGCAGCGTTTGGTGTAAATGTCCTGCAGAGGCGGGAGAGCTGACCCTGAGATGCGCCGGATAAGCGCACAACTCTTTGCAGGGCTTTGCAGTCATGACTGGTGCTGTTCCCGTACCACGCTGTGATGCACTGAGTCAGGACACTTTCTATCGCCCCTCGATAGAAAGTTTTCAGGATAGCTGGTGAGACCCTGAATTTCCTCAGCTGGCGCAGGTGGTACAGTCTTTGCCTGGCTTTTTCACCTGAGCCTGGATGTGTGCAGTCCAGGTCAGGTCCTCGGAGATGTTCACACCCAGGTACTTGAAGCTGTTCACTCTCTCTACCGGTGTCCCGCTGATCATGAGAGGGGAGTATGACCGTTGCTGTCTCTTCCTGAAGTCCACAATCAGTTCTTTGGTCTTGCTAACATTCAGAGAGAGACAGTTGTCCTGGCACCATGATGTCAGTTGCTCCACCTCGTCCAAGTATGCCGTCTCATTGTTGTTGGAAATGAGACCCAGGACAACAGTATCATCAGCAAACTTGATGATAGTGGTGGAGCTGTGTGGACAAACAGTCATGGGTGTAGAGAGAGTAGAGCAGGGGACTCAGCACACAGCCCTGTGGAGCTCCCACACTCAGGGTGATGGAGGTGGAGGTGAACTGGCCTACTCTCACCGCCTGGGGTCTGCCAGTGAGGAAATCTTCAATCCAGAGGCAGAGAGAAGAATTCAGGCCGAGATCCAGGAGTTTGTGTGTTAGCTTAATGGGAACTATGGTGTTAAAGGCTGAGCTATAGTCAATAAATAGCAGCCTGACATAGTTCCCACTTTTGCTGTCGATGTGAGTAAGGCAGGAGTGAAGGACGTGAGAGATGGCATCTTCAGTCGATCTATTGGGACGATAGGCAAACTGAAGAGGGTCCAAAGTGTCAGGAATGGAGGAGCAAATGTTGTTTTTGATGAGTCTCTCAAAGACCTTCATGACTATAGATGTGAGAGCCACTGGACGATAGTCATTTAGGCAAGAGGGTTTACTGTTCTTAGGTACAGGGATGATGGTGGATTTTTTGAAGGAGGTGGGGACAACAGATGTAGCAAGGGACTCATTAAATATGGATGTAAAGAGCCCAGCGAGCTGATCAGCACAGGACCGTAGAACACGACCTGAAATACCATCTGGCCCAGGAGCTTTCCTGACATCCACACGTTTGAGTGCCCTCCGAACCTCGTCCTCCGAGACAGAGATCACGTGACTGTTGCTGCTCTGAGGACTCTCTGACGCGTCACTGGGCGGAGTCGCGCTGCCGCGATTACAATCAAAGCGAGCGAGAAAGAGTTTAACTCGTTCACAAGCAACGGATCAGCTCTCACCTCTGCAGAGGATTTAGTTCCAAAAGCACAGATGGTCCTAAGTCCCTGCCACATCCGCCGAGAGTCGTTGAGTTGGAAATGAGATTCCACTCGGTCTTTATAACGGAGCTTTGCGGCTTTGACGGCGCGCGGAGCGTAACATGATGCTTTGTACTCCTCATATCCCCTGTTAGGAGACCGGCATTATAGGCTGCAGTGCGTGTGTTTACTGCAGCGGATTGAACTGTCCACCCACGGTTTCTGATTAGGAAGGACGTTACAGTTATTGTTTGTGTGGCTTGCTCTGTCAGTGTGTTGATAAAGCAGAGCGCCACATCCGTGAACTTCGCTGGCGCCATCAGAACTCGCGCGAAACATGTCCCAGTCGGCGTCATCAAGAGCTGCCTGTAGCGCGAACTCTGAATGGGATGACCAGCGTTTAACATCCCTCCTCACCGGGGTTCTTGAACGAGCCTCTGTTTATATTCGGTGTGAGGAAAATGGCGGCATGGTCCGATTTGCCAAAAAGCTGGCTGTGAACGAGCTTTGTAGGCGTTCTTAAACGGAGAGTAGCAATGATCCAGTGTGTTTGCTCCTCGTGTGGGGCAGGAGACATGCTGGTGAAAGTTTGGCAATACTTTCTTTAAGTTTGCTTTGTTAAAATCACCCGCGACGATGAAAGCAGCGTCGGGTGTTTGTTTATAAAGCCGCTGGTCACATCATGGAGGCCAGATAATGCCAGCCCGTGTCTGCCTGTGGTGGAATATAAACGGCAGTGGCGATGACCGAGGAAAACTCCTCGGCAGATAGAATGGACGGCAAATTATTGTTAAATGTTCCAAGTGAGGCGAGCAGGATCGCGAAAGAATGGAGATGTTCCTAGGATCGCACCATTTCTTGTTGATCATGAAACACACTCCACCGCCTTTGGATTTACCGGTATCGGCTGTTCTGTCCATCCGAAAAACAGAGAAGTTCTCGGACGGCGTCCACGGCTGTATCCGGGACCGCGGAAGTGAGCCATGTTTCTGACAAACAATAGATGTTACAGTCTCTCATGTCCCGTTGAAAACTTATCCTGGCTCTAAGATCGTCCATCTTATTCTCCAAGGATTGGACATTTGCAGCAGAATGCTCGGGAGAGGAGGACTGAATGCTCTTTTTCTCAGTCTGTTGCGGATCCCAGCGCGTTTCCCGCGGTGTTTTTGAATCTTCGCGGCGACTCGAGTGGCCATTGTTCAACTCGGCATCCCGGCGAATCTCAGATGGAAGATTGGAGAAAGTGTCCTGAAACAGGTCAGTGTAAGCGTAACCAATTTCCAGAAGTGTTTCGCTGTCGTAACAGATCAAAGCAGATGATCCGTTGGAAAAAATAGAGAATAAAAGAGAGTAGAATAATAAATAAAAGCAAAGTCTTAGCGGAGCGACCTGAACGGCGTCGAACACGGCGGCGCCATTTTGGAGTATAGCGGCGCTATATAAGTAGCTATTGCCTACTATTTATTGGTAAATATTACATTGAACAAACATCACAGACAATGGCAGACCAAAGCCACTCTGGCATAATGTCAGTAACACTTCTATAAATGATTTAGTTTCTTTACAGTTATTGATGTATCCCTAAAGTACCGAAAAAGGTACCATTGGGTAACAATACCAGTTAAAATGTGAACTGTACCCAACCCTACTAACAATAACTTACTACTAAGAACTACTAATAACAACTGATCCTTCTTTTCTAATTGAAAAGTAACTTATCAAACATTCAACAATACAGTACAAAAAGATTAAACTATAAACAGTGGAAAATCCCAACTAAAAGGGCTTAATTTAATCAGTTTGGACATTAGATGAATACTTTGCTCGTTACATACACAATCTATTTGCTAAATGCTTTTCTTTGACTGTAAACTATAATGTGACACACACACCTCTCATCTATAGTTTAAAATATACCTCATTTAAAACCTTTGCTATAATTACGTCCCAAAGAGGACAAAAGTTACTCTTTAAATACAAGACATTTCTTTAATTCTGCCCATTTCACTCTGTAGTAAACAGACAAACAATCATTCTTTTAGAATGAACTCATGCAACAAGTGATAACATTCACATCTCTAGTGTATTTAAGACTTGTAAATAAAGCACTTAGTTTAACATTATTGAATTGAAGTCTCCAGATGGGACAGAAACCCTTCCAAGCAGTACTTCAACCTCACCAGGCTGACATTTTTCACATTTGTTGTAAATGTGTTCAAGCCAAGTACTAGCCAAACACAACACGACCTTCAGACAGTGCAACTCTTGCAACCTTATGGACTATATCCTACAAACACTGCCATAGACAGCACACAATTAAATGATGCAATTTCTTGAATCTAAGCAACAAATTCTATTTGAGTATTTAAAACCTTACAAACCTACATTTAATATAGAATACTTGGATTACCCAAGGACTCAAGGAACCGAACGAGCCGGTTTAACCAGCTGTCGAAGTTTGCAGAGGATTACCCAGGACTCAAGTAACGAGCGAGCTGGTTTAACCACCTGTCGAAGTTTGCAGAGGATTACCCAAGACTCAAGGAACCGAACGAGCCGGTTTAACCAGCTGTCGAAGTTTGCAGAGGATTACCCAGGACTCAAGGAACCGAACGAGCCGGTTCAACCAGCTGTCGAAGTTTGCAGAGGATTACCCAGGACTCAAGGAACCGAACGAGCCGGTTTAACCAGCTGTCGAAGTTTGCAGTGGATTACCCAGGACTCAAGGAACCGAACGAGCTGGTTAAACTAGCTGTCGAAGTTTGCAGAGGATTACCCAGGACTCAAGGAACCGAACGAGCCGGTTCAACCAGCTGTCGAAGTTTGCAGTGGATTACCCAGGACTCAAGGAACCGAACGAGCCGGTTTAACCAGCTGTCGAAGTTTGCAGAGGATTACCCAGGACTCAAGGAACCGAACGAGCCGGTTTAACCAGCTGTCGAAGTTTGCAGAGGATTACCCAGGACTCAAGGAACCGAACGAGCTGGTTAACCACTAGCTGTCGAAGTTTGCAGAGGATTACCCAGGACTCAAGGAACCGAACGAGCTGGTTAAACCAGCTGTCGAAGTTTGCAGAGGATTACCCAGGACTCAGGAACCGAACGAGCCGGTTTAACCAGCTGTCGAGGTTTGCAGTGGATTACCCAGGACTCAAGGAACCGAACGAGCTGGTTAACTAGCTGTCGAAGTTTGCAGAGGATTACCCAGGACTCAAGGAACCGAACGAGCCGGTTAACCACTAGCTGTCGAAGTTTGCAGAGGATTACCCAGGACTCAAGGAACCAACGAGCCGGTTCAACCAGCTGTCGAAGTTTGCAGTGGATTACCCAGGACTCAAGGAACCGAACGAGCCGGTTTAACCAGCTGTCGAAGTTTGCAGAGGATTACCCAGGACTCAAGGAACCGAACGAGCTGGTTAAACTAGCTGTCGAAGTTTGCAGAGGATTACCCAGGACTCAAGGAACCGAACGAGCCGGTTCAACCAGCTGTCGAAGTTTGCAGAGGATTACCCAGGACTCAAGGAACCGAACGAGCCGGTTTAACCAGCTGTCGAAGTTTGCAGAGGATTACCCAGGACTCAAGGAACCGAACGAGCTGGTTAAACCAGCTGTCGAAGTTTGCAGTGGATTACCCAGGACTCAAGGAACCGAACGAGCTGGTTTAACCAGCTGTCGAAGTTTGCAGAGGATTACCCAGGACTCAAGTAACCGAACGAGCCGGTTTAACCACCTGTCGAAGTTTGCAGAGGATTACCCAGGACTCAAGGAACCGAACGAGCCGGTTTAACCAGCTGTCGAGGTTTGCAGAGGATTACCCAGGACTCAAGGAACCGAACGAGCCGGTTTAACCAGCTGTCGAGTTTGCAGTGGATTACCCAGGACTCAAGGAACCGAACGAGCCGGTGAACACAAACACCATTAACTTCACTGAATGAAAGGCAATAATCAGCAAATACACTCACGCAAAATAACTTTATTTGATTGTTTCAATATGCACTGACACAGATTACTTGATTTGAATGAACACTCACCTAAAGGATTATTAGGAACACCACACTAATACTGTGTTTGACCCCCTTTCGCCTTCAGAACTACCTTAATTCTACGTGGCATTGATTCAACAAGGAGCTGAAAGCTAAATTTGTTATCGTGACAGGCCTATTGATAAACACGGCTTTCGAATGGAAATAACAAAAACTTTGAGTGTCTTGTTCATTATATTTATTTTCATATAAAAGCAACAGAACTTAAATTACATCTAGTTTAACAGCAGCACAGTGCATGAGTGTGAATCCCGGGATATCCGCCTTTGATCTGGCAGGTGTCGGATCCACTACGAGAAGACAGAACTGTCCATCTTGCCTTCACTGTTTTCACTCCCCTCACGGCAGCCGCCTAGTCTCGCCTTCGTTTCAGGCGAGGCGCATCTCAAACAAGCCTATTGTCTTGACCAGGACCACACCCCTAAATGCACTGAAGCAACTGCCATGTGATTGGTTGATTAGATAATTGCATTATTGAGAAATTGAACAGGTGTTCCTAATAATCCTCTAGGTGAGCGTAGTGTTCACTCATTTATATGCGGATAAGCCTATGTATTGAAACATGTATGTCACCACTTGTCAATGATAGAAAACAAGTTCTAGTCAAATTTTGAATATAATTTATGACTGTTAAACTTTTCTTTTTATATATTTCATAAACACTACGCAAACATTGATCAGTTTACAATAACTAAAAGCTGTCAGTGATTCAATGAATGCCATGTAACATAGGTTATATTAATCAGTTAATCTGACTATACAATGACTCTCTTGATTACATAATGTCTTCATGTTGTTAGAGAGGATTTGCAGTCGTACATAACTCAGCACTTACTTAAACAAGAACATTAAACATGAAACCTCAGAGCAAGGGTTCAAAGATACATGACCAATAATTCTCATTCAAAATAAATCATGCTCACAAAACAAAAATATATACACATTAATAGCTATATACTCACAAATTCCATATCATAAAACCAACTATTGTCATTAATTTATAAATCTACCACCTCTAAATGAACAATGTAAACATTTAACTCTAAAATTACAATACAACTGCACAATTAGCTGCTATAATCTACTACGACTAATAATTGAAATAACGGCACATTATAAATCTATAAAACTACACAAATTGCAACATTTGCAGTTTAATGCTCTCTTTCCCTAAAACTGAATCTACCTTTAACCTTTTCTAAACATAAAAAAGTGTTTAACATTTATACCCTGAATCTCAATTTTACAAAATATTACTACTCTTCCGAAGAGGAACAACAAATAACTTATTTTAATTACAACTTAAACAAGTTGTTACGTTTTCTCCCCTGTCACATTTGGCATGCTTTGGATGAGCCAATACTTCCAGCTCTTTTTCCTCAGTTCCTTCATCAAACTCTTCTCCTGTCAAACAATCAGTCATGTTACCCTTCTCAGTCTCCTCTTCAAACACATTATTCAGGGAACTCAAGTCTTCACCTCTTTCACTCATAAAGAAGTCCTCCAACATGAGACTATGTTCCACTGACTCCTTAGACATGCTGTGACTTCCAGTTAGGACTGAATCTACTGCCTCGTCCATCTGAAGACACATGAAGACAAAAGTGAAACTGCCATAATGCGTTTACCTCTGGACTTCATTTGGATGCTCTCATCCCAAGCAGCTTTGACACCAGAACATCTCAAAGAACTTCTCAGATCCTACATTCAGCAGTTGGCGGAGCACAAAGTCATCGATGACAAAATAATTTGGCCTGTACGATCTTCCACAGTCACCTTTCAACACAAAACTGCTGAAGCTGCAACAGTCTTGAAAAGGCTCCACACTGTTGGCATCTTGTGATGGATGTTGACAGGTTCACATTAAGCACAGCATGTTGCTTCGGACACTTGTAGTCCACAGTAACATCTGCTGTTACCAGTTGCCCTTCAATCACCTTTGAGTAGGCAATTCCAGGTACCTAAACATTAAGGTCTTCTTGTAGGGTTTGACTGAGCTGTTGTGCATATGCATGTTTCACCACTGAACTGCCTCACAGAAACATTTGTCATGTTGAACTAATTGCCATTTGCCAGAATTTCTCCTTTCCATACACACAAAGAGATGCTGTGTGGTTTTCTGCCACATCATACACTCTGTTCTTCATTTTCTTATAGGATCTTGTGAAACTCTCCTGATCTTCGGTCATTTGCAAAATGCTCACAGTCACACTGACCTAAAAATTCCAAAACAAACAAGAAACCAAATTAATTACATATGCCAACAATCAACACATATATACACACTTACTAGGGCTGTGAATCTTTGGGTAGGCAGCGAATCGATTTGATTCGCGATTCATAGGTTTTCAAGAACGATTTTTGCCAATTCAGAATGATTCGATTTGAGACGATTCACATTAAAATTCGATACGATTCAATTAATTCGATTCGATTATGCTTCTTTTTTTTTACGCATTGATAAATTATTAAAATGCTTCCCTTAGACAGGGTGTGAATTACCCAGCGGCCTTCAGAGGTCAGAGAGTGGGCAAACAACCCGGTAACACTTTACAATAAGGTTCATTAGTTAACTACATTGGCTAACACAAACTAATAATGAACTGCACTTATAAAGCATCTACTTATCTTTGTTAATGTTAATTTTACCATTTACTAATGCATTATTAAAATCTTGGTAACATTGGTTAATGCATTGTGAACTAACATGAACAGCTGGATTTTTATTAACTAATGTTAACAAAGATGAACTAATGCTGTACTATGTGTATTAACTAGTGTTGTTCATGGTTAGTTCATGTTAACTAATGCATTAACTAATGTTAACTAATACAACCTTATTCTAAAGTGTTACCAGAAAACCTTTTGTCCATTGTTAATGTTAGTTCATATTATTACTTTATTGCTTTAACATTATTATACACTTTATTTTAATAACCTATTTAAAATGGCATTTGTAGAAATTGACATAAGCCCAAATTTAAAAGGCTTTAAAAGTATTGTCAGTTAATGCTAAATATTGTGTATGATAGTGTTAATGGCTACACAACCTTATTAAATTGTTGCAGGAATTAAACATGTAATGCTTCCATGCAGAGACTAGAATACCATGCACTCTAGCTAATCCCAAACTAACTTTTCTTCATGGAATAGAAAGAAAAGCCTTCTTTGTTCTCTTTATACGGAACACTTTCCTTATGATGATCCTGAAGAAAACGCGGCGGTGTCACTGGGCTCATGACGTCTGCTGGGAAGGGCCCGGAAGGGGCTGAGGTAGTAGAGGGCCCCCAGATTATGGAGGTGGGGAGTCTCTGGGATGTATGTCTGCCCGGTCTGTCCCCGCCCAGGCCGGAGGGCAAGGTTCGGATCTGGCAGAAGGGACAGGAGGCAGTGGCCTTGAGGCCTAAGCTTACGTTGCGGTCTCTGGGAGAACCTCCCGCTGAGGAGAGAGTTTCTGGGGTTATCTCGGGCAGTGTCTTGGGTTAAGGGATCGGTTATTAACTTATTGCAAGTATTTGAGTTGACTGCGGCGCAGTTTCTTTATCCCTTCACCCCAGAGGCTGCCGGGGGAGGTTTGGGATTTCTTTGAGAGGAATTTCCAGGATGTCCAGGGGGTATCTTCGGGGGCAGGGTCCCCACCTCACAATTTGAGAGAAGCTGAGATTCGGGCATTAAAGGAATTGTGCCACAGATATAGTGATAAAGCCGCCAGATAAAGGGAGTGCAGTGGTTATCATGGATAGGTGTGACAGAGTGACCTGTCCCTATGCCCTATGGTCTGTGCAGCACTCACACCAGACACACACACACACACACACACACACACATTCATCCCCTGCTTACCTCATCCTCTGTTCCTGCTGAGGCGGGCGGGTGCACACACATGCCGATAGCACGCCGACCTGGTCTTCACACATGCAAACATATCCACTCCATTTCCATCCCCAACTGTATTCACGCTGCCCTAACATACATACACATTAGCTTTGTCTTTCTTTTTGATGTTTTGTCCTATTGTTGTGTCTATACCTACCTGTCGTGAGGGTTTGTCAGTGTCTGTGTTGCCGGTCTTTCGCGTTGCTTCTCCACCATCGGCCGGTTGGACCCGAGCGCCCCCCCGCAGCCGGGATAAGTAGAGCGTGTTGGCATGAAGCAGCCGGAAGCCGGCTCGTCCATGGTCTTGTTCGTTACGGGGGGTAACGAAAGTTTGGTGTTATTATAATGTTTATTATTTGTATGTTTATCTTTTGTGTTTGTTATTTTGATCACATTTTGGTTTCCATAAATATTTAGTTCTTATATGTATGTATATATTGATGTTGTAAATGTACATACTTACCTGTTTACTTTCCTGTATGTTGTTAATGGTTTTAACCAGAAAGGGGGCAGGGCTTGGCCTATAAAAAGAAGCCCCACAGAGAGATCTGGGTCAGTTTACCTGCAAGCATGCCGTGAGCAATAAATTCCTCTCTTCTCCTGTCTTTCCTAATTCCATTTGTTCATCTTCCACATCCGTATCATCAACACTAACTAGTGTCTCTGGTCCATGTCCACTATAATTTTTCTTATATTTTGACATGATCGATTTCGCTGCATTTACTGCCATCCACCAAACACCGTGACGTGTGCTCCTCTTGAAAGTGTGAAGCTAGCTAGGTGGCCGTGATTAGAAGGCCAGTGAGAGGGATCGTGAGTAGTGTAGTTTGCTAGAACCTGACGTATCTGTGACAATACCTTACTGACCGTTGAATTGATTTGGTTTTTACTATTGTTAAAATAAAACTACCTCTTACTGCATGCCTCGTTGGATAATAATGTGTATCTGTACTAAAGGATAGTTTTTCATATAAAGTAAAAGGGTTTTGTTTGTTATAACATTATATAAGAATACCATAAATACCCCAATCTATTTTCTACTTTAAACCATGAGAGGCTTTCATGCATTTTGTCAACATTTGATCTAAACCCACATGAGAGAGCCAGACGTGCAGCTTTATTCTGGATAACTTGTAGTTTTTTTATATTAGTTGATGAAGTATTGGACCAAACCACAGAGCAGTAATCAAGGTGTGAAAAAAACAATGCATAAAGTACTTGTTTAACAATCTGTGGTGTAAAATATTTTGCACATCTTTTAATAACAGCCAAAGTGTTGCCCATTTTAGTTAACAGTTTCTGAACATGTTTGTCCCAACACAATCTACTATCAATCAACACTCCCAATAGTTTAGCCACTTCTTTTTGCTCAACTGATTTTTGCTCTATGCTAAGTTCAAGCTTTGGTTTGGCAAGTAAAGAAAAAGGAGTTAATAATAATAATAATACATTTTATTTATAATGCACTTTGCACTTTGAGATTTTGCTCAATGTGCAATCAAAAACTAAAATAAATAAATAAATAAATAAAACTGAAAAATAAGTAACATCAAATCAATTAAAAGCTAAAAAGGTGGGTTTTAAGACCACGAAAGTTCCAACCACAAAACAGATAGTTTTAGATACATTGAGGATCAATTTGTTATTCCTTATCCAGTTCACCACTAACTGTAATTCTCTTTGTAGTTTTACATTTAAATCACCAATATCAGTTCCTGCTAAATATACAGTGGAATCATCAGCAAACATTGAAATGCTATAAAATGCTTTATCTAAAACAGTTGGAAGATCATTGGTAAAGATTGTAGAGGAGCGGCCCAAGACAACTTCCCTGAGGCACACCCTGTTCCACGACCCTTACCTTTGAAAAGCTTCCATTTAAGTAAACTAATTGTCTTCTGTCTGATAAATAACTTTCCATCCATAATAATGCGGTTCGTGAAAAAACATAATATTCCAGTTTTTTTAACAGTAAGTCGTGGTCCATTATATCAAATGCTGCAGTGAAAACACTTATTATTTTCCTTAAGACTGAATCTGTTCATAAAGAATTATTTCCATTATTTTACCGAGAATTGGTAATAAACTTATGGTCTACTGTTCGGCCCAGAGAAAGGCATCTACTTATTTTTCGGTATTAGCACAACTTTACATATTTTCTATGCTTGTAGACATATAATCTCAGTAAAACACAAATTAATTATATGAGCAATAATAGGAACAATGATTGAGACTATTGGCTTCAGCAACTTCAATTCAAGTAAATCAACACCAGGTGGTTTATTTTTACAATTCATCAGAAGCAGTTCCACTTTAGAACCACTGACACTCTTACATTTAAAGCTGCATGTTTTCCCTTCCATCATTTTATTTATCAATATATTTGATAAATCGGTCTTGTATGGCTGTGTAGTATTTTAAGTTTATTTATGAAATAATCATTAAGATGATTTGCTATATCACTTGGTTTCAAAAAAATCACCCTCATATTCCAAATAAGAGTACATAATAAATCAACTCCATCTTAATATATTATTTAGTGTATTCCATAATTGTTTACTATCATGTTTTATTTCTATAATTTTCTTAGTATAGAACCATTTCTTTTTCTTCTTATTTACCAAATTTCTTAGTTTACAATATACTTGCCAGTCCAATTTTAATTTGGATACAATTGCTGCTTGTTTAGCTAAATCTCTCTCTTTCATAAGATCTTTTAATCCTCGATCCAGCCACGGTGTGTTGACATTCCGAACAGTAAACTTTTTTATTGGTGCATGGTTTTCTACAATAGTCATTAAGGTTTTATCAAAAAGCTGAAATGCCTTCTCTGGATCTTTTTGTAGAATTACCTCTGACCAATTTGTATTTCTAACATCATCTTCATATTGTAAATGATTGAATCTTCTATATGACCTTTTCATGATTACTTTTGGACCCGATTTAGGAATTTTGTTTTCCTTACAATTGTAATAAGACTGTGGTCGCTAAAACCAACTGGTACTACATTTACATTTAGGCATTTAGCAGACGCTTTTATCCAAAGCGACTTACAACATAGGAGTACAGGAAGAGATCGGTCATGAATAGGCGCAAAACGCAAAAAGTGCCTTAAATACCAAGTTTTGGATATTACATAGAATAAGCTTAAGCTAGAATAAGGAAGGAATAAAAGGGAAGAGTTTTTTTATTTTTATGATAAGGTTAAGTGTTCACGGAAGAGATGAGTTTTTAGCTGTCTTTTGAATGATGACAGTGATTCTGCCATCCGGATGGAGGTAGGAAGATTGTTCCACCAGCCAGGAACGGTGAATGAAAAAGTTCTGGTACTGATACAAAATTTGAACAAACTTGTAATCTATTTATAAACATGTGGTCAAGTACCATCCTTTGTCAAACATATTCTAGTCGGTTTATTAATTACCTGTGATAATCCACATGCTATTGCTGTGCTCATTAATTTGATTTTCTTAGGACAGTCAGAAGAATTCCAATCTATGTTGAAGTCACCCATTAAGTAAGTTTCCAGATCCATACTATTAGCATGATCTAAAATTTGACATATTTTGTCTAAATATTCACTATTAGCATTAGGAGGTCTATAACAACATCCAATGAGTAATGGCTTAAGATGTTTCAGACTAACTTTTAACCAAATTATTTCAATACCAGAATACATTAAATCTGGCATCATTTGGACAGGTATATGATGTTGAATATAGATAGCAACTCCTCCTCCATATGTATTCCTATCATTCCTAAAAATGCTATATCCATCAATCATTAAAGTTGCATCATCAAATGTAGAGTCTACATGAGTTTCAGATACTGCCAATACATGGACCTTTATTTCTAAGACTACATACAGGTCCTTCTCAAAAAATTAGCATACTGTGATAAAAGTTCATTATTTTCTATAATGTAATGATACAAATTAAACTTTCATATATTTTAGATTCATTGCACACCAACTGAAATATTGCAGGTCTTTTATTGTTTTAATACTGATGATTTTGGCATACAGCTCATGAAAACCCAAAATTACTATCTCAAAAAATTAGCATATTTCATCCGACCAATAAAAGAAAAGTGTTTTTAATACAAAAAAGTCAACCTTCAAATAATTATGTTGAGTTATGCACTCAATACTTGGTCGGGAATCCTTTTGCAGAAATGACTGCTTCAATGTGGCGTGGAAAAATTGCTCAGACATGTTTTCCAGTTTTGAGGTCCAGGTATTGAAGGTTGATTTAAAGGGTCCTGCGCTATGCGCTCTGATTTACAGACCCCTAAATGAAATAAGGATTTTATTACTGCTGCCTTTCGAAACCGCTGGTCAAAGAATTTGTAACTCTTTTAAAGTCTTTAAACTTTGTACAAACTGTATGTGGTCCACAACTCAAACTCTGGGTCACACACTCGATCTTATACTGTCTCAAGGTTGTTTTATCTCAAATCTGGAGATTATTGATGCATGTATGTCTGACCATTATCCAATTTACTTCAAATGGCAGTAAGTCAGTAATGCCTATTGCAAAAAGAAATAAAGCTATAATAAAATATAAGTCATTGGCATTACAGGCTAATAAACTCTACGCATGGTCATGTCAGGGTGACGACGAGGACGAATCTGAAGAAATTAAAGCTGTTCCTTTAGACTGCATGGGAAGAGACTTTCTCAGAAACAGTGCAATTCATTTCATACCAGCAGGCCTAACAAACTGGAGCCTCAATATTAAAGACATGCAGACTCTGTTCATTCACTGAATGTCCACCGCACAACATTTTTAATTGTCCATAAAAAACCCAAAACTTGCCTTGCACATCTGATTAAATATTCTTTTTTTTGCTGTGGATGCTTTTGAGCTTGTAGAAGTTTAGCTCATGCGTTCTTCTGGACATCTCGCGCTGCCATTGCCCGATGTCACTTCATAATCTGTCTCTCTTTAAATGCCTATTCCCCGAGTGGTAGGCTACAATGACTGGCTGTTTTAAAATATGACTAATATCGAAACAAAATAACAGCTGGGCTCATTGCTTGCAGGTTTGTTAAGGGTGTACTCTGTGTATAAACACCTCGTCTGTTTGGGGAGGAGTGCATGCACTGAGCGGATATACTCACACTAGACACGGTTGCCTTGTACCGTGCCCGAACACTGTGGCTCAGCGGGCAGAATACTCGTCTTAGATTGCACTGAAACCGGCCAAATGCGAGATGCAACAGATTGCCTACCTAGAGAGCAGCGAATCGTACAAGCGTACGAAAGGGTCAAAATGCGTGCCGAGTACGAAAAATGTTGGCAGGTCTGCAATGGTTTGCTTCGTACCTCATGACTTTTTCTGTAAATTCAGGGAACTTCTCATCATCTGCACCTGTTTATGTGGTGTGCCCTAGGGATCCACGTTGGGACCTTTGTTTTCTCTTTATATGCTTCCCTTGGCCCTCATTTTTCAGAAATACACCACTGGTTCATCTGATGTGTAAATGACATCAAGAGGTGGATGGCAAATAAAATGTTTTCAGCTAAATGAGGATAAAACTGAGGTTTTAATTCTAATTTGTCCTGCTAATTCCCCTGCTCTGGAAGCCCAGTTAGGTCACCTCTCAACAAATGTACACAAACAAAGGAAAAATCTTGGAAAGATCTTTGACTCTTTACTATTTTTTGAGAAACAAATTAATGGTGTTGTTAGAGTAAGCTTTTTTCATTTAAGATCTATTGCAAAATTGAAGCATCTCCTTTCAAGCAAAGAAGTTGTGATCCATGCGCTTGTAATGTTAGATTATTGCAACTTCATTATTGTTCAAGTTGTTCAAAATGCGGCTGCTAGACTGCTGACTGGGTCTAAAAGAGGGACCACATCTCCCCTATTTTAACATCTCTTCACTGGCATCCCATTACATTTAGAGTTGATTTTAAAACCTGTATGTTTGTGTATATAAGGCGTTACACAAAGGCCACCAAGGTATATTAGTGATCTTCTAGTCCATACTGTCATTTAGTCATTTAGCAGACGCTTTAATCCAAAGCGACTTACAAATGAGAGTAATAGAAGCACCCAAGATCAGTCAAGGGCAACAATATGCAAGCGCTGTAACAAGTCTCACGAAACACAAAACACATAGGACAGTTTTTTTTTTTTTAAATAACAAACAGAAATGAATAGAGTGATAAGTGCTATTCTTTATTGGTCAAGTGCTGCTGGAAAAGAAGTGTCTTGAGATGTTTTTTGAAAATGGCTACAGACTCGGCTGCTCGAACTGAGACAGGCAGGTCATTCCACCAGGAGGAACGGTCCAGAAAAGGTCCTAGTGAGGGATTTCATGCCTCTTTGAGATGGCACCACTAGGCGTCGTTCACTTGCAGAGCAAGCTTCTGGAGGGTGTAAGTCTGAGCAAGTGAGTTTAGGTATACTGGTGCAGAGCCAGCGGTTGCTTTGTAGGCGAGCACCAGAGCCTTGAGTTTGATTCGCGCGGCTATCGGCAGCCAGTGAAGACTGATGAAGAGAGGCGTGACGTGAGCTCTCTTCGGCTCGTTGAAGACCACTCTCGCCGCTGCGTTCTGGATCAGCTGCAAGGGTTTAACAGTGGATGCTGGAAGGCCCGGTAGAAGAGAATTACAGTAGTCCAGTCTGGAGAGACTGGACTACTGTCCTGCTAGGGCACTTAGATCTTCTATTCACTTGCTCTTCTTAACTGTGCCTCGGTGTCGCTATAAATCAAAGGGTAACTTAGAAAAGAAAAGGCATATAATAGAGCTGGAGAATGAAAAGGGTGATACAATTACTGATTATGTGGAGATAATAAGAAAAGCAGAAGTTATTTAAGAAAGAAGTGGTAAAACAGAAGTGTTGAATACCTTGAGTGCGAGGCCAAGTGAAGATGAGAAAAATATATGTGCAAGTGACAGGTATCGAAGAAATAAAAGAAGCAATAAAAAAGACCAAGAAGAATAAAAGCCCGGGATCATACGGCATAACGCATGAGTTTTATAAGGCCATTTGAAGAGATTGTTGTGCCAATATTGGGTTAGGAGTAATCGCAATACTATATAAAATAAAGCTAGGAAATGATAGACCATTGAGTCTTTTAAACATGGATTATAAAATACTGACAAAAGTACTGGCAAATGGGATAAAAGAGGTAATAGGGACAATATCACCAAGCCAAGCTTATATCATAAAGGAACGATACATCACAGATACAATTTGCACAATAAGGGACGTAGTAGAAGGGATTGGGAAAGATAGGAAAGGGGGATTGATTAGACTTAAATAAGGTGTTTGACAGGGTGGAACATAGCTTTATAGAACAGACTAGGGTTGGAGGAGAGGGTGGATTAAATTAATTAAAATTAATATATGTAAATGCTAAAAGTTGAGTAAAAGTTAATGGGATATTAACTGACCCCTTTCCGTTGGAGAGGTCAGTTAGGCAAGGATGTCCGCTGTCAGCATTATGATTTTCAATAATGACCGCTGGCGACGCTCATCAAAAAATATACGGAAATAAAAGGTATCTAAATACCTAATCGGGGATTGAGTGTAATACACCAATATGCAGATGACACAACTTTTACAGGTACGGACATGGAGAGCATAAATAAAATCAGAAAACAGATGAAAAATATGGGAAAGCGTCAGGTGCAAAAATATTGAGTATAGGAGGAGTGATGGTAGAAGGGTCAGAAGCTCCATTTAAAATAACGAAAGACTTTATAAAGATCCTGGAGGTAAACATAGGAGGGAATACAATAGAGGCAAGAAATGCTACAAGCGGGAGTGCTGAACAAAAATCAAGCAAGTGTTACAGTTTGGGAGACTAAGAGAATTATTTGTTTGTCGGTTACTCCAAAGTCCAGGAACATACAGATATAGCCTCAAACCCAATAGAAGAAGAAATCAGGGATGATTATTAATATAGTGCCAAAGAGGTGTCCATATTCCAAAAGTCATTAGACTTTCCCAAGTGGAAGTAATGTAGATATTTGGGACATCCACATTTTGAAAGAAGGTACCTGAGGGGATGACCACAGTAACAATATACATTTATTTGCTAAATAAACCAGGTGTTTAAGTTCAAGTCATACATTGTCTCCACTCCAATAGATAACAGATACAATTCCAAAGAGAAACGAAATTGCAACTTAATGAGCTCTTATAAGAAATGTATGTATTTTGGTCCAAAGGGAATGATTTTATCACAATACCAAAAGCAGTGAAGAAATGTTCGCTTGCTTTTACAATTAAACAGACCAGAAGAGTTTCTATATATCTTTTAGATGCAATAGTGTGAGATAGATTCTGTTAATACATTCATAGTTAAGTTCATGAACCCCCAATGAAGTACACTTAAGGTACAAATTACTACATACAGCAGATCAATCTGCATTATTGAGTTAATGACCTAAACCATTTTCCCAAACACTCGTCAGATAAAGAGGAAGTACATATGTCAGACAAAGCATCTTATATGACAAATATTAACCCTTTGGTTATAAAATGATTTTGATCATGATTTGATCATTATTAATATATTTGAAAAAGGGGTTAGCGAAGTAACATGGAAGGGATTGAAATAAATATAAAAATGTAGGGAGAATATTATTTCTTATCACGTTTATTCTACCCAGGAAGGAGATGGGGAGGGTACGCCAAGTATTAAAGTTGTCAAGGCTGTAATGAAAGACAGGAGGATCCAAGTGCGATAGAACTTGTGTTTATTAGAGTAAGTGACATGAAGGTCCAAAACACAAGTCTCAATGAAAGTCAGCCACTAAAAAGTGGGTATGGAAACTCAAATTAGATCAGGCAGGATCCAGGCGGAGAACACCGGCGTTCCTCTCGGTAATGGCGGGTGAAGGCGGGACAGCGGTGCAGTCCGATGGCGCTCTGAAGCAGGGACGCAGTGGGCAGAAGACGCATACAGGAAACCAGGAACCGGAACGGAGAACACACCAGGATGGCAGGAGCACGCACACACACAGGGAAGCCTGCAACGATCTGACAATGGGTGCTGGTGAGAGAGCAGTATATATCAGAGGTGGGAGTAAGTCACACATGTGCAAGTCACAAGCAAATCCCAAGTCTTAACCTTCAAGTCTCAAGCAAGTCCAAGTCATTTGTTGTGACAATCGAGTCAAGTCAAGTCACTGCTTTACGTCAAGTCATAGCTTGGGTCAAGCAAGTCACTGGCAAGTCATACAAATCTTTGATGATTTAACGGAATGTATCTATTAAAATAAGTTAAAACTACAGTAGTAATGGACTATAGGAGTTTTATTTGCAACAAAAAAAATGTGCAATGTGCATTTACTCAAGAGTTGTCCACATACAGCTGAGTTAATACAATACAAATTAAAAAAAATAAAATGAAAACTACAAAGCCTAAAATGTAACTGAAATAAGGCATAACAAAAGCATGACAATTATTCAGGTACATCTGTTTCAATAGGCCTCAAACATTGCAGAAGACCATGAAAAAGTATTAAACAATTCAAGTATAATGCTTTCTATGCCACCAAATAGCATTCTTCAAACAGGCATCCCCTTTATGGGACATAAACATACCCTTTAAGGGTTAGTACAACCAAAAATGAAATTTATGTCATTAATGACTCACCGTAATGTCGTTCCAAACCCGTAAAACCTCTGTAACAAAGGTTAAGATATTTAATATTTAGTCGTATGGTACATATGTAGAGCGTATGCAAGTGTATACACAGTATACTGTCCATGTCCAGAAAGGGAATAAAAACATCATCAAAGTGGTCCATATGTGACATCATTTGGTTAGTTAGAATCTCTTGAAGCATCGAAAGTACATTTTGGTTCAAAAATAACAAAAACTATGACTTTATTTGAGGATTGAAAACAAACATGGAAGAGAAGACAATGCTGAATAAAGATTTGAACGGTTATGAATCAGCGTATTGATTCATAATTTGGATCGCGTGTCAAGCTGCTGAAATCACCCGATATTGGCGATCCGAATCATGAATCAATACGCTTATTCATAACCGTTCAATCTTTATGTAAGGATTGAAAACCAAACCGGAAGAGAAGACAGTGCTGAATAAAGTCGTAGTTTTTGTTCTTTTTGGATGAACTAACCCTTTAGGTTAGACCCTTCCTTTTAACAAAATATAATAAAAACATTAACAATTGAATTACATGAACCTTCCACCTGTATCAGGTGGATTGATTATCGTATATTATTAAGCTCTGTGTGTGTGTGTGTGTGTGTGTGTGTGTGTGAGCGAGTGAGAGATAGAGATGATTAATGAGTGACTTGTTAATATTTGTGTGTGAGTAAAAGTGTATTGTTTGCATCTAATTAATTTAATAATTAATTATATTTGTAATGCACTTTACATTTCTGCAATCTCAAAGTGCTACAGAGCATCTAGAAGTAAAAAAAAATACAGTTAATTAAATACTAAAAAATAAGAAAAACTATTTAAAACTATTTGAGAAACTATTCAAGAACAACTATTTAAAACACATTCAGTGGAAAGCTTTAGTAAAAGAAATGTTTTTAGGTTTCGTTTAAAAACATCTGTAGTCTGTGGCGCCCTCAGGTAGTCCGGGAGGTATTCCACAGCCTCGAGCAGCCGATGAAAAGGCCCTACCGCCCATGCTGTGAAGTTTTGGTCTGGGAACTTGGATGGTGTTTGTGTTAGCAGGACGAAGTGTGCGTAGGGATGTTGGGTGGGTGAGAAGTTCCTGTAGGTTAAGGGGGGCATGTCCGTAAATACACTGGTGGGTGAGGAGGAGACTTTATATTCCACTCTGAGCGGGACAGGGAGCCAGTGAAGAGATTTAAGGATGGGGTGATGTGTTCATGCTTGCGCACCCTCATCAGGATCCTGGCCGCGCTGTTTTGGATGTACTGCAGTCGCTGTATGCTTTGCCAGAGATCCCAATGAGGATTGCATTACAGTAGTCCAGCCTGGAGGAGACAAAGGCATGGACAAGCTTCTCTGCATCTGCCAGGCTGAGTGTTGGACGGAGTTTGGGGATGTTCTTGAGGTGGAAGAATGATGTCTCACAAAGGTGATTGATATGGTTGTCAAAGGTAAGGTTTGAATCCATTTTGACACCCAAATTATTGACAGAAGTGGAAAGGGAGATATTGTGGCCAGAGAAAGTGATACTAGTGATGGGTGAAGAGCGAAGCTGATGTGATGTACCGATCAAGATAGCATCTGTTTTAGAGCTGTTTAACTGAAGGAAGTTGAGCTTCATCCACGTCTCTATCTCCTCCATGCAGGTGGTCAGTGTGGATGTTGGAAGGGAGCAGAAGAAGTGGGGTTGACTTAATATACAGCTGTGTGTCATCAGCATAACAATGTAACGATATACCATGTCTGCTAATGATTTTGCCAAGGGGAGCATGTAAACAGAGAAAAGTGTGGGACCCAGCACAGAGCCCTGAGGAACCCGCAGGTGACATTATGGGTGAGTGATTTAGCTTTGCCCAGTGCAACATACTCATATCTGCCAGTAAGGTACAAAGCAAGCCACTCGAAGACACCCTTTGAGAGTCCAATGGTGTATTTCAGGCGGTGGAGGAGAATGTTATGGTCTACTGTATCAAATGCAGCTGTTAGGTCCAGTAGGACGAGTAGAGGTGGGGAACCAGCATCTCCTGCCATCAGGAGGTCATTGGTGATCCTGACCAGTGCTGTTTCTGTGCTATGGCCAGGGCGGAAACCAGACTGAAACTTTTCAAACAGGTTATTGTGTTTGAGATGAGCTTGAAGTTGTGCTGCCACTATTTTTCCAGAACCTTTGATAGGAATGGCAGATTTGAAATGGGCCTGTAGTTGGAGAGAACATCTGGATCCATCCTTGTTTTTTTCAGTAGAGGTCTGATGACAGCTGTTTTTAACGCAGATGGAATATCACCAACCAGAAGGGAGTGGTTAAATGATCTTGGTGATGAACGGTGAAACAACTGAGAGATTGGCCTTCAGCAGAGTAGAAGGGAAAGGATCCAGGGCACAGGTGGACAGCTTCATTCTCTTGATGACATCCTCCACCTCTTCCTGTGTGGCTTCGGAGAAATAGCTGAGGTGCTGAACAATCTCAAATGTTGGGTTAGCCATTGGAGGGGGCAGAGCAGCAGTAGTGGTGAGGTGAGAGCGGATGTTATTCACTTTTTGTTAAAAAAAAAGTGATGTGCATATTACAACAGTCCAGAGTGATGCTCTGGCTCTGCCACTTGATCCTCCTGCTCATGGGTGAAGGAAGGGACTGGGGTAGCTCTGTATGCCTCCTTGATAATCAAGTCTGATTAAGCAGAAGCAAAAATAAGAATAAAAAAAATGCACACATAATGAATACTGAGAACAAACAGTACCAACATAACAGATTATGGCTAATTTAAAATAAGCACCCATGCATTGACAATATACAGTATACAATTTTTTTTTCTCCCATTTACAGCCTAGTACTGACATGTTGATGTAAAATTGTAAAACATACCTTTAATCATGGCAGACTTCCTTGGTATCTTCAGGGACCAAGACGTCATGGGTCAACCTGCCATCTTTACATTAACAAAGATCCCTCTGAATCTTCTTTTGAGGGATGCTTGCAGGCTACAGATCAAACCGCCCAAATAGCACACTTTCTCCTTTTGATTTTCCAGGTGGTGATTAAGAGCAAGGACACAAGGACCCACAGCACTTGTGGTCACATTTTTTCCCCTTGTGTAAGATCTGTGGCTTCTGCAAAGGGTTGATGGACTTGTACAAGTTCCTGTATCTGATTCCACTCTCTAGATGTGAATATTGTCTCTGTGTCCCACATGTTCAAGAAATGTACATAGTCTTAGGTGGTCACAGCTGAGCACTGCTTTCAGTTGCCTCAATGTGGAATTCCAGCGTGTGGTAACAGAGGCAGGGATCCCACGCTGTCCAAACTCCTTCTCAAAGTTCTCCTTGAAACAAAACACTGGAGCCTTGTAAGGAACTCAAGGGCAAGGATTTTTGTGCTAAAAGGTTTTTCAACCAAATCTTGCTCCTCAACCGTGAGGTCATTCCAGATGTCAGAATCATCAAGGTCATCTTCTCCATCTCCCTGTCCTGGAAAACATGTGCTGAATGCTTTTTTCATGTGTGCCGCGTTATCGCAGATGATGTGTTCAACCTTCCTTCTGATCTGGTACTTTTCACATATTTGCTCAAACTCTTCACAAATCCTCTCTCCAGTATGAGAACCTTTAAAGCGGTTGCATGCAAGCAACTGCGATTTTAGCTGCAGACTGTGATCTTCAATACTGAGCCAGTGTGCTGTGACTCCTAGAAAGCCTCTCATCCTACGATCTGACCATATATCTGCAGTCACTGATACATGATCTGCCTTTGCTAGATCATTTTTTAACTTCAGATCATCTAGCTGTGAAGTAATAGTCCTTTGACTAACGGGAGTATTTTTTGTCCAGTACTGATAAAAAGTGAAGAAAACTTTCATGCTCAATGATAGATAAAGGCATGTTGCAGTTTATAATCAGGTCTGACAGTATTGAGTGTGTAATGGCTCTCTGCTGGGGTTGCTGCTGTAGTGTGATATCCTTGATTCAATGAATTGGGATATTGGAGGCTGATCTGAATCAAATGTGGCCTTGGTGTGAGATATTCTTCATATCTAAACAGGAAAAGAATAAAAATAAAACATGTATTCATTGTATAGTTTATCATTATATAAAAAGCTTGAATTGACATTGTATTTTCCTCAGAAATTTCTTCATGACACTACTGATCATAAACTTAACAAAATTAGTTACATAATATTACTTTAACTTTCAAGTCATTCCTTTGATTAGCAGACTCTATTGCTTGCATACTAGACAGTAAAAAGGATGCATGCAGGTAAGAAAAAATAGATTATAGCATTTAGCATATTTTAACTCACTCAAATATTATTGAAAAATATAAAAGCCTTCATTTCATCATGGCTTTAATATTCTAAAAACAGGTGACAAGAACAGCACACCTACGGGTTTCGGCTAATGAGCCTTCATCAGGTTGTGAGCGACCATCACAAGATAAATCTTTTCATTACTACTGGAGAGCAGTAGTAATGAGATCCACAGCACCAGTTTGCAACATTTCATTTATTAAACAGCGGCACAAACTATGCAAAAGTGGCTGCCCTTCCAGCGAACTCAGTGTCCGAGTTCACACACTCGTTTTTCATTTACTCGTACAGAGGACTATATTAGTGGGTTAATTTAGGGAATAGTGAATGAGGGTATTGGGCTATTTCGAACATGTCTACACCGGGCGCAGGCGGCGCGATAACAGACAATATAAACCATTATAATCAGATGTAGGCTGAATTCAAAATCTCCCCCTTCACACTCATTCACTATTCCCTACATTAGTCCAATAATATAGTTAACTTGAAGGAGTGAATTTGGATAGCCACTATGACTCAATAACGTCCAACGTGGTTTCAGACACCACAACAAATGGATGTGGCACTCACTCTTTTTATGACATACTGACATGAAGGACAAATGCTTTGTCCCATAAATGCAACGGTCATTTTGTCGCAGGAGAAAGATACAAAGAAAATAATAATACAAAGAGAACGTATTTTACCCAATATGGAATTAATTAAATCGAACAAATGAATAAAAAAAACCAACTAAAAATGTAACAATCTACAAAATCATGAATGAACAGAGACATATCAAGATCCACAGCTATTTTTTTTAATTTTTTATATTGTGTGAGCTACGCTCTCTTTGTATTATTTGAACTGTTTAATCTCTCCTGCTTGTCCTGTATAGTGTGGTCAGGTCGCTCGCTCACACCCTGACAAAGCACTTTTTTTGTGGGATTTGAAGTGTCGAATGAAATTCGAAGTGGTGGTGGCTGTATCAGATATCTTCGCGTTGCAGGCCTTGCATACTGCTGTTCTTTTATTCTTAGCAACGTCTTGCACATATTCCTGGTACCCGAACTTGATTAATTTTGGCGTAGCGCCTTCCATGTTCTGTCACGACTGACTGGCAATGTGTGTGTACGTTAGCGCTCTCTCTGCTTGCCGCTGCGTCACGTAGTTAGGTTGCAGTGCATTCAAAACAGATGTTTATTAAATAAAAACAAGTTATTTCGAGTCATTTGACTCAAGTCCGAGTCAAGTCTCAAGTCATGATTATCAAGTCAAAGTCAAGTCGAGTCTTTTATTAATATTTGTCAAGCAAGTCTCAAGTCCTAAATTTGCAACTTAAGTCTGACTCGAGTCTCCCACCCCTGGTATATATCCAGTAGATAATGAGTGCTACAGGTGAGAGGGATGATCGCCGTAATCAGTGAACATGCCTCCACACAACAGCACAACACAGAGAGGAGATGAATAGTGAACCGTGACAAAAGTAGACTAAAGCCTAGTTCAGACTGCATGATTTTCAAACTGGTCGGATCACTGCTCTTTTCACACTGCATGACTATCTGGGGTAGCGTTCAGTCACTGCTGTGTTCACACTGACCGATGGCTCTGCGACAGGGGGTTTCACACCGCATGACTGTACAAGAGGAAGAATCGCAGACAGGTCTTTCTCTCGGGTGCACAAACTACATTTCCCAACCAAACCCACGTGAGATGTGACAAGTAAACAACGCAAGATCACACGTCAGACCCAGCTCTAACGAGACTGGAATTGATATTAAAAATGATAAACTGAAGAAAGTCTCCGCTCCAAGTTGTCTGTGCACTGATTTGCTGCGAAAATTGTACTCCGTTTTCAGGTAAGTGTACAGGGGCTTACTTTAAATTGCACTCCGTTTTCAGGTAAGTGTAGAGTAACTTACATTAAACTGCACTCCATTTACAGGTAAGTGTAGAGTAACTTACATTAAACTGCACTCCATTTACAGGTAAGTGTAGAGTAACTTACATTAAACTGCACTCCATTTACAGGTAAGTGTAGAGTAACTTACATTAAACTGCACTCCATTTACAGGTAAGTGTAGAGTAACTTACATTAAACTGCACTCCGTTTACAGGTAAGTGTAGAGTAAGTTACAGGATGCACTTCATCATATGTGATGTGTTTCCTAAAATTCAGAGACGTGTTTCCGGGAAATTCATCAGCTCCAAAAAAAAAGAAAAAAGTCAAAAATCTGCATCCTATCTGTGATCTTTTTGACTGGGCACCTGTAAGCAGTTCATT